>JAQQAC010009376.1:5593773-5855970 GCA_029783875.1 Phataginus tricuspis | reverse complement strand
CTCCTCGCGAGCCGCGGGGCGCGGACGCGCGTCTCCCGGCGCCCCCCTGCCGGGGCCCTCGCCCGGCCTGGGTCTCGGCCGGCGCCCCTCCCCGCGCCGGGCCCCCGCCTCTCCCCTCCCGGCGCGGGACCCGGGCCCTTCCCGCCGCTCCGCGGCTCCGGCGCCGCCTCCCTTTTTCTCTCTGAGAAGCAAGTGGCAGGGCCGGGGGAGCTCCCGGGCTTCCGAGGCCGCCCCGGGCCGGCCGGGCAGCCGTCCGCGCCCCGCCCGGGAGAGGCCCCGGAGAGCCATGCGCCAGGCGAGCGGAGCGGCCCGGCCCGGGATCGTGAGTCCGGCGGGCCGGGAGGGCTCCCACGGGCCGGGCGGGGCGGGGGGTCCCGGGCCGCCGACCCCCTGGGCCGCGGGCGGGGCGCCGCCTGACAGCTGCGCTCCGCTCGCGGCACGTGCCGAGGCTCGCCGGACCCCCGTTCCTTCCTCTAAAGAAGCCGGCGAGTTGGGGGCGCGAAAGTTCTCATTTTTCCGTTTCCTCCAAAGCGTGGGCCATTTCGGGGAGCTCTAGGACCACCTTCTCTCTGGTGTTTAGACAATTTGCGGTCGGCTACTCGTTGTGACATAGGAAGGGTCAGTTGTAGGCTTCGGACAACGATAAGGCGGCTTTTACGTAAGGCTCTGGCAGGTTGGTGTGGACGGCCGACACCTCCGGGTCTCAGCGGCAAGAGCGTCCCAACTTTTAGCAGGCAACTGACTTGAAGAATCCCAGCTGTGGGCAGCTGGGCGAGGGAAGTGAAGAGGTCAGGGTTACACCTCAAGCGTCGTTTTGCTTAGCGATACTAGCTTGTTGATTTCAAGCCTACATTTGCTGGGCTGTAAACTGTGGCAAGAACTACATATTTTTATATTTATCTAACACTTGTAAATATGCAGTTTACATATTTTATGCTTGCATATGCTAGAGAAGCATGTCAGAGTACTATTTCCTAAAGTAAGGAAGGTTACACATGTGTTGCTATTGTTTTAATGGGTCGTGGAAATAGACTGCTGTAGATATTTGATTGTGTTCCTAATGGTGGAGCTTCGGTGAACTTGATTTTACCACAAGGAAATAAACATGATAACTTAAAACATAATTTGGCTTGAGGTGAAGGAAGGCTGAAACCAAGAACCTGTATTTTACTTGGCGTGGGGCTGTTTCGGCTCTACAACCAGAGCGGGGACATGGATCTAACTACCAGCATCTACCCTCTGCCAGAGGACCTGAATTCCTACCAACAAATGTCACATTTGTTCCAGACTCCTGATTTTATCAAGACACCAGGTTAAAGAGAATGAGAAATGTGCTCAGACACGTTATTCCAGGGTGAAGGTCTTGAGCACTGACCGAGTAAGGGACTTTTAGACCCTCTTTTTTTTCTTTGATCTCACTTCCCGGATTTTTTTTTTTAAGTTTGTATTGTCATGATAAAAATAGAATTCTTGAATTCCTGGAGATGAAAGTTAGGGCTGACAGAAAGCATGACTGTTCAGATAAGATGTGCCAATGTACTTAGAGATTTGTGTAGTTAAATGTAAGTCAACAAATATTTATTGTGCAGCTGCAATGTGGAAATAAGTCCGATGTGAGAGGACACCACTTCTGCCTTCAAAAATCCTATATTCCAGTAGCTGCTAGTATGACAAATGGCAATGGTATGGCATGGAACTGAAGAAGTACTGAATCTTAAACGGTTTCCAATGAGAAAAGATCACAAATATTCTGTGTGGAGTAATCTGTGAGGACTTCATAGAAGAGCTGGTGTTTGAGGGGCGATTTGAAGGGTGGTGCAGATTTCAACAGAGATTTTCACGGAGATGTTTGGGAGCTACACAGGAAGTAAAGTCGTGGAAGTCAGAAGTCTAATGGTGTATGCTGATAATCTCTAGTTTGAAAAGAGTGTGGAAAGGCACAGATTGGGCGTAGGTAGGGATAAGACTGACCAGGCAGTTTGAGGCCACATCCTGGAGGTTGGCATCCTGCTGTGGACTGTACAACAGAGAAGTGTGGAAGGGGTTCCTTAGGAAGAGTCACTTGAGAATGTTCTGGAAGGTAACTTGGGGTCTCAGGAGTCCAGAGATGGAGCTGCCAGAAGGGAGATTGATGAAATAGTTTGGACAAGAGGTAGTAAGGCCTAAACTAAAGAGAGAAAAAAGTAATGGATATGACAGGTTTCAGACTCAAATCCTCAGCAATGGGCAAGTGATTACATAGACACATGGGAGAGAAAAGAAAAGGAGGAATGGGTGTTATATGCATGTAAGAGATAAATATTCAACTGCATCAACATCCATCTCCTTACTTTCTCTACGTTCCAAAAATGAAAGCATTTTCCCGTGGACTGTGTTCGTATCGCATCTATTATTTGAGGGAAACATTGCCTTGTTTATTTTATATCTAATAAATCATGACATCATAGGACTGTGACGTTTAGCAAAGTTTCTCTGGGCAGGACAGGCCATCAGGAAACCTGCCTGAGAAAGGGGGCTGTCTCAGAAGCATCCCCCTTTTTTGGTGACACTAATAGCAATTCTACTCAGAAAGGGAATTTTCATTTTTGCACAGTAGCTCTAAACAGTGACTCGTTTTAAGAACTCTTTCAGTTTTACCTCTGGATTATATTACAAGTTCTGTACGAATAAAGAAAAAAATGTAGATTCACAGACTTCCTCTTTTCCTTTTTTATGTCAGTCCTGCGTGGGGATGAGGCACCCTCATACACTCCAGCCCCTTCGCTTCAGCACACTCTCATAGACAAAATGGATATATTTCTTCCATGAGAAGCCGGAGGGTCTCTAACTGCAAATTCTTGAAAGTTCTGATTTAAGCAAATTGCATCACTTTTTAGGTGACGTGTTGAACAGCTTCAGTGCCAACTTGGCCAGTCTACCTCCAAAGTTAATACACTCATTTGGTAGTCTTCCTCCAAAGCTCCAGAGCTGAACTGTCCGCTGTAGCAGCCACAGCCTCCCGTGGCTTCTGAGCATTTGAAATGCAACTAGTCTGAGCTGAGATGTGCCATAAATGTAAAATGCACACCAGATTTCAGACTTAATATGAAATAAAGAATAGACAACATTTCAGTAACAAATTTTATGATTACATGTTGCAATGATAATATTTTGGCTATATTGGGTTAAATATATTATTACAATTGATTTCACCTATCACCGTTTACCTTTTTAATGTGGCTGCTAGAAAATTTCAGTTACATACGTAGCTTGTATAATTTTTTTATGGTACAGCATTAGTCTAAAGCATGGTACTGGTGATTCTCCGGGGATTTGAATGGGTCGTGTGAGGCGGCCAGGTGGGTGGGAAGCAGGTGGAAGGGACTGGTGATGGGATGGTGGCAGAGGAGGAAGTGGCTGAGGAACCAGAGCAGTATCTCAGCACTGAGGAGCTCCAAGAGATTGTAACTGGCACCTCCAGCCACACCTGAAAATGAGCAGACAGAAACCAGAGGGCCTGTTTGTTTTGCTCCTAGCAACAGAACCCAGCTGGTTCCACCTCAGCTGAGCTTGCCAGATGCTTTTCAAGCATGTTGTAGTAATACAGCCTGGATGGCAATATCCTGAATGGCTGTAGCAAGGAGCTTTACCTGAAAGAGCAGCCATTCTCCTGTGGCTCTTGAATCATGTCAGTACCATTTTCCAGAAATATTTTTAGATCTGGTATATAATTCAGTTTTTTGTCGTCTCCAGACATAATGGCCATGGGTCCCGTGTTGCATTATTTTGCTAAAACCTTCCCTGCTGACCCCCATCACTTCCCTCTTGAATGGCATTTTTGCTGTGGTATTGCATGGGAGAAATTTTAAAACATACCAATCACAATTTCCGAGTGTGTTTTAAAATGCAAAATAAAGTATCTGACTATTTGAGTGATTTGAAGTTTACTTGGCCTTGTAGATTTTGTTTATTTTTTTTTTGTCTTCCCTTTTAGGTAAAGACTTGTTTACCTGTTACTCTATCTATTTAAGCCCACTGGATTAATTAATTCCATACAGTTTGTAGCCTCAGTCCTTTCCAGAAAAGCTGAGCAAAATGTGTTAACCCTGTAGAGAAGAGGGTAGTGGTATTCTTCAGTTTCATGACCGGGGGATATGTCTATATCATACAAATAGTTCATGGCATGCACTTACTTTCACAATTACAGGCAGTCAAGATTAATTATGACACCATTTCACATAAGTAGGTCTGTCTTGGAGTTCACTGGCAACTTCTGTAATTAACTACTACTGTTTACTTCAATCATACAGAAATTGGGTTTCAGTTACCTGTTCAATGTGAACATTTATTTGCAAATGTTGAGACTATAGTCCAATTTTAAAAATTATTTAGTATCAAAGATGACATTCATTCACATGTTGATATCAGCATTTGATGAATGTTGGGTATATTTTTAATAAGCCATTTATGTATTTATGGAAATTTCTTAAATCCTGTTTCTAATTTCTGAAATCTTAGCATGGTTTATGTTTTAGGAGAAGTAATTTAAATGCACAATTTTCTCTTTTTCCTTTTTGCTATGGTGACATAATTTGTTGTTTTTAAGCTGCATAAAACTAAGAGGCAGTGAGTGGAAATGAATGACTTTTCAGACTGTTCTTAAGTTTTTCAGACCGTGTTCAAGAAGGACTTAGGGGTCTGCGTGTGTCAGGGAGAGTATCATGGGTTACACTTTGCACTCTGGCCACACCGCCTTTCTTCTCTCCCTTTTACTTTCTGCAACCTGGGGCACTCTGATTGGATTAGGTGGTCATATATTTAACGTGGCTAAAAAATATTTAGAAAAACCATTGGTCATAAAGGTGGCTGCCTATGAAGTAGCACCTTAGCTAAGAAAACTATACTTCTTTTCCAAACTTAGTAACCTAAATATTTGAAAACTTAATCTTCCTTGTCTTTTTCCGTTTTGGGGAGGTTTGGCCTTTCCTTTTTTTTCTCCCAATTCCTTCAGATAAAACATGTTAGTCATCATTTTCAAGGATCTAGAGTAACTAAAAAACAAGTAACTCCACCAAGATGGACTTAATTTTAAATAAGCATTGCATAAAAGGAAACCCCATTTTGTAATGGTAATATAAGTTTTCATTAATACATTAAAATGAACTATTAGCTTCCAAAAGGTGCTTTAATTTTTTTTCTTGATCTTGGATACTGTTATTAGAAATAACTAGTCATTGCGTAGTCACTCTACAGTTAAAAATTTAAAAAGGAATTATAGAAGAGAAATGACTGCTAAAATTAATAGCAGAATTGAAGGTGAAATTAAGCATATCTATTTATCTGGCTTTTAATAAATATGCTATAGAACGAATAGGGATTTGTTATTGCACTACTGAGGCGTGAACAAGTTAATACTTTGAATAAATTATCCCTTACAAATTTAAGTCATTGAAGGGCAAAGTACTGTCTCAGAACTATCCCCAGTTTGTGTGGGATTCAGTGCCATAGTTTTTTTAGTGTGCTGACTGTATCTTAGTACAGTTGAAAACTAATAATACAATGTGTACACATTGCAAAGGTAGCTAAGTATACCTGCATAATGTTTAGGTGTAGTAGTCCTGGGGGCCTGGAAAAATGAACACACATCTAAAATTAGACACTTTTTAATCGTGCCTAATTTCTTGCAGAGACCTGCAGCCTCCACTGGGACTTAAGGTCTTAAACCCACGCGGTTCTCTCAGTGCCTGGTGTGCATGTGTGTGTGGTCGGGGAAAAGTCTCCACACCGCAGCAGCTCAGTAGTAAAACATATTTATCATTCAAAACCCACAGCAAATGCTGGTGATACAATTCCAAAGATGCTCTTTCCACCCATTTCAAAAGGTTACTGGAAAGATACATGATCATTGGGTGAGATTATATTTTGTCTTTGATCTCAAAGATAACTTATGCATCTCCTGAAGTTAGTGTATTTAACATAGAACTGCTCCCCTCCCTGAAACATGTTGGGCCTTAAAAATGCTTTTAAGGTGATAAGTCTTTTTGCACGTGGAATAGTGTAAATTTTTTTTTCTTTTAATTTTAAGGAAAATTTCAAATTTCAGCCTTCTTAGGCCTTGGAAGGCACTTCTGTCCAAACCTTTACATAATAATTGGAAAAGGAAGAATGTTGTTGAAAGAATGTTATTTCTCGACGGTTTACTAAACAATGTTTACACAAGTAAGAAGAGTAAGCTGTTCAGAGGAGAACCTCATAGGATACATTATGAAAGCCCAGCCTACATTGTCTTTCCTCTCCGCAAAGTTGAGTGTTAATTAAATGCCATGGAAACACATTTGTATTATATAAATCCCTTAGATACTTGGAAGAGAACAAACATATTTAAGAAAATTTTTTGCTTTAAGATTATACCACCCCCTCACTGATTACAAATACATCTAAATTACTGATGACACAATGAGTTTCACCTTGCCTAAGTGCTGTGTCTATCTTATGATTTGTAAGATACTCCCATTTTAATGGAAACCATGCAAATATATAACATAACAAATGTATCAAAACCTGAGCATGGCGATTTTAAATAAGTAAATTTGTAAATTCTGATAATTTGATGAAGTCTCTGTGAGCCTGATCATTCTAAACACATTATACAATTTAGCCCACTTTTTTCCCCACCCTCCCAACACGAATATGGGTGTTACTATTTAAAATATTATTTTGAGCCCTTTCTATATGTTTGGTCTTATACTAAATGCTGTAAATACAATATTTTGTTTAATATGTAAAACAATCCTATGAGGTAAGTATTAATGTCCCCATTTTAAGGATTTGAAGACTGATGCTTAGACAAGTTAGGAAATTGGCACAAGGCCCGCTGCAGTAGGATTCCAACCTGTGTACACCAAACTGTAGAGCCCCGTGTTGAGCTACTTTTTAATTCCATCTTAATGTTCAATAGTTGCAGTAATCTATCTGGGTCTAGAATTAAACACAGATTGATGCATAGCTTTCTCTGCTCTGAATGTGAACTGTAAATATAATAGAAAAAGTGAGTTCACTTGTACATATGTGTTTGTCCCAATCCTATTACTGAGACAAACTGTCTTACCTTTAACATTCTGTTCTCAGATGCCTATTGTATTATTATAACGCATTTTCTTGCCTTCTCAACAGAATCACTAAGTTGCTAAAAAGCAAGATTTCATATCATATGCAAATCTAACAATGAGCCAGAAAATTTTATGCTCTATCTTAATTTCATACAATTCACTACCACTTACTTAGCTATTTACCACCTCTGAAAGCAGTTGCCGGATCCATACAATAATATGAAGAATTGGCACCATGCTTTATCCCGTGTTCCAGCTAGACCTGCATATATATAGGCACAGAGGTAATCAGAATTCCTCTCACAAAATGTTCTTCCGCCACCATATGCAATCCTTGCAAGTACCTCTCCAACATATGAGGACCAGTTGGATTACAAATTAAAACATGAAAATAAGCAAAAATGAATGCCCAGCACCACTGGAAACAGTGCGTCGTTATGCACGAGTCCATTGTGTTCATCTGTCTGAGAGGTTTGACAAGTGACCTCCCAATCTCTCCTGGGCTTAAATGGTGGCTTTTAAATGCTTTCATTTTAGTGGCCTCTGCTTCTTGATGACAGATATGCTAACCAAGCATAAATTATTTTCATTCATCCATTTCTAAACACTTTGTCTAGAAACCTCTCCTCCCTGCAAACACACTGTTTTAAAATAGGTATTTGTCATTCCACCACTAAGCATTTTCTAGTGATGCTCATGCGGTGGCAATTTATTGCTTGTTTGGGGTTTGAACATTGTCTAGACCTAGGCCTGGATGCCTGTGAGAGGGTCTGATAATAATCTCATGTGTCTTTCCCCCCCTTTTTTTTTATAGTCATATGGAAAAGGAGCTAGGAGGAAACACAGACTGAAAGGGTCGGATGGGAGTACCTCTTCAGACACTACCTCCAACAGTTTCGTCCGTCAGGTACGAACGCTCTTAAATTCAAGGTCTCAAGCATACTAAAATGAATTTAGTTTCTTTCTTTAAGGTTTTATCATCCTGAGACTTGAGTAGTATTATTATATTTGCTGTTAGTTGAAAAGTGTGCAGTTTAATGTCATAATTAAAATATTTAAATTTTAGGTGAGGCAATATATTAATTACACTCTTCTTGTCAAGTTGGGGAAAGACAAGTGTTAAGATTCACCACAAAGGATTTCTGCACAACAGAATGAGTGAACACTGGCAGAAATGATTGCAGGTGGTGGGTTTGGGGGGAAGTGTTCAGTGGGAATCTGTGTCTCCAGCCACAAAGCTGAGATACTGGGGCTCCTCTGGCCTGAGGTGCCTTCTTTTCTTTTGGGGTTTGGACTGTAACAGAGAAAATTATTCTTGGTCCGGAATGGTTGATGCTGCTAAGGTTAGTAAAGCATGTTTTATCTTTGAGGCATCATTTAAAGTGCCTTTGGAGATGTAGCCTTCACTTCGGCTGACATGTGGTGTAGTTCTGACCAGCAGTTTGGAACTGTCCCCCCACCCCTCCCCTGTCAGGAATCCTGCCATATAAACATTCATATGTGGTGCCAGACGGACTTTCATTACCAGACAGCAGCCAGGTCTGTCAGAATAGGTTGCTCCTCAAAACTGACGTGTCCCCAGCTGCAGGAGGGCTTGCCTTCCTCTAGCCCTTCTCGGTGGGGAGGAGGCTGCTGGAGAGGAACTGTGCCCATCAGTCACCCCTGGGCAGGGACAGCTCACTCCCGCAGACAGTGATGGTCAGTCTAAAAAGCTGTCCATTTCCTTTGCACGCCGCTTCCTCAATGCTTCTTTTTTTGTGTGTGCAAATTAAAAAAATTATTAAAATGGACTTAAATGCAACAAACTGTATATCACACACTTCTTAGGTTGAGAAGTGTTCTTCCAAGGTGATTTGTTTTACATGTTTTTAAAGGGAACCAAGCTTGGAAGGTTTTTTTTGTTGACTGTAGCATTTTTAAAGCTGCTGCTGCTTCTTTCTCTGGCTCCTAAGTGTCCATGTTCCAAGTGTCAGAAGGAAGGTTTATTCCTGGTGTCTGAGGTTCTACCAGGGACATTCGGGTTTTCTGACGCTGAAGATTAGATGAGTCTAACATGATTTTCACTTTAACTTCATCAAATATATGGAACACTGTATCTTCTAGTTTAAGTGAAGGTATCTCATCATCATAAATAAGCTGTGGCTTTGGTTTGTCTGTATTCAAAAAAGACTGTACTCCCCCATTGCTTCTTGTGTCCATCCTGCCCTGTGTCTGCCTCACAGTCGGTGAGCAGCTGAAATTCGCTCACCTGCTGCCTCAGTGGGGTTGTACCCTTGGCTGGTCGCTGCCTCTTTATGCTTTCCTGGCATAGATGAAGGAGGACCCCTCTTCAGCCACCAGTTGCCCCCTCCCTGTATTGGGAACACCAAAAGTATGTCTGAGCTCCTTCCAGGCAATGGGACCAATTTTGGTCTGGACCAGTTGGGAAGTGTTTTTGTTGCAGGAGTTTAGAAAAAAAGAAAGTTGGTTAAGAGAGAGCAGAGTTTTTTTGCTCAGAAACACTTAGAAGGAAAAAAGGGATGAAGCCAAGTGGTGGCCCACCCCAGAGCTGTGTGTTAGCAGTGTAAGAGGGGCCGAAGGAGTGGCGGTGGTCTGATGCCAGGAGCTGAATTCAGGCATCACGGTCCTGGTGTGAGTGAGGTGCCCTGAGAACCAGGCCCTCAGCTTAGGTGAGGCAGTGAAAGGGAAGGTATGCAGGGCTGTTTCCATTTCAGGCTTCCGTGTTTATCCTGTCTCTGGGACAAGGAGACTGAACCCCAGGGAGCTGGAATCCCCAACTCTGAGTCCTCGCCTCAGGGTTGAACACTGTAGGGTCCAAAGCAGAAAAAAAAATAAGTTTCTTAGGGTGCCTAATAGCTGCAGCAAAGCCACCCAAAATGACAGGCCATTTGTTGAAATTTCAGGGAAAGAAAAACCGATGTGTTTTACGTGAGCAAGATTGTGTGACTCGAAATTGATAGTACACAGCCCATCGTTGCTCATTTTACTATAAAAATGCCATTTCAAGGCAGCTGCCCACCCCATTTTCTAGCTGTGCCTTTGGCTGTGAATCCCCCTTTTATGGAGTTTTGAGAACTTAGTTCCTAGGGATCATCGCCCTGCGTATAAATTAGCTGAATCTTGTTTTCTTCCTAAGTTCCTTTTGACTCTGTGTTCTTGGTGATGTGTGTGAGACGCTGTGCTGGAACACAGTTGTAAGTGATGAAAGAGAGCTGTTAGACAAGTAATGTAAATTTAGATGAATATTGCCAACACGTATGTAAGCATGTAAGAAGACGGAAAATTTTCTGTCTGAAAGGCCCTTGCAACCAAGGCTCATCTCCTTGCCTCTTGGTAGAATGAGGGGCTCTCTATGGCCTGGATTTGGGGGTCTCGATTACACAGGCACCAAGACTCTTGAAGTGCCAGCTTGTTTCTGTCACAGAAGGAAAACTCAAGAATGCTGAGTGAAAAGCTGTATTTTCCCTTTGGTGATTTAATCTCTATCCTGTGTACATATTTTGCTACCACTGGAGAATAAAAAAATCCAACTGTGACAGAGCTGGATATTTAATAGAAACGGTTTCATTGGAGTATTTGCAGAACCGCATGGTAGATAGTAACAATAAACATATGTTAGATTATTAAACAATTCGAAGGAACATCTTTTAGATGCTTTCCTTTTATCATAAGTAGGCGTCTTGTTAAACAAGTGACTTTGTCAGTATGTCACTTATTTGTGCGAGGGCATATAGGTAGATGATTGGTATTGAAAAGCAGTCACTGTAGGTGGGATCTATTTAAAAATGTCTTAAAATTAGATTACCTTCCTGCCCTTAAATTAAAAATCATTTCCAAGCGCTGTTAAAAACCTTAGAGTTTTGCTTTCAGAAATGGTGTATTATTCATAAAGACTTTTAGGGCTATTTGGGCTACTAGGTACTTTTTGATGGTCTTCATAATGCTGAGATTGAAGAGTTTTCGAGATTGAAAATGTAGAAAAGTACACTTGGGGGAGTGTTAATTTTTCCCTTCCTCCCACAAAAGTTGCAGGGACACACACTTTTTGGAAGCCTGAAAGTCCTGTTTTTTTTTTAATTGGGAAGGAACTCCAGTCTGGATCACCTGCAGGATTGTGCTGGTCTGTTTTGAGGTCTGACAGGCTTGTGGTGCAAGGCTCCAGGTCTGATGTAGGCCCATGAATTACCCTTATTGTGAATCATCAGGCACATGTACAGCACCTGGTTTTATATTCAAGGCCCTTTTAGGAAGGTTTTTCAGTTTATTAGGGCTTTTGCTTTATAAATAGGCATTTTAATGTTAATTTATTGAGGAGCACAAAGTGTTAAGCAAGTGTAATTAGGCACCCTAATCAGAATTTATGAAGATTATTGCTCAAACTGTTTGTGTCAAAGGGTACTTAATACATAAAGTTACGGTCATCTTGGATTTATTGTTAAGATAATTAAGATATCAAGGATATCAAGATTCTGGTATAAACTCTTTGTACTCTTTAGCTCTGTATTATGAACAGACATCAATAGAAGAACTTCATTTATCACCATCATAAACTGAGAAAAGCTACCATTCTTAAAACCCTTTGCTTTTAAAACTGTCTTGTGCAAGTTTATAGTCTATTAAGATAATTACATTCTCATATCATCTAGCTCTTTCCTTCCAATTTCATCAAAAAAAAAAAAAAGAAAGAAGGAAAAGAGAAAAATATGCCTGAGGTCTGTCGGGAGGGAAAGAAAGGGGAAAGGGGCAGGAGGCCTCATAGTTCATTTTAGCCTCAGAACCTAAGCAGGTGTGTTAACTTACTGAGAGCAAGTAGGTGGATAGGAGTAACAAGGCCTGCCTGGCATTGAAGGATAGAATATTTGTGCTGTTCTTTTTGAGGGATTGTGCAAGAACTGCTAACTGTATAAATTCTTTGATATTGCCAAGGTCAGGCAAAACTATGTACATCTGCAAATAAGTGCTGGTCATCAAAGCTACAGCAGCTTGGACGGCGGGGCCAGGGAAATGGAGAGGCAGACTTAGAACTGCTTACGCAGCCCCGTTGGTTGTCTCTCCCCTTCCCTCTATCTGTGCTTTTCCTTTTTAATGTCCTCACCTTCGTAAAGACGTGTTCTCCTTGGCTGCACTGACGTTCCTGGCAGTATTCCTGGGATGAGCACCAAATGCTAAGGGGAGGACTGCCAGTTTGCTTTCTTGTGATGATTCCAGAGCATGGCAGCTTTCACTCAGAGCACACCATCATCTGAGCTCTACTGTAAGCTCTGCCGTGTGTGGCTGGCACTTGCAAACTGTTTCCACTGATAATTTTTATGGGTCACCCTGTTGTACCAACTGGTGTTCTTTGGGCAGAAAGTTGAGCCTTAGGAATCAATAACTCCTTTGGAAATTTCATGTGCCATTTTTCCTTGTGGTTCACGGGGAAGAACTCTGCAACAGAGTGGAGATTTTGCTCACCAACATATGTTGTGGTTGTAACAAAATAATCCTGCAGCTTCTAAGGGTTTCCAGAATACAAATCAGGATGACAAAACGGAATGAACCAAATATTTAACAGAAGGTCGCATGACACTTTCAGAACATGGTATTCTAAACACATTCCATCGTCTTCCAGTGCCATGTTCTTGGTGCTGCTTTTCGGGACCTTGTATTAGTTCAGATTGGTTTTAAATACAAATGATTAGTCACAGAGACACACAGTCTATTTTTTAGTTTTGTTTTGCGCAGACAGATTAAACTGCGATAATGATCACAGACTCCAGGCCTGCATAGACTGATATTTAAGGTTGGATAAATCTTTCAGCCCTTAAATACTGGCTTGCTGCCTTGTTATGCTGTATTCGTCACAAACACAACTATAAATAATAATGAGGTAGATTTATTGCTACCGTGATTTCCTGTAAATGTCTAACTTAATAGGCATTCACTTAGATTTTGCAAATGGCAGAATCTGTTCTGAGACCCCTTAAGAACTCTTCTTAAATGTATCAGTATAAAAATAGTGAACATTTCAATAAAGAAATCCCTTATTCTTTCTATAGCATAAACTTTTATACTACTAGGAATGTTTTATTTTTTTATTTTAGGAGACATACATACTTTTGAAAGTATTAAAACAAAATTGAGGTTTTGTACTTCAACATAATTAGCTTTAAAAATGTCTTTTTTAATATAATTTTTGTGGGAGAACAAAGGCATGATTATATATGAAATCCTCCTCATTTTCAGATTGTTTTCATGTATTTGGAACACCTTCCCTATAAACTAGGTTTGATTAAGATGTTTACTAAAATAATTTTGTGAACTGAGGCATTTTTTTTTATCTTTGCATATCCTTTTTTCCCACTGATACAAATGTATCATTTTAAAACCCAGAATTATTTGTGCAGGTGTTTTTAGTTTCTTTGACTCTCAGATATGTTTCAAATTATATTTTGCACTTAGGCCCCATTTTCCCTCATTATTATTCATCTTCTGCTTGACCCAATCTTGCAAAGTCTTAGGAGTCATAGACTGAATTAGCCCCAGTAGATTAGTTGAAAATTTTCAAGTGACCTAATATGGAGTAATTATTATGACTAAGAAAACGGTGTGTCATTACACCCTGAATTCACAAACAAAGCACATGTTTCCATTGAACCCTAAACTTTTAGGAACTGCCAAAGATCAGTTACTTGGCTTAAGGTTAATTATTCATGGGTCTCAGGTCTTCACAAGCATCAGACCCGATAGTCATCTGGTGTGACCAAGGAAGAGTTCTCTCTTCCCTGTCCTCTCTTTCAGAGATATAAATATTGTCATCTTCTCTCCCTATTGATTTGTTTCTGGAAATCTTCATGCCTGATGATTATCAGATGCTAAAGAAGTCCTTTTTGAGATTTTGGCTTACATCTCAAAAATATTTGCTATGGTTCAGTTCACCAAGTAAGTGTTCCAGTTTTATCTCATCATTATTCCACATTTGTGACCAAGCGTGTGTGTTTATTTCACAGACCGGAGGTGGAGAAAAGTAACTGAGCCCCACCCCTGCCATAGATTGTATCCGGTTTCCTTTCGCCATCTGCTTATTTTAGTGTTTGAGGATAAAGGAGGGAAAAAAACCAGGAAGATGATTGCAGGAGGAGGGGAGATCCTCTGTAGAGTTTTCCATCGACTTTTAATTGGGAAAATGTAGTTACAGCTCTTGGGGAAGTCTCTGTCCCCTGCCACTATGCCATCTGTGTCATTCCTCCAAACCTGTCATCACATTTTAGAGAATTAGCTAGGGCTTCACATCCTTCTTCCTAGTTCCTTCTGTCCTTGGGCTACAGAGAAAAGTTCCAGCTTCCATTCCTTTTACTTTACACCTGCTGACAGGAGAGCCCAGGGGATGACTTGATTGTTCGGACTTCTGACAAGGACACTTTGCCTTAACTCTGCTTTCTCCTCTGCATCCTGTCTGAGTCTGGGCATTGTGACCTCACCAGTTTTTCTTTCCTGGAAAGTCATGTTTTCTCTGAGCCAGGGATCTTCTTTTGCATATAGGTGGAACCTTGAACCTTACTTCTATTTAGATGTCTTCCTTCCCAGGAAAAAGTTGATGTATCTTCAGTGCAGGCACTGTTTCTGAAAATTAGGAAATTTCTGGCCAATTGCTGCTGTTTCTGCTGCTGCTTCTTCTAACAACCCTCCCCCCACAAGCAAAACAACCAAGCTAACTTTTCATTTGAAAGAAACATTATATATATAGTGTATTCATTTTTTAGAGTTGTAACAAAGTACCACAGGTGGGAGGCTGAAACAACATAAATTTATTATCTGGAATTTCTTCAAACTAAAAGTCTGAAATCAAGGTGTTGGCAGGTTGGTTCTCTTCCTCCTGAGGCTGGGAAGGAAGGGTCTTCTCCAGGCCTCTCCTCTTGGGCTGCAGGCAGCTGTCTCATGTTCACATGGTGGTCCGTCTCTCTGCTGTGGGTCTGTCTCCAGGTTTCCCCTGCTTATAAGGACGTCAGTCATGTCAGGTCAAGGTCCATCCTGATGACCGCGTGGTCACTTAATTACCTCCATAAAGACCCTACCTCCAAATAAAGTCACATTTTGAGGTCCTGGAGATTAAGGCTACAGCATATGAATTTGGGAGGGGACACAGTTCAACCCATAAGAGATGGTGACATTGTTATAATTAGCTTCAGGTATCAGTTGTTTGTTTGTTTAATAGCCTAAGTGCTTACCATGAAGATAGGCTTACACTAAAAAGCACTGAGTCAGAAAACCAGAAGAACCAGAAAGACAGAAGACTGTCTTCAGCTAGAATATTAAGGGAGTAAAAGCTGCATTTCCCCCATATGTGTCAATATGATGCATATAGCTTCATGAATATGAAGTAAGACATAAAAACTTCATGTGCTTCTTGTAATCTATATAATAAATTCAACTAATATCTTATGAACTCACTTTAATTTTCTTTATCACATGAATTTTTATGTAGATTATTCAGTTTCTTCAAGGTATCAAAGCTCTTCCTAAAGCCTTGGTAACTTGTATCTGAGGACATGTCAGAGATTTATAAAATGTTTAGAAGCCTTGGGGTTTTTAGAAATTAAATTTATCATTAGAACCCAGAAGCTGATTCTCTAACCTAATTTGTCTGATAAATAAAATATCTATGAACTGTTGTGTACCTGTAATAGATGGACTCCTTGTACTTCACTTCCTGACAGCTATGAACACACACAGACATTTGTGCATATATGGGTATACACATCAAAACACACACACAGATTTTTGCACAAATGTGTGTATTAGTATGTATTCATGAAAGATTTTCCATGTATCCCTTTCCTCTCATATTTAAAAGGAGTTCTATTTTTAAATGTAATTAGATGCCTAAATCAGTGTCCTTCATACGTATCAAGATTTGAGCTTATTAAAATAATTTTTATACTTAAATTTCTCACAGTGCATTAAAACTGTTGAATTCTCTGTTATACCTTCAAGCTTATAGACATTCAACATCAAGAAGAATGAGGAACTGAGGTGCTCAGTCTTTCTCCCTGACAGTTACAAGGAGAGCTGTAGCAAGGAGAAAAACCACACAGTGGGTCAGAATGCTCTGTTATCTATTAGCTACTTGTGGAAAAAACAAATCAAAGATTTGCCTCTTGTCCCTTGCTGATTCATTTGGGTGATGCTTACTGGCTCACCAAGTGAGGACCACACTGAAGAATGTGATTTGTTCTTTCCAGTCTCTTTTCGATAATGTTCATTTACCAGGCCACCTGTGCTTAGGGAGTGCAGCTGAGAATTCTGTATTCAGGATTCTGTAGCCAGGTGTGTTGTTAGTATCAGAGGCCTGGCCTTGTGCATTTGGAAGCAGCTGCCAGCGGATGCTAATGCTTGCTCGGGATTAAGCACTATGACCTAGAAGAAAGAACTACAGGCTGGGTTCTAAAGGAGAAACATCAGGTAGGAAGCAGCCACCAGGAAAGTAGTAAACTAAAACATGACTTACTGACACAAACAACCACTTGGGAGGGACCTTGGAGGAAGTGTGGGTCACAGCAGAGAAGCCAAACAAAGTCCTGTGTGAGCCGTGAGGAAGCAATGTTCTATTTTGAATAGTAAGGACAGAAAAGCATGTGAACATTTATCCCAAGAACAGTCTTATATTAAAATTTTCTATTTGAATTTAAACATTTAAGTTTAGATAAAAGCGTTTAATTGAAGTTTAAATATAAAGAATAATTTAAAACATAAGTGGGCAGTGTTGTTTCTGGGCTGGTAAGCACCCAGGTGCCTGGAATGAGGGTGTGCGGCGAGAAGGTGGCGGCTGTGTTTGGAGGGGCAGGAGGCAGCAGATCACAGAGGGCCTCCAGACCCCGGGGAGTGACGAGGAAGTGCCCACGCGAGGACAGGTTGGAAAGCGTGCGTGGTTGGGCTGGCTAATTGGAAAATCCATCATTGTCAAAAAACATCTTTAAATAAACATGGTTGTAAGAGCTAGCATTTCTTGAATGCTGACCCTGTGCCAGTTGTGCTGGTAAACACTTTAGTCATTAACTCAATTCCCCCATTTCACAGATGATCAATTGAGGCCCAGATCAGTTAATTAATTTGCCCAAGTTCAGGCACTGGAAAGTACAGAGTATTTTTTTCAATCAAATTGATGTACTCTTAGGAATAGTTAGGTGTTTGTTGGGCACTGGGAGACTTCAGACATTGGTGATGTTCAGGATCTGGGAGAAAATGGCATGTGAGTCTGGGGAAGCCAGTGACTGTGACTGTGTGTATGAGGCTGGAGGCCCAGCCCAGGTAGTTGCTCCAGCTCCAGCTCCTTCCAGGAGCCCAGGGGGTCACCTGTTGAGTGGTGAGTGTATATGAAGAAACAGAGTTTGTGGATAAAGCGAAGGTTCCTGTGACCAGGATTCTCACCTGGCCCTAGTTGGCTAGCTCACTGCACACGTGTGGGCAGTACATTGTTATTGACTCTGTGCAAAGAGCTCTGTCCAGTGCTGTGGGCAACATGGTGGCATGGCTGCAAGGCTGCAGGAGAGCAGAGACTGGAATGGGGGCAGCGCCAAGGACAGAGACTGAGATGGCTGTGCAGGCAGAGAGGCCCAGAGGCAGAGACCAGCTTGCTGCCTGCAGACTCGCTCTGAGTGGACGAGATTTTCATGACTGACCTGCCACCGTGGGAATAAAGTTGGGTATAACCCTTTCACCCCAAGAATATTCTACTGTCATTTCTTTGGTCACATTGAATCCATAGTGAACTTGCCCGGGGCTGAAACCCATTGGCAAGACAGAGATATTCACAGGTAGTGAATCAGAGTGATGGTTATACAGGTATTAAGTGTACCACTTTTTAAATTTTTCTACAGGTTTGAGAAATTTCAAAGTAACTGATTTGGGGCAGGAGGAAGCAGTGGGATGAGAACAAGTGGGCAGAATGCTAGGGAAAATCAAGGTCAGAAGTCTGTGAGGGAATAGGGCCCTAGGGCTGGGCTGGAAGAGCTGTGCGTGCAGGGGAGGGGTCATTTCATCCTCAGAGGTTCCCTATACCACCTTCTTGATGCTGCTTCTTCGGAAGATGTTTCAGGGCTCAGGGACCTGGTAGAACAGAATGGGAGACAGGTTGATGTTTTTTTCCTGGCAAGCTTATTACAGAATTTTGCATTAAAAAATACAAGACTTTTTCAACAGATAAAATAAAACCATGTGCCTGGACTCTCTTGTCCCATTCTGGCATAAGCCAGGAGCTCTGTCCTCTCACTTTCTCTCTCTAAGTAAAAGCCTCTCACGTGATCTCTTACCTTGAGTGTTTGCGAAGTTCATTCTTCGACTCCGTGAACAAGAACCCTGGCATCATTTTTGGGGGTTCATCCGGGATCACTTCAGAAATGGGAGCATCCTCTTCAAGTTTAAAGCCAGACACACCTCTGGCATGCATTCTGAAGAACTGGGAGCAATTTGATCCCCACACCCTGAGAAAGAAGTGTCTTATCTTCTGCACACAAGCCTGGCCTCAATACAAACTCTCTGATGGAGAGGCTTGGCCCTGAGAGAAGTATACAATATAATAAGGTTATGCAGCTAAATTAATTTTGCCCCGGGGAAAGAAAATGGTCAAAAGTACTGTGGACTACTACAATAAAACTGGTTTTCTAAATCCTTTTTTGGGAAATTTATTCTACTTACTGGGTTCATCATTATCCTAAAAAATCGGGAGGTTTTTAAGCTAGACTCCCTGAGACAGAATTTTATCTTCTGCAATACAGCCTGGCTTAAATCTTTCAAAAGAAAAGAATGCTTGAAGAGAGGCTTGACTTTGTCATGTTCAGTAAAGGTTTTGTAAATAATCTAGCATGGTTGTTAAGAACGAGTGAACTAAAGTGTAGTAACTGAACTTCTTGGCTGCAAGGATGCTGGGTTAAGAACACCCCACACCCTGCAAACTTCCCAAGCCTCCAACATCGATGCTCTAGGAGTTTTTCATTGGTAGGATCACCTAGCCTCCGTTTTTATACCATCTCTTGGTTTAGAAGATGTAATTTGGCATATCAAACCCTTAACCAGTTTTACTCTAAAGGCCTTAATACTAAAGTAAAACTAATGCACCAAGCAGTTATACAAAATAGAGTGGCACTAGACACCTTAGCAGCACAGGTGGGACCTGTGCTAATAATTAAAGTTGAGTATTGTGTGCACATCCCAAATTCACAAAATGTCTCTGATTCACTCCAGCACCTCCGAAAGCTAGTCCAAGCTATGTCAGGCCCGTAAGTCCCATGGACTACTACGATATGGAGCTGGTTTTCTAAATCCTTTTGAAGCCATAAAACTGCACATGGTGATGGAAATGGAACCCAAGATGGAAGTGCCCATCTCCCAAGGCCTCTCGGCCAACCAGTGATGGAGACCTCACTGCACCCTTCACTGCGCCCTGCTCAGCATAAAGCACCCAGAGTGGTCGTTGCCCCCTTTCCCTCGCAGCAGGTAGCGTCTCCATCTGTAGAGGGGGGAATGAGACAGGGACCATGGGCTTAGGCAGAGTAGGGGGAGGACCTCTGGAAAAAACAAAGCAAGATAATCCATTGTGGGATGTGCTTTGGCCTGCTGTGGGGGAGGGGGGGCAGCTTATTTCTTATTTTTCTGACTTTACCCAGGTGCTGCTTTTCTTCCTCCAGCCCTAAACAAATGATTTGTTGAAACTTGGGCAATGTACCAAGCAAGCCCAAAACAGCATAGTAAAAACAGGAAGGATTCCATCTTAAACCCCAATTAGTTACAAAGTAAGTTTCTCAACAAACAGACAATAACTCAGCCCACCTTGGGAGCAGAGCAGGCAGCTTTGAGTGATATGCTCCCAGACCAGGAAGCTGCTATCCTGGGAGGAAATCAGGCAGTAAATTTCTTGTAAATAACCAGGAAGGCTAATAAGAAACTTAATGTCTCTTCAAAGATAAATATTTTGGGACCACTTAGCAGGTGTACATCCCTAGCCCTTTGTCTCTCAACCGCCTATAAAACCCCTAGACAACGCACCACCCTGGGGTTAATGGCCAGGAGCTCTGCCCTCTGGCTTTCTCTCTAAATAAAAGCCTCTCACTTGCTCTCCTAAAAATAGATAGATAGATAGATAGATAGATAGATAGATAGATAGATAGATAAAAAAACCATGTGCAAATACAATATAATAGGTTTTCCTCGTAGATGTCAAGTTAAAGAAGGATAGAGGGTTTATAGCCCTGGAGAGCTGCTTACTGTAATATCATAGTGTGGCCTTTTCAGTGACTGTGTGCAAACCCCTTTAACTAGTGGGGCCGACCAACAGCCGTTTTTCTTTGAGTAGAAGTAGTCATTAGTGGTCATCTAAGTTGACAATCAGCCAGTCTGTCTCTGCCTCAGGCCATTTGTTTATGGGAGAGCAGTTGTTTGAGAAAAATAGGTTATTTGGTTACCAAGAGACACTGCCCTTTGCTCTATCTAATTACTCTCTTTTGGAAGAAAAATTACTTAGTATTTGTTAGACAACTCTGCATGTCCATGGTCTTTGGGGAGATGTTTACAGTACTACTGTTACGGAAAAACTTGAAAAACCTGGACTGGATCGCTGACGGAAGAACTAAGCGGCACTCGGAGTGTTGAGGTTTTAATTTTACACCAGCGGGCTCAGAGAGGAGTAATCCCCTGAGGTCTGAGCCCCGAAAAAAGGCAAGTCAAGGGGAGCAACATATATCTTTCTGCTTCTTTATCTGCAACATTTCTAGTGCCCAGCAAGCAAGGGAGAGTAAGTTTAGGGAGTGAGTGCCTGGCAGAGCGGGAATTAAGGGAGTGTTTTGTTGTTTTTGCTGAGAAGCAGAAGGAAGCCACTTGGACTAGAATGCTGTCCTTGTAAATTTTTCCCTATCACTACTACAAAGCAGGTCAAAACAGTTTTACTATCATTTTCCAGCGTTTGTCTCTATTGCAGTTAATACGGGAAGCATCGGCATCCTGAAGCTATATCATATGAATGTAATAAACTATTTTAGTGATTAGATAGAGAAAGGTTGCACATAGCCTGATTTTCAAAACACAGGTGCCTCTGGACCTCCATCACTGTTTACCTTATTTATTCTAAGCGGTAAGCACTCTGGAATCAGAATTGGAAGGTTGTACACTATTATGAAGCAATGTCTCTAGCCATTTGTTTGTGTGTATGAAACATGCTGTAAAAGGCCTGTGTGCATGTCCTCTCTGACTCTGCTAGATTTTATCTGTACCAAGTTCTTTTTGCTGGTCCCCACTTACTCATCTACTTACGCATTCATTTATCCATTTATGCACCAACATGTAGACTGTCTTTGCCAGGCACTGGGCTAAATAGGGAATAAAATAAGAAGTTTTTTTCCAGTTATAAAATAAATAAGTCCCAGGGATGTAATGTTCAAGGTGGTGACTATAGTTAATAACACTGTGTTGTATATTTGAAAGTTGCTAAGGCAGTAGATCTTAAATGTTCTTATTATAAGGAAAAAAATGTAACTATGCGTATTGATGGATATTAACTAGACTTGCTGTGGCGATCATTTCACAATGCATATATACAAGAAATCATTATATTGCACACTTAAAACTCGTACAGTGTTGCACGTCAGTTACATCTCAATTAAAAACAACAAAATTCCTAGATTAAAGTATTAAACGTGCGGGTGCTTTGAAGTGCATTGTTATGAGCTCTGTAGTAGAGGTCAGCCCCAAATGTGGTGGTTCCCAGGGAAGAGACCTATTGATTCTACCATGGGCAAATGGAGAGGATGCCACAGAGGAGGTCGTGTTTTCGCAGCACCTTAAAGGGTGAGACGAAATGTTCTAGGAGAAGGAATCGGGAAGGTGCATGCCAGGCCAAGAGGGCTCATCCCGTGCCGAGGCAGGAAGACGAGTAGGATGTGACACGGTCGGTTGGCTGCGGCTGGTGGCTGGTGGCTGGATGGGTGGGGGATGAGGCCATATGAGTGCAGGTGTCTGGAATTGAAACCTGGAGCAGTGCGTCTCTATATCTGTGTCCCCTTATGCAGCACACGGGTGGTGTCCTCTGGCCTTTCTCCCCAAGACCACTTCTACACCAGGGGAGATACTTACATGTCTTTCCAACACTTTGTTCACATACATCGCTTCTGAATAAACAGTTCAGAACCTACTTTGTCTCAACAAACAACAAAATAAGGGGTTGCTTTTGTAGCATTCTCTGTTATTGTGGGACATTTTAAAAAGCAATGTATTTATTAACAAATGCCTTATGCCTTCTTATTTCCCTTCAAACTGACACTTAATTGACCATAGATGTTTACATTTCTGTGGTTCCAAGAGTTGTAGGTTTCTGGGTCAAAAATGTTGTGTTTTATTCTAGATTTTAGATCAAAAGTGGCCTCCTGAGAGTTATGTAATTAAAAAGCAGGCACTCAGTATAACTTGGTCCTAAATCCATAACATGCATTACTGTATATGTTCACATATATGTATAAATGTATGCATGTTGGCTTTAACAGATGACTTTAGGGATTATATGATTGATGCCATCTAACATGTATTAAGGTCATAAGTGTTTCTACTCTAAATTAGCAGTGAGAAATCTTAAAAAATTAAGGCAGTTCAAATATGAATTAGTTGATATCACATATATTTAGGAGGTCCTTTGTTTTAATCTCAGAACTTGCAAATCTTCTTGGATGTATGTTTAAGAGGTTGTGTGCACTTTATTATTTTGGGAATAATTTGTGTACAAGTTCTTTTGGCTTATGAGGTCTAGTCCAGGGTGACAGAGGAGGGAACAATTGTTGAGAGCCTCTGGATCTCTCCAGAGTGGAAGAGAGAGATTTCTAGAGCCCTGGGGCTAGCCCTCCACCCTCCCCTGCTGCCCTACCCCCACTCATTCTTAAAAGTAAAATTGTCTGGAATAGTTCCCAGCTTCTTAAGGTAAGGAGCCATTGGTACAGAGGGCAGGGAGTAGGGGGGGGGGCAGTGGAGGGCTCACATGCCATTTTCCCCCTCATTGGACCCTTCAGCCCTCCAGCTCATCTGGGAAGTGATTGAGTTGACTGTGGAAAATAGTGTTTCATTCTAATAGAGGCTCTTCTGCTCAGTACCTCAGTACCTATGTGACCTGATGAAGTGACATGAGCCCTAAGCTCTTCTGGAAAGTAAGGCTAATAATGCAGAATGGCCCAGGGGACAGCCTGTGGGGGAGGTAGCCCCACTCACCCCTCATCTCCATCATCACAAACCTACAGTTTGAGGGGAAAGAGAACATTTGTAGGTGAGCATGGCTTCAAGACAAGTGTCATAGCAGAAAAATGTAGGACCTGAGTGGAAATTGCATGCTTAAGCACCAAATGTGGGTTCCCAGCAAGACTCCCCAGGGAGCCGGCCAGCCTGTGCTGAGCGGCTTGTGGCCTCTGAGCCCCTTTGGTGCGGGAACTCTGGGGGAGCCACTTGGGATACTCAGGATGAGGCAGTGGTCAGGCCTCAGATGTGCCACACACCATGGGGGCTGGATTTTTTTTTTCTCTTTGTTGTTTGTTTCGATTTGTTTTTTACTTTCCTAGGAAAAGAAATCTCAGGAGGCTGTTGATCAGGCTGAAAGGCACTGTGGCTGAACAACCTGCTACTAGAGGAATCCGTCACTAACATAATTAAGTAATTTTTTTCCCATAGAAGTCAGTTTTGAGCAAAGTGTCATACATAAAGGGCCCTCATTCAGCACAAATGTGATTGCTTGCTATCTTGTTCTAAATTTGAATCCTTCCCACCAACCCAGCCTTGTTTGATTTGTTTCCTGAAACTCTACTTAGAGATCATCCATCACTGTCTTCTCTTCGTTCTCTGACCTCAGGTGCTGACAGATCCATTTTGTCCGTTGAGTTTTCCACACTTTCACTCAGACATTGAAACCTCCAGCTTCTTCCTGTCAATATGCTTCTCTTCTAGTGCTGTCTTTCTTTGGAAGATTGGCCCAGGCGATTTCGTGGAAAATGAGTTGGGCTGCAGAAATCCGTTTTGAAAAACAATTGTTTTCCCCGTTATAAGCTCATTGTGAATGGTTCACCTTTATATGTGGGCAGTGATGTTAATTTGGTTGGGGCTCCTGTTTCCTGCAAAGATCTTATAGAGTGTGCTTGATCTGGAAATCCCTTGGTTCCCTACAGTCTGTTCTCAGCCAGGAAATTTGAAAAACAGCTATTTATTCTGTTTATTCACAATTCCCACTTACATATACATAACAAATGGTGACTAGGGACTCAGACTAGCCTACATAACCTGATTATACCAATAACAGCTATAATAGCAGGATTTCAAAGAAAATCAGGAATGATATTACTGTCACATTGACGGTAATTTAAAAAACAAACTGATTATTCGTGTGTGATATTATCTGACACATATTAGAAAAAATAACTTTAAAGATAGTCGGGAATAAATAGTGTGACCATGGGGTGATAGAGCTAGAAAAGCCTTGTATGCAATAAGCAGGTCTTTTGTATTCCACTTAAAATACCTGCTAGTATCATTCTTGTTTTATGTTTAAAAGTAGCTGACAGTTTTTTTTCTGATTATAAGATTAATATAGATGGGGTGCTCAAGATGGTGGTGTGAGTATGGTGGCGGAAATCACCTCCCAAAACCATATATATTTTGTAAATACAGCAAATACAGCTATTCCTAAAAGAGAGACCAGAAGATACAGTACAAAAACAGCCAGGCTACATCTAAATCTGCAAGAACTCAGCATCTCAAGAAAAGGGTAAGATACAGAGCCATGACCAGCAGGACCCGAGCACTCCCCCCACCCCAGCTCACCAGCAGGAGGAAAAGAATCAGACTGGGGAGAGAGTGGAAGCACAGGACTGCTAAATAACAAGCCTTAGTAATCTGCAGTGGGAGCACAGACACACATTGCATGGTGTACTGGATATTAGTGAAATGGAAAAGTAAAATCCAAGGTGGAGACTGTGAGCAGGTCCCCAAAGTCGGCTCCCCTGGGACAAAGGAAAACTGGGTTCTTTAAAAGTCTTAAAGGGACAAGGGTTAACAGGTGGACAAAATCGTCCTGGCACACTCAGCCCAGCAGTCTGGGAATCTTAAGGGACTTCAGGAACCCAAACCCCCCTGGGTGGCAATGCAGCTTCGAAGCGCCTCATGGCGATAAGCAGCCTGCCATTCATTCCCTGCGGCTGGTACTGCAAGCAAACTGGCTGTCCCACCATTGCTGGGGACTAGCCGGGGAGCAGCCCCGCCCACAGTAACCACACAGAGTCTTCTCCCAGCATGCAGCTAACCAGCCAGATGTAGAGGCTGTCCCCTGCACACAGCTTCCCAGGACAGACAGAGGAAGCCAGCACAAAGTCCAGAAGGCATGAAGGGGTGCCGTTCTCTCAGGAGAACACACGCAATGCACCTGCGATCCACGGCAGTGCCCTAGGCTATTCCAAGGGCTGCCCCAACCACGGCAGCCCAGTGGATTAACCCAGGGACTGCTCCCTCTGTGCAGGTAACCGGCACAGGCAGCGAAGAAGGGCAAGGCGACCAGCAAACAGGAAGACACTTTGTTCTCCCAGCTGATACATGCGCCACTTGCTGACAATCACTTCTATCACCATGAAAAGGCAGAAGAAACTGGTCCAGTCCAAAATCACTTAAACACATGAGAGAGAGCCTGGCAAAATAGATATAACCAATTTTCCTGGAAAAGAATTCAAAATAAAAGTCATAACCATGCTGATGGGCCTACAGAGAAATATGCAAGAGCTAAGGGATGAAGTCTGGAAGGAGATAACAGAAATGAAACAATCAGTGGAAGGACTTAAGAGCAGACTGGATGAGGTGCAAGAGGCTGTTAATGGAATAGAAATCAGAGAACAGGAATACAGAGAAGCTGAGGCAGAGAGAGATAAAAGGATCTCTAGGAATGAAAGAATATTAAGAGAACTGTGTGACCAATCCAAGCAGAACAATATTTGCATTATAGGGGTACCAGAAGAAGAGAGAGGAAAAGGGACAGAAAGTGTCTTTGAAGAAATAATTGCTGAAAACTTCCCTAAGCTGTGGAAGGAAATAGTCTCTCAGACCATGGAAGCCCACAGATCTCCCAATACAAGGGACCCAAGGAGGACAACACCAAGACATAAAATAATTAAAATGGCAAAGATCAAAGACAAGGACAGAGTATTAAAGGCAGCCAGAGAGACAAAAAAGATCACCTACAAAGGAAAACCCATCAGGTTATCAACAGACTTCTCAACAGAAACGTTACAGTTCAGAAGAGAATGGCATGATATATTTAATGCAGTGAAATAGAAGGACCTTGAACCAAGAATACTGTATTCAGCAAGATTATTATTTAAATTTGAAGGAGGGATTAAACAACTTCCACATAAGCAGAAGTTGAGGGAATTTGCCTCCCACAAACTACCTGTACAGGGTATGTTAAAGGGACTGCTCTAGATGGAAGTACTCCTAAGGCTAAATAGATGTCACCAGAGAAAATAAAACCACAGCAAAGAAAGACCAACCAAATACTAACTAAAGGCAAAAAATAAAATCAACTATCTACAAAAGCAGTCAAGGGAAACACAAAAGAGTACAGAATAAAACACCTAACATATAAAGAGTGGAGGAGAAAGAATAAGAAGGGAGAGAAATAAAGAATCATCAGACTATGTTTATAATAGCTTAATAAGTGAGTTAAAGTTAGATAGTTAGATAGTAAAGAAGCTACCCTTGAACCTTTGGTAACCACAAGTCCAAAGCCAGCAATGGCAATAAGTACATATCTATTGATAATCAACCTAAAGGTAAATGGACTGAAGGCACCAATCAAAAGAGAGTAATAAAATGAATAAAAAAGCAAGACCCATCTATATGCTGCTTACAAGAGACTCACCTCAAACCCAAATACATACACAGACTAAAAGTAAAGGGATGGAAAAAGATATTTAATGCAAACAATAGGGAGAAAAAAGCAGGTGTTGCAGTACTTGTATCAGACAAAATAGACTTCAAAAGAAAAAAGTCACAAGAGACAAAGAAGGACATTACATACTGATAAAGGACTCAGTCCAACAAGAGGATACAACCATTATAAATATATATGCACCAAACACAGGAGCACCGACATATGTGAAACAAATACTAACAGAATTAAAGGAGGAAATAGAATGCAATGCATTAATTTTACTAGACTTCAACACACCACTCACTCCAAATGACAGATCAACCAGACAGAAAATAGGGACACAGAGGCACTGAACAACACACTAGAACAGATGGATCTAACAGACACCTACAGAACTGTACACCCAAAAGCAGCAGGATACACATTCTTCTCAAGTGCACGTGGAACATTTTACAGAATAGACCACATACTAGGGCACAAAAAGAGCCTCAGAAAATTCAAAAAGATTGAAATTCTACCAGCCAATTAAAGATGGCGGCATGAGAAGTGAGACAGAGGCTTCCTCCTAAAACCGCATGTAGTACGAAAATATAACTGATACAACTACTCTAGAAAGAGCAACAGGAAAGAGGACTACACCAAACTGCATACACCTGGAGACAAGAGCAGACCTCACAGAACAGGTTAACGTACTAAAGCTGTGGCCTGGCAGGACCTAAGCCCTTCCCCCAACTCAGATCACTGGTAGGAGGAAAACAAACAGAGCAGGGAGGGAATGGAGTCTTGGGACTGCTGAATAGATAACTCCGGAGATCTGCTCTGGGAGCACAAACCTACATTTCATGGAGCTTGCATGATACTCTCGTAATTAGGGGTTTGGAAAGCTAAGACAGGCAGAATTCCTGGTGAGACTGAGATTCCAGCTGCTTGTGGAAAGCAGAGATCCATATCTGGCTGCTCTGGGACAAAAGAAGGCAGACAGTCTGAGAGACTTCCTAACAAGAAAGCCCTTAGCAAGAGGGCTGCTAAAGGGGCAAGGATGGCACAGAGCTTACTGCTCAGAAGAGAGGACAGGTAGACAAAATTGTCCGGGTGCACTCTGCCCAGCAGGTTGCAAGCTTTCACAATCTCAGGTGCTCCAGTTCAGGGGCTGAGAAGCTCCAGAGATTGGAGCTTCTGGGCACTAGAGGATGCCATACACAAATATGAAATGCCAAAGGAACCTGGTTCAAAGTAAAATTATTAACACAACTCATGAGAAAGATTTAAATGATATTGACCTCATGACTCTCCCTGAAAGGGAGTTTAAAATAAAAATCATTAACATGCTCATGGAGGTACGGAAAGATATTCAAGAACTCAGGAATGAACTCCAGTCGGAGATTCAATAGTTGAAGAGTACAATGGAGAGTATTAAAAGCAGGTTGATATGGTGGAGGAGACAATAAATGAAATAGAAACTAGAGAAGAGGAATACAAAGAAGCTGAGGCACAGAGAGAAAAATGAACCTCAAAGAATGAAAGAATATTGAGAGAACTGTGTGACCAATCCAAATGGAACAATATTCGTATTATAGGGGTACCAGAAGAAGAAGAAGAGAGAGAAAGGGATAGAAAGTGTCTTTGAGGAGATAATTGCTGAAAAATTCCCCAGTTTGGGGAAGGAGATAGTCTCTCAGGCCATGGAGGTGCACAGATCTCCCAAAACAAGGGATCCAAGGAAGACCACACCAAGACATATAGTAATCAAAACGGCAACGATCAAGGATAAGGACAGACTACTAAAAGCAGCCAGAGAGAGAAATAAGATCACATACAAAGGAAAGCCCATCAGGCTATCATCATACTTCTCAGCAGAAACCTTACAGGCCAGAAGGGAGTGGCATGATGTATTTAATGCAATGAAGCAGAAGGGCCTTGAACCAAGATTACTTTATCCGGCAAGATTATCATTTAAATTTGAAGGAGGGATTAAACAATTTTCAGAGAAGCCAAAGCTGAGAGAATTTACCTCCCACAAACCATCTCTACAGTATATTTTGGAGGGACTGGTATAGATGGAGCTGTTCCTACGGTTTAATAGCTGTCACCAGAGGTAATAAAACCACAGTAAAGAAAGTAGAATGGTATGGGAGAATATATTCATAAATGACGTATCTGATAAGGGGTTGACATCCAAAATATATAAAGAACTCACGCACCTTAACAAACAAAAAGCAAATAATCCAATTAAGAAATGGGCAGAGGACATGAATAGACACTTCTCCAAAGAAGAAATTCAGATGGCCAACAGGCACATGAAAAGATGCTCCACATCACTAATCATCAGAGAAATGCAGATTAAAACCACAATGAGATATCACCTCACACCAGTGAGGATGGCCAACATCCAAAACACAAATAACAACAAATGTTGGGGAGGATGTGGAGAAAAGGGAACCCTCCTACACTGCTGGTGGGAATACAAATTAGTTCAACCATTGTGGAAAGCAGTATGGAGGTTCCTCAAAAAACTCAAAATAGAAATACCATTTGACCCAGGAATTCCACTCCTAGGAAGTTACCCTAAGAATGCAGCAGCCCAGTTTCAAAAAGACAGATGCACCCCTATGTTTATCGCAGCACTATTTACAATAGCCAAGAAATGGAAGCAACCTAAGTGTCCATCAGTAGATGAATGGATAAAGAAGATGTGGTACATATACACAATGGAATATTATTCAGCCATAAGAAGAAAACAAATCCTACCATTTGCAACAACATGGATGGAGTTAGAGGGTATTATGCTCAGTGAAATAAGCCAAGCCGAAAAAGACAAGTATCAAATGATTTCACTCATATGTGGAGTATAAGAACAAAGAAAAAAAAAGCTGAAGGAACAAAACAGCAGCAGACTCACAGAACCCAAGAATGGACTAATAGTTACCAAAGGGAAAGGGACTGGGGAAGATGGGTGGGAAGGGAAGGATAAGAGGGTAAAAGGGTCATTACAATTAGCAGACGTAATGTTGGGGGCATCATAATATATAAAGAATTGAGGAGGAGAAAAAAAAAACCTTTAGATTGTGTTTGTAATAACATATTACGTGAGTTAAGTTAGACTTTTAGATAGTAAGGAACTTAACCTTGTACTTTTGGTAACCACGAATCGAAAGCCTGCAATGCCAGTAAGTACATACCTATCGATAATCACCCTAAATGTAAATAGACTGAATGCACCAATCAAAAGACGTAGTCACTGAATGGATAAAAAAACAAGACCCATCTATATGTGACCTACAAGAGACTCACTTTAAACCCAAAGATATACACCAACTAAAAGTAAAGGGATGGAAAAAGACATTTCATGCAACTAACAGGGAGAAAAAAGGAGTTGTAGTAATTGTATCAGACAAAATAGACTTCAAAACAAAGAAAGTCACAAGAGACAAAGAAGGACATTACATAATGATAAAAGGGTCAATCCAACAAGAAGATATAACCATTATAAATATCTATGCACCCAACACAGGAGCACCTACATATGTGAAACAAATACTAACAGAATTAAAAGGGGAAATAGAATGCAATGCATTCATTCTAGGAAACTTCAACACACCACTCACTCTGAAGGACAAATGAACCAGGCTGAAAATAAGTAAGGAGACAGAGCCACTGAACAACACATTAGAACAGATGGACCTAACAGACATCTACAGAACTCTACACCCAAAAGCAACAGAATACACATTCTTCTCAAGTGCGCATGGAACATTTTCAAGAATAGATCATATACTAGGCCAGAAAAAGAGCCTCAGTAAATTAAAAAAGATTGAAATTGTACCAGCCAGCTTCTCAGACCACAAAAGAATGAAAGTAGAAATGAATTACACAAAGAAAATGAAAAATCCCAGAAAAAAATGGAGGCTTCACAACATGCTCGTAAATAACCAATGGATCAATGACCAAACTAAAACAGAGATCAAGGAATATATGGAGACAAATGACAATAATTCAACACCACAAAATCTGTGGGATGCAGTGAAGGCCATGTTAAGAGGAAAGTATATTGCATTACAGGCCTACCTCAGGAAAGAAGAACAATCCCATATGAACAGTCTAAACTCATAATTAACGAAACTTGAAAAAGAGAACAAATGAGACCCAAAGTCAGTAGAAGGAGGGACATAATAAAGATTAGAGCATAAATAAATAAAATCAAGAAGAATAAAACAATAGAAAGGATCAATGAAAGCAAGAGCTGGATCTTCCAGAAAATAAAGAAAATAGATAAACCCCTAGCCAGACTTATCAAGAAAAAAAGAGAGTCTACTCACATAAACAGAATCAGAAATGAGAAAGGAAAAATCACTACGGACACCACTGAAATACAAGGACCTATTAGAGAATAGTATGAAAAATTATATGCTAACAAACTGGGTAACCTAGAAGAAATGGACAACTTTCTAGAAAAATACAACCTTCCATGGCTGACCCAGGAGGAAACTGAAAATCTCAACAGACCAATTACCAGCTGTGAAATTAAACTGGTAATCAAAAACCTACCTAAGAATAAAACACCTGTACCAGATGGCTACACTGCTGAATTTTATCAAACATTTAGTGAAGTCCTAATACCCACCCTCCTTAAAGTTTTCCAAGGAGTAGAAGAAGAGGGAATACTTCCAAACTCATTCTATGAGGCCAGCATCACTCTAATACCAAAATAAGACAAAGACACCACAAAAAAAGAAAATTACAGACCAATATTCCTGATGAACATCGATGCAAAAGTACTCAACAAAATATTAGCAAACTGAATTCAAAAATACATCAAAAGGATCACCCATCATGATCAAGTAGGATTTATTCCAGGGATGCAAGGATGGTACAACATTCGAAAATCCATCAACATCATCCACTACATCAACAAAAAGGACAAAAACCACATGATCATATCCACAGATGCTGAAAAAGCATTTGACAAAATTCAGCATCCATTCATGATAAAAACGCTCAACAAAATGGTTATAGAGGGAAAGTACCTCAACATAATAAAGACCATATATGACAAACCCACAGCCAACATTATACTAAAAAGTGAGAAGCTGAAAGCTTTTCCTTTAAGATCAGGAACAAGACAGGGATGCCCACTCTCCCCACTTTTATTCAGCATAGTACTGGAGGTCCTAGCCGCAGAAATCAAACAACACAAAGAAATCAAAAGCATCCAGATTGGTAAGGAAGAAATTAAACTGTCCCTGTTTGCAGATGACATGATATTGTACATAAAAAAACCCTAAAGAATACACTCCAAAACTACTAGGTCTAATATCTGAATTCAGCAAAGTTGTGGGATACAAAATTAATACGCAGAAATCTGTGGCACTCCTATACACTAACAATGAACTAGCAGAGAGAGAAATCAGGAAAACAATTCCATTCACTGTTGCCTCAAATAGAATAAAATACCTAGGAATCAACCTAACCAAGGAAGTGAAAGACCTATACTCTGAAAACTACCAGACACTCTTAAGAGAAACTAAACAGGACACTAACAAATGGAAATTCATCCCATGCTCTTTGGTAGGAAGAATTAATATTGTCAAAATGGTCATCCTGCCTAAAGCAATCTACAGATTCAGTGCAATTCCTGTCAAAATACCAACAGCATTTTTCAACAAACTAGAGCAAATAGTTCTAAAATTCATATGGAACCACAAAAGACCCCAAAGAGCCAAAGTAATCCTGAGGAGGAAGAATAAAGCAGGGGGGATATCGCTTCCCAACTTCAAGCTCTACTACAAAGCCACAGTAATCAAGACAATTTGGTAATGGCCCAAGAACAGAACCACCGACCAGTGGAACAGACTAGAGAGCCCTGATATAAACCCAACCATATATGGTCAATTAATATATGATAAAGGAGCTATGGATATACAATGGGGAAATAACGGCCTCTTCAACAGTTGGTGTTGGCAAAACTGGACAGCTACATGTGAGAGAATGAAACTGGATCATTGTCTAACCCCATACACAAAAGTAAACTCGAAATGGATCAAAGACCTGAATGTAAGTCATGAAACCATAAAACTCTTAGAAGACAACACAGGCAAAAATCTCTTGGACATAAACATGAGCAACTTCTTCATGAACATATCTCCCCAGGCAAGAGAAACAAAAGCAAACATGAACTCATGGGACTACATCAAGCTGAAAAGCTTCTGTACAGCATAGTACACCATCAATAGAACAAAAAGGTATCCTCCAGTATGGGATAATATATTTGTAAATGACATATCCAATAAAGGGTTGACATCCAAAATATATAAAGAACTTACACGCCTCAACACCGAAGAAACAAATAACCCGATTAAAAAATGGGCAGAAGATATCAAGAGACAGTTCTCCAAAGAAGAAATTCAGATGGCCAACAGACACATGAAAAGATGCTCCACATCAATAATCATCAGAGAAATGCAAATTAAAACCACAATGAGATATCACCTCAGACCAGTGAGGATGGCCAACATCCAAAAGACGAACAACAACAAATGTTGGCGAGAATGTGGAGAAAGGGGAACCCTCCTACACTGCTGGTGGGAATGTAAACTAGTTCAACCATTGTGGAAAGCAGTATGGAGGTTCCTCAGAAAACTCAAAATACTCAAAATAGAAATACCATTTGACCCAGGAATTCCACTCCTAGGAATTTACCCTAAGAATGCCACAGTGCAGTTTGAAAGACATATGCACCCCTATGTTTATTGCAGCACTATTTACTATAGCCAAGAAATGGAAGCAACCTAAGTGTCCATCAGTAGATGAATGGATAAAGAAGAGGTGGTACATATACACAATGGAATATTATTCAGCCATAAGAAGAAAACAAATCCTACCATTTGCAACAAGAGGGATGGAGCTAGAGGGTATTATGCTCAGTGAAATAAGCCAGGTGGAGAAAGACAAGTATCAAGTGATTTCACTCATCTGTGAAGTATAAGAACCAAGAAAAAACTGAAGGAACAAAACAGCAGCAGACTCACAGAACCCAAGAATGGACTAACAGTTACCAAAGGGAAAGGGACTGGGGAGGATGGGTGGGAAGGGAGGGATAAGGGGGAAAAGGGGGCAATTCAATTAGCACACATACTGTAGAGGACGTGGACACGGGGAAAGAAGTATAGCACAGAGAAGACAAGTAGTGACTCTATAGCATCTTATTCCACTGATGGACAGTGATTGTAATGGGGTATGTGGTGGGGACTTGATAATGGGACGACTCTAGTAACCATAATATTGCTCATGTAATTGTACAGTAATGGTACCAAAAAAAAGTTAATGTAAGCTCACTTCAAGATAATTCACAATATAAAAATTGCCTGTAGTTCCCTTACCCAGGTTTATTCAGCCTTGGAAATGATATGTAGAGAATTAGTGATTAAAGGCACAATTGTATGGCCAAAATATCGCTCTCTAAATAATACCCTTTGATTGAATTTACCATCAGAGTACTTTGCTCAATCAATTTTAGGCTTTTGACCCAGTGTCTATATATGATAAGGTGGGTATTTTGTACTAGGAAGATTAATTTTTGGAGAATTTTCCTTTGCAAGTCAGGGTTTGTCTCTGGGCTTCTCACTGATACTCATGAGCTCTTCTTCCCACGTGTTCATACTCTCCGTCCAGCCTCCCAGTGCCAATGTGCAAACATCACCGTGCGTCAGTTGGAACCGTCTGGTGCAGGAGACTGCAAGCAGGACGAAAGTGGCTTCTGCACAAACGGAATTTGGGGGCTCGTGTCATTGTGAGGCACAGGGGTGATGGGGATGGCTCCAGTGTCTGGGCACCTGATTGCTTTCCATCTCCTGCTTCTCCCGTCTCCTGGACTTGCTTCACTCTCCGCTGTGGGTGGTGGCGCCATAGTGCCAGGTGGCTTTTTTGCCTACACCCATCCAAGTTCCTGTTGCATCTCATTGACTCTCATTGAATGACTGCAGAGCTGTGAACTAGCGTCTCAAGTGGATGATCTGGGGTCCCTGACGGGCCAGGCACATGCCAGGTGCTCACTCTAGGAGGGAGGACAGTCAACTTGACACAAGGCACTAAGGGTGAAGAGAGTGGTGACTTCTCAGGAGAAAGGGCAAAGGGCTACTCCTGCCAGGACACATGAGTGGATGGAGGATAGTGGAAAAGAGAACTGAGGTCCACATTAGAGGGTCAGTGGGACCTGTGGACATGTGAGCAATCAGATTCCTGGGGGTAACTTAGGAAAACACCCCACCGCAGGCACAGGTTATAGAATATGTCGTTGGAACACCTCCAGCCTTCTCAAACTGTCCTGTGCCCCTTTCTGTCCAGGAGCGGGCATATTCCTGATGGGGATGATTGAGTCTGTGAAAATCCAGCTTCCTGGAAATGTACATGTAACACATACACACAGGAATACGTGTTCATAGCTTGTGTTGCCTCTATGTTTTTTTTTTTTTCTAGCTGATTTTTAACATGTGTTTATTCCCCCTTGAGAAGGGGGCACGGTTCCTGGAGGTACTGCAGTATCAGGTCGATGCGTGGAATGGACGGAGCAACCTCTGATTCCATCTCCCTGCTCCAAAAATCCATTTAATATATTGTCCTCGAGTAGAGGACGTATCAGATATTAAACTGATAAGAACAGATACTACACTTGATTTCAGCCAAAAGGCAGAGAAGCGATTGCCTCTCTGTTTTTAAAATGGCTAAATCTTAATCTTTGTGATAAAACCACCCCAGGTCGCCAGTATAAAATTAGAATATTTCAGTGTGGTATGTGTGTGTTTTATACGTGTTTTGAAAAAGCCCTGGTGGGGACAAGAAAACTAGCTAAACCTAATTATTGTGGTCTTGATAACATTTGAGCAGACCAATGTGCTAGAAGCAGAATAGAGTTATACTAGTTTGACAAACTGATCATTTGCGTCCTTGATAATGATTTTTTCTTAGCTTGACTATAGTATTGTCAGGTTTTATCACAACATGAGACAGCTTTGGGGAATTTAATAAATTGAAATTTTTACGAATAGGAGGAAATTAACCTTAAGATTTAGGTTGTATTTTTTAAAGTAATAATAACTTTTACTTAGAATCTTAATTCAATAGAAAGGAGGACTCGTCTGCCAGTTTGTGAGGTGTGGACATGGCGTGTGTTACATGTGGGGCTGCCGGCTTCGTCATTAAGAGCGCATTTGGTGCACATCCCTGGGAGACTTGTTCTTGTCTCCGGACCTCTGTAGTAACAACCGCACACGGTGCTCAGGGCGCCGGAGATTCTGCCAGCGGGCTGGGTAGGCCAGTGAGGACAGCCAGTCCTGGCTCCTGCCGGGTGTTAGGGTTCCTCCTGGCATGCGTTTCACTTAGTTTCTCCTTCCACAAATGTAAGACTTGTCCTTTAGATTGTGACAAGTTAGGACTTTTTGGTTGTGTCAGAATCCCGTCTCAAATTCGCATAAGCAAAAGGGGATTCGTTGCCACTCAGAACCGGAAAAGGCATGAACTCGCCTGGAGGTGGCAGGTGGCAGAAGGACTGTGGCTGCCTGCTGAGGGGGAGGATTGACAGCATCGCCCATGTAGGCAGGGGCATGGCACTCGGAAGCCCCAGGCTTCCTTCTTGCCGGCTTTGATAACAGACAGTGAGTAAAAGCCTGCTTCTTCCTCTTCACCTTTCCTAATTCTACTTCCACAGAGAAGGACTCTTTCCTGACCTGCTTCGTTCATGCACTGCCCTTGGACCAACCTCTGTGACAAGGGCGAAGTACTGTGATGGGTCAGCTTGGATCAAATGTGTGTGTGTGAGGGTGTGTGTGGAAGGGCGGGCAGACAGCATGGTCAGAGTGAGCAAGGAACGAGGGTTCAACCAAGGAAGGAGGGCTGGCCGGGGTGTTCCCAGACGAAGTCAAAAAGGATGCTGAGCAAGGCAGTTACCAATGGAAATTGTTGACTTGCATCATGCATGATGCTTGCACAAGTGTCTCTCTGCCCCCACACAACGTACAGAGGAAAGTGACACATGCAAATAACTGCGTGTCCTTTATCACAGCCTGTGTCTTCCCCACGAAGCAAGGATATCCTCATTTAGATGTGCATCTAGATGAAGGGCAGAGCAAGGTGGGAGGCTGACAGATCTACCACCCTGGGGAATTACAAGACTCACCACCTCTTCCAAGGTGTGAAGAGCTGGCGCTTCCACCTGCGTAACTGATTGAAAATGCTTTTCTGCCATCTTGAATCTTTGAAGTTCCCCTTATAGTCCATTCACATTGTCTTTCTGGTTTCCCATGCATCTTTTCATACATCATTTCTTTCCAATGATACAGTATCTTCTGAAGGTATGTAAATAGAAGTTCAAAGAAATCAGACCAAAGGTCCAGAGCTAGGAAACAGCAGAGGCAGGATTCAAACCCGGTGTCCTGTGCGCAGTGCACCACACCAGGCTGTCTTTGGCGTCCCAGTTGCATTTTAACATCAGTGTCATCAGCATTCACGGCTAAAAGCCAACACCTATTGTACTTTACCTTCAATGTGTGTCTCGCTTAATTGTCAAGCGTAAGAGCAGCATGTCGGTGTTTGTCATCTAGTGGCAGAACTGCCTGGGTACTATCAGCACAGACTCCAAAGTTAGGTCATCGGAATTCACACCCACACCCTCAGGCGCGCCAGTGGTCTGACTTGGGCACATTTCCCTACCCTTCTGAGTTTCAGTTTGTCCTCAAATGGGGAAAATAATTAGGCCTATTGTGAAAAATGAAAGACATGATGTAGATGAAGGAAAGGTATTTCACCAAATACAAAAGTTTACATTAGGACCTCTCCAGTACCTGGTAAACTCTACAGATATTGGCTTCAGAGGTGCTGATAAAACATTCAGGCCAGTGGCTTATTTTAGGACAGTGTATATCCTTACAGGACACCCACAGGTGAGAGGTGGACTCCTAATTGAACGATTCCGGAACATGTTAATAAAGACGGTTTCCTACAACCTGTTACTAAGGTCATAAGAATTTTGAGTTAGGTTTTGACTTTTTAAAGTAGGCTTAAAGTTCCTTATAATATCAAGTTGATTGTTTAACATGTTCTGGCTTTGGAATTATCATTGTATAATGAAACACTGGGAGAGCCCGAATGTGGGAAGGCAGGCTTTTCAACTGTTGAATATAACATGTTTTCTTAACATGAAAAGCAAGGACATCATATGTTTTGTTGATTTTAAGAAGTTTGTATCCAGCGGTAGGGCTGTTTCTTGTTACATGTTTGTAGGTTTTAAAACTCCTTGGCAATTCACTGAGATGTTTAAATGTTTAGATTTTACATTTTTGTAAAAGTAACACAAATATCCTTGCAAATTAATAAGCTTGAGGAGAACTGGTGGTAACGGGGGTAGTTTGCCAAAAGAAAGCTGAAGTTGGTGAGTCTCAAGTGGCCTTTTTTAAATGAGGACTTTATTAGTAAAAATCTAGTAATAGGAACTTAATGGAGAGTGAAAAAGAGATCTATTCTAAATAGCTACCTTTTATATACTTTGAAATATTTATTAATGTATTTTTTATCAATCAACATTCATGAATACTTGTCCTTGTTTAGTCTTATCATTGTTCAAGAGAAGTAAAAACTTAGCACTTTTGAAGGGGGGAGTTTGAGACTCATTTCTGACAATGTGCTTCATTGGTTTGCTTGGTTCAGCTCTACGGGGGAAAGGAATGAGTGTGCTAGGCCTCTGTTTCTGCTAGCATTCTTTCAAATTTAAATATAATTAGGATTTCTTGAGTATGACTTTAAAATTTTTCCCTTAATTAATACAAATGTTTTAAAAAAATCATTTTCAAGAGTTGAGACTTAAATTTTCATTGTGGCTTCAAGACTTAAAAAATGAAAATATAAGTTTAGAAGCACAAGTCCAAGTGACGAGGCTACAGCATCAGTGAAATAACAGTTTTGTACAAATAAAATCTTCTACGATACATAAATAACCTTTAACTTGGTTCTATGAACCACCTTCAACTAGAGATTGATAAAACCATTTCACCTGGCTGATGAGAATTGCCTCATTACAGGGTCTTGTTTTTAACTCCTTTTAAATAAATCCATAGATTCTTCAGGTTTTCTAGTTTCTCAGTATTAAACACAATGTAATGTCGGTCAGTGTCAGAGTCTGCAGTGCTGTCTGAGATGCAGCTCACCCCTGCCTTTGCCGTTCTCCGCACTTCTGCTAGTTTGGCCCTGGGGCATCTGCTCCGACTGGAGTCTCAGTCTCGGAGAAGTAGGGGAAATGTGAAAAAGATCTGTCCCCTCACACACATAGTTGGCCACCTTTTCTCTTCTGGTTTACTTATTAAATTGCATATTAAATAAATAAGGTGAATGCAAGTCAGAGGGTGTGCACCATTGGGTCAGAATAAAACTATTATGTATGAAAGATGGGACAATTATTGCAATATCAAATAAATATTAGGAACATAATATTTCATGAAGAATGTTCATTTTGTTAAAGTGAATAGGAACTATTCACTAAGTATTCCAAAATCTCTTTCTACACACACATACACACACACACCCCACCCTACCTCACACCATATGCATATGTACACACAGAACCACTGCCAGTGTACAGGGGACTCTACTCTTCTGGCTTTTTAAATTCAAAACATACCACACACACACCCCAGATTATTCTGGCCTTCAGTAGAAAGAAAGTACATTGTATGCTTTTACAGTGAAGCCGGGGGTGGGGGTGAGTTTTTGCTACTGAACTTGCAGTGGACACGCAGAGTGTTAAGACTGGTTTGAATTCTGAATTCAGCATTTTGTAAATGAGAATACCTCTTATGTCTTCATCAGACTCATTTCTAGTGTGCCGAGGAAAGCTTTGCACTCCATTTCATGATCACAGCGTCAACTCACCCATCATATGAGTGCATGTATATTTGGCTTTGTACAAAAAGGGTAAGGACAGGAAAAGCATCAATACACAACAGACAACATTGCCTGATACGGGTTCTGACCCTAAAGCTGACAGTTTTCAAGAGGAGCTGGAATATGCACACAGTGTTTTTACCAGAAAAAAAGGTGGAAATGTTTTAAATAGAGAAATAGGAAAATAAACTCTAGGAGTTTGGTGTTGGAAGACTGTGTGCTTCTTAGGGAATCACAAAAGTATGGCAGGAGAAATCAACCGTGCACATGCAGCAGTGGGGAGGAAGGGCATTGCAGGAGTAGGGACCTAGGTAGCAGACACAGTGGAGGGATGCTGTGATTCCTGAGGGAGAACAGCAAGGGACATTTTGGTGTTCAGGGGACAGTAAGAATTAGGGGCAAGCAAGTGCAGAAAGGTGTGCTGAAGGAAGAGGTAGAGAGCCAGGCCAGATGCAGGCCTTCGCCTTGAGAGGGGAAGACATGGTCTGGGAGCGAGATGTGCATCTGACAGGCTGCAGAGGAGGGGTCCCCTGTGAGCAGCCAAGCTCAGCGAGGGTGGCGCATTTTAACTTACAGGGTGAAGGGGACATGTGGTCATTGCAGCCCAGAGTGTCTGGGAACGTGGAAAAGGGAAGGTGGAGGTGAAGAGGCATCAGTGGGAGTTTGGGTGAGAAGAGGAGAGGCTTGATAGTGCGAACCACAGAGAGCACAGAGTCCGGGGCTCCGAGGCAGGCAGGGACTGAGGGACCCATTTGTTCACACTGCAGTCTCCTTGTCCCTAGCTATATAGACATCTAGTGTGGGGAAGCTACAGAAGCAGAAGTGCCCTGTAGAGTCCCACTGATCACCCGTGAAGGACAGGACATCATGCTGAACTGCATCCAGTAAACAAAGTAGCAGCCGGCTTGTATGTAGGAGGCATGCTGCATGTATTTTGGAGCAAAACTCTTGTCTGCCACGGCAAGGCGGCCACCCCGTGAGGACAGAGCTCTGCAGCAACTTTGGGCACAGAGCCCGGCCGCCCATCTCCAATGCCCATGGGACTCACACTCACTCTGTTTAGTGGTGGTTGTTTTGGACAAAGGTTTGCAGTTGGATGGCGCAGAGGAGATGTGTCTTCACTGCATTTGTTACCTCTTTGAAGGAGTAAGTCTGTAGGGATCGGGAAGTCACCTTTGCGGTGCAGGACCCACAGTCCCTGGCGTGCTGTGAGTGACACCTGCTGTCCATTCACAGTGAACTTTGAACTATTTAAAGTGACATTGTTGAGGGGAGGGTTGAGTTTATTTTCCTTGGTTTTTATCCCCACCACACAAAGAACTGAAGGGCAGAGACACAGCAGTGAAGCAGAGTAATAGTTTATTTGAATGCGCTCCAAGAGAGGAGTGGGCCAGAGTCAAGGTAGGCAAAGGCAGGTTTACTTGAATAAAGCAAATAGGAAGGAAAAATAGAGGGAGGAAAGGGAAGCTTATTGAACTGCTGCTCAGCATAAGGGCATAATCCCCTGCCAACTCCTAAGGCCAGGGTCACCTGCTGTCCAGTGTCTTGCTTGAATCTCCACAGCATGGGAACTAAGCCCCACCACCGCAGGATCTGGGGGAGCTGCAGAGCACTGGATGGAGTGAGATTGTGTTTTGAGAACTTCCTAAAGGCAAAGACAAGATATTTTCAGGCAGGCTACTAAGGAGCATGATCGTACAGCTGCCGTCTCCCCAAGTCACCCAGGTGATGGGAACTTGGGAGCCCAAATCAGAGCTCTCAGTCACCCCTCCCTACCTATCTCAAGTGGGACAGAGAGAGGGACACTCTCAGAGAAAGGCGAGGGGCGCAACCTCAGAGAGGAGGAGGTGAGCTTAAGGGTTTGGAGCCTGGGGTTTTATAGGGCCTTTTTGGGTAAGGGTCAGCATGAGGCATGATGTATACAGGTGTTTTAAATTCCTTTGAAGTTTTGTCTTAAGAAGTTATTTAGGGGACTGTTGGTTTGGGACTGAAGCATTCTTTGGTCCACATGGGTTTATTTATACTTTGGAGCTCTGTCTCCTACCCTGGTTACAAAGTTACTTGGTTAGGGGCTGGAGGAAGAGGAAAAGACAGCGTATAGGTTAAGTTAAAAATAAGCTGGGCCTTTTTTGCAGGCTAAGTAGATTTTACAGTGGCGTGATCCCATCAACACAATGAGACATGGGCTGTGCTCGGATACTTTTCTTTATCTGGGGAATATCTGGACATTCTGAGGAGCTCCTGGCCTTTGGAGCTTCAGTTGTTAACTCATTAACTCAGTGAGTCCTTTCTGGTTCTCAAGTTTTATCTGGTTAACTCTCCAGTCCCTTTTAGCGGGCTTTGCTGGCCTTTTCTCCCTCCACCCACTCATATCTGTTTTTCTGCCTACCAGCACTTTAAGCACTAACTCTACCTTATTAGTCTTTGTTAGAGCTTAAGTAGTAATGAAACTTCTCAGACACCTTTTCAGGAAATATTTATTAAATATCTGATTTGTGCATGTCTATCATCATTTAAGTACATGCCAGATACTGAATATCATGGAGACTATCAGACAGGGGTCATGGCCTCAAGGATCTGCTTAACCAACAGAATCTCTATTTTTTTTTTCATTTTATTCTTATTTATTTCTTCAGGGTAGGATAAGGTCACAAAAAGACAGTGATCTGGGGGTTTCTTTCCCTTTGGATTTCCCTCAGCATGGATGCTGGGAGCGTCTTCGGCTGAAGGTGAGGATACTGGCTGTGCGGGCGAACTCATCGCTTGGCGGTGAGGCTCGCAGGAACTCAGTGGCACCCGAGTCAGCGTCTCTGCCGCTGCTGGGCTCTGCTCTCAAGTGTAAAAGGACAGGTCTTGGCGTTGCCATGGGGATCGGACTTTGAAGGCGCCCCCATTAGCAAGTCTGTTTGAAACTCTGAGCCCCCTTTAAGCCCCAGGGAAATGGCACCAGATTGGCCTGGTGATCCTGGAGCCCTGGGAGCGCCCTCGAGTGACTCAGCTGCCAAAGCCCGTGGGGGCCGCTGTGGGCGAGACCCAGCCTGAGCAGCACGGAGCCCTTCGCTCTGCCTTTTCAAAGAGAGAAATGGAGACCTTCAGGCAGCTGTGTGATCCATTTGAGAAGTGCCACAAGTGGTTATTTTTCTAGACCTTACTGACGAATGTTTTTTTGTTAAATGCGGTAATTACAACCATTTCCACTGCGATGTAAACTAAATGCTATAAAATACATGTTGGTGGCTTTAATTATTCCACCTCCTTTTAGCAGAAAATTAGAAAACATGATAATCATCGCGTGAGCAAGAAGGAGCTTGCAGACAGCTGGGGGAGTCGTCGTTGCGTCCTGTGAACTGCCACAGAGCGCTGATATCTATCCCTAACCATTAAGAAGGGTCCTTTGTGCCCCTTAAAAGGTAAAAGAGAGGGTGACCAGATTAGCTTGTTGGCAGTGAGCTGATGATTCCTTCCCACCTCCTGGCCCGCCCCCTTCCCCCAACACCACCTTCTTTAGTCTGCGACCTACCTGCTCGTTATTGCTGAAAAACCGCTTTGGACCTTGTGGTCAGATGTGGTTTTTAAAGTCTAGTGATGCTGAATGTGCCATAGTGAGACGTGCACGTTTACCCCCTTTGGTTAAATTGTTTAGGGTCTTTGGGTAAGGACAAGCTCAAATCAGTAAATTTCTAAAAAAAAAATGAATGCAAGGATTTCTTCAAAATATTTTACACCATCAGTTTGTATTTTGGTTTGGTGTTTAAATTTTGTACAATGCCTTACTGAATACTGGTTATTTTCTTTGGCTTACTGGTAAACATGTGTGCATATGTTGAAGATGTACTTTTTTTTTTTAATGATCTTATAAGAGTTTATTCATTTTTTTTTTTCTTTTGAGAACAAACAGGCTATTTATTCAGAGCTTGCTAGTCTGCCACCATCACTTGCACAGAGACGCAAAGGCAGGCAGAGAAATAGGGAAGATTTATAATGAAAAAAAGGTAGGGCTTCAGATACGCCCCAGTGGGATGATCTTGGCATGGGGAAGGTGGAGGAAGACAAGAAAGTGAGGCATATTATGTGATTGCTTTGGGGAGCATATTTAACCTTCTCTGGATATAACATGAGAAATATAGACTATAATTACTCTCCAAGCCCTTTTCCAAAGTTCCCATGGACATTTGCTTGAATGGACTCTAAGTTGTCTGTGTTAGTCCAGATCCTTCCAGAAGTAGATTCTAAGACAGATTTGTGACCTTGGAATGTGTGAGTTACTCCTAAAAATGTCTCCTAAAGCTGGCTGCTCCAGCCCTTACAGGTTATTTATTTATTTATTTATTTTTGCTATTATTAATGTACAATCACATGAGCAATATTATGTTTACTAGACTCCCCCTATTATCAAGTCCCCACTACATACCCCATTACAGTCACTGTCCATCAACATAGTAAGATGCTATAGAGTCACTACTTGTCTTCTCTGTGTTATACTGCCTTCCCCATGTGCCCCCCCCAGTACATTACATCTGCTAATCGTAATACCCCTTTTTCTCCCTTATCCCTCCTTTCCCACCCATCTTCCCCAGTCCCTTTCCCTTTGGTAACTGTTAGTCCATTCTTGGGTTCTGTGAGTCTGCTACTGTTTTGTTCCTTCAGTTTTTTCTTTATTCTTATACTCCATTTGATACTTGTCTTTCTCTGGCTGGCTTATTTCACTGAGCATAACACCCTCTAGCTCCATGCATGTTGTTGCAAGTGGTAGGATTTGTTTTCTTCTTATGGCTGAATAATATTCCATTGTGTATATGAAGATGTACTTTTAACATGAAAGAATGACATCAAAACTTTTAGTTCAGACAAGTCCCCAAACTCAGTTTCTTCTCCAGGAGTCTCACTTGTGAATTTTACCTTTCTCTGACCTGCATAATTTCATAACACACTTTTAGTCCATTGTTGACAAAGGTGTTGTTCTTTCTGGTGTTCCTCTTGGGTGTAGACAGATTAGGCTTTACGGAAAGATGAGTCCTGAAGATTCCATCCTTAATGCTTATATGTACAAGTTGGCATGACTACGGGGTCCACTTCCTCTGCTGGCTGGAACCAGGGCTATTTATAGTTTCTTTTCTTGGCTTCCAAGTTAGTGTATCAGCATGTATTTATGCAGCAGAGAGCTCTGAGGCCATATAAGACTGTAGTTTAGAAACCTAGTAGCCTCATTTGCCTTTTGCTCTCTGGAAGGATAAGAATGATGTATTTTGCCAACTTAGAAAGATAACAGGATGGAGTGACAAGACATGTCACTCCAGCTTCTCTGAAACCACAGAGGACACAGCAAGGCTGAGACAGAGTCTACACAAGGGGGGAGTTATCCCAAGGGTAAGTGACAGCAGCACCTTCTGTGATGAGGGGCCACTATCAGCTGCTCTAGACAAACCTGCAGTCCTTTTTGAAGGTGGGCAACATCTCAAGTTTCCTGCGCTCACCAGAGGTATTGATATTTCACTGAGGCCAGTCATTTCCCACTGTGATTTCAGGCAGGCAGGGTGATGTAATAGGAAAGCCAGGTAAGACTGGATTTTTCATCTCGGGACCTGAATTCACACCAGGTTGGGGGATAAAATGAAGCTCAACCTCCCTGGTCTCCAGTTTCCTCATCCGTAGGATGGGGAAATCACATATTTCCCTCAAGGGGCATATAAGAGGAGTAGAGATCATGTCAACCACAAGGACAGGGCATGGAGCAGGTGCTGATCAAATCCTGAAAACTCAGTGAAAGAAAGAAATGCCAGTGGTGCATAAGCCGTCTCTCCCTCAAGGGTCCACATTAAGGCCTTTAGCCAAGATGAAAAAAATGTCAAATGTATCTTTGGGGTCCATTTCCCTTTTCTTCTTTCTCTGCCCATGACATCCATTGACCCAGGGTGGCCTTGCCCTCTGAACTTCTCCATCAGAGTCAACTCCTTGGACCAAAATGAATTCACCTCCTTTCTCCCATGAAACGTCCTTCCTGGTAAAGGTAAAGCTGAGGCTTTGGGAAATTCTCACAATCAGTAAGCTTCATCTTCATAGTGAGTAGAGGTGAGCGCGTGGTGAAACCACTTTCCCTTTTGGGCACTTAGTACCTTCGCTTACAGAACTCTGTCAAGGTTTGGCCTTCAGAGAAAATAACCCAGATGCAGTTCTCTCTTGCTATTTTGCTTTAATGGCTGGAAGTTGGAGTTTTGAAATTGGAGGTTGGCTTTGAACAGCAGCCAGATGAATCCCAGCTCCACCTGGGCATTCATATAGCCTTCTGCAGGCCTTGATTGTGCGGGCTGATTTTAGTGTCAAAGAGCAGGTCTGTGGGGAATGACAGGAGGTAGAAAACTAGTCAGGGTTGATGGGTGGCTGGAAGGGAACAGCCTCTCTGAGCAGACCGTGGGCCACCTTCCTTTGGGCCCACTTGTGTCTGGGTGCTTGTTTACCATTTTTGCAAGTTAGGGAGAAGCGCTCAAAATATTACAGTCAGGTAACATTTTATAGCAACGTAATTTGAAATTTCCGTGAGTTCGATCGTAATTTGCTCTATTGCTTTTTTTTCTAATCATAAAAGGAATGCAAGCTCATGATAGAATATGTGAAAAAATTTTCAAGAGGAAAATAAAAAGCACTCATTATTCCCTCCACCTAAAGGCGACTCGGGGTCTTTCTTCGTGGATCCTTTTATCTCAGGCTTGCACACACTCATGTATGTGTAATCATCACACACACATATGATAGTTGAGAAAATAGTATGCAAATAGAACTGTGACGTCTTTTATTTTTTTCATTAATGAGAGGCAGAATGTGGTGGAGAGATTGTGCATGTGGACAGACCTGTGTTTACACCCTTGCTTTTCAGCAGAGTATTGTTTGATGGTGGAAATAACTTTTAAGCCTCCATTTCCTTGTCTGTGAAATGCAGATACCAAGTCATCCCCACACGGTGGAGTTGGGACACTCAGTGCAATGGTGTCTGTGAAGCGCTAAAGGCAGTGCCCACATCAAGTCCCAGTTTTCTAAACTGTAGCCTAGCAATTGGCCCTCAGCAGGCATTCCTGTCTCAGGAGCCATGTCTGTTCTGTCCCCCTCTTTCTGCCCTGTCCTTGCAGCCATTTAAAAAAACCCCTACCGGCCTTTTAGGGTCCACCTCAAATGTCCCATCTATAGAAACTTTCCAATTGTGGGCATACTCCTAAAAGTGACTCTACAGGTGCTTCTAGAAGCCTGTGTGACATAGAGGTTAGAAGTACAGTGCTTCACTAACTTACCAGGTGCAAGGCCCACTCAGTCCGGCACTAGCTCTACATCCCAGGGAGAGTTGCGTGATCGCTCTAGGTGCTGAGTACTCCCCCGTGGAGGTGCACAAAGCAGGGCACCACCTCACAGGGTCCTCACGGGGGTGAAAAACTTACTCCTTGAAAATGCTTCGAATGGTGCTCAGCCTGTGGTAGCTGTGGTAGCTGTCGTCACACGTGGTGCGTCCAGGCTAGGGGTTCGGTGCTGGGTTCATCTTGTAGGAAAGCATGGATTTTATCTTATCTTTGTATTCACTGTAAACGCAAGCCTGTGGTAGATGTCCACTCTACACATGTTGAACTTACTTGTATTGGGTTAACGACTGCAGGAGGAAGGCAGGACTTGCTGAGATGACAGCAAACCTAGGAGTTATTGCTGAGGCCTCAGGGTTACTTGGAAGTTTTTGGCACCTAAGTTTAAAATACTAAAGAAAATTATATTTTTTCTTTATTAACTTTTTACTTTAAGGCCATTTTAGATTTACAGAATTATTGCGACTGTGGTAGAGGGTTCCCTTATGACTAACCCCATCTCATTTGTTTCTCAACACCATATGTTATGTGGTATATTTGTTACAACTAGTGAACCGATAGTGATACATAATCACCCATTAGAGTCCGTACTTCATACATATTTACTCACTTTTTCCTTAATGATCTGTTTCTGCTGCAGAATCCCATCCAGGATGCCATATTATATTTAGTCGCTCTATCTGCTTAGGCCCATCTTGGCTGGGATAGTTTCTCAGACTTTCTTTGTTTTTGATGACCTTAACAATTTTGTGGACTACTAATCATGTATTTTGTAGAATGGTCCTCAAATGGAACATTTATTTTTAAATCGAAGTAATGTTCATATACCATAAAAGTCACCCTTTTAAAGTACACAGCAAACTAAAATTAAAAGTTATTTGATAGCTTGATTTTGTTAAACTTAAAATTTATTAACAAAATCAGATTACTTAAGTTGTATACAAAGTACTGCCAGATAGGAAACATGTTATTTAAATTCCGTTTATATGGGAGCTCAGCTGCTTCTGGTGAGCATTTATCTGAGCAGGGTTATAATGCATTGTGACAAAAGGGAACCAGAAGGTCATCCTAGGTTTTCTGTTGCCCTGGAAATGTTGAAAGGAATGAATTTGTTCTGGCATCTTGGACTATTTTGGACACAGTTTCCAGCAGGGTACTGGTTTTTATATACTAACTGAAATAGTACTGATGTCAGAATAGATTGCATTTGGAAAACAGAAAAGAAAGTGGAAATACACCTTCTACCTTGGGGAAAGGCTGGCAACAGATAGGCAGAGGTGGTCAGAGAGTAGCAATCATGGTATGTGGGTTGGATTCCCATTTGTGCGGCTTGCTCTGCATACCCAGAACGCTGATTGATTCATTCATTCATCAAATTGTTATTCAGAGCCTACCTTGTGCCAGAAACTGTCCTTGGTCTTTGGGATACATCAAAGAGCAAAGCAGACAAAGTCATACTTTCATGGAGCTTATATTTTGATGTAGACAGACCGTGAACAGAGGAACGTGTGTGAGGGGTGACAAGTGGTTTGAAAAGCCATAAAATGGGATCAGGTGATATAGAATGGCAGATGGGGGTGTTCCAGAAAGACCTTTTTGAGTGGACATTAAAACAGAGGCACAGATATGTATTTGGGTAGAAATGTGTCCACAATAGGGAAGTTTTCTTTGAAATTAAGTTCATTCGGTCAAAATCAGTAAAAAAAATAAAATTACTGGAGTAGCTTTTACACAACTGTCACTGTGCTATGCTTTGGGGATTTAATGGTCAGTAAAATACCTGGTCCCTGCTTCCAAGGAACTCCCTGCCTGAAGTGGGAACAGGGTGTTAATTACAAACAAGCCCTTCAGTGACAAACTCTGAGAAGTACTGGGAAGGGAGAGCACAGGGACCTGGGAGAGGGAGGAGGGGTCAGCCCCATCTGGGTGGTCAGAGAAGGCTTCCCCGGGGAGGGACACTGGAGGTGAAAGCCAGCAAGGGATGTAGAATAAGCAGAAGGGGCTGGGGCTGGGACAAAGGCCAGGGAGCCTGGCACCGGGAACAGGGCACCGTGAGAGGAACTTGCAGGGGCGGTGGCTGGGGGGAGTCAGTTACATACTGAGAGGAAGTTCTAAATCATTGGCACCATCAGTGTTCTTGGAAATGGATGTTTCTACAGTCGTCACACATGCCAGGTCAGTGGTAGTCAGTGAGAATAAGTCAATCTGAAAAAGGCCATCCAGTAGACTTGCTTTGACATTTCTGCAATTTAGAGTGTATGTCATATTTTGCAAAGATAAGCTAGACAGTGCTATTAGGTATCACATTCCTGATACTTTGTTCCAGTAGCCAAAAATTGGAAGAAATAGATCACATGACAAGGTTTTAAAAATGTCATATTCATAAGAAAACAAAATAGATTCTTGTTAGGAAGACAGTTTTAAACTCAAGACATAGAGAGTTCTTATATTTTTCTTGTTTGTTTTTTAAAAAAATATTAGTGATATTTTAGAGGAGATGCTTAATTGTATTATACAGTATGGTTCTTAGAGGCAAAACAGTCCTCAGGGAATGTTTTTTAATCTAATAACATGAATTATCTTTGTTTAAAGCTTTTCCTCTGGTACATTCAGTTACTTACTGTTGTGCATCATCTTTTAAGAGTGTTTGGCTCTGACATGCTGAGTCCAGTGACTATAAAGACTTAGCAGTGCTTTTGCTAAGGATGCAGAAATGTGTAATCTTTGACTTTTAAAATGTTTCTGCCTTTTTAGGAAAATCATGATGTGATTATGGATTACTATTAACCTATTAATAATGAAGGGCTGACAACAGGGGTGGGAGTTAATAATGCCAGGGTGATGGGGGTAGTGTAGGTTTCTTGGCCTGTTGACTTATGTTTGGATTATGACCCTGCCATGTCGGTAGACAGCAGACCCTGTTTGTGACATCTGCATACTGTTTCATTTTTCCCTTAGCTAAAACAACAAGGAACACCCCCCACACCCAAATTCCAACTATCATTAAACTCCTTCTTTCCAAAGCTTCAAAATTTTGATCAAATTCTGAAACTTAGGACCATTTTGTTTCTGTATTTGTAATATTTTCTTTATTATGAAATAGTCTATGCTTTATTTGGAAAATTTGGGAAATAGAAAAAAGCAGGAGACAAATGTAATCTCATCATTAATCATCACCTTATACTATATGAAAGGGATATTTTAAAAGAAAATAGTTTTCATATATTTTCCTGATTATAAAAATAATATAGGGGGAAACAGAATGCAATGCATTCATTTTAGGAGACTTCAACACACCACTCACTCCAAGGGACAGATCAACCAGACAGAAAATAAGTAAAGAGGCAGAGGCACTGAATAACATATTAGAACAGACGGACCTAACAGACATCTACAGAACACTCCATCCAAAAGCAACAGGATACTCATTCTGCTCAAGTGCACATGGAACATTTTCAAGAATAGATCATATATTAGGCCACAAAAAGAACCGTAGTAAATTAAAAAAGATTGAAATTGACAACCAGTGTCTCAGACCACAAAAATTACACAAAGAAAACAAAAAAGCCCACAAACACATGGAGGCTTCATAACATGCTCCTAAATAACCAATGGATCAATGACCAAATAAAAACAGAGATCAAGCAATATATGGAGACAAATGACAACAATAATTCAAGACCACAAAATCTGTGGGATGCAGCGAAGGCCGTGCTAAGAGAGAAATATATTGCAGTACAGGCCTACCTCAGGAAAGAAGAACAATCTCAATGAACAGTCTAAACTCGCAATTAATGAAACTAGAAAAGGAAGAACAAATGAGACCCAAAGTCAGTAGAAGGAGGGACATAATAAAGATTAAAGCATAAATAAATAAAATTGAGAAGAAAAAAACCAATAGAAAGAATCAATGAAAGCAGGAGCTGGTTCTTTGAGAAAATAAACAAAACCCCTAGCCAGACTAATCAAGAAAAAAAGAGAGCCTACACACATAAACAGAATCAGAAATGACAAAGGAAAAATCACTACGGACACCACACAAATACAAAGAATTATGAGAGAATACTATAAAAAATTATATGGTAACAAACTGCATAACCTAGAAGAAATGGACAACTTTCTAGAAAAATACAACGGACCAAGGCTGACCCAGGAAGAAACAGAAGATCTCAACAGACCAATTACCAGAAAAGAAATTGAACTTGTAATCAAATAACTACCTAAGAAACAACAAATGTTGGCGAGGATGTGGAGAAGGGGAACCCTCCTACACTGCTGGTGGGAATGTAAATTAGTTCAACCATTGTGGAAAGCAGTATGGAGGTTCCTCAAAAAACTCAAAATAGAAATACCATTTGACCCAGGAATCCCACTCCTAGGAATTTACCCTAAGAATGCAGCAGCCCAGTTTGAAAAAGACATATGCACCCCTATGTTTATCGCAGCACTATTTACAATAGCCAAGAAATGGAAGCAACCTAAGTGTCCATCAGTAGATGAATGGATAAAGAAGATGTAGTATATATACACAATGGAATATTATTCAGCCATAAGAAGAAAACAAATCCTTCCATTTGCAACAACATGGATGGAACTAGAGGGTATTATGCTCAGTGTAATAAGCCAGGCAGAGAAAGACAAATATCAAATGATTTCACTCATCTGTGGAGTATAAGAACAAAGCAAAAACTGAAGGAACAAAACAGCAGCAGACTCACAGAACCCAAGAATGGACTAACAGTTACCAAAGGGAAAGGGACTGGGGAAGATGGGTGGGAAGGAAAGGATAAGGGGGAAAAAGGGCTATTACAATTAGCACACATAATGTAGCAGTGGTGCGGGTGGGGTGGGGGGACACAGAGAAGACAAGTAGGGATTCTATAACATCCTTCTACGCTGATGGACAGTGACTGCAATGGGATATATGGTAGGGACTTGATAATAGGGAGAATCTAGTAACCATAATGTTGCTCATGTAATTGTATATTAATAATAGCAAAAAAAAAAAAAAACCATAATGAGATATCACCTCACACCAGTAGGGATGGCCAACATCCAGAAGACTAAGAACAACAAATGCTGGTGAAGATGTGGAGAAAGAGGAACCCTCCTACACTGGTGGTGGGAATGTAAGCTAGTTCAACCATTGTGGAAAGCAATATGGAGGTTCCTCAAAAAAACAAAAATAGAAATACCATTTGACCAGGAATCCCATTCCTTGGAATTTGCCCAAAGAATACAACTTCTCAGAGTCAAAAAGACATATGCACCCCTATGTTTATTGCATCACTTTTTAGCCAAGATTTGGAAGCAACCTAAGTGTCCATCAGTAGATGAATGGATAAAGAAGAGGTGATACATATACACAATGGAATACTATTGAGCTATAAGAAAGAAACAAATCCTACCATTTGCAACAACATGGATGGAGCTAGAGGATATTATGCTCAGTGAAATAAGCCAGGCAGAGAAAGACAAGTCCCAAATGATTTCCCTCATTTGTGGAGTATAACAATGCAGCAAAATTGAAGGAACAAAATAGCAGCAGACTCAGAGACTCCAAGAAGGGACTAGTGATTACCAAAGGGGAGGGGTGTGGGAGGGCGGGTGTGGAGGGAGGGAGAAGAGGATTGAGGGGTATTATGTTTAGTACACATGGTGTGGGGGGGTCACGGGGAAAACAGTGTAGCACAGAGAAGGTAAACAGTGAATCTGTGGCATCTTACTACACTGATGGATAGGGACTGCATTGGGGTATGGATGTGGACTTGATAATATGGGTAAAAGTAGTAACCACATTGTTTTTTCATGTGAAACCTTCATAAGAGTGTATATCAATAATACCTTAATAAAAAAAATTTAAAATATAAAAATAATGATATATATTCATTGTAGAAAAGAAAGACAATATGTAATGAGATAACCATTTTTTAAGATTTGGGCTGTTTCTGCTCTGTGTATGTGTGTTTCATGTTATAAAACTGGAATTCAGATTATCAGGAAGGGTTAAGGAATATACTTTAGAGGATTGTCTTTTTAAAGCATTTCTTCAAAGTAGCTGCTTCCTGAAAATCTTGGGCTCTCACATTTTGATAATATTTTGATATTTCCAAACTGCTTAATTTCGTAGTCTCAGTTTTGGCTCTGATAGCCTGATTTTGAAAGAGAACTTAATGTTTATGAATAAGCCATTAAAAAGTTACTTGTTTATCCAATTACTCATATTAATTGAAGAGGAATTTGAAAATAAGTATTGCAAAGGAAGGAGTAAACATGCAGCACACAACTGTTCAATAATATTGTACTTCCGGATGCTTCCATGCTTTTTGGATGTACGTATTTCTGTCTATGTTCATATGTAATTATTTCATATTATTTGCACTGTCCTGTAACTGCTTTTCTCAGTAAGTTAAGTAATGTGAACCTTTTTCCATTTCACTCAACAGAATTTTCTGTAGTATTTTCAGTGGCTAAATAGTATTTGATTTTTAGTAGTGCTGTAATGTAAACAGTTTTTTTTATTGTGAAACATTTGGGTTGCCTGTATTTTCTTCCATTTTGAGAAGCAGCACCATGGTATCAGATTATTGCCCCAAAATATGATTCTAGAAGTTGAATCATTCAGCATTGAGAATATGAATATTTTAAAGTTTTTGTCCCATGTGGTGACCTTCCCCTGGAGCACCTGATAGCTTACACTGCCACCACATTTTCCCTCGCTTCTTCATCAACACTAAGTATTATCACTCTTTCAGTTCTTGGTTATCTACTAAGCAAAGAAAAGAGGCGGGCTGTTGCCTTTGGCTTCTCTATACCCTGGTCACCTTGACACCATATTTCCAGACAATTCATTTCACCAGTGTTCATGGAAAATCTGTAGGCATATTCTGACAAATCTCAGCCCTCAAGTGCTGATCCCAAGGGCATGGAGCAAATAGGATGACGGCAACTGCAGATTTTGATAGTAGAGCCTGGGAAGTTCAGAACTCATCCCTACTCCCACGTCATGTGTGGTGTACATGCCACACTCAGTTGGAAATTTGTTATTTGTGATGGTGTGTTCCCATCCCATACAACAAACTATATAATGTCTGAGTCTATAGTCCATATATATTTGGTAGTAATTATTTAAGAGAGATTCTGTGATTTACCAGAAGAAAATTTAAGTTAAACATTATGTAACTTGTTTCAATTTCCACAATTAACTTTTGCTAGTATTTAAGGAGCACGGAATTGTGTAACTAGAGGAGCTTTAGGGCATCTTGTCCAGTAGTCACATATGTGGAATGTAAGATGCAGAAAGGTACAGTGGTGCTTCCAGTCACAGGTGATCCCCGGACCCAGGGAGAGTGTGTGTGCTGGTTGGTGCCATGTCCTTCCTTCTTGGAGCTGAACATGGACACCTGCCAAGGGGGGTGTCAGTTCCTCCCGTCCTGCCATTAAAACATGCCCAGCGCATGGGCGATCTTCAGGTCAAAACAACTGAGCGAGCTGAAAAACACCCGAGATGGTGTTAGGGCTGGGGAATGAGTGTAAAGGAAACCACCGGAGAAATATTCTCTATCTGATATCCTCGTCACATTTTAAATATTTTGCTTTTCCTAGAGTCCACCCCCGACTTTGTTGTTCTAAGAAGTACATTTTTATGAGTGCATCATTCTTAGTAGTTAGAGATGCATTGATTATCATTGGACTGTATTTCCCAGCACCACCTGTGGCCCTTGCAGCTTCATGCGTCTGCAGATGATGGTCTGGACCCGCTGCCTATAAGAGACATGTGTCTCCCTGCAGGAGGAGATGGTTTGCAGAGAGCCATCCTTCTGTGAGTGGGGTTTCCATCTGTCCTTGAATAAAGCTTTTCTTTATGTGGAATTAATAACTCACATGGATTTAAACCTCTGCCCTTATACTGAGGAGGGTGTCCCCTTCCTAAACATGCTAATGGGGCCGTGGCCAGGGTCACAGGTCAGGAGCCCTGGGACATGGCTCTGATGCAGGCGGCACGCAGGAGGTCTCCGAGGGGGTGTGCGTGGGATGGGAACCGGCGGAGGCCACCGGGGCGGGAAGGAAGCCGGCTCTGTCGGGACAGGTGAGATGCAGTCGTGGCCTCAGCAACCACACAGAGAGCCCAGGAGCTAAAATCCCCTGCCAGGGTTGTCCCGGTTGGGCTGAAATGGCTGGGTTTTCTTGCCTTACCCTCCCAGGTGAGTCACTGAATGGGGACTTCCCGTGAAGGGGCACGACCATGGCAGAGGCGCTCGGGCAGCATTTGCCAGGGTTCACTGCAGCTGGCATCAGTCACCTTTGGTTGGGTGTTGTGACCTGTGCAAATGAAGAAAACATAATTGACCCTAGGATTGGAAACAGTGATTTTTATCTGATTGGTTAAACTCCAAGAATCAACATTGGTTGAACAGGGGTGGAATGCATCCCTAGTGCGTGTAAATACAAAACAAGTGGGAAGAGAGAGAATGTGTTGCCACTTGAATATCGAGCCTGAGTGTCCAGCGCTCAGAAGTCTCTGAGGGAGGCGGTTCCCGGTAGCTGATAGCCTTCACGCCCTGTTGTGGGGAGGAGCGGCTCCAGGGCCCTCTCCTCTTCCTCCTATGGGTTGAAAACCTTAAGTACCACCCATATCCCTCTTCATGTGGAATTTTGGGACACTGGCCATAGGAGAAAAGGGACACAGTCCAGTCAGGCCCAGCGAGGCTTGTCCACTGCCCATGGTTGTGTGGGTTGTGCCAGTAGGCTCCTAGGAGGGACCTGCTAAGGTCCTGCAAGGAGAATTTGAAATTTGGACTGAACCTCTGGCTGGAGTTTTGAGGAAGGGTTTCCTCTTTCTAATCAGTTTGCCTGGGGAGAGTTAGCTCTGCTTATTTACACAGAGCCATTGTATATGCTGGTCATAGCCCTGTTCAGAAACCCTTGGGGAAGAGCTTCTTAAGTGGTGTGTGTATCGTACGTGCTTACATGTGCATGTGCATGAGTGTGTGTGTTTGTGTTTTAAGGCTCTCAGAAAGCTCAGATCAGCAGTGGAGATGAGGTAACTCACGGAGAGGAGCACAGGGCTGGTTTACCCCTGAGCTCTTTCATAACTGGAGTTCTTTGAGGACCCAGCCTGTTTTACTCCTGTCTGTATCTTCCTCACTCTGAGTTCCAGGCTCCTGACAAATACTAATCAGAAGGGACACTCACGCAGGCTTTGTACCCATGACCCAAGAGCAGGAAGACATACTCACATAGGGTTCCTCTGATATCGAGGGCCCAAGGATATGGTGTAGGGTTAGCTTCCAGTTCCTCAGGTGTATTCCCTCCAGACGTTCTTGCAGTAGGAGAGGGCCCCATCACCACCTGCCAGGTTTTCTCTCTCTGTCTCTAAGACTCAACCCATCCCAGTGACCCTTCCATGTAGCAGGGGCATTTACTCCTAACTTGGGTAGTGAATCATGGAAGACTTCCTAGAAGAGGCAATGTCTTATTGAAACTTTATGATAGAATTTGTCCCGGTAAAAGGTTTGAAGGGTGGGGGTATTTTGGGGAAGGTGGGAAGATGGGGGAACTATTTTTGGTTGCATGGTATATTCAGGAAACTGAAAGTTAGGTGTTAGTGAGAAGAAGCAGGAAAAATAAGATAGGGCTATACCCTAAAAGGCCTTGAAGCCCTATAATGGAGTTTGCCCTGGAGATAATGGGAAACCACTGAAGGGTTTCAGGCGGGGGTGTGGATCACTAGATTCGGTTTTGAAAGGTACCTGGTGGCAGAGAGGAGAATATGTGGGAAAAATGCAAACTGGAGGTAGCAGTAGCTTCCTTAGAGGGTTAAGGTGAACCAGCTGTGACAGGGGGAGGCGGGTCACGGCATGAGGCGGGCTCCTGAGCATGCAGGTGACGGGGAAGAACAGTCCCCACTGTGTCCCAAGGAAGGACTAACGGCACTGGGGAGCCGTGTGTTTGCCAAGGTCTTTGTCTTCCCTTTCTCACTAGACAGTTGAGATCACCTTGTAGGTAAGTAGGATGAGAAGTTGTATGGATGAAGCAACGGAGGTTCAGAGAAGTCAAGTGAATTGTCTAATGATGCAGAGCTGGTAAAGGAACCAGAACTTAAGACGGGTGGCCCTGCTGTATTGCTTCTTGAACAGTCCCACGCTTGTTTCTGTGATTGAGTGAGGCCAGGAGAGAGTTGAACAGTTCCAAATCTAGTTTTCTTGAGCTCCACTGTGGGGGAAAAAAGACTAAGACAGGGGTTTGGAGGCAGGGACTGAGGATGGGGGGCCCCTGAGTCCTTGACAACTTTCTGCCCCCCCACAGATCACTTCCTCTGACCTCCACTGGGTGCCAGGGTCAAAGCCATACTGCATTACGAGGCTGGTCTTTGGACCAAAATCCCAGTGGATTTGGCACCTCGAACCTTCAAGGATTGTTTATGCAAAATGGGTCTAAGTGACTTCTTTTGGCTTTTTTAAATTCGGTTTAAAAAAATAAGTCATTGAGGTGAAATTCATGTAATGTTGAACTAAACAATTTAAAGCGAACAATTCCGTGGCATTTAGTTCATTCACAGTGCTGCACAACTCCTGTCTCTGTCAAGGCCCACCACATTTCCATCACTCCCAAGTCAAGCCCCTGAGCAGTTCATCCACATCTTCCCCTCCCCAAGCCCCTGGCCACCACCAGTAGGCATTCTGTCTCTCTGGATTTATCTATTCTGATATTTCATGTAAATAGAATATGTCATTTATGGAATCATTTAACCTTTTGTGTCTGGCTTCTTTCATTTAGCATAATGCTTGGTCGGGGTGTCCTCTCCACTGTGGCATTTATCACTTCATTCCTTTTTATAGTTGAATATATTCCACTGTGTGACACACCATAATGTGTGTATCTGTTCATCTCCTGATGGACATTTGGGCCATGTCCCACTGGTGAGAGCTGCTATGAGCATGCATGTATTCCTATTTATTTGAGTACCTATTTTCAGTTCTTTGGAGTACATACTGGGAACAGAATTTGGGGATCAGGTGGAGATTCTATGTGTAACCTTCAAGGAACTCTCAAACTGTTTTTTTACAGCAGATGAACCATTATATTTTCTGCCCATTGTTGCCAACACTTGTTATTGTCTGATTGTTTTTATTTTTTACTTTTATTTTTAGTATAGCCATCCTAGTGGGTGTGAAATGTAAATGGCTTCTTCTTACTAGGCTATTTTTGGTTTCTGCTTGAGGAAGGATCCCCTTTAAAGTAGAAGAGTCCTGTCTTGTTTTGCCAGCTATTATGGGAAGGATAGAAATCTCCAAGGACATGGCTCCTAGAAGGAGCCCTAAAACGCAGGCATCCTTTGGAACTCAGGGGTTCCATCCCTTGGCCTTGACCCCATGATCTTCCCACTCTACTTGGAGGTTCGTAGATATTTTACCTCTGAGGGACTTGCTCCTGTCCTCTCCCCTGTAGGGTGGAGTGAACTGGCAGGTTGTGAAGGATTGTGGGAAGGAAGCCAAAGCTTTCTGGACAGATAAAGGCCTAGATTCATTCATTTATGAAGTATATGTTGTATGCCAGGCACTTGTCCAGATGCTCATGATATATCAGGACAGAGCAGATAAAGTTCCTAGCATTCACGAGTTGTTGGGTTTTTTTTTTTGCTATTATTAATATATAATTACATGCATTCATGAGTTTATTCTGGTGAAGGGAGATAGATATTGGACAATAAACACAATAAGTAAATTATATAGGATGTTAGAAGGTGGTAAGTGCTATGGAAAAAAGAAAAGTCAAGCATGGTAAGAAGGTTCTGGAGTCCTGGGATGGGGGAAGTTTGAAGTATTAAATACAACAGTGGGATAGACCTTTCTGAGAAGCTCGGACTTAAGCATAGCCTGAGAAGATGGGGAGATTCTCTGACTCACACACTTTACCCAGATGGTCAGAGACCCTCAGAGCAGCTCGGACCTCACGGCCGGGGTTCCCTTAACGAGCTTCATTTCGTCCCTCCTTGTTCAGGTTTTCATTCTCTTAGTCATGTTTGGATGTCGATGTCTCCTTCACTTTGCTCAGTATATAAACAGGTCTTTTTAGTTTTGATGGCCTGGTTAGTGGTGAGCATCAGGCACTCTGGGCCCCTTTGGTGGGAAGCGGATGTGAGTGAAGGAAACCTCCCCACTGTAACTGAGATGGACCGAGGTAAAGATCTGTAGGCCCCAGCTAGGCTTGCTAGGAATTTTTTTCTTTTTTTACTCTGTCCTCTAAAAGGGACTTCTCAAAGATTATGGCAGAGTGCAGAAAATGTGTAATCCTAAGACACTCTTTGCACTTCTGGTGGTGTTCCCGGAGGGCACCCAGGTCTCAGCTGACCAGGTCTTCTTTGCAGTTTCCTCCTTAAACAGAACTGTGTGTTCTGAGACGGGAGACCAGGCTAGGCGGGGGCCAGCATGGAGGAGAGACGTTTGTTTAGTGTCTCCATCAGGAGACTAGTACTTGAAAGAGGAGAGTGAGAATCATTTTGACTCCGAGACCACATCCAGATGTGCTCTTACCTTTGTAAGCCTGTCACTATTCTACCCTGAGTTTATGTTTTATGAAATGAACACACTTGTAGTGATGCTTTTAGCAGCCCCAGCTGTGCAAAGTAGGGGACGGCCACATGGATACCACACTGTCTGTTCACTTTAGAAGTTTCTGATTTTGATTTTGTCAGGTGATTGGTTTTGGAAATATAATTTGCTTTTGACTTTAAATGTTTAGCTCAGCATGTGCAGAACTGCATGTAGGGTGATTATTAGTATATTCGTGGTGTCTCAATGCTCTTTTTTTTCTTTGAATTTAAAAATATATGGCTAAGTATAATTAAGACAACATGTTTCTTTAAATATCCAGCTATTGCAAAGGAGAGTTCAAGATCTTCTCCAGAATACTTTTCCAAAACGTAACGGGGGTTTGCTCTTTTTCACTTCAGTTATTTTAGGCAATCATTAAACAGTTGTTAGCCAGTTTAGTAAGTTTATATAAAAGTGCATATTTTGAGGCTTTAAATGCCACAGAAGTTCCAGTGTAAACAGACAAGAACAGAATCAGTGCTTCATACGGAAGCACCCAGCGCTCCACCTCATTCCATTTGAGGACTTGATTACAAGTGTAAGGCCACGAGCATGGCCTAATGCTAAAGAGGATCTGGGGTGATTAATGAATTCAGGTCGGTGAGTGGGGCCAAAGGCCGGCCCTCAGATGAGCCAGCGAGATTCACTTTGGTCTGCAGTTACGGAGTGTGTCTCAGGCCCTGGTAAATGTCTCATAATGCGTTCTCCTCACCAAGTGAGTGTGCGTTATGAGCTGCTGGCCCAGAGCCCGCTCGACACCCCTCAGACAGGTGCGCCAGCCTGTTCTCATGTCGGGCAGCATACCAGCCTCTCAGGTGGGGGAGATCACTCTTGCTCGGAGTGACGCCTGCCGTTGGTGGTGAGCTTTGGAGTTCACCCTAAAAGTGGTGATGGGTTGATACCAGTCAGTTTCTCCCTGAGTTGCTGCAGAAAAATAAAAAAGGAGTAAGAGCTGCTGTTGCTTTCTGTGTGACATGAATGAACTCGGATTTACCAGGAGAATCAATCCTTTGGTATATAGCATCCTGTTCATTATTTTGTTAATTAGAATGTTTTGATTAGAGCAAATGCTCCACATACTCTTAAAAACAGGCTTTAATCTAGATCTCTGCGATGCCTTTTAAAAATCCTGATTCCTGGCTCCTCTTACAGTGTGACTAAAAGTGGCAATAGTGAGGCTAGTACCAGCGAACACTATGCTCCAGGCTTTGTTTTGCAGGTTTTACAGGTGTTAACTAGTTTGATCCTCAAAAGGGAGCTAGTTTTAGTATGACCACCCTTATTTTATAGATGTGGCCCAGAGAGGCTAAGTGAATTGCTTGAAGTCACACAGCTCATCATCAACTGTGTGATCTGGACCCAGAGTGTGGCTGCAGAGTTTACTTTCACCCCCTGTATGAAGCTGTTTCACACAACAGCAGCGACAGAAAAAACACATTTCTGAGTGCGCTCTGTGTGCCAACTACACAGCAAAACAACACTTTACTTTTCATTATGTCATTAAACCTCATAAAGCAAACTCATCTTCCTAACAAAAGGTTCCCCTGTCTTTTCTTTCATTGCCACCAACTATGAATGAAATGCCTTTGAATGTGTGTCCTACTTTGTTCTAAAAATAATTTAGGAAAGCTGTAGAACAATTGTTTGCCAGGCGACAAAGCCTAAGTTACTGATTTCTCTATATTCCTGACTTTTCCAATATGATGTCCATTGAGTCCATCCTATCCTGAGTTTCTCCTGCTCGTCCTGATCTTAGGATGGTCTGTTTATGCTTCTCTCTCTCTCTCTCCTTTCCTTTCTTCACTTTCCTCCCTCTTTTCATTTTTTTATAGGGTGCACAATGCCTCTTTGCTACCTGGGCATTGAGCTGTTAGAATGCTCATGACATTGGCTGATAGTTTTCAGAGCGCTTTGTGTCGGGGACCGTGTCTTATTCCTCTTGTCCTTCTCGCACCTAGCATTTGGGCCTGGCACATAGGGAATGAATGTTTACTGAATGAGCAAATCTCTTCCTTCCTATGCCTTCTCTTCCTCTGCCCATAACCTACTCCAGACACTCATTATTTAATATTTCACGCCAAAGGTATATCAATTAGAATGGTTTTGCCTGCAAGAAACAGCAAAGACAACTCAACCTGGCTTAAGCAATAAGGAATTTTGTTGGCTGACAGCATTGGAAGTCCAGAGATAAAGCAGGCCTCCAGATGGACTTAATCCAAGCGCTCCAGTGTTTCTTTGCTCTGTCTTCCTTTGGCCAACAGTGTGGTGGCTACAGGGGTTCAAATCCTACAGTTCAGCCACAAAGACATTCTATCCAGCATCTTAAGAGTGTACTTGTCCTGGAATTTTCTAGGAGATATCACTTTGTATTTCTTTGAATTGGGTCACATATCTGTTCCTGTGGCTATAGGATTCCTGTATTTTGATTTGTTTTATCTGGATTTGTGAATCAGACAATGACAGGGAGGAAGTGATCACTGAGATAAAAATATAGTTGGGTCAACTTCTCTGAAGTACATGGCCTCTTATGAGAGATGGGTGGCAAGCTGAATAAAATTTGGGGGAGGGGGTGGGTTTGGGGGGTAGCAGCCATCGGTGCTCACAACACTAGTCTCTGCAGCTTCCTAACTGGGGTTCCTTCCTCCCTTCTAGGTATTTCCATGTACTGCCACTAGATTAATCTCTCTGAAACATGACATTTATGACAAAACACTGATGGGGAAATGTTAAGTTTTCTTCTGGAAAAATTGTCTGCTGGAAAATATTCTGATAGTCAAGCCTCTGTTCAAGGCAATCTCATTTTATATATTCTTGCAGATTTGTCTGTCAGGCCTCTTGTATCCTAAAGCAGGTGATACCATTGAATGTTTTTTTTTGCACCACAAGTTGATACATTGGAATCCTAAACCCTTTGTGATGATATTAAGAGGTATGGCCTTTGGGTAGTAATTAGGTCATGAGGGTGGAGCCCTCTTGAATGGGATTCATGCCCTTATAAAAGGGACCCCAGATTGCTCTCAGGTCTTCTTTCTGCCTTGTGTGAACACAAAGAAAAGACGGCCATCTGCAATCTGGAAGAGGATTCTCACCAGAACCCAACCATGCTGGCACCCTGATTTCAGACTTCCAGCTTCCAGAACTGAGAGAAATATATCTCTGTTGTTTATAAGCCAGCCAGTCTATGATACTCTGTTATAGTAGCCTGGATAGACCAAGGTAGGCAGACTCTGTTCACATTGGTTGGCTGATCATTCTCTGATGACACAGATGCACACCTTTGCTTCTCCCCTTTCATGGCCTCCATCTAGAGTGGTGGCTTTCCTTCTCTGTGCAGAGCAAAGTCCTAGAATAAAACAGGAATAAAGCTCCTTGACACGGGTCTTGGTAATGATTTTTTGGATATGACATCTAAAGCACAGGCAACAAATTCAAAAATAAGCGGGACTACATCAAACTAAAACACTTCTGCACACAAAAGAAACCATCAACAAAATGAAAATAAAATCTGTGGAAGAGGAAAGAAATATTTGCACAGCATCTATCTAATAAGGAGTTAATATCTAGAGCATATAAAGAACTCACACAACTCAATAGGAACAAAACAAATTAAAAAATGGCAAAAGACCTGAATAGACATTTCTCCAAAGAAGATATGTGAAAGGTCAACAGATACATAAAAAGATGCTCAGTGTTACTAATCATTAGGGAAACAAATTAAAACTACAGGGAGATATTGCCTCACATCTGTAAGACTGGCCATCCTCAAAAAGGCAAGAGAAAACGAATGCTGGCAAGGACGTAGAGAAAAGGGAACTGCTTTAGCCACTATGGAACACAATATGGAGGGTCCTCAAAAAATTAAAAATAGAACCACCTTATTTCCAGCAATTCCACTTCTGGGAATATATCCAAAGCAAACAAAAACATTAACCTGAGAAGATAATCTGCACCCCTGTGTTCATAGCAGCATTATTTAGCAAGACATGAAAGCAGCCTAGTGTCCACTGATGCATGATTGGATAAAGAAAGGAGTGGTGGTATATATAAAAATGGAATATTATTTAGCCACATAAACAAGGACGTCCTACCATTTGTGGTTGGACCTTGAAGACATTACGCTTAGTGAAATAAGTTAGAGAAAGGCAAATATTATGTAATCTCACTTACATTCAGAATCTAAATCAGACAAGCTAAACTCATAGAAAAAGATATCAGACCTGTGACTAGTTACTAGAGGTGGAGGGTGGGACAAGGGGCAACAGGAGAATGGGTAGTCAAAGGTCCAGTCATAAGAGAACCAAGTACTAAGAATATACAACATGATGACTTTAGCTAACAGTGTTGTATGACATATAGGAAAGTTATTAAGAGAAAATCCTCAGAGTTCTTATCACAAGGAAATGTTTTCTCTTTTTTTTCTTTCATTTCTTTTTATTGTATGTGTATGAGAAGATGGATGTTAGCTGAATCTGTTGTGTTAACTATTTCACAACATATGTAAACCATCACGGTATATGCCTTAAACTTACACAGTGATGTATGTCAGTTTCTCAATAAAACGGAAAAAATATGCCATGAATTGTTTTCTGTGAAGCATTTCAGGACCATTCTACTTGATCAGTCTGCCTGTACTATAAATAATCAAGCACTTATGAATACAGCATGGAATTCATATGTTGTTTTGTCATAGTGGATAAGTTTTCACTTAAATTTATCTTTTTTTAGTTTCTCCAAAGGTATAATTACAGATTTACATGCATTCGTGGTCCTCCTAATACTAAGTTACTGTCTTGCATTGGGCAGACGTTCAAAACATAGTGTACATGTACCAGCAGAGGAGACTGTAGCCGGTGGGTATGGTAGAGGCGCTGAAGAGTGAGGGTTCTGTCCTGCCCTTGGAAAATGGGTAGTGTGAACATTTACTGCTAAGCAGTGCACCAGGCACTCTTCAGCATTCTGGAGCTTGCAGCAATGAATAACCCAAATCCCTTCCCTCAGTGAGCTTACATTTCTAGTGGAGAGACAGACAAATTAACATATGGTAAAAAGTCAGATAATGACAACTGCTAGGAAGAAAACCAAGGAGGTTAAGAGGACAGTGGGCTGTGGTAATTTGAAAGCTGAATAATCACGGAAGGCTTATAACTGAAACCCGGAATGGAGCTCCACAGGATGATAGGGGGCAGAGGGAGCCCCATGAGCAGAAGCCCCGCCGGGACACCTGGCCGGCAGGCCTGGGGCGCCGCAGGTGCACATGCTCAGAGTGCGCTGCTGCGGCGGAGGGGATGGAAATGTCACGGGGGAGCCAGTTTTGGGGTAATGTAGGATTGTGTAGCCACAGCAGAAGTTCAGTTTACTTTTAAGTGATGCCGAAAGCCTTTGAAGGACTTGGATCAGGACCATGGCCTGACCTAATTTGCATTTTAGGAAAATTACTTTTGTCTTCTGTGTTTTGAGGAAGACCAGAGAGGAGGCTATCATAGAAGAAGTGGAAAATAATGTGGGCTGGTCTAGAATGTTGCTGGTGGAGGTGGGGTGAAGGGATGGGATTCTGTATGCATTTGAAGGTGGGGGCAGCCGAATTTGCTGCTAGATTAGCTATGTGATGTGTGTGTGTATGTGTGCTTATAAACAAAGATGAGAAAAAAAAGAACGAAGTGAGATAGGTGTGGCTTTTCAAATAGAATCCTTAGTTTGTGTTACAAAAAGCAAAGTAGACATCTTTGAACAGTGGACCTTTTAAGCTGTTGTTACTAGAAAGTGCCAAAAAGTGCCAAGGTTATTTAAACATACTAAATAAATGAGGAAACAAAAAGGGCAGTTGGAGTGAACATTTGCATCTGTGACATTGTTTGCCATTCCAAAATCTTTATAATTCAGACTTCTTTTGATAGACATTGTAGTAATTATACTTTTTTTTATTTTGGTGTGTTGGAAATTTTCATTATGGGTTGTGAAAAAATTGAGAATATTTTGATTTATGTAATCTGTATATTGTGCTGACTTTTAAAATTCGTTCTGCTTGGTATAATCTTTGGTGTGTCATATGGCTCACCTGAAATTTGAATATGTCTCCTTTCCATTGATAAAAAGAAGGGGAAATTTGCTTAAATTAGTGCATAAGAATAAGCATAATTACTTTAAAAACTTTTAAATCTCCTACTAAAAACAATCCTTTGTTTTTAAAACTATTAGGCCTGTTTTCTGTAGTGTTTGATTATTCATTGTTTTATCTGTTTAAATGAATTGGTTTTTTCTTTAACCTGGTAAAGTGCTGCTTATAAATTGAGGCATTTAATCTTCTGCCAGATTTTTCTAAGAAACTCAGACCTTTATCAAATTCCTTAATTTTTGTAATAATTTTATAATTATCAGGTGGCAATTATTCGTTGTCCCCATTTCTTAAGTAGGGACAATTTAAAAGGCAGGGAAATAAGTAATTGCCAGTAGAAATTGTTTTCCTGTGCCCATGCCTGAGGTGACCTCCATCTAGAATACCTTGCTTGTAGAAACAGCAGATTATTGTACTACTTATATATTTTTTTGTGCTGGAATTCACTTCTGTGACCTTAATACTGACCTGTAGGATGGGCTAAGAATTTTTTTTTTCCAGTAGGATAATTGAGTTGATAGTCAATGGCTTCAAATTTATGGCCACACTGTATCTGTGGGATGATACTTTATTTTCCTTCAGGGAGAATTATTACTTGTTACTTAATAACTTACTACTTGGAGCAGTTTATGCATTACTGTTTTATTCATTCTTTCAGTAGAAATATTATGCATTATCTTTTTCTAGCCACTGTGGTTACTTATTTACTAGAACATTCAAAATATTAATCCTGTTAGATTTCTCACCCACCGCTTAATAACACAGTCCAGTACCACTTTCAAACCTCTTGTGCAATATAAGGGCTAAATACAACAGTACAGGTGGAATTTCAAGCTTCCCTGCTCTGCATTTTCTCATCTGCTTTGATTCTCAGATTTTCTTTAAGAAGGAACAAAATCTGTCATGGTGTAGCTAAATAGAAAATGATTTAAATGCTCATTTCGGTTGATGGGCTCTTTCCCCAAAATTCTGCTAGCAATGTTCATAGATGACTCCTTATTTTGGTGGTAGTTGGGTTAGAAAAGGGTGAGTATATACTTTGAACTACTGAAACAAAAGGTAGAATTGACTTTGTTGGGTGAAGTAGGCCAATGAAAAAGTCATCTGGCAAGACAAAAAAACAGCGAATGTGGGCGGGTTCACAGTATTGCCTGGGATAATCCTATTGACCTCCTTTGGGTGGGGTCCAAGAGAGCCTGTAAAGAAGGTCATCTTGCATGATTTAGAAAGCAAGTGTTCTCAAGGTAAACAGATCTAGTTTCTAGTTTCTTCTCTGGCTATGACTGAGTACATATTGCTGTCTTCTCAGGGCCACAGTTTCTCTAACTCTCAAATGAGACATCTGATACGGTGTGAATATGTCCCCTCAAAATTCATGTGTTGAAGTCCTAACCCCCAATGTGATGGTCTTAGAAGGTGGGTCTTTGACGCTCTAGACGCTCCCACCCTCTGAGGACACAGTGAAAAGATGCTGTCCGTCAACCAGGAGGGGGGCCCTCACCCAACCTGCTAGCATCCTGATCTTGGTTTTCCCAACCTCCAGAACTGTCAGAAGTAAATTTCTCATAGTTGTTTCTAAGCCTCCCAGTCTCTGGGATTCTATTAGAGCCGCCAAATGGACCAAAACAAGACCAAGCATCACAATGTTAAGAGGCTCTTTAGTCAGAGAGGCCTGGGTCCAAAATCTGCTCTGCCATTTATTTCACATTATTCTGAACTCCTTTAAAACCTTCCATTTCTTCATCCTTAGAAGATGATAAGATGATAATGTACAATCTCTAAGGACTTATGAAAATGAGAGATAATATAGATTAAGGATTTAGTCTAGTGCCTGGAACAGAGCAGTAGCTGAATGAATGGCACCCTTATAGAACAGCCTGAGGAGGAGGAACCAGGGTCCTTACTTCCAGAATCACTTTCCAGTGGGATTTGGGGATGTTTCCCCATTTTTTGTGGTGCCCGTGTGGTAACCCTGTCAGAAGCGTTGTAGCTCCTTTGCCCTTGTGTCTGTGTCAGGGGGCACTCACTGTGTGATCTGATTTTCACACTGAAACTCACCTTCTCCACATATTTACTGACCCTGTAATTAGAACAGTTTCCTATTATCCCTGTCCCTAGTAAGACTAAATTTTCATCGTTTAGGAAGCTCTGTTACAGTGTCCTGAAGAGCTGAGCCGTCACTGGACATTGCCCTGATGGAGACGTCCTGCTTTGGTCACTCACCCTCCGAAAGCTTTAGTATGCTGAGCAAGCCGTGGGTACTCAGGGGACACAGGGCAGCGAGTGTGTGCTGCCTTGCCTGAGCAGCCAGATCTCCACTCCTCAGTGAAAACTTCCTTCTGTATCCTGCTCAACCAGGTGGAAGTAGACACATGCAGGCCAACCCTGGGGAGGGAGGGACGGTGATAGAATGAGATCTCAGGGTAGTTGCACAGCGGGCCAGCTGCGGCCAAAAGCACTCCATCTTTACAAGCCACCAGGATCACCAGTCCAGTGGTGAGTGTGGACAGTGTGACGTGTGAACTCCTGATGGAAAGCAGTGTGCACCTTGGCTGGTAATCAGCCATCTTTCTTTGTTTCCCTTTATTGAGATATAATTGACATATAACATTGTATAAGTTTAAAACATGCAACATATTGATCTGATAAATTTATATTGCAATTCCACTGCCTCTATGGTGTCACAGAACTATCATGTCTCCTAGTGGTGGGAAGAATTAAGATCTCGTCTCTTAGCAAGTTGAATGTTTATAATTCAGTTTTGTGGTCTGTGATCACTGGACTGTGTATTTAACTCTCTAGGACTGCCTGCTGGTTGCATGTTCCCTTAAACAAGATCTCTTTCATTCCACCCTCCCGCCCCGGTAACCAGCATTTCACTCTGTTTTTCAAGTTTGTTTGTTTGTTAGATTACACATATAAGAGATAGCATACAATATTTGTCTTTCTCTGTCTGACTTATCTCCACATGTGGTCCTCAAGTCCATCCCTGTCATCGTAACAGCCATTTTTCCTTGTTTGATGTTTATGGCTTTCTCTTTTCCTGTGTGTCTCTTTTGGGGGTCACACCATGAATGGATGCAGAAAAGCTTTCATTACAAAGGCAGTAATTTCTTTCAAGGTTAAAATGTTATTTTCCTATATTCCTTTTTTTAACTAGTACCTTTAAATAAGGATGACCTAGTAAGGGAGGAACTGTAAGTAAATTATGTATATATTTATATATACATATATATGTATATATAAAAATACATATACATAATACATGTATACATATAAATGTGCTTGAATGTGGAGACACATTTTAAAATCACACGTGAATGATGGCTGTGTATTTTAGCAGAGGCTGGAGAGTGAACAGCACGATTACGTATATGGTGACGAAGACAGGGCAGTCATTGTGTTGTGATTTCCCTACTCTGTGTTTTGCTGGGGACAGCTATTCTGAAAGGCAGGTTGTTGGAACACAAAACACTAAATAAACAAAGAGCTCTCGTCTTGTAATAACATGTCATAGAATCTGACTTTTGAAACGGAATAAAAATTTTTACAGTCCGTGTTTCTCTGCTCATGCCAATTATCCATTGTGTTGTGCTTCTTCACTTATGCACGGAAGTTTCAGTGGGAAAATACAGTCATTTTTATAAAGGTTCGATTTATAAGCCTCAATAAAAAACTCTTTAAAACAAAAAAAGCAACGAGATTGCAAAATGGCAATTAAAGGGGGAGCATATCCTTAGAGAAAAGGACATAATAAATTTTAACATGATGTTGAAATAGACAAAGGGGCCCACCTTCACCCTTGCACATGCTCAGTTTGCTTCTGTGGCTGTGGTTCAGCTTACAGATGGTCCATGTGAGAGTCGCCATAGAAACCAAACATTTTTCATCAGTCTCTCTCTCTTGCTATGATGTGTTTGGGTTTGCTACTTGTAAACTTTTGTATTAAGTGTCATTTATGTTTTTTGTGACTGATCTTATAATGAAGCGTATCTTAAGCATTAACCAACAAAGTTCAGTATGACATGATACATTACTGCTAAACATCAGTTGCTAAGTAGACTTGGTGGGTCTAATATTCCCTGTAGATGTGCACTGTGCATTTGTTAATCAGGCTATTCGAAACATTAACATGATAAAGAAAACTTGCTCTAAATGACAGAAGTAGAATCTTTTTTTCTTCTTGAAAGTGATTGTTTTTCTGGTAAGATTTAAGATCTCCTGTATGTTAAATCTGTAATAGGATTCAGAATTCCTGCATTGTGATTTTTGCTCTGACAATTTGATGTGTGTGGCCTTAGGTAAATCATTAACCTCTGGATTTAATGAGATAAGCGATGGCATGATTGAATTATATGTGGTGAGCGCCAGGAGGGCGGGGACACACCTGTTTTGTTCACCCTTGTGTGCTCAGGTACAGTGTCTAGACAAGGAGCTTCAAAATAGTAAATGCTCAAAAGTACTTACGGAGTGAATGAATACTTGCTTCCGTACAATACAGACTGTTGCTTCTGGTTTGATTACACAGGCATCTCTAGATTCTATGTTAAAGCAATTTCAAGAGCAGTCTTCATTTATATTAATTCAAATACTTGTTGAATTCCTACTAGTGGTAAAATATTTCACTTCTTGCTGTATTCCTTACACTTTGGAAACAAAGATTTGGCTTTCACTTGGAATTCTGTATTCCAAATTCTCTATTTACTAATCTGTAAATCTCAAGTGTTTTTTGTTGTTCACAGCTTAAGGCATGTGTCCTTGAATATAAATTTCCTGACCTTTCCTTTCAAAGTACATCATTAACAAGACTTTTGTCTGTCCAATGCTTAGAATCACAAGCCTTTGAGTCAGACAGACTCAAATGTAAATGCATACCTCTGCACCACTGAGAAGATTCCTTCCCATCACTGGCTTCCGTTTTCTCATCTATATAATGGGGATAGCAGTGCCTACCTCGTACAGCTACTGTGAGAACTAAATGGGATTCCTAAGCTATTAAGCACAGCAATTAGCAGAGAGGGAGGTCCATCAGTGGTAGCTGTTACTGTTCTTCCTATACGCAAGGAGGACGGGCTTGAGTCTAGATGATGGCAAACTAGAAAATCTGTGGATTTCATTGTTTTATGTTTCTGTCTAATGCCTCTAATTCTGCTGGGCCAGCTCTTTTTCACTGGGTGAATCATTAACATTAGACATATTCTATAACCTAGCAATCATTTTGGGTTATTAAAAGAAAAAAGTCCTGCGTAGTTTAAAAGCCCAGTCACAAATAGGCTTCAGCTCCGATCTCCACAACCTCCAAACCAGACTCCTGAGTCAGACTTGAATGGGGCTCGATCTGTTCTCCAGGTTTTCCTCTCACTCCACCAACATGGAGCCGGAGCAAGAATAGGTGGTATTTAACTGTTCCCTGTCCCTCATCAGAGCCTAACCCCTCCAGTCCTGTGGTTTAGATGAGAACTCAAGGCAGCAAAGATTCCCTGTGCCCTGCTGAGGTGAGGTGTCTGCGTCCGTGCTCTGCTTCCATCTGCTTCCCTGCAGACCGGTGGGTGGGGCCCGGAGGGAGGGTGTGCACTGCTTGCAGTCTCCCCAGGCCCCTCTGTCAACGAGGATTCTCCTAAAAGGACAGCCACTTCTCCTCTGACTCCTGCGAGCAGCCCTCTTCCTTAGGCTGCGCAGAGGCGTCCCTCCAGCGGCTGCCCACGTGGAGCCCCGACACTGTCTGCCCTGCGGTCCCGTCCTCTCTCTTCCCTCATGCTCTGCCCCGATCCCTCTTTTCCCTGTTGGCTACAGCAGCTCCAGGGAGCCTTCTCCTCCTTTTGGGCACTTCTAAGGAAATGTAGCAGCGAGATGTGGGCCGTGTCCATGCACTTCCCGCAGACTCCAAGGGGGCACATCCAGACTCCCATGAACTCCCCGCCATGCTTGGACCCTCTCCAAAGGAAGTGTTTGGTGGGGCAGAGGCACTGAGGCTGAGCTAGCAAGGCTGAGGATGAGGTGACACTCTCCTTTTCTCGTTGGCAAGTGTGGGGAAGTTGGGGTTCCTATGGCCAGGATCCTCACTGGACTTAAACCACCTGATGATGTAGCTAGCCTGTTGCTAGGCTTCTGCTTCCACACCTGTAGGCAATAAGCTATTATTGTGCTATATAAAGAGCTTGGCCCAGTGCTCTGGGCGGAGGCTGAGACACTAGTGCTAGACCTACTGCCAGGAGAATGAGCTGGTAATAAACCCCTTCACCCCAAGAATGTTCTACTGTCATTTCTTTGAATCCATAGCGACCTTGCCCAGGGCTGAAACCCATTGGCAAGACAGCAGGTAAAGTAAGACATGCGCACATAGATAGCTAAGTAAAATGTTTAAATCCGCTATGGGGCAGTGACTAATTATATCTTAGTTAATAAACATTATATCCTAGAGCATTAAAACACATACAGTTATTATTCACCAAAAATTAGTTGATAATAAATATAGAAACCGTATTGTGCTTAAATCTATTAATGAAAGCACCTGCAGTACCGTAAAGCTTAGAAACTTTGCCTACATTTACCATTTGACTCTCCATTGTTCTCTTTTCAAGTGTATTTAACATGTACATTTAATGAACATGATGTGTTATGTTGCATACCATATCAAAGGAAATTTAGCTACTTTTATTACAAGAATATTACTATGAAGCAAAGTCATCATTTTACCAGCAGGAAAAGGAAATTCATAGAGTTTTAGTGTTAAATTTTGCAAGTTGATGTATGCATATTTAGCATGTGCTGCTTTTTTTTTAACCTCAAGGTCCATTTTAAAAGCTTAAATTAAAAAAAAATACAAATATTAGTCTTGTAAAATAACAGTTTAACAAAAATACTAAGTCCCAGACACATAAACATGACCATGGGCTGACAATGCCTTTTCTTTGCCATTTATGAAGAGCTCCAAAAAGTTATTTTAATGACAGTTGTCTGTAATGGATCTGCTGCTTTTCCTTATAGCTTGATCCCCTTACTTATTAAATTATCATCAGCAGATAGACTGGAGCCTAGACTGAGGAAGGTCTGAATCCTTTTCCACAGTCATCTCAGCTACTAAAAAGGCAACTCCTAAACTTACTATTTTAGAGAAGGTCTGAGCAACAGAAAATGCCACATTTAGAGAGAGAAAATCCTCGAGCACAGATAAATCTAAAGAATTCTAAGGAATTGGTAAATGCACACCTGTGTCCTAACCCAGAGGCATGTGGAGCTCCTCCTGTGTGGGACTCCAGGTGTGCACCATTAGTCTGTTTGATGACAGTGAAATCACTCAGGATCTCAGCTGGGGAATGCCCATGTTTAAATGGAACCTGAGATACGCAATGCAAAGCCAATAGAATCTTTCCCAGATTGGTTGCCCTCCCACACTACCTGCGGCACTGACTCCTTCCGCTTTTGTCAGTTGTGGACTTGAGGGTGTGTGAAAAATAATGTAAATGATATGCCTTATTAGTGCTTCAGGAAGATCTGCTTTAGAAGTGACTTTTTATCACATGCACAAAAGTGTGGCTTTTTTTTGTAATTATGTGCCTTAGGCAAGAAATTTAATGGCAAGATCAAATTCATGGAGGACTAAAAATTTGCTGTGATTGATGGATGTGTTTCTCCAGGGGCTTTCTGCTTTAACTTACAAATGGTTATTAAATTTCCAATGAAGGCCTTCTTTGAACACCCAAGTCTACCTGTTTTCAACTTTTCCTGCAGGAAACTGAACTAAAGCTGTGCCCTGTCCAGCTGTTTCCATCTTGTTTTTCACTAACTGAGTGGTTTTATAAGTTGTTACCTAATTTTGATCTGTATTACACTGACAGAGGATCTGTTTGCAAATTTGTAAAAAAGCTGCACTTTTCACTTACATATGCTTTATCAAGTTGGGGAGAATTGATATATGTTAGCTATTGATATATTTATATACAGCATATTCAAACTTGATGTTTGTTTTAAGGTCAGTATGATACACTCTTTTTGACCTTAGGAATAAGTATTTCCAAAATTACTCATTTTCTTGAGCTGTTTATGTGCTGAATTTTGCTCTGGAGACACTTAATGGGAGAAATCAAATACAATCTGAAAAATAACTTTTTTAAGAATTTTATTGTGATCATATTAGTTTGGATATGCAAAAGAGAAGACAATATTTTTGTTGACATACTATTGAAAGCTCTTTATGAATGTCTAGGTTTTAAAATGGATAGGAGCAAAAAAAAAAAAGATGTCTGTCTTAATACCATCAGCCACTTAAAGCTTATTTTTCAGAGAATCTTTGCTAAAGTTGATGAAAGATCCCCTATAGATTTTTGGGAAGAGAGAATGTTCTGTCCCGCAGTCTGAAGTCAGCTGCTTTACCTGGCATGGCCATGTTTTGGTGACTAACATGGGAATGGGAACACGGCAGGGTTGGGACCCACCAGGCAAGTGCTCAGGCTTTTAGATCCTATTGAAATATTATCTATTCAAGTTGGTGCCTGTCATTAATTATAAGCCAGCATAAGTATGTCAGAGGGATAATGCAGCCCCAGAATATAAACACACATATACGTATGCAAGTGTATGTATGTGCATGCGCACACCTAACAATTTTATACTAGTTACCAGCACCGTGCTAATTGATTAAGATCCGAGACTGCACACCACTCTTTATAGAATCCTCTTTGAACAAACATGAAGATTTTTTTCCTCCACAGACCTTGAGAGTTGGCAGGGGTTGGGGTGGGCAGGGTTGGTAGTGAGGCAATAAATGGAGTGTGTTTGTAGTTAAAAACCTGGGATTTTGGGTGGCAGACCTGGGTTTGAATGTGGTGGGTCTGCTACTCGTCAGCTGTATAATTCTGTGTTACACTAACTTATCTCTTCTAAACCTCAGTTTCCTTGTCTGCACACTAATCATAATAAAGGATTCTACCTCCAGATTTGTTGTTAGTATCAAATGTAACATTAATATATTGTGAGGGGTCCAAAATTTAAAAGTAACTTAATTACGTTTTCCCCTCAACCTGTCACACCTTAACTGAGGTCAAAGAACTTAAATGCTTCTTGAGTAAATGTAGAATATTGAGACTATTTTGCACACATATTATGGAAAGTGGAATAATAGAGCTGACAAGAGTACAGCTTTTGACTCAGTCTGTGGGTCGAGACCCTGGGTCCTCCACTCCCTATCTGTGTGCCTCTGGACAGGTTTCTCAGCCTTTGTAAATTCCTCTTTCCTCATCTGTAAGTAGACATCATGGTTATCACTGCTTTAGAGAATTGCTGTGGAGATGAATTGAGATAGTATCTGAAGACCTGAGAAGGAGGAAGTTCCCCCAAAGTATCAGCTATGCAGTGATAAAGAAACTGGGAGAAGTATGCAAGAAACTGGTTTGAAGGTGAGAGGTAGGGGAGAGAGAAACAGAAGAGTGGAGAAAGAGGAGAAAGATAGAAAACGAGAGCACAGACAGAACAGGAAACAGGAAACTCAGCTAGCTCTGAAGTGTAGTGGTAGGTGCATATGTGATTTTACTTGGACATTGGTATCATCTCTGAAACCCTAGCCTTTTCGATGAGTAATTCCCCATTCCTTATATCACCATTTACTAGTAAATAGCTTCACTGGTCTATTTTTAAAGATTCATCATGCAATTTGAAAGACATACAAAAAGGTATAAATAATAATAAAACATTGTATACCCATCACCCAGCTTCTTAGCTGGGTCCAAAATACTCAATGTCCTTAGTATAGGGCTCCCTCATCCGCCTGTTAGCAGAAACCTCTACCCTAAATTTCTTAAATCAGTTCCGTGAATTTTTCATGTTTTTATTATGCATGTGTATATCTTTAAGCAATGAATAGTACAGTCTTAATATATGATTTCTTATGTGTTTAAATGTTTCAGCTTTATATAAAGAGTTGAATACTATAGAATGCTTCTAACACTTGTTTTCTGCAGACATATGGTTGTTTTAAATAGTCTCTAATGTTACCAAGAGGGGGGGTTCACTCATTTTCATGCAGTATTCTATTGTGTGAAGATGGCATGATTCATTTTCAGCTTTTTCGACAGAAAATAGATGAACATTTAAGTACAGTTGAGTCTTGAACAATGTGGAGGTTAGGGGCACCAACCCCCCACACACACTCAAAAATCCACATATGACTTTTGACTCCCCAGAACGTAACTATTAATAGCCTCCTGTTAACTGGAAACCTTACCGACAACATAAACAGCCAATCAACACGTATTTTGTATGTTATATGTATTATATATTCTTAAAATAATATGGAGAAAAGAAAGTGCTACTAAGAAAATCATAAGGAAGAGAAAATAAATATCCAGTACTGTACTGCATTTATGTTATCTGTTCGCAAAATAAATCACCTATAGTACCTATATCACTCTTATATGATATAAAACACTATAGATGTTCACATATTACTAACACTAGACTTCAAAAATGAAAAGGTAATGTGAAAAAGAAATTAATGGTTATTTACAGGTGCTGTATATTTATTGAAAAAAATCTGTGGACCATGCAGTTCAAAGTTACATTGCAGTTCCCTTCATGACCTCTTCTGGGTTATGGCATTTATAGAAAATAATATTTTTGCAGGCTGTTCAGAGCTGCAGCAACTGGCCTCTCCGGGCTTCAGCTGCCCGTAGAGCTGAGTAGGTTGTTGCGTCAGCCTCACCTAAAACTCACCTGCCTCAGTAGATTGATTGAGAAGCTCTGCTTAAGGTGTATACCTTGGAACGAAATGTCTGAGCTGTGGAGTGCGCATATTTTTAACTTTATTAGATATTGTCCAGTTGTTCTCCAAAATAGCAATGCCATTTCTACATCCTGACCATCAGGATATAAGAGTGCTCATTCCCCACCTTATTATCAACACTTGGAAATGTTGGCCTTTTCACATTTTTATCCATTTAGTCCCCCTTTGCTTTTATAACTTGCCTTTATATCTTTTGCCACTTATCTATTGTTTTTTTGTACTGAGCTGTATACTGCATTTACATATTCCTTATAGCAACCCTTTGCCAGTTATGAGTGTTACAAATATGTACTCCCAGTTGATGCATTGTATTTCCTTTTTTTTTTGATGAATGTAATTGTGATGTTAACTTTAATAATGGTTTCCATTTCTCATCTTGTAAGAAATCCTTCCCTAGTAATAGAAGGGCATAAAACATTCTATTTTTATTTAAAAAATTTTTAAGATTCTTGCCTATTTGTGCTTAAGATATGAAGTAGACATCTAATTTTATGTTTTCTGTTTGGTAATGAATTATTTCAAGGTCACTTGTTCAGTGGTCCTCTTTCCCCCACACATTGGCAAGAACAGCTTTGCCACAACATCAAGTGCCACAATATCAATTATTTTTATTTTGATAGGTTTTGATTCTGAAAACAGAACTTCAGAAGAAAACTGTAATTCCCCCTTTTAAAATTAAAATCACTCACCTGAAAATGAGAAGACTTGGGTTCTGGGCCAGGTTGAGAGCAAGAGCCCAGTACCAGCCAGTAATATATACAGCGCATATGGTCTGGGTCAGACGGGTTAGGCTCTTGGGCTTTCAGCATAAGTTCAGGTCGCTCCACTTCAGGAGCTTGTGGTAGGACGGGAGGAAAAATAGGGAGCAGAAGACCCCGTCTCTCTGAATGATCACCTCATGGCCCTGGAAAGTCACTTGTGGGAGCAACGTAGTCACAACTAACTCCTGGGTTGTTCACTTATGGCCCTCATATGACTCAAAGCCTGGATTTTCAGAGGGAAGTTCTGGGGCTGTTTTCTTGTAAGGGGCCTTGGATGTGGTAGACCTGTGGCTGGTGGGGACTCTGCTTAGTACAGTGAGTCCTTAACCTCTTGGACCTGGGTTTCCAAATCTGTTAAACAAGGAACACGAGCAGGTGATGACTTTGGTTTTTAGTGTATGTGGCACGTAATTGTGCATAAATATAAATCAGTCACTGCAGACCCAAAGAACTGACTGGTAGCTTCCAGAATCTGTTAGATGGGTCCATTTTTGGTCTTTCAAAGATGGGTATGGTTTCACTTTATAATGCCTGAACACTGTGCTTGAAATGAATGAATGCTTAAGTTTGGAGGGCTGAAAATTTTTATTCTTAAAATACTTTCCCGAGATATACACAAGATGGCATGAGAGGTGACACAAGAACTCCTCCCGAAACCACAAATAGTACAAAAATATAGTTAATTAATACAACTAACCCTAAAACAGCAAGAAGAAAGAAGGCTGAACCAGACCGTATACAGACCTCAGGAACAGAGCAGACCTCAGGAAACAGGGCAACGTACAAAAGCCTTAATCCAGCGGGACCCAGACCTTCCCCCACCCCAGCTCACGAGCGGGAGGAAGAAAAACAGAGCAGGCAGGGGGTGGAAGCTTGGGACTGCTGAACACCTGGCCCTGGAGATCTGCTTGGTGAGCGGAGGCCTATATTGTGTGGTGCTCTGGACGTTGGGGAGCTTGGACTGGCAGAGGGCCTGGGAGACTGACATTCTGGCCATTGTGGAGGATCGGATCCACACCCGGCCGCTCTGTGTGAGAGGAAGGGGGGCGGTCTGAGAGGCTTCCTAGCAGCGAGAAGGCTGCTGAAGGGGAGGGGTTTGCACAGAGCTTGCTGCACAGGAGAAGGGAGAGCTGGACAAGATTGCCTGGGCGCGCTCTGCCCAGCTGGTTGGGAACTTTGAGCTTCAGGTGCTCCATCCCCCTGGCTGCCTACTCAGCTCTGAGACCCCCCACTGTGACACACCGCCTGCTGAGCCTTCCTACTGGCCTGCAGGCACCTGCTCGCAAACCGGCAGTCACTGCGCTGGCATCAGGCCAGCCAGAGGGAGGCCCCGCCTACAACAGCTAGAGATGCAAAGCACAGAGGTTTACACGTGTGTGCTTGACCCACTGGCTCTGACACTGGAGACAGGTACCACAGATGGGAATCAGGAAACAGACCTTTCCTCCCCCCAGGCACCAGCTCTGCTCCCCTACGACCCCCAATCTCACTCTAGGGGCTGAGCAACTCCAGAAACTGGAGCTTCTGGGCACTAGAGGGCACCACACAGAAATATGAAACGTCAAAAGAACATGGTTAAGACCAAAATCTCACAAACCGCAGAAAGGGAGCCAAATGAAACTGAACTCATCAATCTTCCTGAAAGAGAGTTAAAAATAAAAATTATAAACATGCTTATGGAGGTACAGAAAAATATTCAAGAATGCAGGAACGAATTTAAGTTGGAGACTCAAACATTAAGAAATTCCATATCAGAAATAAAACATATAACAAAGGGATTTAAAAGCAGATTAGGTGTAGTAGAAGAGATGGTAAATGGAATAGAAATTAGAGAAGAGGAATACAATGAAGCTGAGGCACAGAGAGAAAAAATAATCTCTATGAATGAAAGAATATTGAGAGAACTGTGTGACCAATCCAAATGGAACAATATTCGCATTATAGGGGTACCAGAAGAAGAGAGAGAAAAGGGATAGAAAGTGTTATTGAGGAGGTAATTGCTGAAAACTTTCCCAATCTGGGGAAGGAAATAGTCTCTCAAGCCATGGAGGTGCACAGATCTCCCAACACAAAGGACCCAAGGAACACAACATCAAGACATATAATAATTTAAATGACAAAGATCAAGGATAAAGACAGACATTAAAAGCAGCTAGAGAGAGAAAAAAGATCACATACAAAGGAAAACCCATCAGGCTATCATCACACTTCTCAACAGAAACCTTACAGGCCAGAGGGAGTGGCATGATATATTTAATGCAATGAAGCAGAAGGGCCATGAACCAAGAATACTCTACCGGCAAGGTTATCATTTAAATTTGAAGGAGGGATTAAACAATTTACAGATAAGCAAAAGCTGAGAGAATTTACCTCCCACAAACCACCTCTACACTGCATTTTGGAGGGACTCCTATAGATGGAAGTATTCCTAAGACTAAATAGATGTCACCCAAGGGATAGACAAAGAGTATAGAATATGATTGATAACATACAAAGAATGGAGGAGGAAGAAACAGGAAGAAAAAAAAGAAGCTTTAGTTTGTGTTTGTAAGAGCATATGAAGTGAGTTAAATTAGACTGTTAGATAGTAAGGGAATTACCCTTGAACCTTTGGTAACCATGAATCTAAAGCCTGCAATGGCAATACTTACATACCTATCAATAATCACCCTAAATGTAAATGGTCAGACTGCACCAATCAAAAGACATAGAGTTACTGAATGGATAAAAAAACAAGACGCATCTACATGCTGCCTACAAGAGACTCACTTCAAACCAAAGACATACACAGACTGAAAGTAAAGGGATGGAAAAAGATACTTCATGCAACTAATACTGAGAAAAAAGCAGGAGTTGTAGTACTTGTATCAGACAAAATAGACTTCAAAACAAAGAAAGTCACAAGAGTCAATGAAGGACATTACATAATGATAAAAGGGTCAGTCCAACAAGAGGATATAACTATTATAAATATCTATGCACCCAAACCAGAATCACCTATATATATATATATATATATGAAACAAATACTAACAGAATTAAAGGGGGAAATAGAATGCAATGCATTCATTTTTGGAGACTTCAACACACCACTCACTCCAAAGGACAGATCAACCAGACAGAAAATAAGTAAAGAGACAGAGGCACTGAACAACATATTAGAACAGATGGACCTAACGGACATCTACAGAACACTCCATCCAAAAGCAACAGGATACACATTCTTCTCAAGTGCACATGGAACATTTTCAAGAATAGATCATATACTAAGCCGCAAAAAGAACCTCAGTAAATTCAAAAGGACTGAAATTGTACCAACCAGATTCTCAGATCACAAAGGTATGAAACTAGAAATAAATTACACAAATAAAATGAAAAAGCCCACAAACACATGGAGGCTAATAACATGCTCCTAAATAATCAATGGATCAATGCCCAAATAAAAACAGATCAAGCAATATATGGAGACAAATGACAACAATAATTCAACACCACAAAATCTGTGGGACACAGCAAAAGCTGTGCTAAGAGGGAAATATATTGCAATAAATGCCTACCTCAGGAAAGAATAACAATCCCAAATGAACAGTCTAAACTCACAATTAATGAAACTAGAAAGGAAGAACAAGTGAGGCCCAAAGTCAGTAGGAGGACGGACATAATAAAGATGAAAGAAAAATTAATAAAATTGAGAAGAATAAAACAATAGAAAGAATCAATGAAAACAGGAGCTGGTTCTTTGAGAAAATAAACAAAATAGATAAATTCTTAGCCAGACTTATCAAGAAAAAAGAGAGTCTACACACATAAACAGAATCAGAAATGAGAAAGGAAAAATCACTAAGGACACCACAGAAATACAACAATTATGAGAGAATACTATAAAAATTTATATGGTAACAAACTGGATAACCTAGAAGAAATGGACAACTTCCTAGAAAAATACAACCTTCCAAGGCTGACCCATGAAGAAAGAGAAAATCTGAATAGGCCAATTACCAGCAAAGAAATGGAATTGGTAAGCAAAAAACTACCTAAGAAAAAAAAACCCTTTACTAGATGGTTTCATTGCTGAATTTTATCAAACATTTAGTGAAGACCTAATACCCATCCTCATTAAATATTTCCAAAAAGTAGAAGAGGAGGGAATACTCCCAAACTCATTCTAGGAGGCCAACATCACTCTAATACCAAAATCAGGCAAAGACACCACACACAAAAAAAATTACAGACCAATATCCCTGATGAACATAGATGCAAAAATATTCAACAAAATATTAGCAAACCGAATTCAGAAGTACATAAAAAAGATCATCCATCACGATCAAGTGGGATTCATCCCAGGGGTGCAAGGATGGTACAACATTCGAAAATCCATCAACATCATTCACTACATCAACAAAAAGAAGGACAAAAACCACATGGTCATCTCCATAGATGCTGAAAAAGCATTTGACAAAATTTAACACCCATTCATGATAAAAACCCTCAACAAATGGGTATAAAGGCCAAGTACCTTAATATCATAAAGACCATATATGACAAACCCACAGCCAACATTATACTTAACAGCAAGAAGCTGAAAGCTTTTCCTTTAAGATCAGAAACAAGACAAGGATGCCCACTCTCCCCACTTTTATTCAACGTAGTTCTGAAGGTCCTAGTCATAGCAATCAGACAACACAAAGAAATAAAAGGCATCCAGATTGGCAAGGAAGAACTCAAGCTGTCCCTGTGTGCAGATGACATGATATTGTACATAAAAAACCCTAAAGAATCCACTCCAAAACTATTATATCTAATATCTGAATTCAGCAAAGTTGCAGGATACAAAATTGATACACAGAAATCTGTTGCATTCTTATACACTAAAGATAAACTAGCAGAAAGAGAAATCAGGAAAACAATTCCATTCACAATTGCATCCAAAAACATAAAATAATGTAGGAATAAACCTAACCAAGGAAGTGAAAGACTTATACTCTGAAAACTACAAGACACTCTTAAGAGAAATTAAAGAGTACACTAATAAATGGAAATTCATCCCATGCTCTTGGCTAGGAAGAATTAATATTGTCAAAATGGCCATCCTGCCTAATGCAATCTACAGATTGAGTGCAATCCCTATCAAAATACCAACAGCATTCTTCAATGAAGTAAAGCAAATACTTCTAAAATTCTTATGGAACCACAAAAGACCCCGAATAGCCAAAGCTATCCTGAGAAGGAAGAATAAAACAGGGGGATTACATTCCCAGACTTCAAGCTCTATTACAAAGCCACAGTAATCAAGACAATTTGGTACTGGCATAAGAACAGACCCATAGAGAGGTGAAACAGAACAGAGAGCCCAGTTATAAACCCAAGCATATATGGCCAATTAATATATGATAAAGGAGCCATGGATATACAATGGGGAAATGACGGCCTCTTCAACAGCTGGTGTTGGCAAAACTGGACAGCTACATGTAAGAGAATGAAACTGGATTACTATCTCACCCCATACATAAAAGTAAACTCAAAATGGATCAAAGACCTGAATGTAAGTCATGAAATGATAAAACTCTTAGAAAAAAACATAGGCAGAAATCTCCTGGACATAAACATGAGCAACTTCTTCATGAACATATTTCCCTGGGTAAGGAAAACAAAAGCAAAAATGAACAAGTGGGACTATATCAAACTAAAAAGTTTCTGTACAGCAAAGGACACCATCAGTAGAACTAAAAGACATCCTACAGTACGGGAGAATATATTCATTAATGTCATATCCGATAAGGGGTTGACATCCAAAATGTATAAAGAACTCACACACCTCAACAAACAAAAAACAAATAAGCCAATTAAAAAGTGGGCAGAGTAGCTGAACAGACACTTCTCCAAAGAAGAAATTCAGATGGCCAACAGGCACATGAAAAGATGCTCCACATCACTAATCATCAGAGAAATGCAAATTAAAACCACAATGAGATATCACCTCCCACCAGTGAGGATGGCCAACATCCAAAAGACAAACAACAAATGTTGGCAAGGATGTGGAGAAAGGGGAACCCTCCTACACTGCTGGTGGGAATGCAAATTAGTTCAACCATTGTGGAAAGCAGTATGGAGGTTCCTCAAAAACTAAAAATAGAAATGCCATTTGACCCAGGAATTCCACTCCTAGGAATTTACCCTAAGAATGCTGAAGCGCAGTTTGAAAAAGACATATGCACCCCTATGTTTATCGTAGCACTATTTACAATAGCCAAGAAATGGAAGCAACCTAAGTGTCCATCAGTAGATGAATGGATAAAGAAGATGTGGTACATATACACAATGGAATATTATTCAGCCATAAGAAGAAAACAAATCCTACCATTTGCAACAACATGGATGGCGCTAGAGGGTATTATGCTCAGTGAAATAAGCCAGATGGAGAAAGACAAGTATCAAATGATTTCACTCATCTGTGGAGTATCAGAACAAAGAAGAAACTGAAGGAACAAAACAGCAGCAGACTCACAGAACCCAAGAATGGACTAACAGTTACCAAAGGGAAAGGGATTGGAGAGGATAGGTGGGAAGGCAGGGATAAGGGGTGTTAAGGGGCATTACTATTGGCACCTGTAATGCAGTGGGGGCAGGGGATACGGGAAAGGCAGTATGTAGAGAAGAGAAGTAATGATTCTATAGCATCTTACTACGCTGATGGCCCGTCACTGTAGTCGGGTATGTGGGGTGGGGCCCGATAATAGGAGGTCTAGTAACCATAATGTTGTTCAAGTGGTTGTACATTAACGATACCAAAATAAAATAAAAATACTTTGCCAACTTCATTCCATAAGGTAAATTATCCTATAAACAAAAGCACTTTAGTAAAATGCTCTACTGGTAGAAATATGTTTAGCTTTATTGATGTGTTTTCAGTAACAGACATCAAAGTTTCAGAGCACCTCTGTGAGTGAAATTTTTATATACTATGGGGTTGGAAATTATTCTTTGATCTTTAGCACTGTGGTCAGATAGCCTAAAAATATATCTTTTTAGGCTATTGCAAAGAAATACGGTATATTGGCTAAGAGAGCAATCTCTAGAGTCAGAGTTTCAGTGGTCAGGACCTAGGTGGGTGACGCTGTGGAAGCTAACTAACTTCTCCAAGCCTTGGATTATTGTTTTCTTGTATGAAATGGCGATATAAGAGTAATCCATTCACCTGGCCCTGAATTTTTAATGAGGTAATGCATGTAAAATACTAAGTGTTTGGTCACATAGTAACTGAGCAATACATGATAGCTACTTATATTATTATTGTTATATTTCTCTAGTTCTTGATTTGTTTTTTATTAAAAATTACTGTGTAGATCCACTCCTGCTGAAAACTCTACTCACTGACTAGATTTTCCCCAGTACTTTAAAATTCTATGTGTACGGAGTTAAATATTATTTCCTTATAGCATTTTTTTTATATGGGTCAAACTTTGTCTTTGAAAAGTGATTCCTCTTTATATCATTTACATGTGATAAAAAACTATAAAAATAGAAAAGTTTAACAAATATTTTTTAATACTCACCTATTTTTGTATGTAATATAACAGAAAAATATTTGGGAAAGATCAGTGTTCAAAAGACAAATTTTAACTTTTGTATTATAAAGGAAACTTCATCTCTTACAGGCAAAAACCATATAGGTCAACTCTAACTCATTAGCATGTGCAAACAGTCTTGGCTGTTAATAATTATATGTTTTATTAAACACAGTATATTTTGTATTAGGTTTATCTAGCAAGTAAATATAGATTTTTTGCCCTGAAATTTGCATGATATTTTCCATCCAGTCGTCCTTGTTCTAAACTTCTTAAATACTACATTTTCTATAGAGTTTTTCTTAGTAGTAACAAAAATACATAAAACACTGCCTGTTAAATATTTTCAAATAAAATATTAATTCTGATAATTTCCTTTGATTATCATAAATGTTTCTTTCTGACCAAGAAACACTCTTTTAAATTTCTTTTAATAAAAATATTTCTACAGATGCAGTACAGACCTATGCTCACCCATTATACATGTTGTATGATTCTCTGGCTAGAGGTTGGCAACTTGGGCGACACATAGAGAATTAATGATAAGGTGGGTTATTTTCCAAACTCCACATCAAACTGAAAAATATGTCTTTTATGAAATTCCTAGTACTTTCTATTTTTCCTGTTACGTATTTGTGCTTACAGTGAAATTTACCTTTATTTTTTAACCAAGTATGTAGAGGTAAGTTTAAATAAGAAATTGTGTGTGATGTTTTCAGATAACATAAAATTGTATATATGTGTTACATGTCCTTAAAAGTACTTGGCTACCTAGGTCTTTTAATTTCAAAAACTTAAAAATGGGTGAATGAAGGAAACTCATGACTTTGTGGACTATAACCCACTATGTGCTTCTCCGCCGCTCCTCCTACTATGCACAAGCCCAGGAACTCATGTAAATGGATTTCCAAAGTCACCACTTCTGTTGTTTATACCTGGTAATGTGCTGTGGTTCTTATTTATAGTGTTACTTATATGGCTAAACATTTCACACCTGTATCTTTCTATGGAACCCCTCAACCTTCTTCTGAAAGGTATCCACATTCCAGCTTTCATGACTTTATTTCAAATTTGTTTTTTAAAAATTTGCAGAGGCTCCTGGAACTAACTTGGAAATAAGTGTTCCTGACTGAATTGGATTAAAAACAGAGGACCTTTCTTTCTGCCTCCATTTCACCTTACATGGGGATGGTGTGAAAAATACCTAACACTTCTCAGGAGGTCACCCACCGTAACTTTGCAGAGACAAATTGTAACCCCTATAAATGTTGGATCCTGGGGAACGCTCCGGGCAGTTGATGGGATGGAACGGTTTGGGGGACTTGAAGCGGCAGCTCTTTGTGAACCGGTAAGGCACTGGTTCAGTATCGCAGCAACTGGTACGGTTGTCCCTGTGTGTACTGGCTCAGAGGCCCACATGTGACACCTGCTCCAGGGTCGTCTGCCCAGGTTGGGATAGGAGGACGCTGGTATTTAATATTGCTGATCAAAATTTAAAAAATACTTATTTCTTAAAAAAAAATGATGAAAAATCCTTGGGCCCTATTGGCTGTGAAATGGTAACCCCATGGTGCCAAAATGATGACCACTGGGGGGAGGGTATATTGAGTGATCCCTCGCTTTACTTTGAGGTTTCCATGTAGCATTTTTTGGGAGCAGGGACATCTAGTGTTCCCTCTCAAGATAGCAGTGGCTCTGAGCTAAGTGTTTATGTCAGAAGTAGCCCACACACTTGATCACTTCATCCAGGGCCACTTTCCCCATTTTTGAAGCCCATCACATTAATCTCAGTCAGGAGCCTTGTTTGTTCCAGATTTTCATAACCACTTGTGTAGGTCTGGCCGGGAGGCCAGATATTTCCTTGTAGTCTGGCTCAGCTCCACGCAGTACTTAGCTCAGAGGCCCCCGGGAATAAGGCATTTCTGGGACCCATCTGAGGATTCGTGAAGAATTCTAAGTAAGCACAAAACTACTTTTAATATAAAAAGGGTACAAACTCAAGCCTAGCCTTTCCTCCTAATGCATTTGACCAAAATGGTCATTTTGATTAGACGTGATTAGAAAGCTCTTAAGAAATAAAAATGAAAACTCAAGAACATCTTTGATGGCTGTCTGTGTTCTGACTTTTGCTGCTCTTTAGCAGATCTTTTTCTTTTAATGCTTGGGATTTCATGAATATGCATTTTATTTGTACTCCCTGGTGAGCATAGCACTAAGGAATTGAGTGATTTTGAGAGGAGACAAATCCTTTTAGGTCGCTATGAATCTTCCCCATCCGCCCCTCACTCCTTAACCCTCTCGTGTCCGTCCACCCTGACGCCACATGGTTAGTTAAGAGTGGCTGTAGGTTTTGTTTCTGTTCTTGTTTTTTGCCCAATGGTGGTGAGAAGTAGGTGCTTTCACTGCTTCTTATTTAGATCACTTCTCAATGCTTTCTTGCCAGGCTGTAAACAGTAGGGCTTATGGTCATGTGTACCTTTGAGATGCCCCGTCACTGCCTTTCTCTAATTCTCCCTCGTTTTAATTTAAGACAAGTCTTGAAGTCTTCCCTGAAATTCTTGAGTATGAAACTATCTCTTGTAGGGTCTATCAGAAGACCTTTCCATAGGCCCTTTCAGCCATTTTAGTTTTAAACAAAAAACAAAGACTATATGGTTGTTCCATTACTAACGGGCATGTCCTGGGGTCACCCTGCTGTGCGCCATGATTGGCACTGGGCTTGGCTAGTGCTGTCAGCAATTCACTGCTAGAAGGCCTCTGTCACAAGGCTTAAAAAACATTTATTTGTTGTGGACACTTCCTTTTTTTAATTGAAAACTTCTAGAGAATGACACAGATGCTGACATCCCATCGGTTGCCGTGAGGGGGGTGAGGGTGAAGCGCCATGTGCTGGGGCAAAACATTGCTTGGGGTCTACAAATTCAGCCATTCCATAACCTCTCCCCATTCCGAAACAGAGGTCTCCTGAAATGTTTCTTAACTGCAAGCATAAATAAATACATGGGGTTACAGATTTCTACGAGGCGCTGGGCCCAGTGACAACAAGAGAAATATATATGACTAGTCGGGACAGAGGTGCTATAAATGCATTTCTTTAACCAGTCCATTTATTTGGGCCAAACTAACCAGTTTCTGATAACCCAGAGATTCTTCCTGGATTGCAAATGGAAGCTTTATATTCATTCATTTCTTCATGCACTGATGAGCAACTTACTAGCATTGTGCCACGGGCCAGGCTTATGGGCTGTACCAGTGAACGAACATCTCTTGTTATCCTGTATCCACCCCAGGAAATCCCGTGCCCACACGGATTTACATTTATTAGGGGATGCAGCTATAAGCAATAAACATAATAAGGGAGTCTGTTGTTGAGTATGGCAGAAACTTATCAATGTTACAGAAAAAAAAGGAAAATGTCGGCCAGGATAGATCAGGTGGGTGCATTTCTGTCTTAAGGAGGCAGGTCAGGACAGTCTCACTGAGAGCGTCAGTTGAGCAAAGCTGGATGTGAGAAGTAAGTCCCATGGATATCGAGGAGGGACCGCCCAGTAGAGGGCAGAGCATATCGCCCGGGCCTGAGGAGGGAGGATGGCTGGTGTGGTCAGAAACCCCGAGGGCACCAGTGAGGCTGCGCAGAGAGAGGGAGGGAGGCGGTGTGCAGATGAAGTGAGAAGGGGAGCTGGGCCAGCACACATGCTAAAACATTTTTGTTACCCTGTCTCCACCTCAGGAAATGCCTGCCCTAAATCACCTTTAATGGTTTTTCCTTGCTTGAGATAGTTTTTCAGTAGGAGATTCACATTATTATGAAGACCCCTCGTTTCATCCGTGCCTTTATGTGTCGTGGTTGATGTGCCTTTTTGTCCTTGTTTACGTTTTGGGGAAGAGTCCAAAGGTTTTGGGGAGAGCCGAATTCTAGCACATTGTAGCTGTGACACACTAAATCTGTGGCACCAGAGACCTGGGCAGACCACTTCTGTCTGACGCGGCATTACCACTTTAATAGAAGTATTTCTTGTTTGCCTAATTTTTAATGGGTGGGAATTCTGTGTTAGGTTTGTCTCACTAAACTCTGAAGCTGTTTTGCCATTAATGTGATGACAATATACCATTTTGATCAGTTCAATTAAACAACCTATTGATTAAGTCAGATGGACAAACGGATCTGCTTTCCTGCTCTGTTGATTCCTGTTGAATCTAATTCAGTGCAAATAATCTGAAATGGTAAGTTAGATTCTTTAAATTTTATACGCCAAGGGTTAATGATTATTCTGTGTTGTAACTTTGTCGTTCCATAGGTGAGAAAATAAGAGGGCCAGAGAAATTTTTTTGATTTACAGCAAAACCAATCAGCTCTGAGTGTGTGTGTCTCTCAGATTTATCTCTTACTGAAAATAATTCTCCCTCTAGAATTCAGAATGGTATTTTTCCACTCTTGTCCTTATGAGAAGACAAGTGCATTTCAGAGATTTGGTTATAACTTGTTCCCTTTTTTACCTCAAATATCAAATGACTCAGCACTTATTGTTCACCGAGGGTGGGGAAATCAGTGATTTGAGCTGGTGGTGAAAAACGTGACAGTCAGATGACCTGAAAATTCCCTTTCCAGGTGCTGCTGGCAAGGACATTTGACCTTCTCAGAAAGGTCAGCCTCTAAGGACTAGATATTGTTACCTTTTAAATACAGTTACTAGAGAACGTTTTTTTCCTAATTTTTCTGCCATGTTCCTCTTAATGTGTGTAGCCCTGGAACAAGTTGTCAAAGACAGAAGTAGAATAGCACAGAAGGCATATTGAAAACTCTGTCTGGCTCTGTATTTTACTTACAGATTAAATGGCCAGTTGGGGCATCCTTTGGAATATAAAAACTTAGGGTAAGTTAGGTATTATATTCCTATCAATTTTTATATTTACATTTCCCTCAAGTTCAGTAGCTTCTAGTATTCATCTTATCTGCTTAATCTTGACAAATTTTACTTTCCACCTTAGCTCCTCTTGTTAAGTAACTACTTTCTGGATATCATTGTCTCTGTTTATTTCTATAGACTAGAGGATCCTAAAGGATCAGGTTTTCATTTTTCCTTTTTATAGGAAAATACAGTCTCCCTTGTAATAGAGTGAAATTAAACAGGATAGGTGATGGGACAATTCTGCCTAGCTACCTGTTTTTGTTCCAGTTAAAGAGAGGTGCTCAGCTGAGATGTAGAGGAGACGGAAGAAGGGACCCAGTTAGCTTTGTGACCCCTTATATAGGAGGTACTTCCCAGGTCTTCATCTTTGTCCTCATGTCTTAAGAACTTCCAGAACTTGATACTAGCTTATAATTCAGTGCAAGTATGTAAATTAATTCTAAGGTCAATTAACAGTAACATTGATTGTGTCATGGAGTCATATGGAAATGAAGAAGTTACTGTTGCTCATGCTGTACTCCCATCTGCTAATTCCTGGAACTATTGCTTTTTTCTGTCAGAATGCATTAGCCATCTCACAAGGTCCAGTTAAAGAGCTCTCTAAAAGCATTTTAAAAGACCTTTATAAGTCCATTAAAAACAAGTGAAATATTTGAAAAGGGTAACTCTTTCTCCCCTAGCATCGTTTTCCCTTGATTCATTGAAGCCAATCCAGAATCTTGGACTGCATTTTAGGTCATATCTTTATCAAAAACTATAATGTTTACTTTTTATAAGTAGCAATGACGAAACTATTATGGTAGCAGAGTGTCACTCTCTAGAAGTACACCAGCTTGAAGAAGGGATCAAAAAACTAGAATTTCATTGTTCTGCAACCCGAGTGATTGATTGGCTATAGGCAGCAATATCAGTAGTGGCTAACTTCACGGAGGAAGGGAGGCCTGGCACGTGCTCCTCCGGATGATGGAGTACACGGTGCACCCTTGCCAAAGAGTCCAGGTGTCCTTGTCAAATGCCCTTGCCCGATTCAGATAGGAACCTGATCAGACCTTTAGTGTGGCCATCAGTCTATCCTGCAACGTGCTAAATGACAGCCTAAGGATGCAAAATCCAGAATGGATAAACCTCCACAGGACAAGTGACCAGTTTTTATGCACAACCAAATTGCAAAGGAGACACGGAGAAGAGATGGTGGGAGGCCTGTAGATTTAAGAAATTTGAACTGTATAAAGAAAATTTTCAGTTGCAATGTATAGACCTTAGTTAGATCCTGATTTAAACAAAAGGTAAAAAAACGAATGCTATGAGACAGTAGGCAAAATATGAATACAGAGTGGGTATTTGCTAGTTATTAAAGAATTACTGCTAAATTTTTAGCTTAGGATAATGATTCTTGGTATTGGGTTCTTTTTAAGTGGTACCAGTCTTCTAGAGATACACGCTAGAGGCTTCGTGAAAGAAATGAAAAAATAGTGTTAAAGTTAGACACACATTGAATATAAATTATGCAAAACTTGTCTCAAAATTATGCTTTCATTCCACTGTTACTCATTTCTTGTTAGTATTGTGTGTTGCATGAATGACCTGTGAGCCCCATCTGACGCAGCATGAGAAGTCTTGCTGTTTCTCTGACAGTCACGTATGTATGTCACAGGCATGACAAAGACACATGAAGCCATTCAGTAGGATTCAGAGGTTTACTAATGTTGCTTCAGAAAGAATTCTTTGATTCTGATACTTTTTGCTTAATCCCAGATATCTAGTCTTCAAATATGAACTGGGGCTTAGATTGTATGCCCAAACTTGCGCAGTACTGGATCCTGACATTTGATTTAAAGCATTGCGACTCCACAGAACTGTAGAAAATCATATCACTACAAAGCTAGCCGGCCACAAGCATCCAGCCAATATTTGTTGAATGAATACATGAAATACCATTTAGTATATTAGCTTTTTTATGCAAACAAAAGAATATTATACTCTTCATGCATTCTTATTGTTCAGTAATTACTGATTAAAGTATTTTATTTTGTAAGATTTTTAAGCCGAATCATTATGAGAAAAATGTACACCTTTTTAATACTTAGGCAAAAAGCATACAAACACAATGCTCCTACATTCCCTTTTTTTACATTAGGAAACTTTCTTTTCTCTATCAAAAAAATTTTTTTTCTTTATAAATTATTACATAGTCACAAGTAAAAAAATCCAAAAGTACAGAAAAGGTCTATTTCATCACCAGACACGATCACTGTTAATATTTTTATCTTCAGTCTTTTTGAAAAGAAAACTGTAATCACATTAAAAGACATTCTTGCCTTCAATTTTAGAAAGACTTCTACTGCATAAATGTTTTCTTTTAAATTTCTTCTTGGTATTGTTTTTGTGTAATAAAACAGGAACTTCTAAGCATTTTAGAAAATGAGAACTCTTCTATCCAGTGAGATAAGTACAAAAGATAGACAGCAGAGTCAACACTTGCCAGTGACATATCACTACATCTTATTTTTAAATTAAAAAACATTTATTTTCGGTTAATGGTTTTTGCCCTGAGAACCGTGGGGCTATTTTAATTTCTAGAAATAGTGAGGTTTTAGGTTGGTAATTATGACTTTTAGATGGACCTAGAGATTAGCAATAAGAATGAAATACACCAAGATATAAAATGGAGAAAGTATTACTCCTTTGCAGCGTTTTCCTTCCCTAAACCTCTCTGAATTAATGCTCCTCTTGTATTTTTTCCTCTTTGCATTGAATGCCTGCTGGAATCTGGAGCAAGTAATGTACCTTTTACTTTAAACACAGCAAAACTTTGGGACTCAGTCCCCTTGCCCTTAAACACACGAAGACCTACCTTCTTTGTGTTCTCTCCTAATTTCTTCCTCCCTCTCCCAGTTTCTCCTTTCAAAAGAAATTTCTAATTCCTTTTCCATCTCAAAGCTCAGCATGCAGAGAGGAAGCAGGCGTACACAACTAGAGATGAAGTCAACTGTGAGACATGAGTTTTTATAAAATTCAGGGCATTCCACCCAACTTGAGTAGCTTTTTTGACTCCTTACAGCCCCTCATTTTGTAGTTGCTTTATCACCTTTTCCAAAGGATCTCTTTCTCTAACCCATGAGGGCAAGGGACAGATAATGTATTAGTGAGATTTAGGCAGTGTGTGCAGCTTGAATGAGGCCAAAGAGCTTGTCATGGAAGCTGGATGGAAACCATAGTCTCAGGCATCGAAGACTTGGAGGTGATGCTTGGGGACAGGAAGTATATGTCCCACGACTGAGCCCATGACCAGCCCCGTGTTTCTTGGAGTTCAGTCTGCTGCTGGCTCACTCTTCTGTGGTCTGCAGAGCCAAGCTGAAGTCAAGCCAAGTCCTCAGATTGCAGGAACAGAAACTGTTTAAATGGCCTAAGCCATTTACTTCAACTCTACCACGTCCCATGTGCATCCTGACCCAGCTGTTTGTCTACACCCTGGCCCATCACCTTTCACTGCCTTTTTCAGATTAGCTTAGTGTGGGCACCAAAACTGTTTGCATGTTCCTCTCATCTTCTCCAAGGTCATTATTCTTGACTCATGTCAGTCACCCTTCTCTATGCTCAGGACCAAGGGTACACAAGTACTCAACGTAGACATGTCATTCCCTTCATTATCCATGACTGTTATTTCTCAGGCTTCCTGCTTTGCATAAAATAGACTTGCATAAAAAAAAAGTGATCCACTCTGTCTTCCATGGTCTTCCATGTCAGGACCTGGGTCTTGCGGGGTGAGTCAGAATTTTACCAGAGCCAAAAGGGGGACAGGCAAGCACTTCCTGACTGAGAAGGAGAATTAGAGCACACACTCAGAGGATGATGGAGAGTGGAAGGCTTGGCACGTGAGTGGTGGGCAGAAGGAAAGCCCTGCTTGTGGGCTGGGGAGTGGCTGGAGCCCTGGAAGCTTCCCTGGCAGAGGTTACCCGATCCAGAGCTCTCTGAGAATCAGGACCAGTTGGGAGGGTGGTCTGGTAGGGGAAGAAAGCCTGGAGATGGGACACTAATGTCCTTTCCTTTAAGTCCTCAGCATCATTATAGTAAACTTGTCTATCAAAAGAGTGAGGAGAAGCAAGTGGTCTCTTCAGTGTATCTTCTGGAAAGAAAAAGTCAGTATTCACCATTTTTGTGTTCTTTCAAGTGAGAAGTCAACGTTTTCTACTGAGCATCATTTTGTATGCAAATGAAACCTCACAGTAGAAAGGTTTGGTTATTTGATGGCTCATTAGAAAAAGAATACACTTTGAAATACACTTCTTTTAGACAAAGATGGAAAGCACCTCCTTGACCCTGCAAGGCAGTTGTAGAGTAATAGTGAAGGACGCAGCCTCTGGAGACACCCTTCCTGTGTGGGAGTCCTAGCTCTGCTGTGTCCTTGTGTGACCTTGGGTAGTTACAGAGGGGGTGCAATACTCAGAAGTGTGCATGGGGACAAAGATTAGTTTATGATTTGTAGGTAAATCCTGTGCTATTTGTGCTTTAAGAGAAGTGCCAAATTTTCATCCTTTTCTCATTTTTAAAATTTATTTATTGGATTTCTTGGAAGTTTTAAAAAGTGTTTTTTACAGTGAATATATTCATAAGATAAAATATCTCAATTCTCTTTAGAGTAATGTTAATATGAGAAATTGGTATTAATCATTAGTTTGGGTAATACTGGCATGTTAATGCAGAAACGAAGATCAGAATGTTGCCAGTCTGAAGACTAAATCCACAATATCAGTTACATGATTTTATTTATTTATTCTTAGAAAACAAGAATGATTATTCCCATATTCAGGGGTTGAGGCAGAAGTTCAAAACTTTAGTTGTATTTCTGCTTGGGAAAATAGCAGAGATCTAAAATTAGTCTTATAAAGCAGCAGATATGTACCCAGCCAAATTTAATGTGGGATTTTAAAGTTCATGGAGTTAAATAGTTCAAGCAGCACTGTACAAAGCAAATAGAAAATGCACTTTTCAACATTTTTTTCAGTTTTCTTTGGTAAAATATCAAAATCATTTAAGGAATGTGTTTATATATTTATGATAATGGTACTTAAAATATTTGGCATCATGAAAAATGTATTAAATAGTACGGTATTAACAAAATGAGAAGACTTTTCTTTAAAGGGATTTCCATAGTAGGCATTATATTTATGACGTCAAAAGAAAACACTCCTTACCAAAGGGGAGGGATGTGGGAGGGTGAGTGGGGAGGGTGGGAGAAGGGGATTGAGGGGTATTATGTTTAGTACACATGGTGTGGGGAATCACGGGGAAAACGGTGTAGCACAGAGAAGGCAAACAGTGAATCTGTGGCATCTTACTACACTGATGGACAGTGACTGCATTGGGGTATGGGTGTGGACTTGCTAATATGGGTAAATGTAGTAACCACATTGTTTTTTCATGTGAAACCTTCATAAGAGTGTATATCAATAATACCTTAATAAATAAAAAAAGAAAGAAAACACTCCTCTTTGTGGTAGAAGTTCCTAATTCTTAGCAGCAGATGTCTATATGTATAATTTAATTTGTAGCTGTGTGTGCAGTGACAGGTGTTAAAACCATAATGTCAGAGCACTTAAAAGGATGTTTATGATTGAGTTACTTTTTTTTATGTAGTTAAATTTGAATTTGAATTACAGCATAATCAAAGGAAATTAGATAAAACATTCATCCCACCATTTGGGAAAACTGGTTTGTGGCATGTAGCTCTTTCAGGATTGAAACTAGGCACCCACTTTCAAAGCAAGAACAAAAAAATGCAGAGAAGAATCTCGTCATCGATTCCTCTGTAAATCTACTTCGAGTCTCCCTGGGGTATGCGAATCCAGGTGAGAGCAGTTATTTTAACTGAAATCACTCTGACCAATTCATTCACCAATCGTGTTCCAGGCCCATTCACCGTAACACCTAACAGAGGAAATTACTGGCATCATATTTTACATAGTAGATTCAAAAGGGCTAACTTACTATTAGCAGGAAGGCAGGAGAGGGCACAGTATCCGCAACACAGACTGTGCCCTCCACAATGGGGTGGCTGGGGGGAAACGTGACAGAAGCAAAATACCCAAAATTAACAACATATACATTTCTGCAGTAATGTACCATTTTGTTAAAGTTAAAAAATAAAAGCAAAAAGAATGAGTTCCGTTTTGTAGAGAGACCATTTTCTATCACGTTCATCTGTACCCCAATCTTTTTGTCATCTGGCTTTTAAGCAAAGGACCACAATATTCAGAAATGTCTATCAACCATGGTATGATTAGAACTGTTTCCAGTAAATAAAGACATTTATTAGGGTATAATATATGGTTTCATGTGATAGTTTCTTGAGATTTAAAAAGATTTCCAAGATACACAGGACTAAGTAGTAATGGACAGATTGAAACCAGGGAGAAAAACTAGTTTTATCTTGGAAAAATCTACAAATGATGACTGAAGCAAAACATGCCATTCTTAAAGAATCATCATTTAGGTCTAGAAGGAATCTTGAACCTTGTCAAAGCTTGTCATCTTACTAGATGGTGAGAAATCTTTTATTTCCTTAATTAAAATAATAAATTATAATCTCAAGTCCCATGTGAACTAGAATTGAGCCACGGAAAGCAGGTCCAGGTAGGGCAAGTTGCATTATTCGTAACTTCTAGTCATCAGTTCTGTACATGAAGAGATTAAAACAAACCATCAGTTCTTCAAGGAAAAGAAAAAAATGAAATTGTGGGGTGGCAATATGCATAATATGCAGCCTGGGTCAGTTCAGGAAGGAGTAGGGAAGGTTAGTAGGCTGAAATGAAGGCTACTTCTCAGAACCTCCACGTTTGTACATTGCCGCATGTGTGGAAAGAGCCCTGGCTACAAGTGGTCTAAATGCAGACGGAAAGTACTGCCGGAAATCCTAGGTATTCTGTTGTCATGCCTGATTGATGGTGTGGTGTTCAACTATGTCGCCTTGTTCATCCCTTGTCTGTATTTGAATCCTTTCCTCAACTTGACTGCCATCTCTTTTAGGGCACATTCCATATATTATAGTCTGTTCCTTACCCTTACATGGTATCTGAAGTGGCACTCCAGAAAAGCTGCATGGTGTGGTCAGCTGCTGATGAATGACTACACCTTTACATGGGAACTTTGTGTTCTTTATCTACATGATTTGAAGGTAAAGAAGATAAAGACATACATTCTACATCAAATTCTTTCGTTCTCCCTGACTTTCTCTGAAGAGAGTTCTGATGGCTTTCTGTATCTTTGACTCAAGACTTAACCTAGGAGTTACAGCCCTCAACTCTTCCCTAGTCTAAACCTCCCTGTAAGCAACAAGAGCTATTTCCTTTTCTGTTGTTAAAAGTTTTAGCAACAATAGTGATTCTATCTGCATAAAAACATATTTGGAATGGACCAAACCCCCGTGTAAAATATACTGATGCCTTCTTTTCGCAGTTTTCCTCTGCCGGTTTGATTTTATTTCCCTTCCCCAAGAACATAAAGACAATGATAAGGACATTTGTACAAAACATTTCGAGTTCTCTTTTGAAGATAACGATGACACATATTTTATGGTTTTCTTTCTGTTGGGGTTCATAATCGAAGGAAACATTAAAAGCGTAGTAAGAAGAATTTGCCTTCAGGGAATAGGATAGAATGATATCACTAATTACATGTAATCACTCATTTAATTCTCATGAGCAGCCTGTGTGGTAGGTTAGTTTATTATCACCCTCATTTTACAGAAGGGGAAACTGAGGAAGAGACAAGGGCTCGAGTAACTTGTCCACAGTTACTCAGTCAAGATGTGAGCCCAACGTGCTTAACCGCTGTACCACACAGTCTCTTGAATGTAGCCAAGATACAGAAAAAGAAAAATTTAAATTCATGGTTTGCACTGTTTGCTTTACTGAGGGGAAAGAAGTTTATTGAATTACCTGTGAATCTCCAAGAACATGCTTTTCAGCCATCAGAAATAAACTAACTTTTCCTTTAATTGTCAGCCCGGTAAGTTTATGTCCACAGGCGGCACCACTGAGCTGGTAGCCATGCCTGTCAGCTTGTCCACGTGAGCTGCCCGCTGGATGGCTGCTGCAATTTTTGGAAACTTGAAAAGAATTCTTTTATGTATTCATTAAAAGCAGAAGCCTAAGTTTTCCAGTATCTTTTAAATAGTTTGTAGAGTTTGGGAAAACACGAAGATATGTTCTTCACGTGTGTTTTTTGGCACGGAACTGGCGAGAGTCCGGTACGGCCGCGACGCTCAGGCGTCCACGAGCGCGGACCCTCACGCACGAGAATGACTGTCATCCCCGACAATGCTCAGTGCGCCCGAGGCGACTTCCTGCAACGCAGTGTACACTAGAGGACAGAGCTCTTGAGTCAGTCTCTCAGTTTATTAGCAGTGTTGCCACTTTTATATGTTCAGTGACCTTAACTTGTGATTTTTGTGCATCGCTTTAAAAACTTGTAAGCACTTGAAACTTGGAAGCTACTCTAGTGGAAACATCTGTTTGCTTCTCTTGCTATGACTAGCTAGGTTTCTTTATGTTGGGTTTAAAAAGGCATGGTGGCCTAAAAAAGAAAGAGAGAAAAGATCACTGCCCTGGGAGTTGAGAACTGGGGTATGATCTCTGGCTATGCTAAAACTGTGATTCCAGGTAAGACAGGTCAGCTCTGGGGGGGTCATTGTTAAAATAGCCAGGCAATGATTGGGCACTAACTGCTGGGCACTGCGCTAAGTTCTTGTCCATATTATTTTTTTTATTAATTTTTATTTTTTTTATATTCATATCATTAATCTACAATTACATGCGCAGCATTATGGTTACAAGATTACCCCCATCAAGTCCCCACCATATAATCCATTACAGTCAGTGTCCATCAGTGTAGTGAGATGCTATAGAATCACTACTTGTCTTCTCTGTGTTGTACAGCCCTCCCCGTGTCCCCCACACACACACATTATGTCTGCTAATCATAATGCCCCTTTTTCCCCCTTGTCCCTCCCTTCCCACGCATCCTCCCCAGTCCCTTTCTCTTTGGTAACTGTTAGTCCATTCTTGGGTTCTGTGAGTCTGCTGCTGTTTTGTTTCTTTCAGTTTTTTTCTTTGTTCTTATACTCCACATATGAGTGAAATTTGATACTTGTCTTTTCCCGCCTGGCTTATTTCACTGAGCATAATACCCTCTAAGCTCCATCATTGTTGTTGCAAATGGTAGGATTTGTTTTCTTCTTATGACTGAATAATATTCCATTGTGTATATGTACCACCTCTTTATCCATTCATCTACTGATGGACACTTAGGTTTCCTCCACTTCTTGGCTATTGTAAATAGTGCTGCGATAAACATAGGGGTGCATATGTCTTTTTCAAACTGGGCTGCTGCATTCTTAGGGTAAATTCCTAGGAGTAGAATTCCTGGGTCAAATGGTATTTCTATTTTGAGTTTTTTGAGGAACCTCCATACTGCTTTCCACAATGGTTGAACTAATTTACATTCCCACCAGCAGTGTAGGAGGGTTCCCTTTTCTCCACATCCTCACCAACATTTGTTGTTGTTTGTGATTTGTATGGTGGCCATCCTCACTGGTGTGAGGTGATATCTCATTGTGGTTTTAATTTGCATTTCTCTGATGATTAGTGATGTGGAGCATCTTTTCATGTGCCTGTTGGCCATCTGAATTTCTTCTTTGGAGAAGTGTCTGTTCAGATCCTCTGCCCATTTTTTAATTGGCTTATTTGCTTTTTGTTTGTTGAGGTGCATGAGCTCTTTATATATTTTGGATGTCAATCCTTTATCAGATATGTCATTTATGAATATATTCTCCCATACTCTCATTTATGAATATATTCTCCCTCTTTGTTCTAATGATGGTGTCCTTTGCTGTACAGAAGCTTTTAGTTTGATATAGTCCCACTTGTTCATTTTTGCTTTTGTTTCCCTTGCCCGGGGGGATATGTTCATGAAGAAGTTGCTCATGTTTATGTCCAAGAGATTTTTGCCTATGTTTCTTTCTAAGAGTTTTATGGTTTCATGACTTACATTCAGGTCTTTGATCCATTTTTAATTTACTTTTGTTTATGGGGTTAGACAATAATCCAGTTTCATTCTCTTACATGTAGCTGTTCAGTTTTGCTAACACCAGCTGATGAAGAGGCTATCATTTCCCCATTGTATATCCATGGCTCCTTTATCATATATTAATTGACCGTATATGTTTGGGTTAATATCTGGACTCTCTATTCTGTTCCACTGGTGTGTGGGTATGTTCTTGTGCCAATACCAAATTGTCTTGATTACTATGACTTTGTAGTAGAGCTTGAAGTTGTGAAGAGAGATTCCCCCCTGCTTTATTCTTCCTCCTCAGGATTGCTTTGGCTATTCGGGGTCTTTTGTGGTTCCATATGAATTTTAGAACTATTTGTTCCAGTTTGTTGAAGAATGCTGTTGGTATTTTGATAGAGACTGCATTGAATCTGTAGATTGCTTTAGGTAGGATAGCCATTTTGACAATATTTACTCTTCCTAGCCAAGAGCATGGGATGAATTTCCATTTGTTAGTGTCCTCTCTAATTTCTCTTAAGAGTGTCTTGTAATTTTCAGAGTATAAGTCTTTCACTTCCTTGGTTAGGTTTATTCCTAGGTATTTTATTCTCTTTGATGCAATTGTGAATGGAATTGTTTTCCTGATTTCTCTTTCTGTTAGCTCATCATTAGTGAATAGGAATGCAACAGTTTCTGTGTATTAATTTTGTATCCTGCAACTTTGCTGAATTCAGATATTAGTTCTAGTAGTTTTGGAGTGGAGTCTTTAGGGTTTTTTATGTACAATATCATGTCATCTCCAAATAGTGACAATTTGACTTCTTCTTTACCAGTCTGGATGCCTTATATTTCTTTGTTTTGTCCGATTGCCATGGCTAGTACCACCAGTACTATGTTGAATAAAAGTGGGGAGAGTGGGCATCCCTGTCTTGTTCCTGATGTTAGGTGAAAAGCTTTCAACTTCTTGCTGTTAAGTATGATGTTAGCTGTGGGTTTGTCACATATGGCCTTTATTATGTAGAAGTACTTGCCCTCTATACCCATTTTGTTAAAAGTTTTTATCATGAATGGATGTTGAATTTTGTCAAATGCTTTTTCAGCATCTATCGAGATGATCATGTGGTTTTTATTCTTCTTTTTGTTGATGTGGTGGATGATGTTGATGGATTTCGAATGTTGTACCATCCTTGCATCCCTGGGATGAATCTCACTTGATCATTGTGTATGATCCTCTTGATGTATTTTTGAATTTGGTTTGCTAATATTTTGCTGACTATTTTTGCATCTATGTTCATCAGGGATATTGGTCTGTAATTTTCTTTTTTGGTGTGGTCTTTGCCCGTTTTTGGTATTAGAGTGGTGCTGGCTTCATAGAATGAGTTTGGAAGTATTTCCTCCTCTTCTATTTTTTGGAAAACTTTAAGGAGAATGGGTATTATGTCTTCCCTATATATCTAATAAAATTCAGCAGTGAATCCATCTGGTCCAGGGGTTTTGTTCTCAGGTAGTTTTTTGATTACCAATTCAATTTCCTTGCTGATAATTTGTCTGCTTAGATTTTCTATTTCTTCCTTTGTCAGTCTTGGAAGGTTGTATTTTTCTAAGAAGTTGTCCATTTCTTCTAGGTTTTCCAGCTTGTTAGCATATAGATTTTCATAGTATTCTCTAATAATTCTTTGTATTTCTGTGGGGTCTGTCGTAATTTTTCCATTATCATTTCTGGTTCTGTTTATGTGTGTAGATTCTCTTTTTCTCTTAATAAGTCTGGCTAGGGGTTTATCTATTTTGTTTATTTTTTCAAAGAACCAGCTCTTGGTTTCATTGATTTTTTCTATTGTTTTATTCTTCTCAATTTATTTATTTATTTGATCTTTATTATGTCCCTCCTTCTGCTGACTTTGGGTCTCATTTGTTCTTTGTTTTTCAGTTTCAATAACTGTGCCTTTAGACTATTCATTTGGGATTGTTCTTCCTTCTTTAAATAGGCCTGGATTGCTATATACTTTCCTCTTAGAACTGCCTTTGCTGCATCCCATGGAAGTTGGGGCTTTGTGCTGTTGTTGTCATTTTCCCTCATATATTGCTTGATCTCTGTTTTAATTTGTTCATTGATCCATTGATTATTTAGGAGTATGTTATTAAGCCTTCATGTGTTGGTGAGCTTTTTTGTTTTCTTCATACAGTTTATTTCTAGTTTTATACCTTTGTGATCTGAGAAGTTCGTTGGTAGAATTTCAATATTTTTGAATTTACTGAGGTTCTTTTGTGGCCTAGTATATGATCTATTCTTGAAAATGTTCCATGTGCACTTGAGAAGAATGTGTATCCTGGTGCTTTTGGGTATAGAGTTGTGTAGATGTCTGTTAGGTCCATCTGTTCTAGTGTGTTGTTCAGTGCCTCTGTGTTCTTCCTTATTCTCTGTCTGGTTGATCTGTCCTTTGGAGTGAGTGGTGTGTTGAAGTCACCTAAAATGAATGCATTGCATTCTATTTCCTCCTTTTATTCTGTTAGTATTTGTTTCACATATGTTGGTGTTCCTGTGTTGGGTGCATAGATATTTATAATGGTTATATCCTCTTGTTGGACTGACCCCTTTATCATTATGTAATGTCCTTCTTTATCTCTTGTGACTTTCTTTGTTTTGAAGTCTATTTTGTCTGATACAAGTACTGCAACACCTGCTTTTTTCTCTTTGTTGTTTGCATGAAATATCTTTTTCCATCCCTTTAATTTTAGTCTGTGTATATCTTTGGGTTTGAGGTGAGTCTCTTGTAAGCAGCATATAGATGGGTCTTGCTTTTTTATCCATTCTGTTACTCTATGTCTTTTGATTGGTGCATTCAGTCCATTTACATTTAGGGTGATTATCGATAAATATGTACCATTGCAGGCTTTGGATTCATGGTTACCAAAGGTTCAAAGGTAGCTTCTTTACTATCTAACAGGCTAACTTAACTCTATTATTAAGCTATTATAAACACAGTCTGATGATTATTTATTTCTTCCCTTCTTACTCTTCCTTCTCCATTCTTTATATGTTAGGTGTTTTATTCTGTACTCTTTTGTGTTTCCTTTGACTGCTTTCATGAATAATTGATTTTATTGTTTGCCTTTAGTTAGTATTTGGATGGTCGTCTTTCTTTGCTGTGATTTTGTTTTCTCTGGTGACATCTATTTAGCCTTAGGAGTGCTTCCATCTAGAGCAGTCCCTTTAAAATACCCCGTAGAGGTGGTTTGTGGGAGGTAAATTCCCTCAACTATTGCTGTCTGGAAATTGTTTAATCCCTCCTTCAAATTTTAATGATAATCATGCTGGATACAGTTTTCTTGGTTCAAGGCCCTTTTGTTTCATTGCATTAAATATATCATGCCATTCTCTTCTGGCCTATAATATTTCTCTGATGATAGCCTGATGGGTTTTCCTTTGTAGGTGATCTTTTTTCTCTCTCTGGCTGCCTTTAATACCCTGTCCTTGTCTTCGATCTTTGCCATTTTAATTATTATATGTCTTGGTGTTGTCCTCCTTGGGTCCCTTGTGTTGGAAGATCTGTGGGCTTCCATGGTCTGAGAGACTATTTCGTTCCCCAGCTTGGAGAAGATTTTGGCAATTATTTTTTCAAAGACACTTTCTATCCCTTTTTCTCCCACTTCTTCTGGTACCCCTATAATGTACATATTGTTCCGTTTGGATTGGTCACACAGTTCTCTTAATATTCTTTCATTCCTAGAGATCCTTTTATCTCTCTCTGCCTCAGCTTCTCTGTATTCCTGTTCTCCGATTTCTATTCCATTAACAGTCTCTTGCATCTCATCCAGTCTGCTCTTAAGCCCTTTTATCAATTGTTACATTTCTGTTATCTCCCTCCGGACTTCATCGCTTAACTCTTGCATATTTCTCTGTAGGTCCATCAGCATGGTTATGACTTTTATTTTGAATTCTTTTTCAGGAAGATTGGTTATATCTATCTCACCAGGCCCTTTCTCTGGGGTTGTCTGAGTGGTTTTTGATTGGACCAGATTCTTCTGCCATTTCATGGCAATCGAAGTGGTCGCAGGCAGGTGGCCCATGTGTCAGCTGGGAGAACAAAGTCCCTTCCTGCTTGTGGTTCACCTTGCTTTTCTCCGCTGCCTGTGTCGGTTACCTGCACACCGGGAGGCAGGCTCTGGGATAATCCCCTGAGCTTCCATTGGCGGGGCCGCCCTCAGGCTAGCCTAGAGCACCGCGGGGGGTGGCAGCCACGCCAGGTGTGTTCTCCTGGGAGGACTGCGCCCCTTCATGCCTTCTGGACCTTGCTCCACCTTCCGCTGCCCATCCCGATTAGCTGTGTGCTGGGAGGAGACTGTGTGGTTGCTGTGGGCGGGGCTGCTCTCTGGCCGCGGCGGGTCAGCCGGTCTGTTTGCAGTGACGACCAGGGTGAATGAATGGCAGGCTGCTTATCCCCGTGAGGGGCTTTGGGGCTGCTTTACCCGGCAGGGGGTTAGGGGACCCGAAGTGCCTCAAGATTCCCAGCCTGCTGGGCTGGGCTGAGTGCGCTGGGACGATTTTGTTCAGCTGTTGGGCCCTCGTCCCTTTAAGACCTTTAAAAAGCACCCGGTTTTCTTTTGTCCCGGGGAGCTGGCTGAGGGGACCTGCTCCCAGGCCCCATCTCGGATCCTGCCCTTCCGTTTCTCTAATACCCAGTGCACCATGCGATGTGTGTCTGTGCTCCTGGTGCAGATCACCAGAGCTGGTTATTTAGCAGTCCTGGGCTTCCACTCCCTCCACACTCTGACTCTTTTCCTCCCACTGGTGAGCTGGGGTGGGGGAAGTGCTTGGGTTCCGCCGGGTCACGGCTTTGTATCTTACCCCCTGTGTGAGATGCTGAGTTCTCGCAGATGTAGATGTGGCCTGGCTGTTGTACCATATCTTCTGGTCTCTCTTTTAGGAATAGTTGTATTTGCTGTACTTTCAAAAATATATATGGTTTGGGGAGATTTCTGCCGCCCTGCTGACACTGCCATCTTGAGCCCCTCTCCAGGTTTTTCTTCTTGTCCATATTGTTTTTAATCAGCAGGCATCTTGTGAACTCCCACTGTGTGTGAAAGAAGCACTAGCCCAGAGTCTGTGGGAGCACAAAGGGTATTAAAGAAAAAAATCCCTTACGGTCTTATTTGTGAACATGTGTGCCATCTACATTACAACAGATCTTATCTGAAAATTCATTTCAGCAGTAGCCTAGGTTAAAAAAAAATTATGACCCCTTTCCTTTCTCCATCCCTGTGTCACACATGCCAGCGAGTACTGTGGGGTGGCTACGCGTAGGCGCCTCTGCCGCAGTCACTGCCTGTGGAGAGGGCTGCTGCCGCTGCAGGCCCGCTGCCCAAGAGCAGACCAGCTAACACCCCCCGAATGGCCAGTGTGTTCCTGCTCGCCCTCAGGAGGCCCTTACCGTGATGCAGTCCAGAAGGAGATGAGTGAATCCTGTTTCCTGGCACTAAGACACAGGCAGGACCCAAGCAGCCGGCACTTGGCCTTGGAGCGTAGGTGGCAGGTTACATCCTGCCTTAGAGGCCAGTTCAAGGCTGAGACTTGCTAATAACTAGGAGAGACGCGCATTCTTCCACCTTGGCCTGAGGTTGTCAGGGGACACAGCTGGCATCTTGTTTCCCGATGTGCTTTGCACTGAATGTTGGTGTCTGGGGCATTTTTCTGGTTAGTATATCTTAAAATGAGAGTAAAGAATGCAGCCTTGGTAGGGATGTAACCTGGTGCAGCCACAGTGGACAACAGCGTGGCAGGATTAAAGAATTACCATATGACTCAATATCTCCATCTTCACATATACACACAGAAGAATGAAAGTAGAGGCTTGAAGAGACATTTACACACCCTGCTTATAGTATCATTATTCCCAATAACCAGAACATGAAAGCAACTACGGATGACTGGATAAACAAAACGTGGTCTACCCACACAAGGGCGTATTCTCTAGCCTTCAACAGGAAGGATGTTTTGACCCACACTGCAACATGGGGGAAACTTGTGGACATTCTGCCAAGTGAAAGAAGTCAGTCATGAAAGGATAAATACTGTGTGATTCCACTTATAAGAGGTACTCGCAGCAATCAAATTCATAAAGAAAGAAAAGAGAATGGCGGGGTGTCAGGTTGGGGAGAGAGAGGCGAGTGGGGATCTAGAGTTGACCGGCTACAGTTTGGGCGGGGGTGGATGAAAAGGTTCTGGAGATGGATGGTAGCAATTACGGCATGACCATGTGAGTGTATTTAATGACACAAAACCTACGTGCAAAAATGGCTCAGATGGTAAAGTCTGAGTTATGTGCATTGTACCACAATGATTAAAAAAAAGAATGCAGCCTCCTTTTCCAGAAGAAAGGAGAGGTCTGTGTGATGAAACTAAAAGGACATGATAAGAAATGGCTGAGATTGGAGGTTCATCTAGGCCGGGGGTGATGCTGCTCTGTGGCTGCCAGTGGCTGAAGGCAGGTCAGCTGGGGCAAGCTGTCTCTGCTCGGTTCCGCCCTAGAGCTGCCCCAGACCCAGGCTGTCTTGCTGAGATTGTCAGCCAGAGAGGTGATGAGGTTTTGGTTGGTTAGAAGCCAGGACTTCTGATCCTATGGCTCTGATTTGGCTGCAGCCTGATCTGCACTCAGTCCTGCTCTGCGCCATTATGTGGTTCCAATCCGCTTAGAAGCCGAGTCACTACAGCTCCTCCTAGATCTCTGGAATGGGGGTGAGGGTGAGCACAAGGTGTCGACATTTATGTATTGGTGAGCAATCCTGAATCCATGAGCAACACATGAGGTCCAGGGAAAAAGCAGGGGGCTCCGCAGGTGTCTAGAGCTTCCCATTTCACTCCCCAGACAGCCCTTCATCTTACCTTGCTGCCCAGAGCCAGCTCACTAGGTCCCCCCAAGAGCGCGGGGACACCCTCTGCAGAAGCTTAAAGGCCAAGTGTCAGTATTGGTCATGGTGGATAAAGAGAATGGAATGTGCTAGTTTTGGATCAAGCCATTGCAGAAAAGACATCTCTTAGGAGGTAACCATTTTGAAAAAAGCTAGTGACCCCAAAATGGCAGGCTCTGGGCCACAGCCCCCACCCACTCTCTCTCACTCCCTGCTGATCCCTGGAGTCACAGACCCTCTTGGAAATGCTGTCTTTAGGAAGCCTTCCTTCCTCAGCTGAGGTCTCCTCTGAAGGACTGTTTCAATCCGACATGGTAGCTTACCTACAGGGAAAACGGCAGGTTCCAGAGCTAGACTTCAGAGAATTATGCCCATTCGTGGGCCCAGAGTAATATGCACCAGGCAGAGTGCCAAGCAAGGCAAACACAAAACTGGAAAAGAAAGGGGCTGTGCTAACCTGGGGGTCACAGGCTGCAGGGTGAGGGAGTGGCACTGTTCTCCAGTGGGGGCAGTGCCCTTTAGAGGTACAAACAAAGGCTCAGAGCAAAGTGGTAGCAACTAACTCTTGCGGAGAGAGATGGGGAGCAGAACGGGGGAAAGATGTAGGGTGGTTGAATTTTATTCCTCCAAAAGATATGTGTATGTCCAACCCCCAGTACCTATGAATGTGACTTTGTTTGGAAATAGAGTCTTTGCAGATGTGATCAAGTTCAAGTGAGGTCATAGTCAGTTAGGGTGGCCCTAATCCCGTATGGCTGATGTTCTTACAAGAGAAACAGACACAGACACGCACAGAGAAGACAGCTCGTGGAGATGGGGGAAAAATTGGATTGAAGCATCTGAAAGCCAAGGAGGGTTGTTAAGCTTAGACTAGGGCAGCACCAGAGGTTAGAGAGGCATGAAACAGATTCTCCCCTAGAGCCTTCTGAGGGGGTGGATAGGCAAAAGGAAAATGAGCCATTGGGAAAGGGGTGTCCCCCTGGGTGTATACCGAGGGCCGAGTGGGGTTGGGACAGAGCATAGTGGTGGAAAGACAGGCGGGAATCAGTCCAGACAGGCTGTTTGTGGTGTGCTAAGAAGGCTGGATGTTATTCACAGAGGACTTCATGCTGAATGATTGTACAAAGGCACTCAGAGCCCCACACGCTCTACTCTGCACCCTCCCTGTGGCTTAGGCATATCCTAGTTTGGACCTGTGTTGTCTTGCCTGCTGGAGTTTTTCCAGACAGAAGGTTGGGCCAGATGTAGACTGACTTTAGGACTGGAAATATGAAGACTATTTCTGAAACATCTCTCCTCATTGCATTTGGCATTTGGTTTTATATAGCTCCCCATATCCACCCCAGACACAACTTTATGATTGGCATATAGTGTGCTTGGACCCAAACCATGATTAAAGTCTGCTTTGTTTTTCAGATTCTTGGCACCATTTCATGAAACTCTCCCAATTCTAGTCTGGTCCTCACTTAAAACCACAGCTTTTGATAGCTAGTATTCCAAGATCGCCTTCCCACATGTGCCCTTACTCTGCTCTGTTGAAAGCCAAGAGTTTTGAGGTTGACTTTGGTTCAGTTTTCCAATTCTTATTTTCTTATCACAAACCCACTTCAGTCTTTTCATTTTTCTCATTATTCGATTGGGATTTCCAAATCTTTTCTATAATGTTTTCCACCTACTGTGAATCTTAAAAAAAAACCAAACAACAAAAAAAACTCAGTTCGACATAAACTATTTGCTGCACTTTCTTAAAGGACCATTTTAAATCTTTTGCGTTTCCAAGTTGCTTTAAATAGTGTAGCGTGAGTGAATTGACTGCCAAGGGGTATGGAATTGTAGCAATTTGTAATTTCCTCCTGTGCTACTCTAAGAACGACTTCGTATTCACCAGAACAGCTTCATTCAGATAACAGTAACTATTTCAGTGCTGTGATATGAAAAACGGTGTGTGGAAAAGTATTAACAGGAGATGCCAGAGGCCTGAGTTTGAGCCCCTTTTCTGCTTTTAACTAAACAACAGCAAACCTTTCCACTACTTTTGGCCTCAAAATGGTGTTCTAGAAAATGAGACAGGGCCTGGTTAGACTGTTTCTAAAATCTACAATTGTGCAATTGTGTTTCCCTAATTACAGAAACAATGTGAACTCTGAGGATGTACTTTAACATTTGGTGGCAGCTATAACCCAAATACTTCCACTAAGATTTGAATCTTGTAAAAAAAAAAAAACTCTTCAATGGTGGCAGAATTCTTTAGCAAAGTTCGCCACCTAGTGGCCGCAAAGACTGAAGCTGGGCATTGCTTTCAACAGTTGAATCAAAGGAGGAGGCTCTATAAGTTTAGTTGACCATTGAATACAATTATTTATTGACTGTCAAGTTCTTAAAAAATTGAGCCCATTTTAAAAGTAGAAATTTTCTCTAAATACCAGGTAAGCTTATATCTTAATTTTTCTATGTTTTGCATTTAGTTTCTAGATAACCCCCACGCCCCCTCCATATCTTTAAAGCACTAAATGCCTGTATTTGTCTCAAAGGAGGACTTGTGGGGGGGTGAGACCTGAGCCCATGCCTCGTATTTGTACATTACCTTAGCTCTGTGGATTCCTTTTGAGTCTTACATAGAGAACTGTCTTATCAGCTGCAACAGCCTCACATGACCTTTGAGTAGCCTCAGATTTAAAAAGCAATTTTTTGGAAATGTGAAGCATGAGAGGTTAAATATTATCTTCATAAAAATATTGGATGATTGGACTGACGGAATAGGTCATGCTCTGAACTAGCATAACAAGAACTATGAGTATTCTATTGACATTAGACAAATGCCTAGAAACATATTCTACTTGACATTTCGCTCAATTCCACTTGGACTCTCTTGGACAGTATTAGTCTACAGTCCAAAAAACATGTTGCAAAAGATCTGCAGTGACTCAAAAAACTAAACATGTTTTCTTGCGTTTATAAAATTTAACCAAAAATTCGATTAAAGTCTCTGCAGAGAGTTGATTTGCCCTCAGAAGGAGCCCTGCACCGCCCTGCATTTTGGTCATGTGCCTGCAGTGGGATAATGAGAAGGTGGAGGGCTTGACCAGGTAGCTTGTTGTTCATCCTTCATCTGGGAAACAACCCCAAATGCTTTCTTGACATCTCCTCTTGCTTTTCTCAAAGACATCTCAGACTCAACATGTCCCAGACTGAACTTGGAGTCTTGCCTCTCCCAGACCTGGCCCAATCCCTGGTTTTCTCCTTCAGCAGATGGCTCCTTAACAGGTCACACAAACCGGGAACCTCAGAGTCATTCTGATAACCTCCCTCCCTAGGGCCCAGCAGCCAGGCTTCCACTGTCCCCTTGGCTGTGCCATGTGCGTGCTCTGAATAGATGCTTTCCTCTCCCGTCCCCCTCTTCTGCCAGCTAAACCTAAGCGGCCCTCCCATCCGCATAGACCATTGCAGTGGTCAGCTCCTCTCCACCTTGCCCTCCCTCTGGCTCATTCCCCATGCTACCTGCAGCCAGTGTGATTTCTCTAAATGAAGCGCACTTTAGATATTCCTCTTGCTATTATACCCTCACTGACTTTCCATCATTCTTGTGACAAATTCAAAGCCCCGTAAAATTCCCTGAAGGCCTTGCATGGTCGGGCGTGACTTTCCGCTCTTGTCTCAGCACAGGATTGCTCCATGCTGGCCTTTATTCAGGGGGCCTCCTCCCACAGAGCCCTGCACAGGCTGGACCCTCTCCCTAGATTGCTGGTCCCGTCTCCCTTTCACCTACTTGACATGATCATCTTTCAGATCTCAAATTTTGGCCCATTTCCTCAAGGAAATCTCAGGCCTGGTGAAATAGGACTCTGTTCTCAGCTCTTCAACCACATAAGCTCCTTCATTGAGTCCTTTGTTACAGTTGATTCTCATTTTATTCTTTTAATTTTTTTATTACAAAGATAAAATATTTTAAAATATGTTAAAACACATGTAGACTTGCATAAATTGAAAAATATTATAAGAACTTAGATGAGAATACTAAATATAGAGATCATGTTTCACCCAATTCAGCTTCATAGATTCAGTTTCATCCCTATTAAAAATTGCAAAGGTATTCTTCATGAAGTAAAAAAAAACTTTAAAAATTAAAATGTTGACAATATGAAAATCTAAGGTGGTGGAACAGGAAATTACTCGTGCTGCTTAATTTGTTTCGTTAGTTGATTTCTGTCAAGGTTTTTCTTGCTGTGGCACATAAGCTACTGCGGTCCGCACGGTGCAGCTTTATATGGTCAGACAGGCAACCCAGGTTTTCCAACACAACACAGCACATGAATTACAGGAATGTTATAGGTATTTGGCAACACAGATCCTTTCGTGTAGCTACAATACAAAGGGGAATGTGTCCCACTTCTGACCTGGTACATTTTTGCGGTTAGCTAACTATATCTTGCAGCCAACGTGAGCAACCTAGATGATGTTTTAATTCTTTTTATTTTTATCCATTTTTACTGAATTTTAAATATTATATGTGTATTTTACTGAAAAACCAGAGAAATGACTTTTGAAATGTTTGTAATAGTAATTATCCAGCTGAAAGGAGCCTCCGTATCACGTGATGTTTTGAAGGAAACGAGTGGTAAGAGAGCAGATGAACCATTTTGGTTATTATATTCATGTAACAATAAACAAAAGAGAGGGATGCATTCAAAATATAATATACCAACAGGACCTTCCCAAAACTCCCAATTGGCCTTCAATTTATGTAATATACAAATAAAAAAGAACACAATAAGACAATACAGTAAGCATATTTAACAAATAATGGAAAAATTGTATTGGGATGAATATTTAGCTACTTAAAAAAATTAAGTCCACACCGTTTGTCAAAACCCATTAGAGTTAAATAGAACATATCCTTGGGTAAAGAGTTCAATATAAAACAAATCATGACTAGAATAAAAGTGTTGCTTTGTCAGGACAATGGAAAGATCAAAAAGTCTTTCTCAGTTTTGATGTGATAGAAAAATGTTCACAAAGAATAACATACTTTTATTTTAAAATATTAAGCTGCATAACCAGAAAACAAAATGAAAAAGCCAGGAAAATGAATGCAGTATGGAAATGAAGTATCAAAATGTCACATAAATAGTTTCTGTAAATTGGTAAGGAAGCAGCAATAAGGAAATGGAATTCAGAAGTATCTGTATATAAATGCAATTAAGTAAAAATGGCTACATTTTTTAAGAAAATATAAAAAAAGTCTTTAAATTTGTATATGGAGACTAATATTTTTCACTTAATTTATTAATCTGTTATAGTTTCAGTAGAAGTAAAACGAATTCATAAAACATCCTGGTAGATATGAAAATAAACTATTTTAGAAGTCACAGGACTAAGATAAAATCCTTTCATTTCAGTAACAGCGTAGACTCACTGTTTCATTAATTATAACAAAGAATAAATAAAAAGTTCCTGTTAGGTTATTATTTAGGTTAACAAGAAAAAGGGGGGTGATTCATGAGACCGCTACATAGCTGGGACCTGGTGAGATGGGAAATGCAGTGTTTGAGGGTAGGACCATCCTGGGTTCTTAGTGGGAAATCCCCGTGAGTGCAGAAACCAGCAGGTGTAAGGCCACAATCCAAGAGAAGCTAGCTAATTTTAAAGAGCAAGGATTTTGGTGTTTTGAGGGCTTGGAGCTGAAATTCTCACACTGGCATCCACCAGCAGTGTGTCCTTGGAAGTGTCATTTCAAGCTGGGACCCTATTTCCTTAGTCGTGAAACTGAGTTACTACCAATTATAGGGCATTGCTGGCAAGAGAGGTAAAGGTATTCAAGGTCATCGACAGCTCGAAAGCGCTCGCTTAGGAGGAGCCACCTGGCTTCTTCCTAGTACAGCGTCCTTGCTCTCTGCCGAGTGACCTTGGCTACAAGTCTGTTACATCCTCAAGAGGGATTTCAAGACATTAGAAGACCTGTCACCAAGGAGTCTGTTTGGAACCCCAGACATCTGGTTTCTTCGCTGAGATCATTGAATTCAGCAATGAATTTCAGACATCCAAATTTTACTTTGAACAAACATCATTTATGAACTAAAATTAGAATTATTAAGCCATTTTCCAACTCCTATATGTTGGTGACAACGGGGGGTCCCTGAAATATATGACTTTACCTAATGTGCAACATCATCTCTCATGAAAAAGTTGCCATGTGTATTCAGGTGAAACAGCGTACTAATTCTTGCCCACAGCAGAGACATCTGTTCCGTGCACCTCAGTGGTTTTGTCTGGACATTTGGTTTCACTTGTTAATTTTAAATTTCTGAACAGCGTTCCTGATTCTCCTGTTAGCCTTCCATAGGAGGACTTGAGTCATGTTACGTATGGTTCAGTACCGAAGCATCCTTAGCAAAGGAATGGCCTCTTACCTGGCATACACAGCATGGGGACTGACAGGTGCCCCCCCAAAGACAGCCACATCCTACCCCCTGGAACCCGTGAAAACATTCCCTTACCTGGCTAAACGGGCTTTGGAGATGTGATTTCGCTGAGGATCTTGAGCTCGGAAGATCATCTTGGATTATCCCAGCGGACCCGGTGTAATCTCAAGGATCCTTACAAGGGAGAGAGGCAGGAGAATCTGAGCAGGACATGGTGGCAGAGGTCAGAGAGATGTGTCCCTGGCTTTGAAGATGGGGGGTGGCCAGGAGCCACGGACTGCGTCAGCCTCTCAAAGGCGGAAGTGGCAAGGAAACGGATTCTCCCCTTAAGTCCGCAAAAGGAGTGCAGCCCTGCCAGGACCTTGATTTTTTTCTGCAGTGACACTCATTTTGGATTTCTGACCTCCAGACCCGCAAGAGAATACAGTTGTGTTGTTTTTAGCCAGTGACTTTGTGGGAATTTGTTACCATTTATACGGGCCCATAGGAAATTTATACAGGCCCAAAAATAAAAATGAACACAGACGACAACATTGCAAGATTACAAGTAATCTTGCAATGTTGTCGTCTGTGTTCATTTTTATTTTTGCCCAAACAGTGCAAACTGTGTTTGGTCATTTGAGTTGGCCACGATTACCTCTCGTCCACCAGGAAGTGGGAAGTTGGCGTTATCCCTTCCAGTGAGGCGCATTCTAGGGCAGCACAGTAGAATCTCAGTGTAAAAGATTCAGAATCCTGGGGAGGAGAAGGTATGCAGATGGAGATGTCCCTACTTTCCTTTATACAATAAGAACTTTCAATGATTTTTATACTGACCTTGCTTTCAAACGTGCGTAGTGCTCTTATTCATGAGGAGCTGGGAGGCCGTGGTAGGCATCGCTGTGCAGGTGCTGGGGAGAGGGGAGAGCAAGCGTTCGCTGTGGCACTAGGAAATGTTCAGGAGGGATTCTCTGTTGGCTCTTCCATTCTGGGAATCCAGAGAACAGCTCTGTGCCCAAAAAACTGCAGTGCCCCCTGGGTCCCTGAGGGAAAAAGCCCTGGATGGCACCTGGATGCAGCAGTGGTTACAAACACCAACTCCATTCGGACTCCTGGAGCCAAAGGCCTGCCCCGCGTCCCCAGCTGTGTGAGCGTAAGCCAGGTGAGGTGACACCTCTGTGCCCGGTGTTCCCATGTAGTAAATGGGCACTAAAGTATTATCTTAATGGATTGGTGTGAAAATTAAAGGGAAGAGAATATGAAGTGCTTAGCACATAGTAAGCATTCCATAAATGTTAAACTATTGTTATAATTATTATAGCCATAGAGGACATCAGATCTTGTAAAGAGGGAACCAAGGGGTTCCTAGTTTCCTGTTTCTTTTTTCCAAATGTTTACGATATTTTCCCTACTTGTTCTGTTATACAAATGAACCAAAGGCAGCCTCTGTATGTTGGCCTGAAGTTTTACTTCATTATGGAGAGCTGAAACAGGTCAGAAGCCGACTGGCGCCATGTTCAAACTTGTACACAAACTCTGTTGTTTCAGACAATGCATTTTTAGCCCTTTAGAGCCTTCCTACTTTGCATCACCCACGAAATCTCACCCTACATCTACTGGCCTTCGGTAAGATAGAGCCTTGTGGCAATAAGGTCCCAACCCGCTTCAGAGCTTTCCGACCCAAGGCTCCCGTCATGCTGCTAAGCGATGCCACCTGGACACACACACCTCTCTTCCATCCTGCTGGCCCTGTCCTCCTCCCCTTCTGAGGAGCAACCCCCGTGCACCATAGCCTTTGGACAGACTCTGCTGGGAGGGATATCCCCTGTGTGCAGATGTGTCAGTCACCCAATAAAAACAGGTGCCATCGCTACCCCCAGGTCATATCCTTTGCCTCCATCAGTCCCCTCACCCCTGCGACCCCCCACGTCCTCATGTCCAACTGACACCAACTCCCAATTGTGGAACATTCAAGCACATTTTTGTTTCTCCCCCTCATAATAAGTTAAATAGAACCAAGGACAGAAAAGTAATTATTTCAAGTTTCCCATAGAGTTACCCGATTTGGGACACGAAGTGTTGGATAGAGGAAGATTGTCAGGGAGGCCAAATATCTCAAATGATTATATTGTTTCCATCACACCTTAAAGGAAATTGTGCCAAGATTTGAGGCAAACCTCTTGGTACTTTCCAAAACAGACCTACCAAATATGAGAAAAAGGAAATTCAACTGTATAAACTTAAGCTTAGAAATTCAGTAGAAAAGCCTCGCTTCTCCAGGCCCAATTAAGCTGATGTGAGGACCCAGCTGAACTGTTCTTTATGAAGGAGGGATGAGGTTGTATCCATTCTTCAAAGGCTAGCTCAGGAGTCCCTACCTTTGCGAAGACTTTAGCATTCCCTCTAGGGATCAGAAGGACCTGTGTGGTTGATGTTCCCATGTACTCAAAAGCGGTGCTCTCTCTCCTCTGTTTTCTTATATGTGTCTGGAGGCATGTATGGACTGTGTTTGATTCATTTCCTATCCCCTGCACCTAGTACAGTGCTAAGCAAATAGAAGGTGCTCAATAAATATTTGCTGAATAAAATTAGTGCCTGAAATCCTTCCATAAATTCTTGAATGGTGAGAGAGACTTAAAGATGGCACTGTGAGAAGTTAGACAGAAACCTCCTCCCAAAACCACATAGAATATGAAAATATAGCAAATACAAATAATCCTGAAAGAGTAACCAGAAGGAAGACTGTGCCAGACTGCCTACATCTGGGAAAAAGAGGAGAAGTCACAGAAAATGGTAAAGTACCAAAGCTGCTATCCAGCAGGACCCAAGACCTCCCCTCCACCCCAGCTCACTGGAGGGAGGAAGAGAAATGGAGCGGGGAGGGGGTGGAGGCCTAGGACTGATGAACACCCAGCCCTGGAGATCTGCTCTGGGAGCACAAACCTATATTATGCAGTGCTCTGGAGATTAGTGGGGTTGGAAAGCAAAAGCAGGCAGAATACTTGGAGAGACCAACATTCCAGCTGCTTGTGGAGAACAGGTACCCACAACTGGCTGCTCTGGAACAAAAGAAAGGCAGACACTTTGAAAGACTTCCCAACAGTTAGAGGGCTGCTAAAGGGCCAAGGACTGCACACAGCTTGCTGCTCAGGAGAAAGGACAGGTGGGAAAAATCATCCTGGCACACTCAGCCCATTAGGTACTTTCAGGAGCTTCAGTCACTCCATCCCCCTGGCTGGCGACACCCACCAAGGCACCCTACTGGAATACGCAGCCTGCCGCTTCTCCCTTCTGCAACCATTGATTTGCAAACCTGCTGCCCCTGCCATTGCACCAGGACAGCCAGAGGGTGGCCCCACCTATGGCAGCTACAGGGGCATAAGACAGAGGCTCCTCCCTGCACACACAGCCCACTGGTGCTGGCAATAGAGGCAGGCACCACAGTGGGGAAGCAGGAAAGAGCTCTTTCCTCTATGGCAGGCACCAGAGCCTGCAGCCCCCGCCATTGCTCCAGGTGCTGAGCAGCTCCAGAGAATAAGCTTCTGGGCATTAGAGGGTGCTGCCTACACAAAGTAATTATTCCATATTATTCATCACAAATATGAAATGGCAAAAGAACCTAGTACAAACCAAAATCCCACAAACACCAGAAAGAGGGCCAAGTGAAACTGAACTCACCAATTTTCCTGATTAAGTTTTCAAAATAAAAATCACAAATTGTGCTCATGGAGCTACAGAAAAATATTCAAGACCTCAGGAAGGACTTCAAGAAAGAGAAACTTACAGTATCCAAAATGAAACATACAATGAAGGGATTTAAAAGCAGATTAGATGAGGTAGAGGAGATGGGAAATGAAATAGAAATTAGGGAACAGTAATACAAAGAAGCTGAGGCAGAGAGAGAAAACAGGAGCTCTAGGAATGAAAGAATATTGAGAACTGTGTGACCAATCCAAACAGAACAATATTTGCATTATAGAGGTACCAGAAGAAGAAGACACAGAAAAAAGGGATAGAAAGTGTCTTTGAGGAAATAATTTCTGTAAACATCCCGAATCTGGGGAAGGAAATAGTCTCTCAGACCATGGAAGCCCACAGATCTCCCAACACAAGCGAAGACAACACCAAGACATAGAATAATTACAATGGCAAAGATCAAGGACAAGGAGAGAGTATTGAAAGCAGCCAGAGAGAGAAAAAAGACCACATACAAAGGAAAACCCATCGAGCTATCATCAGACTTCTCAGCAGAAACATTACAGGCCAGAAGGAAGTGGCATGATATACTTAATGCAATGAAACAGAAGGGTCTCCACCCAAGAATACTCTATCTGGCCAGATTATCATTTAAATTTGAAACAGGGATTAAACAATTTCCAGATAAGCAAAAGTTGAGGAAATTTACCTTCCACAAACCATCTCAACAGTGTATTTTGGAGGGACTGCTCTAGATGGAAGTGCTCCTAAGGCTAAATACCTGTCACCAGAGAAAACAAAACCACAGTAAAGGAAGTAGACCAATTAATTACTAAGCAAATGCAAAGTTGAATCAACTACCCACAAAATGAGTCAAGGGATACACAAAGAGTACAGAATATGATACCTGGAAGAGGAAGAAAAAGAAGGGAGGAAAAAAAAAAGAACCTTTAGATTGTGTTTGAAAGAGTGTACTAAATGAGTTAAGTTAGACTGCTAGATAGTAAAGAAACTACTCTTGAACCTTTGGTAACCACGAATCTAAAACCTGAAAAGGCAATAAGTAAGTATCTATGAATAATCACCCTCAATGTAAATCGACTGAATGCACCAATAAAAAGACATAGAGTTACAGAATGGATAATAAACAAGACCCATCTATATGCTGCCTACAAGAGACTCACATCAAACCCAAAGACATACACAGACTAAAAGTGAAGGGATGGAAAAAGATATTTCATGCAACTAATAGGGAGAAAAAAGCAGGAGTTGCAGTACTTGTATCAGACAAAATAGATTTCAAAACAAGGAAAGTAAAAAGAGACAAAGAAGGACATTACATATTGATAAAGAGGTCAGTTCAACAAGAGGATATAACCATTATACATATCTATGCACCAAACATAGGAGCACCTACATATGTGAAACAAATATTAATACAATTAAAGGGGGAAACAATGCAATGCATTCATTTTAGGAGACTTCAACACACCACTCACTCCAAAGGACAGATCAACCAGACAGAAAATAAGTAAGAAGACAGAGGCACTGAACAACACATTAGAACAGATGGACCTAACAGACATCTACAGAACTCTACATCCAAAAGGAGCAGAATACACATTCTCTTCAAATGCCCATGAAACATTATCAAGAATAGATCATATACTAGGCCAGAAAAAGAGCCTCAGTAAATTCAAAAAGATTGAAATTGTACCAACCACCTCCTCAGACCCCAAAGGTATGAACTATAAATAAATTATGCAAAGAACACCAAAAAGCCCACAAACACATGGAGGCTTAATAACATGCTCCTAAATAATCAATGGCTCACTGACCAAATAAAAACAGAGATCAAGCAATATATGGAGACAAACAACAATAATTCAGCACTGCAAGATCTGTGGGACGCAACGAAAACTGTGCTAAGAGGGAAGTACACTGCAATACAGGCTTACCTCAGGAAAGAAGAACAATCCCACAAACAGTCTAAACTCACAATTAATGAAACTAGAAAAAGAAGAACAAATGAAGCCCAAAGTCTGTAGAAGGAGGGACATAATAAAGATTAGAGAAGAAATAAAAGTGAGAAGAATAAAAAAATAGAAAGAGTCAATGAAAGCAGGAGCTGGTCCTTCAGAAAATAAACAAAGTAGATAAGCCAGACTTATCAAGAAAAAAAGAGAGTCTATATACATAAACAGAATCAGAAATGAGAAAGGAAAAATCACTACAGACACCACCGAAATACAAAGAATTATTAGAGAATGCTATGACTAATTATATGCTAACAAACTGGATAGCCTAGAAGAAATGGACAGCTTTCTAGAAAAATATAACCTTCCAAGGCTGATCCAGAAAGAAACAGAAAATCTGAACAGACCAATTAACAGCAATGAAATTGAATTGGTAAACAAAAAACTACCTAAGAGCAAAACCCCTGGACCAGAAGGCTTCACCACTGAATTTTATCAAACATAATATCCATCCTCCTTAAAGTTTTCCAAAAAGTAGAAGAGGAGGGAATACTTCCAAACTCATTCTATAAGTCCAGTATCAGTCTAATACCAAAACCAAGCAAAGACACCAGAAAAAAATTACAAACCAATATCCCCAATTAATGTAGATGCAAAAATACTCAACAAAATATTAGCAAACCGAATTCAAAAATACATCAAAAAAATCATCCATCATGATCAAGTAGTATTTATTCCAGGGATGCAGGGATGGTACAATTTTCCAAAATCCATCAACATCATTCACCACGTCAACAAAAAGGACAAAAATCACATGATCATCTCCATAGATGCTGAAAAAGCATTCAACAAAATTGAACATCCATTTATGATAAAAACTCTCAACAAAATGGGTATAGAGGGCAAGTACCTCAACATAATAAAGGCCATATATGACAAACCCACAGCCAACATCATACTTAATAGCAAAAAGCTGAAAGCTTTACCTTTAAGATTGGAAACAAGACAGGGATGCCCACTCTCCCCACTTTTATTCAACAAAGTTCTGGAGGTCCTAGCCACAGCAATCGGACAACACAAAGAAATAAAAGGCATCCAGATTGGCAAGGAAGAAGTCAAACTGTCCCTGTTTGCAGATGACATAATATTGTACATAGAAAACCCTAAAGAATCCACTCCAAAACTACAAGTAATAATTGAATTCAGCAAAGTTGAAGGATACAAAATTATTACACAGAAATCTGTGGTATTCCTATATACTAACGGTGAACTAGCAGAAAGAGAAATCAGTAAAACAATTCCATTCACAATTGCATCAAAAAGAGTAAAATACCTAGGAATAAACCTAATCAAGGAGGTGAAAGACCTGTATCCTGAAAACTACAAGATGCTCATGAAAGAAATTAAAGAAGACACCAATAAATGGAAATATGTCTTGTGCTAATGGATTGGAAGAATTAATATTGTCAAAATGGCCATCCTGCCTAAAGCAATCTACAGATACTATTCAATCCCTATCAAGATACCAACAGCATTCTTCAAAAAAATAGAAGAAATACTTCTAAAATTCATATGGACCCTGAATAACCAAAGCAATCCTGAGAAGGAAGAATTCAGCTGAGGGTATTACATTCTCCAAGTTCAACTCTACTACAAAGTCACAGTAATCAAAACAATTTGGTACTGGCACAAGAACAGACCCATAGATCAATGGAACAGAATAGAGAGCCCAGATATAAACCCAAGCATAAATGGTCAATTAATATATGATAAAGGAGCTATGGATATACAATGGGGAAATGACAGCCTCTTCAACAACTGGTGTTGGCAACGCTGCACAGCTACATGTAAGAGAATGAAACTGGATTACTGTCTAACCCCATACACCAAAGTAAACTCAGAATGGATCAAAGACCTGAATGTAAGTCATGAAACCATACAACTCTTAGAAAAAAACATAGGCAAAAATCTCTTGAATATAAACATGAGCAACTTCTTCATGAACATATCTCCCCGGGCAAGGGAAACAAAAGTGAAAATGTACCAGTAGGACTACATGAAACTAAAAAGCTCTGTACAGCAAAGGACACCATCAGCAGAACAAAATGGCATCTTACATTATGGGAGAACATATTCATAAGTGACATATCCAACAAGGGGTTAACATCCAAAATATATAAAGAACCCATACACCTCATCACCCAAAAAGCAAATAACCCGACTAAAAAATCGGTGGAGGGTGTGAACAGACACTTCTCCAAAGAAGAAATTCAGATGGCAACAGGCACATGAAAAGATGTTCCATGTAGCTAATTATCAGGGAAATGCAAATTAAAACCACAATGAGATATCACCTCTCACCAGTTAGGACGGCCAACATTGAAGAGACAAGGAACAACAAATGTTGGCGAGGATGTAGAGAAAGGGGAACCCTCCTACACTGCCGGTGGGAATGTAAATTAGTTTAACCATTGAGGAAAGCAGTATGGAGATTCCTCAAAAAAAGTAAAAATAGAAATACCATTTGACCCAGAATTCCACTCCTAGGAATTTACCCTAAGAATGCAGCAGCCCAGTTTCAAAAAGACATATGCACCCCTATGTTTATTGCAGCACTATTTACAATAGCCAAGAAATGGAAGCAACCTAAGTGTCCATCAGTAGATGAATGGATAAAGAAGAGGTGGTACATATACCCAATGGAATATTATTCAGCCATAAGAAGAAAACAAATCCTACCACTTGCAATGACCTGGATGGAGCTAGAGGGTATTATGCTCAGTGAAATAAGCCAGGTGGAGAAAGACAAGTATCAAATGATTTCCCTCATTTGTGGAGTATAAGAACAAAGCAAAAGTAACGGAACAAAACAGCAGCCGACTCACAGACTCTGAGAAGGGACTAGCGGTCACCAAGGGGAGTGGTGTGAGCATGTGGGTGGGGAGGGAGGGAGAAGGGGATTGAGGGGCATTATGATTGGCACACATGGTGCAGTAGTGACTGTGGCACCGTAGTACACTGATGGACAGTGACTGCAACTGGGTAGAGCGGGGCACTTGATAATATGATTGAATGTAGTAATAACCACAGTGTTGCTCATGTGAAACCTGCATAAGATTTTATGTCTTAATAAAAGACATACCTTAATAAAAAAAAAAGAAGAAAAAATAAAATGAGGTAATATACCTGGAAGTGCCATGAAAAGAGTTAGACATCTTGCTAATGAAAAGTAAATGAGTTACTCAGGGTCAGAAATAAAAAAAAAACTTGAACGGCAAGGTGGGTTGGACCTCTAATGAACTGGGGTCTCTCTCATATTACATATGACAATGTCACAGTTGATAAAAAGTTAACTGAATTCCATATCAAAATGGAATCACAGAATAGATCCTGTTGCCATGTTTTCATCTTATTCTAACCTTGAGTTAATTTTTATTATTTATTTTTATTCAGTTATTTGAGTAAATGTGTCCACTTTGAGATTTGATGAACAGTCTTTAAGTAGAAGCTTAAACCTGAATTTCTCCTATATTATTCATTATATTTTTCACTAAGGTTTCCTTTAAAAACCAAATTGGTATCCTACCTAGTAGAAGTATATCTTGTATGGTCCAGAAAATGTTGTTTTTATTCTGGTACTTACTTGAAAAGCCAATTATATTGCAATTCAGAAATTTTATTTTGCTCCAGGTTTCTGACATAATCACAGAAATAACCTTATTGTCTGTATATAATATATCCATTGGTTCCCTTTGGGACCTTCAAATGCATGGAGGATTAATCAGTATATGATAAAGCCATAGAGTTTTCATAGACTATTTAAATTATATAAATTACTAGGTGTTGGTAATATATAATTGCTTATGTCACTTATAGACAAAACACTTGACCATTTGGAGCCTCAGTTATTTCAGTTAAGTAAATTGCTTAATGAAATAACAACATTGAGCTAAAGCAGGATCTTTTTTCAGCTCTAACAGCCTCTTGACTATTAATAATAATACAGAATTGTTCCTTTAAATCATAGGTTTTAAGGAAATACTGGTAAAGTGTTGAGAATTAATATGCTTGCACTTTCCATGCGTCTAAAAGGCATAATGGTGAGGGATCTTAATCTGTGACATGAAATAGTTAACACATCTCCTTAAGTATATGGAGTGACGTGGGTGTGAGGGCAACATGGATCAATAGCTGCGGCACACTAAAAGGCTGTATGGATCCTTGCTTATTAAAATGGTTGATACCCACCTAATTAATAGTTTATCCCCAAAGGCCTTAATAATTCATCTTTTCAGGTGTGACATCTGGAAAGCCTTTTAGGAAGAACATTATGATCAGCTCAGTCTCTGCAAAGTGTGTTTTTAGAGAAGGATGCAAATTACAGCTCACAACGAGTATTCATTTGTAAGATCTCATGCTTTGAAGGCAGCCTGAGTTTTCGTGTCTCAAAATCAGAGGTGATACATCATCTAATTCATTAGGTCTGACACTGGTCAGATTTGCTTGCCAGAGTTATGTTTATTTCATGTGCTCTAATGTAGCAGATGAGTATTTCGCAGAGAGAAGAAAAGAAAAAAAAAGCCGTGTAGCTGCTGTGATTGAGTGAGTCGGGTCCTGAGGCCACTCCAGTGATCCTTTCTGCAATTCATGTGAAACACGTACTGCGAGACAAAGCGTCTGACAGTTGGGAGGGTGGTTCCGTAGTCCTAAGAATCTAGAGTGAATTAAAGTCTAGACTCCATGATTTTTCAGGGTAAAGGGAGGAGGGAGGAATTGCAGATCAGATCTGCCCAAAGTGTTAGAAAGGTGACAGCCAAGCAGGGATGCGCTGCCCGTCTGCGCGTTGTGAGGGAGGCAGGCATGCCGGCGCAGCGTCGGGAGCAGCCGCGTTCTCAGAAGCAGCCACACAGACAGCGTCCGGAGTAGGCCTCCTCGGCTGCAGGCTGGTGACATGCAAGATGCTCTGATGTTTGAAAACCTCCCGAGTTGAGAATGGCTACTCTAAAGACGTTTCTAAGAAACTCTGATGATCCAGGCAGTCGTAACTGTGTGTTAGCAATAGTTACTTCAGGAAAATGGTACTTTTGGTAGATTTCTGGTCCATAGACAACCCCCTGAAGAAGAAGCTATCATATTCCCCGAAAAAAGAAAAACAGGGAAAACAAAGTTTTGGCATGCCTGCAGGAACGGTAGTGTTTTTAGAAACTACCTAAGAGGCAGAAGCTAAGTGTTGATTTGCCCATGCCTCTTACCTGGGAGGACAAGGTGGGAAGAAATGGACAGTGGCTCCGATGAGAAGAGAAGCCCCACTGCAGCTCGGTGAAGCCACACGCTGACTGCGTCCTGCAGGGCTCTTCATGCAGTGCTGCGGGCTGGTGCGTCGGCGGCAAGCGCGGGTGTCCTATGTAAGTTTCTATTGCTGCAGGATGCAGCTCCCGCTGGAAGTGCTGTTCGTGTCTGTCCGTGCATGTTGCCTCTTTCTCATGTTTTTAATCCCTGTGCTCAGGAGCAGCCAGAGAATCAATCATTTCTACAACGAGTTTTCGAGGCACCTGAGTATTCTGGTATAGGAGATTCAGAGATTTTTTTTTTTTAATCTATCTCTAGTGCCCTGGTACTTTGATAAGGTCGGAAATAACCGGCTGGAGGATTGTTGGGGAAGCCCATTGTCTCAGATCTGCATCAGTTTAAACCAGTCGATGGTCTCTTTTACCTAGAGTAGTCCTGTTTTCCTATTGGATGGTTTGAAACAAAATCTTTTTTAGAGAGAAATACTATATAGAGTTTGTCAAATTAAAGATCGCCACAGAGGCTACCACGAAATCCTATTTTGAACAGTTTCAGAAACATAGCAGATGATAATCGTTTGATGGATGACACAGCTGTTGCAGTAACACCAGCATTTACAGCAGCTTTATCATTCCGTGACTGTTTCACTGAAATAGTCCTTATTTCATGGACCTGCTGTGTCTTGCAAAATGGCTGTCTGAGCATTAAATTCTACAAGGCAGGCTTACACAAACAGTGAAGTATCGGTACTTAAAATGATTGGATGCTAATTGAAATAGACTGTGCAGTGCGCTAGCCGACGGGCTCTGAGGAAGCCCTTGCTCTATTTTCACACTCCTTTTGCACGCAACTACTTTATTCTCAGGGGGCAGTGTGAAAGGGAACAAGCGGTCTGTGCAGGCTAGCCAAACTGCAATGCTGAATTACTGAACACTGGTTTGAAATTCCTGGCTGCAAAACAAACAGAAAATCTACAAAGAGAGCTAAATCATTACTTAAGGTTATAATATAAAGAAATCTGTGGCCTTGGAAAACTGGCCACTAGAAGAGATATATGTGACTCTTCCAGGACAAGCAAGGTCAACATCTGATATGATCTAAATAATAAAGTTGGAGACCAGAGGTGGGAGGTAAGGAAGGAATAACTATGATCCTATCAAACCTTCAAGATAATATTCAATTTTATTAAACAAGTAAAAGCATAAAAAGCCTCTTCAGTTCAAAGGATTTTGTAGTTTTACATATTTGGTGCCATTTGTCTTTTGAATGCAACAGTTGACACGTGAGGAGTAAATGTAGCAGTGAGGTAGCCAGCAAGGATTTTTAAAGACGACATCTGCAGGGATGGAATTTTTTTTTCCAACAAAAAAGTTCATTGTGTTTTAATAGGATTTCGGTAGAAGTGCTAGAAAGTTTTTAAAGTATAAAATTATCCACGTGCAGAAAGTCTTAAAAATAATTTGAAATTAAAAATCCACATTTTTATAGAATAATGCAGACTGACAATTCCATAGCTTTATGGTTTTGTTTTATATAATGAATTAGAAGAAATCTGTGGTTAGATAGCCTACTGAGTAGAGGACTTCTGAAATAAGCTTCTGACAAAGCAATTTTTACCCTTATTTTTGTCCTTTTCCTGACATTGAATGTAAATGAATAGAAAGAAGATGCTGTAAAATCTGTATTTTTTTAGAGTCTTGACTGAAAGTTTAGGAGACTTGGTTCATCTGCTAATTCTCAAACATCTTTACCCTGCATTTTGGTTAAGGAACCACAAAACATGCAGGGCAACTATATTTTAAAGATAAATTCATATGCCTTGGTCACTAGAAATAAGTTTTCCTTTATTTGAGAGCATTTGTCTCTTGGGAACTCTAACCTGTACCCCACCTGCTGCTGTTTTAGCCTCTTTTTCTTTGGCAGTTTACTATACGGATCACAATTTTTTTTATAGATGGCTAACCCAAGGCTATGGGTTTGTAAAATCTGAAACCTATTTCATATCCTTGGAGGAAAAGAAACTTCTATCTATGTACCTGCCACTGAGATCTCTAATGTGCCTGCAAAACAGATGACATGTGGGGTCTGGAAGCTGCTCGCCGAATGATCAGGTGGACAACAGGGCAGAGGGCAGCCCAAGCCCATCCTGTACTAGTGACTGGGGCCTTGTCCACTAAGGGACCCTTAAGTGGACAGTCCTGGTGTCCCTTCTCAAGTCTCCTGTCAATTTTCAGGCATGATAACTTAAATCATACCAGTACTAAATTCCAACTAAATCTTAAGAATTAAAAGTTTGCATATATAAAAATATATGTATTGGATGTAATATGCAAATCAGTTGATACATGTGTGGTGTGTATCTCAGTCCTCCACTAGTTCTTACACCTTTTTCTTAGCATGACAGCTTTCCTAAGGATTCCTCCTACTCTAACATTGTCTTTCAGAAAGAATAAGAAAGTTATATGGGTTTTGAATAAAGTCATGCACAGATGCCATAGTTCTTCACTTCTAGGATTTCACCTTCCCCAGCTATCACCTGCCTTCCTTAGGCTCCCTCACCTGACCCTGGCGGTGCTGCCTTCAGTATTCAAAATGTGTCCTGTAGCAGGGGGCCCCCTGCAGGCTCCAGGCCCTCTCTTTCTCTGTTAGACTCAATGCGTAGACCTCTCTTCTTGGCATTACTATCCAAACCCAAGATCTAGTCTTCATTATTTGAAAATCTGTCAACAGAATAAATAAAAGGATACATAAGCATAGTAAACTTTGTGTACATCTCTGTGAAACGCTTCTAAAATACTGACAATTGCATGCATTGGAGAGCAGAGATTAATATGAACTCCTTCTGGTTAAGTTTTTAATTGAAGTATAGCATTGAGGCAGACAAGTGCAGAAGTGCTGAGGGTGATGTATGTGAGCAAAGTGAGCAAACCCTGTGTAATCAGTACTGAAATCAAGAAACCAGCAATTGTCTTCTACTCAGCCTCTCTTCTACTCATCATTTGTCTCCCCCGCCCCCAGGGAACTCACTAATCTGGCTTCTAACATCAGGGATTTGTTTTTGTGGTCTCTTAATTCTTTACAAATGGACTCATACAATATATGCCCTTTATTGTTCAGCTAATGTTGCTTATCATTATATTTATGAGATGAATCCATGTGGGTGCATGCGGTTGTACTTAGCCTGCTCATTGTCCTTGCTGTATAGTATTCCATTATGTGACTATACCATGGTTTAGTTGTCCGTACTAGTGGTGATAGGCATTTGGATAGTTCCCAGTCTGGGGCTATTATAAATACTGCTGCTATAAACATTTGTGATGCATCATTTGATGAATGTTTATTATGCATTTCTGTTGAATACAAATCTAGGGATGAATTGCCAAGTCATGGGTTGTATATATACTTTTAGCTTACAGAGATAATGGTAAACAACTTGCCAAAATGGTTCACTTAATTTACATACCCACCGGGAATGCCTAACCAAAACTTAGTGTTATCTTTTACATTTTAACCTGTCTGGAAAATGTGTACAAATATCCCATTATGGTTCTACTTGACACTTCTCTGATAACTTATGAAATCAAGCACCTTATATACTTATCTACCATTTGGATATCTTCTTTCATGAAGTACTTGTTCAAGTCCTTGCCTCTTATTCTATTAGACTTTTGGGGGGGGCTTTTTTTGTTCAGAAAGGAACAAACAAGGAGAAAAGCAACTGATGATAAAATTATGAGAGACAAGGCGGTATGTATAGACATAATTAGAATGTGGAATCAGACTAACCTGGGTTTGGTTTTTTGTTTTTTTTTTAATTGAAGTGTAGTTGACATACAATATTTTACTTTCAGGTATGTAACTTAGTAATTCAACATTAACATATATTACAAAGTGATCACCTCGAGAATGCTAGGTACCATCTCTTACCATTCAAAGATGTTACAATATTATTGAATTTATTCCCTGTGCTGTACTTTCCATGCCTGTGACTTACTTATTTTACAAATGGAAGTTTCTACTTTTTAATACCTGCCACCTATTGCTTTATGTATTTTAGATATTAGCTCCTTATCAAACACATCATTTACAAATATCTTCTCCCTTCGGTAGGTTGCCTTTTTCTTGTTGATGGTTTCTCTCACTATGCAAAAGCTTTTTAATTTAATGTAGTCTCATTCATTTAGTTTTGCTTTTGTTACCTTTGCCTGAGGAGACAGACCGCCCCACACACAAAGAAAATATTGCTCAGACTGTTGTCAAAGAGCTTACTGCCTATGTTTTCTTCTAGACGTTTTTTGGTTTCTGATCTTACAGTTAAGTCTTTAATCCATATTGAATTTATTTTTGTATATATGAAAGTGGTCAGTCTCATACTTTTGCATGTAGCTGTCCAGTTTTCCCAGTGCCATTTATTGAAGAGACTGTTTTTTCCCCATTGGATATTCTTACCTCCTTTGTTGAAGATTAACTGACCATGTAAGCATGGGTTCATGTGTGGACTCTATTCTGTTCCATTGATCTGTGTGTCTGTTTTTATGCGGATACAATACTGTTTATATTACTATAGCTTTCTAGTATAATTTGAAATCAGGGAACATGATAACTCCAGCCTTGTTCTCTCTCAAGATTGCTTAGGCTAGTCAGATCTTTTCTGGTTCCATACAAATTTTAGGATCGTTGGTTCTAGTTCTGTGAAAAATGCCATTTGTATCTTGAAAGAGATTGCATAGAATGTATAGATTGCTTTGGGTAGTATGGACAGTTTAACAATATTAATTCTTCCAATCCATGGGCAGGAAATACTTTCCATTTATTTGTGTCATCTTCAGTTTCTTTCATCAGTGTCTTACAGTTTTCAGAGTACAGATCTTTCACCTCTTTGGTTAAAATTCTTCCTAGGTATGGGTTTGATTCTTAAAAATTATAGTTTATTTACTGTGTGATAGTTGGGAGTTCTTTTCTCTTTCTGAACCCCAGTTATCTCATCTGTATAGTTGGGACAATATTAAAAGCTTGAAGGTTTATTTTGAGAGTTAAAATGAAATAATGTTTGTCAGCATCTAGCATATTACCTGATACATGGTTGTTTTTCAAAAACTGGTAGCCACTACGAAATGAGATTATGAGAGAGAGGAACCACAGTAAAAGAGTAGTGGGGGATGGGTGGGAGGAAAATGGTAGATAACTTCTCTCTCCTGGCTTGGTTCCTGCCTGTGTTAGTTACTTAATATTACTAGTCTTGAAAAGCTTTGATCAATTGGTTGGATAGTGGAGAATGACCTAGTCCATATATTAACAATCTCTTATAAGAGTACATGGTCCTTAGCTTATGAGAACTTCTGAACTTTTAGAGCACGTAAATGTAATAAGGTCATGAAATGATGTTACTTTTGTATATAGAACATAACTTCTGAGCAATTCAGTACTCTAGTAAAAATTCTGGTTGTTATAGTGACCTGATGTGCATTTACATAGTCTTAGAATTTACAGAATATTTTTATGCCAATTATTTCATTTGACATTAAAGAAACCTTTAAGAGTAGGCAAAGCAAGTGATGACATCACCATTTGGTAGATGAGAAAACTTCAAATTAGAGAAATAACTATATTTCCACAGGCCACACAGTCAGGAGGCAAGCTGAGGCTCAAACTGAAACTTATTCTCATCCATGTATAATGTTTTGTTCATCTTGTTTCAAATGTATTTCTAAATTTAAATAATGGGGATTATAATTACATTTCATTAATGCTAAACCTTTATAGTGCTTCTGAGTTTAAAAATCAATTACCATTGAACTTGAGAAGTGCTAAAGCACCCGTTAATAGAGATTTCTGGTTAGTACAGTTATAGGTGGTATACTTTTTTGAATTAAAGTTTTTCTCTGACAGTTCATACTTTTTCTACATTATCAGAATTGTCTTATGAGTTAAAATAAGCTTAAGCTACACACTTTTTATGTATGCCTAGGAAAATATGTTTTCATGACAAATAACTTTTTCAAGAGTTTTTTTGTGCCATCATCACTGATCTTCCATAGACACAGAGTAAGATTCGTATGCATAGGGGTATATTCCATATGCCTGTGCATCCACCAACAAGCTCACGTCCCATTCAGGCCCGGAAGTTGCAAACCACTAACTTAATCTTCCCCTTTGTGCTTCTTTACATTTATTATCATGTTCATCTATTTCACTTTCTATTAATAAAATGTCCTCAGGTACTGAAGCTTATAATTCAGTAAAATTTAAAGTTCTGCAAAAATTCTATCATCAAGTAGTATTTTCATTGTGAAATGTTTTAAATATTTGTGATTGTTATTTCTTAAGCTGAGGTTCAGAATACCTGTGATATATATAATGTAATATAATCTACATTTATGTCCCTTAAATCACTGGGAGCTTTTCCAGGTATGTCTTAAGAGGTCCTTGAAGGATGGTATTGGGCTTATAAGGCCTATGTCTTTTAAAGTCAAACTTATATGTATTTTGCCTGGCTTGCTCTTAAAGGTATTTTCTCAAGAGATTAATGACTTTTCAGATTTGGGACTGTCTGTGTTTTAGTAGCTTTCAGTTTGGGCCATAGTAAAATCCTTAATTTGATCCTTCCAATTTTTAAGGTGCCATTAATCCTAAAATTTTTTTAAGTTATGCTCATCTCCCTAGGATGTGAACATATCCTTCAGAAGATCTATGCTTACAGGAGAGCAGTAGACCTCAGCTTCGGAATTAACAACCACAAGTGTTTAAAACATTTCACAATAAAAATACTACTTGAGGATAATTTTTTAAGAGCTTTAAATTTTGTTTTAATTATAAGCTTCAGTACATGAAGAAGTTTTATTAATAGAAAAGAGATAGATGAATATGGCTATACTTGGTAAGAAGCAGAGAAGAGGAAGATGAAATTAAGCTCATGGTTTGCAGCTTCTGGGCCTGTGTGGGGAGTGAGCTTGTCGATGAGTTTTCAGGGGCACAGGGCCCACCCGAGGCTTTAAAGCTTCTCAGCGCATCCCCACTTATCACTCATTGCTTTCCCTTCCCATTCGACAGGTAGTTTGTTTGCTTTTTTTGTTTATTTTTAGGGAGATAACTTTTTTCAGCTTTATTGAGGTATAACTGATGAATGAAATTTTAAGATACTTAATGTGCACCTCGTGGCGATTTGATATATGTGTACATTGTAAAAGGATTCCTTTCATCTAATTAACATACCCATTGCCTCACATATCTCTCTCTTTTTTTTGGTGAGAACTTAAATTCTACTGCCTTAGTAAATTTCAGTTATATAACCAGTGTTACCAAATATAGTCATTAGATCCTCAGATTTACTCATTTTATAGCTGAAAGTTTGTCCCCTTTCACCAACCAATTTTCCTCATTCCCCAGCTCCTAGCAACTACTTTTTCACTCTCTGTCTCTATGAGTTTCCACATTTAAGTGATACCACACAGTAATTATCTTTCTCTGGTTTATTCACTTAGCATAATGCTCTCAAGGTCCATCCATGTTGTCACAAATGGCAGGACATTTTTCTCGTGACTGATGATACGCCGTTATAATATATATGCATGTGCTGTAATGTAGATATAGACCCACTGTGATATATATGCATCGTTACATATATATACATACACATACATACCATATCTTCTTTATCTTATCTGTTGATGTACACTTAGGTTTCTATATCTCGGTTAATGTAAATAATGCCATAATGAAGGAGGGAGCATGGAGAGGCAGTTCAATATGTGAATGACAGACTCTGGGGCAGAAACCTAAAATTTATACATTTCAGACCCTTGGGCAAGTCACTCTATCTCTCTGCCTCAATTTCCCTTTCTATTCAATGAGGCATAACAAGAGAATCTTACTGATAGGTTTTCTGTGAAACATTACATGTGTTAAACTCTGAAAACACTTGGCACATGGTAAGTGCTCAGTTAAATGTGAACTATTATTGTAATTATTGTTATTCTTGCCTCCCCCCATGTCTGAGCACCCCTCCTGTGGTAAGAAAGTTGTTGAAAAAGAGCCAGCACTTTTGGAAGGATGAATTCATTGTTTCAAAGAAAACTTTTGTAAAGTGCATTTAATTATCTGGAGCTGCAGTAGCTGCCATCCATCTGTTTGTTTGTGAAGTGATTGCTCGGCACCTACTTTTAACCAGGGATATCCAGAAAGTTCAAAGCACAGAGAGGAATTAAAGTCCAAATCCTTACCTTCAGGGAGGCTAGCCTAGTGGTGGAGATACACAAGAAGAACATTTAAATGTTTGACCTAACCAGGATATTTGACAATAGGAAGAAATTAAATGGTATATCACCTTCAGCAGAGAATACCAAAGAGGCATTAAAGAGAGAAAGATAGATTTCTATAGATGGACATAGAAGGAGGTCTACATTCTGAGAATATATTACATAAAACTAAAGTTATATACATAGTATGATCACATTTACTCTACATGTGTTTATGTCTGTATTGCTCTTTGCATAGGTGGTATAGAAGGCTATAACCAGTGTGTGCAGACCTCACCGAAGTGAGATTATAGAGGAACAGGTGGGGTTTTACTTTTTATGCCATTAGATATTTTACAATAAACATGTTTAATTGTTGTAATAAATACCTTTAATTTATCCCTTACCTTCCAGAAAGGCTTATAAAATATAAATAAATATATATAATACATATTTTAGCTCATCAGACAACATTTGCATTGAGTGAAAATAGTCCAGAACTGAGGAATCTGTTAATTGAGAAACTGCCATGTGCCCTCAGAGTTCTCTGAAAGGAGAAGAGCAAGGGGCCTGTCCTTCCCTGGGGTGTGATGTATACATGTGCTCAAGCGTGGGTCCGCGTCAAGTCCTTCGCTCGGCATGTGAAGACCCTGTTTCATTCGGGTTGCTCGAATCCTACTAAATTTCCTTGCCTTTAGTGCTAGGATGCTTCCCAAGTGAATAAAGAACGGGGGGAACATAGGAGATCTGAGCAGAGGACCATAAACCATCTTAAGAGATACGGCCATTAATTTATGCTGGTGTAATGCATCCTCCCCCACCAAGGACACGTGCCCCTCACGACAGTCAGGGAGCCTGATGCATTGGCCACAGCCCCCCATCCCATTGTCTCAAAACACTTTTCCCTTCACTGCTGATACCTCATTCTTCTGTTCCCAAATTTCTCTTCCTAATCCTTCTCATATACATGTTATGTCCTCCTTTTCTCGTTTATATTTCTCATATATATTTCTCATTTCTCATTCAAGAGGTCATATATCTGTGTTGAATTATTAGAGAAACAGCAACAAACATTTGAGAATGAAAAACTAAAGAAAGTAGACTTAGGAGAAATGGCCAACAAAACTGGGGAACTAGTCTATGTATATGCTGATGGCTGCTCAGTCCATGTGCCCAGCTCAGACCCCTCTTGCAAGCTTCGGACCCACGTACCCAGACACCTCCGTTTGGAAATTTCACAGGCATTGCAAACACAGCCTCTGCAAGACGGACCTCGGTCTTCTTTGTCCTACTCCTTCGCACCTCTGCTTCTCCTTTCATTCTCCCACCAAAACCTGTGTCTACTTCCACCTTCTCAAAAGCGCCCTTGTGCTTCCAGTCGCCAAGCTGAAATGAGTCATTGTCCCTCCCCTTTGCTGTCAGATCCAGCCAGCCAGTGTGTTCGGTCACTGTGAACTCTGGAGCACAGGCATCTGGCCTCTTCTCAGTCCCACCCGTCTCCACCCTCATCAGGGGCCCTGCTAATCCTGCCCAGATTGCTGCAGCCCCCGACCGGTCTCCCACTCTTGAGTGTGAATTCTTCAGTAATCCTTTCTTCACTCTGCAGCTTCTATTGTGATTTTTCTCATATGCATTCCTGTTATTTCCTTGCTCAGAACCCTCAGTGGCTTCCTGTGCTCTGAGACCATAATACAATCTGGTCAACGCGCTGCAAGGCCCTTCCTGATCGAGCCCTTGTGGGCTTCCTGCACTTTACCTCTCAGCCCCTTCCCACTTAGGTCCCAGCAGCAGTGAAGGTCACTCATTCCCCCACACGTGCTGCTCTCTTTTGCCTCCGCCCCTCAGGAGAGTCTGTTCTCAACTCCGGTCCCTTCCTACAACAGTGCTTACGATCCCTTACCCTCATCACTCCTGGAATTGTCTGTCCCTCTGTGAACCATGAACTCCTGCAGTTCCCCTTGTCCTGTATCCTGTTGTCCAGCAAGGATGCCAGGCCTGTGGCAGACGCTCAAGACATGTTGGATAAATAAATAAATAGTGCTGGAGAAATATTACCAAAGTCCTTCTTTTCTATTACCACCTTCTATTCCTGTGGTCATTATCATATACAATTTTTATTTTATATTTCTGTAAAATCCATTATATACACATGTATATGCTTATATCAACATACACATACAGCTTGGTGAGGACAGGAAGTTAGGTTCCAGTGGCTCTTCAGTATTTATAAAATAGAGGATACATTTTGTTGCTAGAGTTTGAAACTATGTAATCATTTACTCTTCAGGCCCTTTTTATTGCTTGGATTATAATCTGTTTATTTCCTTTAAGGATCTAGAGCAAGAACAGGTTTATTTACCCATGCCAAGGGCCTGCTGGAGTGCAGAAGAAATCTGAGCTTAATTTAAATGATGAAATCAACCAAACCCACTAACTAACTTCATTTGAAAATAGGAGTACAAAATCTGTGTCCACCTTGGTGTTTCTTCCTTGGTCAGTCTTGGAAGGTTGTATTTTTTTAGAAAGTTGTCCATTTCTTCTACGTTATCCAATTTGTTACCAAAATAGGTAAATATGTTAAAAAAAACATATTTTAAAGTATCATTAAGTGCAGCCATTTAAAAATAAAACACCACTGGATTATTTCTTTTTTCAATGCTTGCATTAAACGTTTTACCAACTCTGTGTATTAAACACTGCCCTAACATCTTTCCCATTGTAAAACTAGTGGTCCCATTTTAGGGGATGTGTCAGTCCCCCCTGTTCTCTGCATCATGGCTCAGGCAGGTAGCAGGGCTCTGAGGCAGCCTTTGTGTTGTGGTTAGAGACCTTCTACTGCCAAGTGACCTTTCTGCTGAATAGATGTGTTTCCCACTGAGCTGGTCTCCTCTGTTTGTCCTCTTTCTTGGTATTACATTGAGATAACAGCCAATTCTCTTCTGTGTGAATCCTCAGAAGTAGCTTCACTTTTTGTTTACTGTTTTATTTTTCCCTTACACCTTTGCAAATAGCATCTCACCATTCTCCTCCCAATCACCAAGGAAATAAATAATTTATATACTCCATTCTGATTTCCAAACAGCAACGCAGAATAAAGAAGGGCAAGCCACTCCACCCAGCTCTGTGACTAAGGCCCTGGGCGTGCCAGAGTTTCTGCAGTTTCTCTCTCATAATTTTCTTTACTTTATTATTTCTATTATTATTGGTGATAGTCTTAATAAATTTGTGAAACTTCCCCAAGTGACTCATTGACTTCTCTTTGGTTGCTTCATTATTGGGAAAATCAGGTTGTTCTTTGGGGCATATATTAGACTATAAACTAAAATGACAGCTCTTCAAAGGGGGTGGGTGCGCCAGGACCATTTTTCTACAAAGATGAGTAGGAGACACTTAGACCTGGAAGAGATGCTTCTTCATTGCTGTTCAAGAGTTCTCGTTGAAGGGGGACAGGGCAGGATGGTGGAGAAGGGGGAGTTAACAAAAGAATCTACTTGGGAGGTCCGGAATCTCTTTCCTTCCCTCCTCTCCAAGATCACACACCTCTCTACTAATAATCACTTTCCAAAGCTTCATCAAGAGGGGGACAGATAAGGCAATTTGGTGGCATCACTTCTTTTTAATTTACACCATAGGATTCATTAGCAGTTCCCAGCAGTGGTCAGCGGGCTCTTTAGGTCACTAGCAAGAGAATTCTTAGGGGTATTTGTCAAAAAAAAAAAAATACAGATCTCTGGGAACCACCCAGACCCATAGAATGTGCATCTCAGGAAAGGATCTTCATCATTTAAATTTTAATAATCTATCAGTGTGACTGTTGTGCTTGGAGGAGAGCTCAGAAAAGCAAAGGAAATTTGAAAGTCAGGATCCTCGGGGTGTTAGAAATTGGGAGAATCTGGATGTCCGGACTTGGGGCTCGGCTCTTGGGGGTCCTTTCTCTGCGGTGAGTCAGCCCGCCTTGCGTCGGGTTGTGTCAAGTTGCTTGAGGTTCACATTCCTGGGAGAGAGGCTCCAAGTGGTCCAGCTTGATCCTTGGGCCATGGGAGGGCAGGACGCCCTGACTGACTTGCTCAGCACGTCTACCTACAGTGCTGACATTCCCCAGCTGCAGAAGTGGGGATTATGGAAGACACAGCTGGGGGCAGCGGGGCCTGTAGGAAAATCCAGGATTGCCTTCCACTGGAATTAGTGCCTGGTAAAAAGTTGTCGAGAGTGAAGACTTAATGTTTGAATTAATTTAAGTCACTAATAATGACATTAAAGATTTTATTCAGACATTCTGTAAATTTTGGCAACTTACCAAATTACAATATTGAATTACAAAGTTTATAGAATCCGCTAAGCAACACTGTGAAGAACGCATCAGTAAAAAAGCCAAAATAAAATACCTTGTATTCTTTAACTCCTGGCAAGGTACAACTTTTATTGCTAGATCCAGGGGTCATATCACTTATTTCTCCTTCAGTAACCCTGAGCTTATGGGAGCCCTGGGTCTAAGCAGACACAGTTCTGGTAAATGTCTAGCATAGAAGATACAATGCAGATTTCATCTTACTACACTGATGGACAGTGACTGCAGTGGGGTATGGGGGGGACTCGATATTAAGGGTGAATGTAGTAACTACATTGTTTTTCTTGTGAAACCTTCATAAGAGTGTATATCAATGATACCTTAATTAAAAAAAAATAATGCAGATTTCATAGAAAGTTCTTTTCTTGAGATTCTTATTAACCTCTAACTGAAGTTGTGATAGCTGCCACAGAAAGAAATAGGATGTCCTGTGTGTTACGGGTTACACTGGTAAAATCTATCAGCAGCTTTCCTTATAGCAAAGTTCATTTGGGCTGAAATAAATTGACATGTCCACATATTTTGATGAACTAAACTTCAGTTCCAGAAATATAAGGAAAAGATGGAAGGCATCTGAAGTGGAAGGGGATAAGAAAGAGATTTTACAAAATTATTTCAAAATATGAGTAACTGTCAACACCTCAGCACCTTTTTATTGTAAAGGAGCATTGAAAAATGCCTTAAAAAAGTGATTTAATTATATGCAGGAAGTTTCCTGAGCCAAATCCCAAACATCTACCCCTCAAATTAATAAGGCAGCAATACAGACTGACCCTAGAACTTGTAATCCTCTATTTAAGGATTCTCAGCAAGGTCTGCCTATTAATTTTTGCCTGATTGAAATGGGTGGCTAAAAGCTTCTCCCTGTTATAACCTCTTTCCTTTGGAGTCACAAACACTTTAAAAGAGAAATCTTTGGGGGGGCGAGGGGGGGTGTATGTGTGTGTGTGTGTTTCATAGAGTGCAGACCTCCACTATAAATTCTTCTAGCTTTAAAAATGTCTTCTCTTAACTCTTGGTCCATCCCTGTTGAATCAACCAATTTCATAGAATTTGTAATTCTGAACTATAAATATAATGTGCTCATTACTGTTTAAAATACTAGAATTCTTATTTTTACAGATGAAAAGGCATTTAAAACTTTGAAATGAATCTCCACTTCAAAGGGAAAGCTGTTGCTGCCAGAGGGTAGTTCTGATGTTTCGTTTCTGTCCCTATGTGACTCCTTACTGCACTGGCCATCCACGGAGCTCGACTCTTGAGCCGTGATTGGCACTACAGTCCGATCAGAGAATACTCTTAAAGACACTGATTTGGGTTCTGTGCACCTTACAGCGCTGAACAAGGAGGTGACCATCAGGCTTTTTTCTGAGTTGATTGGCTGTTGTGTGTTAACCCTTTCAGCCCTTGATGACCAGGCCACTCCTCCATGGCGTTTCATACAGTTGTCAAGTGGGTGAGGGCTTCTCTGCCAGCTCTGCCCCATGACTCTGGTCCGGGGGTTTGGTTCTTGGGTAGTTTTTTGATTACTGATTCAATTTCATTGCTGGTAATTGGTCTGTTTAGATTTTATGTTTCTTCCTTGCTCAGTCTTGGAAGGTTGTATTTTTCTAGAAAGTTGTCCATTTCTTCTAGGTTATCCAGTTTGTTACCATATAGATTTTCATAGTATTCTCTAATAATTCCTTGTATTTCTGTGGTGTCCGTAGTGATTTTTCCTTTCTCATTTCTGATTCTGTTCATGTGTGTAGATTCTCTTTTTCTCTTAATAAATCTGGCTAGGGGTTTATCTATTTTGTTTATTTTCTCAAAGGACCAGCTCTTGGTTTCATTGATCCTTACTATTATTTTATTCTTCTCAATTTTGTTTATTTCCTCTCTGATCTTTATTATGTCCCTCCTTCTGCTGACTTTGGGCCTCATTTGTTCTTCCTTTTCCAGTTTCAAGAATTGTGACTTTAGACTATTCATTTGGGATTGTTCTTCCTTCTTTAAATAGGCCTGGATTGCTATATACTTTCCTCTTAGAACTGCCTTCGCCACATCCCACAGAAGTTGGGGCTTTGTGCTGTTGTTTTCATTTTTCTCCATATATTGCTTGATCTCTGTTTTAATTTGGTCATTGATCCATTGATGATTTAGGAGCATGTTGTTAGTGAGCCATGTGTTTGTGAGCCTTTTTTTTTCTTTGTACAATTTATTTCTAGTTTTATGCCTTTGTGATCTGAGAAGTTGGTAGGTACAATTTCAATCTTTTTTAATTTACTGAGGCTCTTTTTGTGGCCTACTTTGTGGTCTATTCTGGAAAATGTTCCATGTGCACTTGAGAAGAATGTGTATTCTGCTGCTTTTGGGTGTAGAGTTCTGTAGATGTCTGCTAGGTCCATCTGTTCTAGTGTGTTGTTCATTGCCTCTGTGTCCTTCCTTATTTTCTGTCTGGTTGATCTGTCCTTTGGAATGAGTGGTGTGTTGAAGTCTCCTAAAATGGATGCATTGCATTCTATTTCCTCCTTTAATTCTGTTAATATTTGTTTCACATATATGTGAGTGCTCTTGTGTTGGGTGCATAGATATTTATAATGGTTATATTCTCTTGTTGGACTGACCCCTTTATCATTATGTCCTTCTTTATCTCTTGTGACTTTCTTTGTTTTGAAGTCTATTTTGTCTGATACAAGTACTACAATACCTGCTTTTTTCACCCTATTGTTTGTATGAAATATCTTTTTCCACCCCTTCACTTTTAGTCTGTGTATGTCTTTGGGTTTGAGGTGAGTCTCTTGTAAGCTGCATATAGATGGATCTTGCTTTTTTATTCATTCTATTACTCTGTGTCTTTTGATTGATGCATTCAGTCCATTTACATTTAGAGTGATGATTGATATATATGTACTTATTGCCATTGCAGGCTTTAGATTCATGGTTACCAAAGGTTCAAGGGCAGCTTCTTTACCATCTAACCGCTAACTTAACTCACTTATTACGCTATTATAAACACAGTCTGATGATTCTTTATTTCTCTCCATTCTTTTTCTTCCTCCTCCACTCTTTATATGTTAGGTGTTTTATTCTGTACTCTTTTGTGTTTCCTTTGACTGATTTTGTGGATAGCTGATTTTATTTTGCATTTAGTATTTTGTTGGTCTACTTTCTTTGCTGTGGCTTTATTTTCTCTGGTGACATCTGTTTAGCCATAAGAGCACTTCCTTTAAAATGCACTGTAGAGATGGTTTTTGGGAGGTACATTCCCTCAACTTTTGCTTATCTGGGAATTGTTTAATCCCTCCTTCAAATTTAAATGATCATCATGCTGGATACAGTAATCTTGGTTCGCGGCCCTTCTGTTTCATTGCATTAAATACATCATGCCACTCTCTTCTGGCCTGTAAGGTTTCTGCTGAGAAGTCTGATGATGGCCTAATGGGTGTTTGTTTGTAGGTGATCTTTTTTTCTCTCTCTGTCTGCTTTTAATACTCTGTCCTTGTCTTTGATCTTTGCCATTTTAATTATTATATGTCTTGGGTTGTCCTCCTTGGGTCCCTTGTGTTGGGCGATCTTTGGGCTTTCATGGTCTGAGAGACTATTTCCTTCTCCAGCTTGCGGAAGTTTTCAGTAATTACTTCTTCAAAGACACTTTGTATCCCTTTTTCTCTCTCTTCTTTTTCTGGTACTCCTATAATGCGAATATTGTTCTGTTTGGATTGGTCACACAGTTCTCTTAATATTCTTTCATTCCTAGAGATCCTTTTATCTCTCTCTGCCTCAGCTTCTCTGTATCCTGCCTCAGCTTCTCTGTATCCTGTTCTCTGATTTCTATTCCATTAACAGTCTCTTCCACCTCATCCAGTCTGCTCTTAAAGCCTTCCATTGTTTGTTTCATTTCTGTTATCTCCCTCCAGAATTCACCCCTTAGCTCTTGCATATTTATCTGTAGCTCCATCACCATGCTTATGCCTTTTATTTCGAATTCTTTTTCAGGAATATTGATGATTTCGGTCTCACCAGCCCCTCTATCTGGTGTTTGAGGGATTTTGGACTGAACAAGGTTCTTCTGCCTTTTCATTGCTATGGAAGTGATCGCTGGCGAGTGGCACCATGTGTCAGCTGGGAGAACAAAGTCCCTTCCTGCTTACTGGTCGCCTTGGCCATCTCTGCTGCTTGTGCTGGTCAACCACACACTGGGACCAGCCTCTGGGTTGATCCCCTGAGCTGCCATGTGTGGGGCGGCCTTTGGGATGGCCTAGGGCACTGGCGGGGGTTGCAGGCGATCAGTGTGTGTTCGCTGCAAGAACAGAGCCCCTACGTGCTTTCTGGGCTCTGCGCCAGCTTCCTCTGCCTGTGCTGGTTGGCTGCGTGCCGGGGGCAGCCTCTGGGCAATCCCCTGAGGTGCTGTTGGTGGCGTGGCCCTTGGGATGGCCAAGGGCATTGGCAGAGGTTGCAGACAAGCAGCGCGTGTTCACCGCGAGAATAAAGCCCCTTTGTGCCTTCCGAACTCTGCCCCGGTCTCGCTGTCTGTGTCGGCCAACTGTGGGCAGGAGCCAGCCTCTGAGTCTGGCCCATTAGCCGCACACTGGGAGTAGCCTCTGTGTGGTTGCTGTGGGCGGGGCTGCTCCCTGGTTGCTCCGCAGCAATGGCGGGTCAGCCAGTTCGCTTGCAGTGCTGGCGGGGCGGGTAATGAACGGTAGGCTGCTTATCACTGTGAGGGGCTTCAGTGCTGCATTGCCACCCAGGGGGTTAGGGTGCCTGAAGTTCTGTTTATTTAGCAGTCCTGTGCTTCCCCTCCCTCCCCACTCCCGCCGGTGTGCTGGGGTGGGGGGGGTGCTCGGGTCCCACCGGGTCATGGCTTTGTTTGTATCTTACCCTTTTCGTGGGATGCTGAGTTCTCACAGATGTAGGTGTAGCCTGGCTGGTGTACTGTATCTTCTGGTCACTCTTTTAGGAATAGGTGTATTCACTGTATTTTCAAAGTATATATGGTTTTGGGAGATTTCTGCCACCCTACTCACGCCACCATCTTGAGAATGCTCCCTGCCTCATGACTCTGGAGAAAACGGCAGTCATTTGTCAACTGATGCAGTTCCCTCTGTGATTGGATTTCAAGTTGTAGGCTTAGATAACTGCTAGACTTCTGATGGGCCTCATGTAAGTACTGATGTGCCGTTTAGTACTATCAGAATCCGGTTCCTAGCATTCCCCTATTAATGCCACGGCTGCTTCAGAAATGGGCAAGGCCGGCCTCATAGCAGGGAGTAGACACAGGAGACTGCAGGGGCCTGCGTTGTTCATGGTGAGTTCCTAGGGGCTGATGGAAGAGTGCACAGACAATTACTCTCATAGTAAATGAATTGGCCCTTGAAGAAAATAAAGTCTGTTTATACTCTCCCATGCAAGAATGGTTTTTTAAATTTATTTATTTTAAATAATGGCTCTGCTTTTTGTAAAGTGTAGACTAACACAATAAATGTTTTTATAATGGTTTCTGAATTACCGGTAGTCCATCTGAGCTCAAGATTTTAAGTTTCAGAGTAAAGCCTCACCATCAGTTACTGTTAGTAATATGAACCAATTTCTCCAGTTTCAAACTATGTGACTTAATTGCAACCAGAATGGTGAAACTTTGATCAGATTAAATATGGAACTTAATGATTCAACTTTTCTTCATTCCCTGCCAATCTTTTATAAATTTCAATAGTATTAAAATCATTTTATAGTAATCTCAAATAATAACTAATCAATAAGTACAGAGCATCAGTGTGCCATGTATGGCTTTCAGCTTCCTACAATAAAAAAGGTTAGAACTTTTGCAAACTTTGGGCCAAAAATAATTATTTCAGACAATATCATAATATGAACCAGGGTGAAACCGATGTAAGCAATAATAAAAAGAAGTGAATAATTATGCTAACCTTATTAGATATGCCAATCACATACTTGCCAGCCTGTAGCCTTCTACTATATGAAATCGCTGAACCCATTGCCACTGCCAAAGGACAGCCCTATATGAGCTCAGAAACTGCACTCGCCCCACCTGAAAGACAACCAAAATGGGTTCCATTAGGGTAAACCCTTTGACTCAGTAATCTAAATGAGGAATTCACAGAATCAGTTAGCCCTGGGAGGAGCTGAAAAATTGTCAGGGACAAGAGAGTCATGGCCAGCCCAAATTTTGACTAAAAATACTGTGAGGAAGCAGAGGTATGTGGTGAAGAGTATACATAGGACAAGGAGAGAATCTTCAAAGTGGCTGCAGAAAATAGAGTTTTCAGGAAGCATGGCCTGTGAAGATGGCCCTCGGGGGTTGGCAGGTCACGCAGATGGCAAAGCCTGAAAGTGAAGATCTAAAACGGTTTCCTGGTCTCTTAAGTGTGATGGTTCAGCTTCTCTGAGTTCCTACACATGTGTATCCTTTAAAGAAAGCCCTGGCCCTTGTGAGGACTTTAGTGATCTCTGTCCTTTCTAACTAAATGGCCCAAACTCTTAAGAAAAAAAGGGGAAAAAAAAAACGAGGAAACAAGAATGAGTGTCCCATGTCAGCAGAAACTTAAATGACATGCAATGACCTGTCAAGGTAAGGTAGAGATGAAATCCAAAGGCGGAGGGCATAAAGCAAGGGTGATCATTAAAGTGAGAGCTCATGCATTGTCAATTGAAACTGATTTTTTAGTTTAACAGTGTCTAGCTTTATTCAGTTATTCAGTTTATGACATGAAATAGGTCCTGCTAGTATGTATCAGATACTCTGTTATTCTTGGAGAATGTAAAGGTGAATCAATTAGTCCCTCTCCTTAGGAACTTAGATACTTAGAATAAAACAACGTCTCTTTCATTTTTAGGAAAACATACTGCTTCTGAATCATTAATCAAACTGTTATCGTCACTTTGGTAGATCATTTATGGCAATTTTTGGAGCCCTGTTTCCTAGAACCAGTTATAATATCATATGCCTATTTGTGGATATGGTTTGACTCAAATATTGGATTTAAGTGAGTAGCTTTAGTACTGTTCAGAAGTGGATATTTTCTGGCTAACATATAAAGATTTATGTACCAGTATATTTCATTAGAAGGAAATGATCATTCTTAACATTGCTGTCACTCCACAGATTCATTTTAAGCCTAATCATATAACTGCTCTACATATGTGCTGTATACCTGAAATCAATATAATACTGTTTATCCACTATACTTCAATAAGAAAACATTCATTGAACAATAAAAACAAAAAGATCTGATATAGTTAGAAATAAGAAGCTGCCTTAGTTGTGATCATAAACCTACGTTGATGTGAATAGAGCCACTCACTGAATTTGCTTTTGGTGGTTCAGGCAGTTGGATTCAAATGGGGAAGATCGGGGAGACCACACTCTTGTATGTTCTGGATGTAAGGAGACAAAGAACAGGAGTCTTGGTGATAGAGGCTGCTGACAGAAAGAAAATGAACCGTAAATATGGTGATTCAAATTTGTCCTAGTTTTACTCATGAAACATTATTTAGACCAAAATTTTATTTGTAATAAAGGAAATAGGGATAGAAAAGGCTCAGAAAGCCAAAGATGGTCACTTTGCATAACATATCTTGCATTAATCACCCTGAAAGTAGTTTTTCTTAAAAATCTCCAGTAAGTTTTGATTGAAATTGAAGATACTTTTAAATCTTATGAATCCTCCCTATATGCATCCCTGTCACCCTTTTCTTATCAAGGACATTTTAATTTAGTTGGGTGGCCAGCTTAATGAAATCTGAATGGCTTTGGCTGTCTTTTTGAAAGCCATCCCAAAACTGGTAAAAACAAATGGTTCTGCTCTTCCTGGAAGAGGTTCAGAGAGCCTCACCCTCTCTTCCCTCCCCATTTCCCTTTCTCCCCTCCTTAACCAATGTTCATTCAGAAAGAGCTAGAAAATGGCTTTGTGACTATATATCATTGTTGATGACCGCCTCCAAGGGGCCAGGATGCTGTGGTTAGACCCTTGCTTAAGAAGACGTTTTATGACATTTTTCCATGTCCTTGTCCTCCCTGGGTTAGATTACTGCAGTGTGCTGTGCTGGGATGTATCTTTGAAGTTCACTTGGCAGACACTTGTATTATCATTTCAGCCAAGATTTTTTTGTGTATGTCACAGTAATAGATGTTAGAATGATAAATACGGTTCTTGCCCTTGGAGAATTTGTAATCTAACAGGGTCAGCATTTAGTCGGTAGGTCATCACAGGATGATGAATCGTCATAAGAAATATCACGACACATTGACAGAACTTAAGGCAACCTTTGGAAATAAGCAGATCCGAAAGGCGTAGTCACTGGCACAAAAATATGCATAATATATGCTGGATGAATAAATGAGTGAAATACCATAATTCTGGGTAGATTTTATTTCCTCTCAAAATGACTATTTTCCTGGTATCCAAAATATGAGTGCAACTGATACTATTGTACAGTAAGTAGGCTTCTATTTGTAAGTGACAAAACTCCAGTTTAAATGAACAAGTAAAACTTGAAAGAAAAGAAATTCAGATGTATCTAAACTGAGTTCAGAGCCCTTCCAAGTCATTGGTTCTAATAGCCGTGGCTTGAGTTATACAAACAAACTTACTGTCCAGGAAAACAAACTCCGACAGCCATTTCAAATCATTAGAGCTAAATATTATAACCTGTCTGTTTTCAGTAGTTCATCAATTTATTATATTCATCAAAAATTAAGAAAAACAAATTTATGCATTGCTAACTGGCCTCATTCAAATGTGTATAACTAGATTGATTTTGAGTAGACCTACATTCAATATGATTAATACTGTGTGTTGTTTCACTATAATTGGTGTGCATCTTCATTTAATATAAAAATATAAATATAAAATATTTCATCAATATAAAATATGAGTTACCAGAGAAGCCAAGTAGTGACTCTATAGCATCTCACTACGCTGATGGACAGTGACTGTAGTGGGGTTGGTGGGGGGGACCTGATGAAGGGGATAGTTTAAGCACCATGATATTGCACATGTTATTGTAGATTAATGATACCAAAATAAACTATTTTTAAAAATATGAGTTACATTTATAGAACAATAATAATTATGAATGATGAGTATTCATTACATGCCAGGCACTATTTTGAGTGCATCACATTTATTTAATCGTCATAACCTCTGAATCTGATAAAAGCCTTTTCTTCTTTAATTAGTGAGGAAACTGAGGTGCAGAGTGACTGTGCCCAGAATTGTACGACCGGTAAATGCCAGAGCTAGGATTTGAATTTGTACTCATTGCACATAAGCCCTTTCTAGTCATTATGGCCCCTTTGGGCATGTGAGAGGGGACTGTCTCTGAGTGGCCAGATTAGAAAAATGCACCCCCAGAGAAACAGATACACCCTCTCATGTTTTGCCCCGAATTCGTATTTCAGCCAGGGTCTTTGTACAGTGCGCAAAATGTGCAGGCCTGCATGGCTCATCTTTACATCCTCCACTCCCTATCATTGCTTGTGCAAATCTCAAGTAACTTTCACATGCATGATTTTGTTTGATTTTGTCTTCAGCCATATTGGGTAAACATGAAAGTTAATTATCCTTCTCTTACAAAAAAAGATATCTAAGTCTCAAACAGGCTTCTGTATTGATCACACAGTAAGTACCTCATGAAGGCCAAACAAGAACCCAGGAACAGGGAGAGTCTGGGTACTGAGCCACTGTGAGCTTTATTGTTCTCAAACTTTACCCAAGGTTTCTTACAGAGCTCATGAGAGCACTTGTGGGGTAGGTGTTGCTTGAGTCTTTATGTGGGTGAGGAAACAGGTCCAAATGAAATTACATATAAACAAGGTAAGTATCTTGTTCTAGTTACCATATTTTCTAAATAAAGGAGTCAGAATTCAACTTTGGTCTGCCTAACTGCAAACCCATGCTCTTTCTTCCATGCTTACTCCATCTCTATTTGAGTGTATCTGATCATAGGTGTAGGCATACCCATACAAAATAACCCTCATTAGCATTGGGAAGTTGGAATTGACGATGAAGTACTGCTTAGAGAAGATTGCCTATGGAGGATACACTAGGGAGGATATTGCTTCCATTTTTAATAGATTAGAATTGCACACTTGGGGAGATTGGCGCCAGAAAGAAGTAGTATTTTCAAGAGAGAAAACCACTTCCTTAGTTAATCAGCACATCCTAATCGATCACCTGTTAACTGCCAGGCAGCCATTTAGGTGCAATGGGAGAGACAACTCTGAAAGGCAAAGCACTTATCCCCAAGATGATCACAGTCTAATTAGTGAGATTAACTAAAGGGCTTGGATGTGAAAACTACAGCTATCAGCCCCTTAGGGTCCTCTTTCAGTAGGGACTCTGAATTCACAGAAGAAACACTCAACAGATTTGGAATGTCTACTCCATTCTCTCCACTGAATAGAGTTGATGCATCTATTTTAATAACACCCTGTTCCCCCAAAGCAGAGCTTGAGAAAAGGACTCAGTGCAGGCAGTTTATCTCTGGGAGACAAGGAAGGAGGAAAAGCCAATATAAAAGGACATCGCCAAGGTGTGGACAAAGAGGGCTGGATCGTACCAGGCCCCCCTGAAAGTGTACCAAAACCTCCCAGAATTGTCCACTCTAAGTATGGCAGTCAGGAGTTTTTGTTCACCAGCTCCTGTGCCTTATTTATTGAGAGTTGACTCCGCCATACTTCTGGGCTTGCTCATGGACTAAGTGGAGGTTTGCAGGGTCTAGGACTGGGGCAGAGAGTGGAATGTTGCATAGCTTAGGCTTAAAGTAGGACCCAGAGAATTTCAGTGGTGGCTGAAATTAGAGGTGGGTCAAGAGGAAGGATGCTACAGTATTCTCGAAGTTCCCTTAGTGGGCGGTAGCACTAGTTGGCTGTTCTTATTATCACTCAGAGACCGATCAAGTGGGCCAATGTTGCCATCGGACTGTAGAGGAGGGTCAAAGGTGGATGTTGCCAGCGGTCATTTAAACTCTCTGAGTCTCCGTTTTCTATAAAAGGTACAGAGAAGAACCATATAGGTTATTAGGAAGACTTGTTAACTCAGTGAGATGATGTTTTAATAGAATTCTTCCTAAGTACTCAAACTGTTGAGAAATAGAAACTTCAAAAAGACCTATATTGACTGGACCAGGAGTTATATTTAGGTGAGATTTTTTTTTCCTTTATAGTCTAACTTGTTAATTTGCCTAGTTTATCTCTTTCTACTTTTTAAAATTCTGATTAAAAGGTCAATTAAAGATCTGAAATAACCTTGATCAATGGGATATACCTGATTGGACACAGTAAAATTCAATTCCCTTATTGAAAACACAGGCACTTAAAAGAAAATTCTAACCCCCATCAAGGACTAAAACTTCCTCCATTCTAGAAACAGAAGGGTTGGCACACAATTTCATAGCGGTTCTTGAGTTTGTGTTCATGACAACCTCTGTTTTATTCCTCCATCTCATTTCTAAGGCCAGGAGAGCTTGGTACATATTAATTTCATGATGATGAAAATTGTTAGGTTATTTTGGGGAAATTGCTATGTACTAGGCAATATGTTTGGTCCTTGAAATGGGAAAGGTATGAAGACAAAAAATATATATATATATATAATGACTCTCTTGTCTTCAGGTAAGACCACTCTTATTAAAGGAATTGTATCAGAGTGGAGTGGTTGAACTTTTAGAGATAATGGGGAACCTAGAGAGTACTAAATCATGTCTTTGGCCCCAGTTTCACTTATCCAAAGCCAAATTAAGAAATCCAGTGGGAAAGGCATTCATCTGGGGCTCTTTGAGAAATAACTGTCTAAATAATTAGCTAAACTGGAGACATAGGTGAGCATGACTAGCAGAAATCCATGGTAATGGAATACAGAGTTACACTCAGTCCCTCGCCTCGGTGTGCATGGCAGGTTTACAGATGTGTCGTAGGCAGTCTCCAAAGATGCCCTCTCCCCCGCCGTGAGTCTCCTGCCCAATATTCATGTCCTTGTACAGTCCCCTCCCTCTGAATCTGGGCTGGTCCTGTGACTCACTTTTGCCAGCTATAATAGGTTGGAAGTAATGCTGTTTGGTTCAAGGCTGGGTACGAATCTTTGCAGCATCCTGCAGGGTTTCTTAGAATGCTTGATCTTGGGATACTGTCTCTTGGAACCTAGATGGCTCGTTGTGAGAAGTTGTAGCCACATGCACAGGTCACAGGTTTTGCTGTGGTCATCAGCCCCAGCTGAGCTTCCAAATGACAAGCAGCATCAACTGCCACGTGTGTGAGTAAGTCATCTTGATGTCTAACCAGTTAAGCTGTCAGACGAGTCAGCCTCAGCAGCTGTGTGACCGTAACCACATCAGAGTCCCCAAGTGGAAACTGCCCAGCTGAGCCCAGTGAACCCACAAAACCATAAGAGATAATAATTTGTTGTTTTATGGCATTAGGTTTTGGGATAGTTTGTTATACATCAGTAGTTAACTGGCACAGGACATAAATCAATTATTTCTTAGATATCAGCAAAGTTTTAATTTTGTACACGGTTGTTACATGAAGCTTGAAAGACGTAATTTTGTTATCGTTGTTTTTACTTTTTACTAACCCTAAAATCAATCTTTTGAAATAGCTTTGTGAAGTAATATTGCTGCTTATCAGTTTTCTCATGATAACTTTGTAGATAAAATTCTAAAATTGTTGGTGCCCTGGACACTTCTGTAGTCTGATAAACCCAAGGTCTTTCTTAGGACAATATTTTTAAGTGCGTAATAAGAAATGTATAGAATTACACAAGAAACTAATCATATGATAATACAGTTTTCAAATATTTTGAAAATCAAATCTGTGATTTGGTAATGTGTGTGCTTCTTATGAGTGCACTAAATAACAGTACTAACAATCTTGAAAGAAACTTCCAGAGAATACCCATAAACTCTCTAGATTCCCCCATGAATATTTACTGTACTTTATCACATATCTATCCATCTAACCACCCATCCATCTATCATCAAACCATCCTGTTGTTTTTTTATGCATGTCAATGTAAATTGGAAAGCAAAGTGCATGTTTCCCCTAAAAAATTCATATAAAAATATATCATAAACTTGAAGATGAATGCACTTTAGGATATCTGAAACAGTTGTAATCTGATATGAAAACAGATGATTTCTATAGCTGACATCACAGGTACTGCCAATACTGCTATGGTTTGTTGGTAACATAATTGAAAGAAATGCTCAATTTCAGCCAAAAGTTACTGAAAATTAGATGCAGTTGTTTTTCCATTCAAGTTCATGAGCTTCCTAACTTCTTTTCATAGACTCCTTGGATTCTAAAAGCCCCATGTTAAGGAAACCTAATATGTGAAATGTGCAGGCAGGCTATGAATTAAGTCAAATATATAAGATAATACAGGTATACTTTAAAATTCCAGTTTCAAAAATAAATTCTGACATTTTTACTTTTAGGATTTCATAGTGAAATTAATGAAACAAGCTTAGAATACTCCAAAGAGTCACTGAAAGGAAAAAGAAAGGAAGAATTACTTAGCTGACATCCGTTTTAGTTTGATGGGCCTGCTGTAAGTACAGAGACTGGAGGGCTTAAAACAACAGAAGTCTACTGTCTCATAGTTCTGGAGGCCAGATATCCGAGATCAACGTATTGGCAGGGCCACACTCTCCCGATGGCTCTAGGGGAGTGCGCCTTAGCTGGCCGATGTATCACTCCAGTTACAAGGCCGCCTCCTGCACATCCTCACGCTATCTTCCCTCTGTGCGCATCTGTCTGTGTTCATTTCCCCCTTTTTGTAAGGACTCCAGTCCTACTGGATCAGGGCCCCACTCTACTTACCTCTACTTACTTCTGTTAAAGACCTTATTTTCAAATAAGGACACATTATGAAGCACTGGGGGTTAGAACTTAAATATATCTTTTTGGGAGACATAATTCAACCCATAATAACATCAGACCATTATGATTTAAAGAGCAGAAGAAGTTTAGTTGTAGTTTGAAACCACATATTTCTAGTCCTTTGACTTGAAGGGACATAAAGAATCTGAAATATGTCTGGAGTTACATGGTCCAGTCTTACAACTCCCTTCTAGAACACTAAACTTGCACTGGACATTCCTTCATGATATTTAGGAAATTTAAAATATATGGGTACAACTCTAAATAAGTAATCCCCAGTTGTTCATGTTTTAGTTAAAACATCAGGTTCCAGTTGTACAGCAATGATACTTTAATAAAGAAAAAAATCAGGTTCCAGATTGCTTTTTATTTTACAATAATACTATATTGCAGAAAACTTTAACAGAAAATTATAACCAAAGAACTGTTTTAAAATAAATAATAGAACTGTAATGGAATTGCTAGTCAACAATGGTTATCAAGCAACCATAAATACTATGCTACCCAAAAAGAAAAAATAGAGTAGAGGTGGGCCATTTCCTTCAGGAGCCTGTATCATATGAAGCAGACGAGATTTACTCACACACACAGACGCAGGATGCACACAATGTAGGGGATCTTTCATTTTAAATATCCTTGTACCTCAATTTTCATGTCTATTTTAATTTTTCATCTGATTTTTGAATTGGTTGAAAATTCAGTTCCCAGCCCCTTCAGTAGTCTCCCATGACATCAGTCTGTTGGTCAATCTGGTTACCCTTCTAGGAAAAAAAAAAACTGGTGAAATGAAAACATGTTATTCATTTCTTTCATGGTAATTTATCTTTCGATCTGAGAGAACAGCAGAATTTGGAAGAAAAACACAGTGAAGTGTGAAATACTATAGGGGGTTCCTCCCCCTTTGTATCTGAGCAGCTTTGGGTGGTCAGATCTTCCCTTGTCAGCATATTCCCTCCAGCAGAACCTTCCAGAATGCTTCCGTCCTTTGACTTGAACGGAGGACAGGCTTTCCCACTGGGGGGTTGGCGGCTGGCGGAGGGAGAGAGCAGAGGTCCGCCTGTATAATCCGATTTCATCAACTCACACTAATCACTACTGATAGTTGCAAAATTTAGCCTGGATCTGCTTAGTTAATCTAGATTGACAGGAGGTAAAAGAAAAGGGGCGCAAGGACACAGAGACAAAGACGGGAGAGCCAACCCCGACTTCCAGCCTTGCTCTTCCTTCTGGGGCTTCTAATTTGCTCCCTTCTGGGGCTTCTGTTTTTCTTACCTTATAAACAAATGCTCCTGGTTGTTAGGAGACCAGCCTCTCCCCGAGTAGTTTCATAACAACAGGTGCCCTGTGAGTTGCCAGGACTGCAGAGCTAGCGATACTGACGGAGGCTGCGCAGAAGGTGCTCATAGGTGTACGCCGTACCTGAGACTATGTATTATTTATTGAAACCGAGCTCTGCATTCTCTTTATCCCCTGGACAGCCCTGGAGCTGGGCGCCTTCTAAAATGGATGCCACCAGCAACTAACCTAAAAGGTCTCCTAAATGCTACTTGCTTTCACTATTTTTCTACCTAAGTAATTGTAAGCTATTGCTAGCAGGCTTTTTATTAAAGCTTGGGGAGTAATTGGGAATTGCGATTGAGCAGCTGAAGGAGGAATTCCTCTGTGATTTTTGGACATTTCCACATGCTTTCAAGTTCTAATGTTTAAGGAAGTACTCCACTGCGGCTCTATAGAAGATACTCATGTTGCAGCTTCCGCCTCCACTCACTGATTATAGTAGTGAGCTGGTATGTGTGTGTTCACATGCTTAGCACCGAGAAGAAAAATGGGTTACCTGAAGGTTATCTTCATTGCTGCTTATGATAGCTGTGTCTGGCAAACCAGGGAACTTTTTGCATTTGGGTAACAAAGACGTTTGGAATATACTCCATTGGATTTTCCATGTTGTTGAAACTGTTGCTGGCCACCTCAGTTCTGCATGTTGCCATGCTAAAGACATCTAAGGGTAAAAATGTCTCCTGGGTAAGTAGATAACGATTGCATAGCTCTTAAAAATATTTTTGAAGCAGAAACACATAATTAGAGAACACAAAGACATCTTGTGGTTTCATGTTAGTAGAAGTGTTTGGGAGACTTTCAGAAAGTATGTGCCTTAGAAAAGCATATAAATATCTTTTTTAAATGTTAGAAATCTTTTAGCAAAAGCATGATGGTGTGCTTGCTGAACTATGAACTATAAAGACATGTAATCTCTAGGTTGGTTTTGCCATGCTTAAATTGCTTTGGATTTTAAATGCATTCAATGCACACAGAATTTTAAATGCATCACTACAAAGTCAAGGTTATATGTTTAAGATGTTTTTAACGCATTCTTTTAATGTTTGTGTTTAATAAAGATAGTGTGGATTTCTTTTTGTGGTATTAACTCAAATTTTAAGGGTAAGATGTACAGTTTTCATTATTTATGCATGTTGTTGGTATGTTCCTTTTTTTTCTTAAAAACAAGATAGCAATGGATATTTCTCAATTTTACATGTCTAAATAATTTTGGTCAACCAAAAAGACGCATGTATATTGAAAGTTTAACTTTCCAGGAATAAAAATGGCATGTGAATTCTAATCAAATTTGACCTTTTCCTGTTGTTTCAAGTTAGTTTCCTACCCAAAATACAAAATATGTCAGACTGAGCTCAAAATAATGAGAACAATCTGTAAGCTCTTAAAGGAACGAGTGGCCTTCATTCCCTGCTACCATTTTTAGCGAGCTTGATGCATTCAAATTAGTAGGCCAGCAAAGGCCTTCCACTCGCCACCTAAAGCCGTGTCTCCAGCACCAGTGTTTTAGCTGTCATCAGCGTGTGCGAACTAACCACGCTCATCACAGAATTCATTATTAGGTGTGATTGTGGTTTTCTGATGATAACTCAGGAAAAATAAATGAGTCCATCCTTTTGGTCAGGAGATCATTTTTATGACCTCAACTGGAAATTCATTAATGAGGTTATTCTTACTTTATATGAATTAGCACAATATTTGTCTGAAAATGGTGACTGATCTTTTTTCTGTTATGGACAGTTACTCTTCGTAGTATGTAATTAAAGAGATGTGTCTTAGTATAAAACACAACTCCCAAAACTACCTCCAAAGACTGACAAAATTTTTTCAAGCTGCTCATTTTTAAAAATTAATATTTTTGTCTTGATATTATAGCAACTGTCGATTTTTCATCCCCTCCTAATATGACCAAGGGGTACGATTCACAGAGAGATCCTTGGCCTAACCAGTGGGGCTCTTTCCTTTCCTGTACAAATGGCTCAAGCAGCTAATTCTTATGCCCAAATGGATGTCTGTCACTTTGTTCCAGTGTATAAACACCGAAGAAAGAGTAGTTTCAAAAGCATATGCCCTCCTTCTGATTATTCCTCCTAAAGGATTAATCCTCCCAAAGTAGTGCCTGCCTACTGGAGTGATCCAGCCATAAGAGCAAAACTTGGAACATTTTATGAGCTCAGACCGCTACTGGGTTTGGTTTACTTTAGACTCAATTATGCTAATATTTTTGAAAAGTTTGAGCTGTTGGCTAAAAATTTAGAAGCAGTTATTTTAGTAGAGTCAGAATACTTGGGTATTTTCTTGGTTAAAATGTAGGTTTACGTATCCCACTGTCTCTCTGCCACAGTTTGTCACCAGCAAGGTTTACAAGTGTAATTACTGTGGCATTATAGGGAATACAGTATCTTGGTTGGTGTGTATTGATTGTGCAGTGAACTCTAATGTTGGTTTATTAATAGTATGAAATGCCTTCTTTTGAGGATAGGGTGCACACAGACTTTCAAATGTTGACCATCACTTCAGTGTAATCGGTTGTGGTTGGTTTAGGCATTGAATGACATTCTCTTGAGTTCTTTGGCTACATGGGGTGCAATGCATCTGGTATCCCTGCCTTTGCCGTGGACCAATTTCCTTCTGAGCGTTCATGTAGACTTGAGTTCAAGAAGAGCATGAACTAACCCATCTCACCTTGAACCATATAGTGAACCTCGTGGTGGAGACAGTAGGTCTCATCTCTCTACCCCTGGCTTCTCTAAAGTATTCCTTAGATACGCCTTGTCCCATATGATGAAAGCAACATAAAAACACACATCGCTGACCACCACAAGCTCAGAGTGAAACACCACCTTTCTGTTCCTGGTGCCCACCTGTGGCAGCAGGTGTCGGGGCAGTTGCTTAAACCGTGCCTGAGAGTTTCTCTGGTTGCAAAATGAACAAGAGGATATTAACTCCCTGTTTCTCTGAAATGTAGTGAGGATTATCATGTCATCCTACTATGAGGGTTCAACAATCTTTTAACAAATATTTATTGAGTAACTTCTTTATGATAGGCCAGGCACTGAGGAAATAGCAGTGAATAAGATACTTGAAAGTCCTTGTCCTTTGTCTCTAGTGAAGGGAGACAGACAAAAAGCAAACGTGTAGTTAAGTAGTATGTAAGGTGGTGAATAAAACAGGGATATGGGTTAGGAGGTGACAGAAATTGGAAGGGAGTGTTGCAAATTCATTGGTCAAACTTTAAGCAAAGACAGAAGGTAACAGAGTCAGCCACGGAGAAGCATCAGAATCAAGCAATTCCAGCAAAGGAACTATTCAGGTGTAAAGGTCCTGAGGCAGCAGTGGGCCCAGGGTATGTGAGGAATGGCAAGGAGGCCAGTGTGGCTGGACTCTAGTGACATTCTTAGAAATTCCTTATGTCCTTTGTATGTACTTGCATATCTTTGGTACTTGCTTCATTGGGGATTCCAAGACAGATCTGAATCCCTCTCTTCAAATCTCGAGGGAAGAGTGGTTATGTAGAGGCTTCATGGGCCAGCACAGCCCCGCACTCACCCCCCACATAAGGTTACAGACAGCAGGAAGGAAGGGGAGAGAAGTGATCGCCATGCCACATTCAAGCTTTACATAAGGTTGTGGCCTTAAGAGTTCAGAAGCTTGTTTTTTATTTTTAGTGTTGTTGGGACAGTTTCACAAATGTTGTTTTTGGAGTACAGAAATTCGAATAAATGTTAAGGTAATGTTAAAGATGGTACTGAAGGAAGGTTTGGGAGGCAGGATCCAGACTGATGGAATGCAGCTCTCCCAAGAGCAATTTTTACATTTTGTTTTGCTATGGTTAAGTACACAATGTGAAAATTCATTGTGGAATCTCTGTATATTCTTTGGCTATTAAAAACTTTTCTAGAAGTCTGTTTTCTGAGACATGGTCATGTGGACATTGGCTCATGAATGCTGTATAGACCCCTTAAGGCAGCAGATCTGACTGACCTCCTTTGTTGAAAAGTCACTTTGCTCTGGAAATACAAAAATAACAGATTCTCCCTTAGGACCGTGTCAGTGAGTGAGCTCCGTTGCCATTCTTTTAATTCTCAGAAGCTGAAATCAGTCACACTGAACTCTTTGGTATTCCAAATCTTTAGTCCTCTCTGTAATAATTATTATTTTTGTATAATATACTTCACTAGCTATTCCATTTTTGAAATTATGTACCATAAGAAACGAATAAAAGTTATTTAAGACAATGGAGTGAGGCCATAGAGAGCATTAGTGAATTACATTCATGTAACAGTGCCCGAGAGGAAAGGCATACTCAGAAGTTTGGGACCTATTTTCTGTTTCTTGGTAGAGACGCTCCAGAAAATGCATAAAGCATACACATGCTATTATGTTATAAAATGGGGGTTATGGAAATCGGCTGAAAGACTAACATGAAAAGTAAGCGCACAGCATACAGGGTGGGACACTTAACTCATTTCTGAAGTGGAAAAGCTGTCTTCCAAGGAAAGACTCCAGCACCTTACCTCGACTGCGTGACCCCCTGACTCAGTTTCATCTTACTTTCATGTAGATGTCTTTCTGAAATGATCAAGAGTCACTCGTCTTTTTTATTTTTTTAACCTCTCTGATCACTGACGATGCATGTGTCCGTCTGGATCAATTTAAAGCTGCATCGCTTCTTTATACTTTGCCAGAGATTGACTTCTTGGTCTTGCTTCACTTGGTGGCCAAGTTTCACTGGAGCATCTTGGTCACTGGTCTTTTAGACAATAATAGTTTCTTAAAACATCCAGTTTTCTATTTTCCTTTTTATGCCTTGAACATATATCACTGTCATTGCAAGTGTTGCCCTAATGTTATTTCCTCTGTGCTCTCTCCTTTCTGGGACACGGTAGAAGTCTTACTAAAACTGATTTCAAACACCAGTGCAGGTTTTCCCTTTCAACTTCACTCCGAGCTGACAGGAAATTAGGGTGTGTCTGGTGATACAGATAAATTATTTACTTTTGCTCACAGCTGCTAAGAGTATTTCAGAAACTCACACATGGAGAGAGACAGTTTTTTCTTCCAATAAGTACTTTTTTCACTAAATAGATGGGCTTTATAGCAAGGCATGGAAACCTGAGAGATTACACCAGCTAGCACTAATAAATATAGATGTGGTGCTTAACATAGCCAGCCATAAATCGTAAGATGTATGATGTCTGCCGTTATTGTGTTTTTAACATTACAATGTGTACCCTTTAAAAATAATCATAGTTCTAACTTAGAGAATATTCATACATTTGAAAGGGAGCCAGTCATCATTCTCTGTCTCCACACTAACACTTTTCCCCTGCTTTTCTGTTTCCCATTTCTCTTACTGGTCACATTATTCTCGTGTCACCAAATTTCAAAGCCTTGTTGACAGCTTACTATAATGGGGACAATAGGAACTTTGGAGAAAGATTCTGAGTTTAAATCCTGGTTCTTCTAGCTGTGTGACCTTGGACAAGTTATCAATCTGTGAGGCTCAATTTATTCATCTGTAAAATGAGGATAATAAAACTTTTCCTATAGGAGTAATTAAACAATACTGTACCTAAAGCGCTTTTTATAGTGCTCCCATGCACAAGTAATTTGTTAATGTCTAATTTGCTCCCTTTGTCCTTTCCAATCCCATGGCTGTCACACTGATTCAGGGATTTCTTGTCTCGTACCTACTAGACTCTGTAGCAGCCTTTGTAGTGAGTGCTAACTTCCAAACTTTCCCTTCTGCAGTCCATTCCGAACACTTGTGTTCAGTAAGCTCTCTTCAGCCCAGATTTTCCTCAGTTCTCTGGGAGACCAAAGCCTTTACAGATTCCTCTCCCCCCACAGATAAAGTTAAATCAAACATGCCTGAACCCAACTGACTCCCGTCACAGAGAAGACAACCAAGGGGTCCACTATCAGAGGCTGTTGGCTGAGAGCCAGAGGCCCCCCTCTGCCTGCCTCTGCAGCTTCTTTCTCTTGGATTTGAGCCCTGGTCTTAGATGAGATGAGCTTCCAGACTGTGGAGTTTCTTTCCCAGTTTGCTGTGACCGCATCTCTAGTTCTGATTGAGCTCATGTCTGGGAGTGAGGGAGACCCAACTCCCTTTGGGGTTCACACTCATGGCATGCCATTGTGTCACACTGGGGTGCAAATAGGTTTTCCCTTGGAGCTAGCATCTCTGCCTGGGTGTTCCTGGGTCTGTGGATCATTCTTGGAAGGCTGCCAGAGTGTGGATAAGGAAGGGTGAGGAAAATCAAATAGATATCCTCAAGTCACTAAGTGTTCTGTTGAGTTCTTCCCCTTTTACTATTGGGGTAGAAGTTAAAAAAAGCTCAATATAAAGAACTCATACACCTCAACACCCAAAAAGCAAATAACCCTATTAAAAAATGGGCAGAGGATATGAACAGACACTTCTCCAAAAAAGAAATTCAGATGGCCAACAGGCATGTGAAAAGATGCTCCACATCGCTAATTATCAGGGAAATGCAAATTAAAACCACATTGAGATATCACCTCGTTCCAGTTAGGATGGCCAACATAGAAAAGAATAAGAACAACAAATGCTGGCGAGGATGTGGAGAAAGGGGAACCCTATTACACTGCTGGTGGGAATGTAAAATAGTTCAACCATTGTGGAAAGCAGCATGGAGGTTCCTCAAAAACTAAAAATAGAAATACCATTTGACCCAGGAATTCCACTCCTAGGAATTTACCCAAAGAATACAATTTCTCAGATTAAAAAAGACATATGCACCCCTATGTTTATTGCAGCACTATTTACAATAGCAAGAAATGGAAGCAACCTAAGTGTCCATCAGTAGATGATGGATAAAGAGGTGGTACATATACACAATGGAATATTATTCAGCCATAAAAAGAAAACAAATCCTACCATTTGCAACAACATGGATGGAGCTAGAGGGTATTATATTCAGTGAAATAAGCCAGGCAGAGAAAGACAAGTACCAAATGATTTCACTTATCTGTGGAGTATAAGAACAAAGAAAAGACTGAAGGAACAAAACAACAGCAGACTCATAGAACCCAAGAATGTACTAACAGTTACCAAAGGGAAAGGGACTGTAGCTTGGCTGGGAAGGGAGAGAGAAGGGGAATAACGGGCATTATGAGTAGCACACATAATGTGGAGGGGCGGGGCACGGGGAAGGCAGTACAACACAGAGAAGACAAGTAGTGACTCTATAGCATCTCACTACACTGATGGACAGTGACTGTAATGGCGTATATGGGGGGGGACTTGATAATGGGGGGAATGTAGTAACCACAATGTTGGTCATGTAATTGTATATTAATGATACCAAAAAAAAAAAAACAAAGCTCAAGCAGGGTCATGAAGGATGTCTTTTAAAATCTAAACTTGAGGGCACTGGGTTCTGGCTAACCAAGAAGTGTGACATTTCTGGGAGAAGGTGTTGATCTGTCATAGTTTGTATCATTATGCTCACCTTACGTGGTGGTTGTGAGGATTAATCACAAGAATGCGGGAAACATACCTTTGGGCGACAAGAGGGATCATAAGTGAGCAGGGATTTCACCTGGGTGCCATGCTGCATACAGTGACCTCTGTTGCCAGCCTAGGTGTCTCAGTCTGGCCTTGGAGTGTGTCTGTGTCTGGACTCAGTCTACATTTCTGGCCCACTTCCTACCACATCTGTGGGTAGGACCTCTATTTTTCTGAACATACGTGCTGCATTCACACCCTGGCACCTCTGCTCCCACCACTTGGCTAACAAGTTGACTTCCACACCCCTGGAATTTAATTGCTGTCACTATTGTACCAAATTCAGGACTAAGCCTTATCAGCAAAGGTCATGTGACGTAAGAGCTCCTGGAGTGACTGACCCGCACTGCACGTATGTGCAGCCCTTGTGTACGATACGTTTGCCTTTAGGTCATTATATCCACCAGAACATATTGCATTTCAAACTTCTAGATTTGGGCAATGTCCTTCATGATTAACATGTTGAAAACATGACCAAATCTGTTTGTTTTTTACCATCAACACTGATGCAGTGACTTCTGGGAAAAAAAATTAACAGGTTATTCAGAACACGCTGGGGAGGAAAGCAAGATGGGATTTCTCCAAAAAAACGAATGCTAATCCAAGGAAGTGAGACAGTGAGTAAAGAGCACTATTTTAACTTGCATTCTACCAAAACATTAAGGTGAGACAGGACTATCCAGATGCAAAGGAAGCCCCACTCCTTTCAAAGAACAGGAGGCGCCTGAGATCAGGAGTGCAAACCTATCGGTATTCCTCTCGCCACGGAAGTTTGGCATTGTTATCTTGGCCCCATTTGCTGTTTTCCAGCTCTTGCATGTATGATGGTTGTTCATTTCCCAAGTCAAACCAGGAGAGTAAATGAGCTGACTTAGCGCTTTCCGGGAGCATGAAGGAAAACACGTGAAGGGGGATGACAAGGTTCTTCTGTCTCTTCCTTCTGGTCAAACAAGCTCCACACAGTAAATGGCCAAGCCTCCTAATGTACAGGCAATACAGGACTATCTCACATTTCCTGGAAATAGGAAATCAAGAAAATAACCCAAGTTAAGCATTCTATTTAAATTAGCGCAGTCTTAAGAAATGCTGGGAGTAAAAATGTTACCAATCTGTCAAAGCAGAAGGAAGAAATAGCATTCTCATAGATTTCTTAAAGTTACTAGCATCAGGCATCCCATCTTGACGCAAGAGAAATCACAGTGGAATCACTCGTCTGGGAATAGAAGTGTTGAGGCGCTCTGCAATCCTGTCACAGCGATCCCCACAACCTGCACTGCAGGGGCGTGAGTACGTTGGCAGGACGTCTGAGGCTGCGGCGACCTTCTTAGCTGCTTGCAGGTGCGGACAGCTGCAACACCAATGATGGCACATGTTTTTGATTGTGAGTAACAGTCAGGTGTGGGCTAGACTGTTAGACCGGCTGGCAGATTGCGGCCGTGTGCCATCTGGGCTAAGCAGATAGAGCCCGCTGTCCTCCTAGAGTTCTCTCGTTGCTTCCTACCTGTATGCAGGTGTCCTTTAAGCTCTGACGGCTCATGGGGGTCCCTCTGTGGTCTTCAGTCCCATGGCAGAATTCACAGTGAAGGAAGTTGAGCTGGAACCTTGGTGGCCACTGGTGTGGTGCCTCTGGAGGTAAAGGAGTAGAGTTTATTTTTGTTTTGTTTTGTTTTTCCCTAAAGGCTGTGTGGGAGTACAGACAGAAAAGCAGGGATGTGAGAAATATTTGAGAGAGGGAGGAAAAAAAGGAAGAAGAAACACATCTCAGTGCCCACACTTGCTTTTCTGTCTCAGAGCCAGTACTGAGTTCAGCCTTACAAGCGGTGACAGCTCGCATGAGCGGTTCAAAGGCAACTTCTCAATCGTGTAAAAACACTGCGGAGATGCCAGGGTCCTGCCTGGAGAGGAAGGCGATCCGTCTGGGAGCACGTGTGTTTCTGCCCTTGGCTGGTTGTGGCACTAGTTAAGCTCATCTTCACGGGGACAGTTGTTTAGCCTGACCCATGGGTAGAGTCATATCTGGCCTACTCCAAACAGCAAAGAGCAAAGCGGTCTCCACGGGAGAGCCCTCCACTATAAAACATTATAGGCGTGTTCTTCTTACTTTATTAAGATGAGCATGAAGTTCGTTCAAGTTCTAAAATCTCAGTGTTTTAAAACCAGAATTGCAAGTCATGGTGGCAGTGGACAAGTGTGTTTCTCCCTACACAGTGGGCAGGTATATCAGCCACCCTTGCCGTCTAAGGGAATGGAGTGTACCAAAAGTATGAAATACATTTGTTTCTACTGAGTTGAAAAAATGGCTTGTTTCCCCAAATTTCCAGGTGAAGGACATGTCTGTGTTTGTTTTCACTCCTTTTTTTTTTCCCAGTGTAACCTAAACCTGTTAATATCTATATTGAGCAAAGCTGACATGGTTGCTTGGCAACCTGGCTTAGTGGGCTTGCAAGGCACCAAAGCAAGAAATAGAATGTGCCTAACAAAACCTTGATTTATGCTGCCGTTGGGCAGAAATTCATTTTCCCTCTGTTCTCCGTGGATTTTTATTCTCAACATACAAGTAGGTCTTTCAGAATGTTAGCTCAGCGCTCTAAGGAGTTTAAAAATTAAGGCATGTTAGGTAACATTTCAGTGTAGTTGAATGAGTGTGGAGGGAACATCTCTCTGCTCTTCCTTAGTGAAGACAGGGGGGTCCTTTTCTTTATAGGTCATCTTTTACTTTCCACTCTCGCTTTTTCTTACCTCTGCAGAAAGATGTTTATATCACTCTTGGAATAAGATGTAATGGAAGTTAAAGTGTCAACATTGGGAAGAAGGTGTTTGGGATTAATTACTGCCAAACATATATTTTTGTATCTTATACACTGAAGCAAAAAGGAGAGAGAATTAAAGTGACTTTTATTTTTCCTTATGCAGATTTCTCTACCTTTCTGTCCTTATCTACGTTCTTTTCTTATATTCTTCCCCATGGGAACTTTATCACCTCTAAAAATAAGACTGAGGAAATCTTTTGGGTTAAAGAAAATGAATATCAATCATCTAATGGACAACGTAGGCTGTGTAACTGAAGCAGATTTTGAAATTTAAAGCTCACATTATTTTATTGTCTCACTTGTTTCACAGTTCACATTTTATTAGGTAAGTTCAATATTCAGAGGAAAAGTAAACTAACAGACTGAATCAAATCCTTTTCGAAATAAGGTTGAGGATTAATATAAGGTAAAGCAAATAGCTGGATGAAGTGAAATGTGGGTACATCTGACAAGGGTGAGAAGAGCAGATGGGCGGGATGGACATAGTCATACCTGTGGTAATCTGCATGAATCCTCAAAATCTCCACTGAAAATATCTTTTGGTTCCTCCTTCATGGAGGAAGCCAGTCTTTCATTATTACTTTGCTATCAAACAGTTGTTTATATCTATTTGACGTTCTTCTTTCTTTTATTCTTACTCATTAGTTGGTATGAATTATGGTTTTTCAAGACAAACCGGAAGTCCAGATTTTATGTAAAATCTTTTAATGTGTAAGTGTTGACTTCAGTGGAAAATAGCAACCTCAATGCTCTGCAGAACAAACTGACCATGCCTGGAAGCCAGGATCTGTTCATGGTTCGCCACTGGTGACCTCTGATGCAGGGGAGAAGAGAGGAGGGTAGATGGAGTGACCTGAAGGAGTTCTCACATGTGAAGACGCTGCACATGCAAGAGAGGTGCCATCAGGCAGGTGGGGCAGGAAACGGGATCCCGCTGATGCCATAGTAACCAAGGCCGGAGAGGATTTATGGGGAAGCAAAGGGGTACCTCCTGGGTCCAAAGTGACTTCCGTGAAATAGCATTTGTGATCTTAGAAGAGGAATTTCAAGGGTTGGTGATGGTCAAGTATGGATACAATGAGTTATAAGGAGTCTGTGTGTGATGAAAGTAGAGACAAGACCGCATTCGTATAGTCTGCATTTTCCAGAAGGAGGGAGTAGGCCACAATCATTTGAGGGGAAGTAAGTGGAGGAAAGATGTGGGCATATTTTGTAGACTGAGAACAAATGTCTGGAGCAAGTGGCTTAAGATAAGACCAAATACAGAGATCTAGAGTTAACTTTTGGAAGAATTAAGAATTTAAAGGGAAGCAAAACTCATGGATGAATATGTAAAGTGTTTACGTATGTGGTTAAAGATGTGAATTTTGGGTTGACATTTTAGCCAATATGTCTGGGTTGGAGTCGAAGTGAGGACCTTGGAATAGGATGAGAGCATCTTGAGATAGGAGGAAAAATGGGAAAAGTTTAGTACAAAGGAACTGTAAGCATTACTGAGAATCATGGTGAAATTGGAGAAAGTGACGTGTATTGAAAATCTCCAGCGATTTGCAGTCAGTCACCCTGGAGAAAATGCCTGAAATTTTCCTTAGCGTTAATAGGCAGGAGCTGAGGATTGTTAAGGAGTGAGGGCTTCTGGGTTACTCAAGATGGTTCTGCAGACATGTTGGACCTTGGGAGGTGGGTCTGGGACAGAATTCCAGGAGAAGGTTAGCAGACCAAAGATACTGCAGAGGTACCAGCATGCAAGGCCATGGGAAGGGCTTATTGGAAGAGAACAAGCAGACTAGGTAAAAATAAAAATAGTTCTGATCAGAGAAAAGTTTCAGGGTTTGAAACCTTTTAGTCAAAATTTGGGGGTAAAGGCAGGAAGAGGTCAGAGCATGCATGTGGGTTCCTGGTGAGGAAGTGAAAGTCTTCTTGGGAAAGGAGAGCCAGGACCCTAAGGGTAGGGACAGAATTTGGCACGGGATGTTCTGGATGATGACAGAGAAAGAAGTAGAGAGAAAAACGGAGTCAGTTGAAAGAGTGTTTGAAAAACCCAGGAGAATACATCAAAAGTTGGTGAATGGTGCTATACTTCATGGCACTTAAGATTGACAATTATGTGCCAATTGTTATCAGTCATCGTCTTCCTTGCTCAGTTGAAGACCGGGTTGTATCTGTTTTGTTCACCACTGAATATAATGCCTGGTTCCCAGCAGTGAAGGCTCATAGTAGGCATAGTCAATAAATATGTATTAAATTAATTAAAAGACAGTGATTGGGTGAGAAGAGGGTCATGCAATTTGATGTCATGGACTTAAAAAGATGTGAGGTCACTGATAGAAATGAGTGGGAAATGGTTTGGAAGTGGCAGTAAGGAGCTTGTCTCTTGTTAAAAATATAAAAGATAAAAATGTGCAAATCATTTTTAATAAAAGAAATATAATTAATTCCAACATGTGCTACCCTGCAGGAGACAAAGAAGGAGGTTTGATTTTTTTTCCATCAGAAGCATATGTCTTCAGTCAAATAAGCCAAAAATGGTTGGTTAAAATCTAAATAATCAACACCAAAATCTTTATATTTTCACACTTCTGGAAAGACAGTTATAAAATGGCAAATATGTTTTAAAATTGTAACGTTATGAAAGCATCTAGTGATTCTTGGGTTACCATTCAGTTTCCCCACAAGGTCCCTTTCTGCACTTTATGCTCTCTGGCATTTGGGGTCATAATGAATAGCACTTTGGGATGCATCGCCCTTCCAGAAACGCCTCTGAGAGAGTCAGGGACAGGAGCCAGCAGAGCTATGGAAGGCATAAGGGGTGCTTGACACCTTTGGCTCTTGGCAAAATGAGTCAAGCATATGACTTGACAACTTTTTGGGTGAACAAGTTGTCCCTTGTATACAATATCATCCAGTGACTGATGTGTATTTGCTAATGTGAGCCAGAAAATGAAGCACATTCAAATATGTCATGTTAAAACACAGCAGTGTTTGAATATACACTTACTCTGATTCTCATTTTGGCTTGGAAGCATTGCAGGATGCCCGGTTAGTGTTTTTCCCCTCATTGCTACCACTTTTTTTTCACTAAAACTGAAATTTTCAGTATTGAAGAAAAGTGAAATTGCTGTCTGACATGTTCTGAAGAATTTAAAAGATCAGGTGGTAACTTTCTGGACTTATATTTTATATGTGCGAAAGGGAGAAGGGAGAATGACTTTTGGATTTTATAAAAAGAAAAAATATTCAGATGCAATGAGGAAGTCAGAGTCAAAACATATCCAGCAGCTATATCAATACCAGGCTGCCAAGAATTTGTATATTGAAGCTAGAACTTGCCTAAGAAGTATTCCCCTAGCACGGGAGGACAAGAGCTTCTAGGTCAGAGCCATGTGGTGGTGCCACCATCCATCCTGTCCAGCCCAAGGGCCTGAACATAGCAGACCCTCAAGACATTGATTCTATTTGATCTGTGAATTCCTGTTTGTTTCAGAATGGTTGTCCTGATAAATAGTCTACTGAGAATGAAGAATCACGTATTTTTTAAATACATATAATAAATGGATTATTGATCAGACAGTAGGATGGAGACAGATCTGTCATCCAAAAATTAACATTAGACTTGCCGGTTTGAAATAAATAAAACAAAGCTATCTCTGAGACCCGTTGTTATATGAAGAACTACTTCAATAACTAGTCAGTACCTGCTAGGTCTACTAGGGAATCCATGATAAAGTCGTAGCTCTCAAGGAGCTGGGGGGCTAGGGAAGCCCAAAATAGACAAACAAATCAATATATAATACGGCAGGTGTTTCAGAAAGATGAAGTAAGGTAAGGAGATAAGGGATGATGACAAGCCAGGGAATGGGATGCCTTTTTCTAAAGGGCAATCAGAGAGGCCTCTCTGGCTCAGGTTAATGCTTGTTCCAGAAAGCTAGAATTTGATGCGTCACTCATAATATTCCAGATTGATGGCAGTGCTACGAACTCCAGGCCTGTTTATAGATATTCGGTCATACAGTTTCTAATATTTGTTTTATTTTCAAATAGTTTATTCTCAACTTTAAGTAGTTCAGCCTTTTCTTTGTTTTCTGTTGTACTTTCAAATCTCAGTCTTTAAAATTCTAGGATTTGCTGATTAAGGTTGGATTTTGCGGTTCTTAACATTTGTTATCCTCTCTAAAATTAAATCTACTTTGATGTAATAATTAGATTTACTCTATTTGTATGCCAAGGAAAGTTGTGTCACACAAAACAATTAATTTTTAATTTAGACATATAAAATATATAGGTTATTTCTTCAATATTCTCTTTCTGGAAGTTTTTGTCAATTTTTTCTCTCCCTTCACTATCTGTATTTTTTCTTACTTTTTAAAAATTCTGGCCACAATACATGCATATGAGTAAAAATAAAGCAAACAGCAAAAGGATAGAAAATGATATAAAAAAATTGTCCACCCTGCAGATACCCCCTCAGTTTTTTTGTATTTTGGTATCATTAATATACAATTACATGAGCAACATTGTAGTTACTAGACTCCCCCCATTATCAAGTCCCCACCAGATACCCCATTACAGTCACTGTCCATCAGCGTAGTGAGATGCTGTAGGGTCACTACTTGTCTTCTCTGTGCTATGCTGCCTTCCCCGTGCCCCCCCCCTACATTATGTGTGCTGATCGTAATGCCCCTTTTCTATCCCTCCCTTCCCACCCACCCTTCCCAGTCCCTTTCCCTTTGGTAACTGTTAGTCCATTCTTGAGAAACCCCTTCAATTTTATTCCTAATGGAAAGCCACTGTTAAGAAACTTTAGAAATTTTAATTCAATAGCGGCTATCAGTATAGATGTGTTAGTTTATCTGCCATTTAATAATTTACCAGTATCAGACACTTTGAAAGATGAGGAATTTGAAATAGACTACCTCTCACCTAGCTTATGGTTTTTGTTATGTGTATCAGTTATATTCTGTTTTGAAATTGGAATTAAGCCTTTAGCTTCATTCTATAGTATAACTTTTAAAATTGAAAACTAAGAAATGGCATTTACAACACCAGCAGATTCATCCTTAAAATTTCCTCTACTTCTTGACAAACTTGTTCACCTGATAATGTGGTTGATATCCCATGAAGTTCTTGTTCTTGGATTACTTTTGTTTTTCTGGAAAACCTTTAATTAAAAATATATATGTATAATTAGTACATTTTCAAAAATATCTTCATTTTGATATTTATGCTTATTAATAAAATTTCTAGGTATGGAATACTAATTTCAAACTATATTTTTCCCTCACAATTTGTTTTCATTGTCTTTCTTCAATCATGTAGCACTATTGATGTGAAACCTAATATAAACATGATTCTTTTCTTTTATATATAATTTCTTTTTTTCCTTTCTGGGAGCTTTTTATATTTTCTCTTTATTCCTGGATTTCAAATTTTTCATCAGGACAAGTCTCAGTGTGAGTCTTTTTCTTAATCATCCTGTTTAGCATTGAGTGGAACTAAGTACATTGAAAAACATCTATTTTTCTTTTATTTTTCTCTACTCTCTTACATGAGAAACGTTGAAACACTAGGAACTATCCATATTTCTTAACCTTTTGCATATTTTCCATTCTTCTATTTTCCTTCGGTTATACATACCTCCATTTTAGTTTTCCAGTCCATCCATTTTATTAATTCTCCTGGCCGTTGAATTTTTTTATGCGGGCAAGTATTTTCACTTCCAAGAACATCCTCCTCGCCCCCTTGGTACTTTATCATTGCTTCCTGTTCTTGTGTCATGAATGCAATAATCTCTTTGCCTCTCTGAAGATACTGATTCGGATGTTTTGTTTGTTCAAATCTGCTTAGCTTCCTTGCTTTATTTCTGTTTCCTCATGGATCCGCTTTTGTATTTGTTTATTTGAGGTCTTCTTTTCTCAACTGTTCTTCATTTGTCAACTGTCTGTTTTTTCTCCTTCACTCATTCATTTTTGTGAATGGTTCCCTACATTCGTTCATATAGGCAGGGGTGTGGATTCCTCTGTAATTTTTTAGTTTTATGTCCCAGCAGGCACATCACGGTGGAATTGGGAGGTGAACTGTGGTTCTGTGCAGGTGAATAGGACTAGGTGGCGGCTGGCCTTCCCTACAGAGTGTGGAATAAGGGAACCGCCAGGCAGGAACCCTGCAACTGCCTGAGTTGGAAAGGCCGTGACTCCTGTACGAGGAGCACCTTAGTTCCCTGCTGGGAATACCCACCTTTCCTTCCCCTACAAAAGCCCCCTTTCATGCTCTTGAGGACATCAGTATTTACCTTAAATTGCTTTGTTCCTCTTTCAGTCCCAACAACACCTTTTCAAATGCGTTTATATATTTAATACTTCTTGTATTAAGCATGTAAGTTGCCTGACATAAACTCCCTGAGTAAGTAAATCTTATGAGACGAATTAAAATTACAAATATGGTGAAATCTAGGATCTCCTGAATTGTTAATATAGTACACAAAGTTTTCAAGTCTAAACCAATTACTCAGTTACATATTTTTAATTGAAATGAAAAAGCTGATCTGTTTCTACTGGGCCGTGTTCTCATAAACATTGAAAATTACAAAACATGCAGGATTCCTTTGCATAAAATTATGTGTAGTCATTGAAACATTGCTATTTTAATTCTAAAGTTTTCTAGGCTTGCCCACCAGGGAGATAATTTATATCATCCTATCTCAGCCAGTTAGGTTTATACAATGACCAGCAATGGATGAATGAATCCTTGTCAATGGCTATAATGAGGCACGCTTAGCTCTCTTAAGGTTACTTTATCAATGTCCTTTAAACTGTTTGTGGGGTGAGGGTATGGCGTTGGGCAGGGAAGTGTTCTTATAACCCAGCTCATCTAAATCCCTCATCTGCCCCTTGGTCTACTTCCAATGTGCCCTGGATGAGATCCTGCCTTTCTTTAGCTTTTATGATTTGTGTATGCCTTTTCCATCTAACTGTAAATACCTTTGATAAATAGCGCCTCCTTTTTAGGTATTTTGTAACACAGGGTGACACAGTTCTTGCAGGGTGTTGAAATGATATCCACTGAGTTCTAGAGAACTCTCATGACTGACTTTTCTGTCTCAGTGTTCAAGGTCATGCCCCTAAAAAAAAATGACTGACCAAGAGATGAGCAAGTGACTGCTGACCTCTAGAGGAGACTCGGTGCAACGAAATATCATTTTTCTGTACTAATGACAGCACTGCCATCGTGAGAACGTGAATGGGGAGAGTGCAAGTGAAGCATGTAGCCCAGTGCCTAGCGCGTTAGTAAGGCCACGGTGACTGTTACCATTTACTGTGGCTGCGTTTGGTAAAGCGCTGTCAGTAGAACACATTCATATTTGCATGAGACAACCGTTTGTGCCTTTCTTTAGATGATTAGTATTCTGTCTCCCTTATCCTGCCCTTTGTTTTGAGTAGTATTTTCTTAAGCTGGTATTGCAATAATAATTCAACTTTATGGCAGAGTTTCCATGATTAAGATTTTAGATGGGACGATTCCTTGTGGTGGGAGGCTTGGCCTGTGCACTGCAGGTTTAGTCCCTGCCCACTGTGTATCAGTAGTAGCCCCTCTCCAGCTGTGATGACTGCAGATGTCTCCAAGCCTTGCCACATTTCCCCTGGGGAGGGCAAACTCACCCCTGGCTGGGAAGTGCTCTTTAATACTGATGCCAATCTGTGTATTTTTTTTTAAAAATCATTTCCCTCTTTGTTTCTCTGAACTCCCAGCTTTGATGCTTTCTATCTTTTGCCCTAAAAACAGCATAGAAAATGTCATCACTTCCTTTTCCTCCCAAGCTCAGGGTCCAAAGATGAGAATGCAATTGAGATTAAATTCAAAGCTTTACTTAAATTAATAACCTAATTGTTTCCCATAACCGGTCAGAAAGCACTTTTCGTGATCGTGACATGTGCTTACGTTTGCTGCTGGTAAGAGAATTGCAGATGTATTCCACAGAGGAAAGTGGAATGTTCCCACAGTGGTGCAAAACATTATACTCTTCTAGCCAGTCATTTTCAAAGAGCCGTTTAAATGTGGTTACCACAAAAATAATGGTACAGGCCATCTATTTATGACAAAATTAATTCCTCTCCATTGAAATATTAAAGGCTTTTGATGAAAAGAATCAATTTACTAGAGGCTTCTGGACAATCAATAAATATTTTAACTTGAAGTGTAAAATGCCAAATGATTACATGGTAACCTCAGAATATTATTAGCTTTTTATACTCAGTAAATATTGACTGTTGAGTGAATGGATGATTAAACATAAATATATGTTAAATTTTATCACATGGAAACTCTATATTTATAATTATACTACAATCCCTATGTGGTAGGTTTCTAGAAAAGAAAGTTGTTATAATATCATTTTATGTATCACTGTTAAAAGGTGGGATTTGGGGGAAAGAAAGAGCCGTTTAGATGATCAACCTACCAAAACATAATCCTAAGGAATATTTCTATTAGTGATTTGAATGTTAAACTGTTCTGTTTAGATAAGAACACTGCAAAGATGCTCAACTATGTTATTCAGTAAATTGCTATATCATGAAAAATCAGGTATTTTTCCCCTCCTTGTTCAAGTCTGAAAAATTACTTGCAGAGAGGTGAAAATACATTTAGACAATTGAAATTCCACAGTCCATCTTCCCACATTCATGAAAAAAACAAGTTAGCCTCTCTAAACACAGATCCAAAACAACCAAATCTACCTATTACCACTGGCCTCCGCTACTTCTCAAGGCCCTTTAACCCATTTTATGTTTATTCTTTATCTCTGCACACATATAAACTGGTAATGACTACTACAACAAACGCCACAAAGAATTGCCACATATAAAAAACTGGTGCTTCTTACATAGCTCCTGAAATTAAGTCCGTGCACAAGAAAAGGACATGATTATGAGAGGCAGTAGAATAAATAAAAGGTCTGAGAGCACACAGTCTGGATCTAGACTTCTGGAACAGAGTCCTAGCCTTGCCTACTTAACTATCGGTGACCTTGGGCAAATTATATAACCTCTCATGCCTGTTTTCTCATCTGTAAAAGGTGGATATGTGTGTGTATCCATGAGTTATTTTTCAGGTTGAGTGAATACAAGTGTGTGAAGCACTAGAAAAGAACAGTCAGAACCCCATCATGATTGGTAGTCTTGATTCATTGATGGGCAGAAGAACTTTTAGCGCCCTTTGGTCAGGGTTCATGCATGGAGTATGCTTGAGTTTCACTTACGTGTTGAGCAATCCTTGTGTGATTTCCAGCAAATGTTGATATGCTAAACAGTCATTTATTTCATTATGAGTACAACAGCCATGGCCACAAGGGGTGTGACTAAAAGAATCATCACCTCACTTAATTTACTTGATTTGTGGTTATAACGGCTTGCGACAGCACTGGGAGGGGGCAGACCCCACCCATGTTTCCTTCTCAGAAGACTGTTAGTAACGTCTCACCTCCTGTGGCCCGCACAGTGTCCCAAAGAGCAAGCCAGGAGGAAAACGTGTCTCTTAGGAATAGAAGGGATTGAGAAGAAAGAACAGTCCTCCAGAGGAAGAGCCGAGGAGCTCTAATACATCGGGCCTCGGGACAGCTTTTCAAATAAGAGGTTGATTTTGAATCTCTACACCCACAACAACCCCAGCCTCTCCCCCCGACCCTGACACAACCAGTCACACTGGTGACAATCCACATGGAGTATAAATTCGGCAGTGTGCCTAGACTTGGGGAGATTGTCTCAGCATGTGTTCTGTTTATTTGCACGCATTCAGGAGCCCTGCAGTACCTTGGGGATCTCATCCATGTCTTCCACAAGCTACAGGAGAACGGCAAACCGGGACGCACACAGCAGGCGTTCTTTGGGGTTTTCTTTGGCCCGGCCGTCTGGGTGTGTGGCGGCCACGGGAGCCGCGGCCTCGTCTGGGGAGTTTTAGGGGAGTTAGGAGCTGTCATTAGTGAAAAACCTTTGCAAGATGCTAAAGTCCCTTCCCAGTATTAAGCTCTGATCTCCACGAGAGCACAGCTAATGGCAGGAATCATTAAAATGAGCTGACTAACGCCCAGAAAACAATGTGACGCATCTTTCAGGATGAAACCTCCTGACATGACAGTAATGTGCAGGCAGTGGGCAGATATTCTGTGGTTACCACTTCCCGGTTATTAAGGTTCTTTGTTGTTCACCGACTCAGTATTTTTGGTTGGTTGTTTTATTTGTAAATATATATAACAAGTTTTCTGTCCTATAAAAACATCCTAGATTTCTGTGACTTTACCAAATTAGCTTGGATGAGATGGAAGAAGCAGCAGTTAGGAACGGCGGTTTGAGGGCTCTGAAATATCTCTCACCATTGGATCTTATTTCTTCTGAAGAAAATGGAGTGATATTTCATGTTAGTTATATTAATCTCTGATTTTAAAATGAGTAAATGTGAAAAAAATCATGACTGTGTTTGTGAGCCTAAGGCTTGAAGTAGATGACGAATTTTCAAGACATAACACCAAGGAGCAAATTCTTAAAATGTCTTATTTTTTCACGAGAGACCACAGCTGGCTAAGTCACTTGAGATTAATCGACTTCTTACATTCTTTATATGCATGGTAGTCACAGCTTTATTAAATACAAACATTTTACCTTCTGCCTGAAAAGGAAGTTTTTTGAGGTTTAAAACAATTTTTTTTAGAAACCAAACACACGTAGAACATTGCAACAAAAAAGCACCACACTACCTTTTCTATACTTAGGCAAATAACTGCAAAGCAAGCCCCAATCAATCCTTGGAAAAAATTAAAAAGTAGAATATTTACCAGCAATTCCCAGAAACATCCCTCTGCCTCCTTATCTTTCCTAATCACTGTTACAAGCTCCCCCCTGCCTAGAGGTAACCACCATCCTGACTTCTGTGGTGAGAAACTCCTTGTTTTTCTTCTTCATTTGTTGTCATGATTCCTGTGCACACCCCTAAACACTCTACAGGGTTTTTTTTTTTCTCCTATTTTTACACTTTTTGTATACATGAAACCACACTCTATATGCACTTTGGAGGCCTGCTCTTTTTTTTCACTAATATTATAGTTCTAAGACTGATCTATGATGCTTGTTTGTCTAAAAATATTCTGCTATGGAAACTGTACCAACATTTTATGTGTCCACTCCACTGTGGATGAACACCTGGGCTCTTTCTAGTTTTCGAGCGCTAACAATCATGCTGCAGTAATTAACGTTCATCATTATGAACCTGGGTGATCAAGAAAAGGTGCACTTGGACTCCATATATTGGATGTAAGGATATGTGGAATTAGAGATTGTTTGCATCTGGATGCACCTAAATGTGATATTTTTGAACATTTAAGGGAATTTAGTTTTAATGCCAGAAAGTTCACTTACTTGGAATGTGCTAATGAAAAGATATAATCAAATTCAATACCTACACTGAACGGAGATGTAGAAGGCTAAGAAGATACCTGTTGTCGATGGATTTTCTATCCTATTGTTTTCCTATCCAACCCAAGGGGGAGGCCCATCCAACAGTGCAGAAATTTTGCTGCCATTGCCACCCCAAACTTGATGAATGGGTGGTAGTGACGAAGGAATGTTCAGGGAGAGATAAGTAAGCCAACTAAGGGTGAGTAACATGGAATACAGAGCAACAGAAAAAAATATTTTTAAAGTAGTCACTCTTTATTGGGAACATATGTGTACCAGACTGCTTAGTGCCTTATTTATGTATCTCAGTATTCTTCACACTAGCCCCATGAAAAATGGGCAGTGTCTCTAGGCGTGTGACCTGGGCTAGGGGGGCCCTCCCTGGGTGTTAATGTTCTGCTCGTACCATCTTGCAATTCTTAATAATTTTGAACAAAGGGCACATGTGCTCATTGGGCACTGTACCCTACAAATTATGCAGCTAGTTTTGTTGCAGAAACTGGGACCTACAGAGGAAAGTCACTTGCCCTGCATCACTCAGCTATTAAGCAGAAGAGTGAAGACTCCAGCCTTGTTTGCGATGCTGATTCCTGCTGTTTTAACTCTTGTGCTTGTCTCATTTGCCTTCAGTTTTCAAGATAAATGAACAACAGAAGCTAGAAGCAACTACAATTAATACAAGCCAGGATACTAAAACAGATAGGAAAACAAATCATCAGAGTATAATAAAAGATATTTGGAATGAATGAAACATGATTATTGTCAATGTTACCTTGAGCTAATCACAGAAATCCAAAATAAATAATTAAAAACTATAAAGCCTTTCCCTGGAGTAAACAGAGCCTTGAATTCAGAATCCTGTTCCAAGGTGACTCTGCTCAGTTTTGGCTATCCAAAGCACAATGTGATGTTGACCCAGCTCTGCTCTTTTTAGCAATTTGTGCAAGAAGTGCCAAGAGCGGATTCGTGGTGGTAATAGTCCAGGAAGAAGGAGCAGGTGGTGGGGGGCCTGCAACTGCTCCTTGCTCAGACTCCATCAGTTCTGCTGTGCCTGCTGACTGCATTAGATGAAACACTGCAAACAAACCATACCCTGTTTCATGCTTACTAGACCCAGCTCACTTGGAGGAAGTTTTAAGATAGCCTCATTTTTCTTTGCAATATGTCAGTTTACTCCTCTAACCATGGGATATTTTTCAAATTTTTATTTATGCTTCATGTTAATCCAGCAAGTACAAAGTAATGATTCTCAAGAGCACTTCCATAGACCACCCTTCCTTGAAGACTAATTAAAGTCAAACTTACATGATTTTAAAGAATGATATTGTAAAACATTCCTGATTCGTTCATTCTGTTTGAGATAATGCCTTGAAATGTGTTCTTGAGTTATTCCAAAGCACCTGTGGGTTTCAGGGTCCAAGCCAAGTGACCACAAAAGAGCATGCCTGTTATATAAAGAACATGTTTTTTTAAATATATCCATTACATGTTAGTAATAAAAACACCTAAATTCTCTTGATTCATTTCTTCAGCCTCCAAAAATATCAGATGCACTTAAAGGCTATCTTGTGGAAGTATGCACATCTGGAAATACTAGATTGTACCAGCAGTGTTTTTAATGACCACATGCATGCCTGTGCTCTGCTAAGGGTGGATCTGACTAACCTCCTCTTGGGAATTACTAGGGTTCAGCACACTAGGGCTTCTGGAGCAAGGGCTAACTGGGGACTGCCAACGCTGGCTTAAGACTTCGGGGCAAAGGGAACTTGTGTCAAAGACCTGAGTAAGGCAGAATGGAAAGTGAGGCTAGGACAGGAATGTCGAATGCTAGAAGCCGATAGAGTTAGGGATGGTTATAAAAAAAGATAGCTTTCTGTTGAAAACTGGTAAGACCCTGTAGCCAGTTCTGGAAAGGGAACCTGAAAAGATCCAAGACACCTCGAGACAGGACAGGGTGTGTCACAGTGGCTTCCTCTCAGCAGTCTGGGGGTATTTAAAGGCATCAGATGCTAGGTCTCATGGTATAAATTCAAGAGCTGCAAGCATTCACAGTTTAAAGCCTGAACAATGATGAAAGCTGCAGAGAAAAGAGGAGAACTTACATGGCCCTAAAACAATAGTTTCCTATGTTGGGTGTGCATGAAAATGACCTGGGGAGCTTTTCAAAATCCATACGGCAAGTTACATCCCAGGCCAATTAAGTCAGGATCTCAGGAGGCAGGATTCAGACATTGATTCCACCTTGCAACAAGGTTGAGACCCAGTGGTCTCAAGCGAGTGGTGGAGTTTACCTGTTTCCTTAGTCATCCATTATCAGTGTGTACCTGGTGTATCTACAGATGAATCACATGCATCATAATTCATAGATTAACCACAATTACATTTCAGAATACTTATACTTAAGTTATATGAGATGTTTTGTCCACACATTCACTTGCGGAGTTCTGCTTACCAGGCCTCAATGCCCATCATCAGAGACTGGGACCTCTACATCAAACAGCTCATTCTGTCATCCTAATTTAAAAGGCCAGTGTGGCGCAGCAAGACATTTGTTCTAAAGAGACCACTTCTGTTGAAATAGATTTGGGGCTATTACCTAGATAATAGAACCACACTATTATCAGGGGGTCAAGGAAGCTGCAGAGCTCCTGACTCATTTGACCAAATCCTAGGCGAGAGATTTGTAGTATATGATGTCATTTGATATTTAGAGAAAAGGGAGACATAAAACCTTCACTTCTCCCAAATATTTATTTTGGGGATATTTGTGGATAATCTTTCTTTGGATATTCAAGAGTTTTGATGTTGCAGATCTTCTGAAATTGTCTCAGGGTCCTCAGACCACCCTTTGATAATATTCAGCTGGGGACTATGCATAGTGAAAGATGTTAGGACTGCAAATCTGCAGATGAATGTATTTTCCAGTTTTCACTCAAATTAGAACTATGTGCTCTGTCCTTCACTTGTGAGAATTGTGTTTTTATTCTGAATTGTTTCCCTAATCCTTTCTTCCCTCAGCTGTGGGACATGATGCGTTCTATTCCCCTCTGTATTCTAGGCCATGTAGGCCACATAAATACTATTGATATGGATGTACAACTGCCCTACAAAAAAGAATGATAAACACTCAGGAAAAACATTCTCCCAAGTAAAGTGCAGTTACTGCCGTTTAATCACATTTTAAAACATGAATAAGGGTCCTGCTTGTGATATATTCCATGACTTCTCAAACAATAAAAGAAGTTGTCTCAAGTTTTTATTTCTGAAAAAAACAAATGGTGAATCGTGCCTATAGTGTTTTGAAAATGTGGCTGTGAATATAGTTTGTTCTTAGAGTTGGTACTCCTAAATCATCTTTTACAATGAAAATAGTTGGGTAGGGGAGATAAGAAGATTAAGAAAAAGGCGTCCATGTTTATAGTCAGAATCAGGCAGTAAACAATTGTATTTTTGTAGTTTACATCTAGAAAATAGGATTAATTTCACTACTTCATTGGAGAAATTAGTAAAATGAAATCACATAGCAAGAACCACTCCATATTAGCTCAATATCTTATTTTTAGCAGTCTTATATGCTCTTTTTTTGTAATACCATTATCTCAAATTCATTGTTTCCTGCCGATCTGTTTTATTTATTTTATTCTATTGCATTGGATTTATAAATTCGTATTTTAAAAATTAAAAGTTCATCAGAGAGTAGAGAGTTGGTTGCCAGCAGTAGGGGGTTAGAAAAAATAGGAAGTCACCAGTAAAAGGGTATAAGATGAATAAATTCTAATGAATAACATCCTAACAATTAATTTAGGTAATTATATGTGTAACATGTAAAGCTTGGAGGCCATAGTTGACAGCACTGTGTTATATAATTGGAATTTGCTAAAAGGCTGGAACTTATCATAGATAAATATCAGAGGTAAGGGATGTGTTAATTAACTGGGAGAAATTCTTTCACGTGTATACATATATCAAATCACCAGGAGATACACTTTAAATATCTAACAATTTTATGTCAGTTATACCTCTAAAAGCTGCAATTAAAAAAAAAAGACTTAGAGGTTCTTTTTAAAAATAACACAAATAAATCATAATCACATTATTTAATACTTAAAATGTTAGGCAGACTTCATGTAGGTAAAATACGAGCAAACACAAATGCAGCCAAAATATCAGATATACTTCTAGGACTCAAAATAAGCTTTAGTTTAAATAAGAATTAGGTGAAAATTCAGTTAACCAAGCAAGTACCAGTTATTCTGACCAATATTTTTTTTTAACCTAAAGTAATTGTGAATGTCCTGGAGGTTATATATAATTGTCAGCTCTAGTGGATTGAGACTACCCCATGAAGTCTTTTTCTCCCAACATGTTTAATAGAATGACACTTTTAGAACGGTTAGTGGTGGACTGTCATGAGCCTCTCAGTGGAGGGACCTAGTCGAGCAAGCTGTTTACACTGGAAGATTCTGAGGCTTCAGGCTTATCAAGTAACTTAACCAGTTAGTTAATGGCAACAGAGCTGGGACTAACTCAGTTCTCTTAACTCTAAGTCTAGTATGCTTTCCGTGTCACTGAATGTGCTTCCAGGTTTTTTTGGATGATGGGCCGGATCGTACTACTCTGAAAGCAGTAAGAGAGTGCATTCACGGTGATCGCATTAAATCTGAAACTAACATGTGGACAAGACATCATTGTACGCTCACTCTCATGGCAAGGCAAACGTGACACCAAGATCAGTACATAAGGTCCCTGTGGCTAGTGCTACATGCTGTAAAGAGAATCAAAGAGGGTGATGGGATGGAGAATAGTCCCCCCTTGGCCCTTGAGGTCAGGGCTTTGAGGACATGAATTGTGAAGAGAGACGCGAATGGTGTGAGAAGAAGCCGGCCGTGTGAGGGTCTATGAGGAAAGCATTCCAAGCAGATGCAAGAGGAACTGTAGGGCCCCAGGAGGGGAATGCACCGTGCGCGGTCTGGAGACAAGAAGGAAAACCAGGGTGGCTTCAGTGAGGCGGTGGCAGGGCAGGGCAAGGGGGATGAGGTCAGAGATGTGGCTGGGAGCCAGCTGTCACAGGCCCTGCTCACTGATTATTTCAGTTGCAGTGAGGTACTGTTGGAGGATTTTCAGCAGCAGAGTGATAGGAGTGAATCATGCTTTTAAAAAGGCTGCTTTGGCTGTTCTGTGGAGATTGGGCAGCGGCCATGAGATGAGTGAGGGACAAACGCTGGCTGCTGGAGTGCACAGGACCTGCTGGTGGGTTTTTGGTCTGGATCACAAGGGGACAGCAATGCTGTTCACTATAGTGTGCAAGACTGGGGTGTCGGGGAAACATCAGCAGTTCTTGGGAAGCATGTGAGGCTTGGGAGGCCTACTGGAAATCCACAGGAGTCTCTAGGTGGCATCACATGCAAGAGTCTGGAACTCAAGGGCATAGGATATTGAGGAGCGCCGCACAGAGGCTGTGTAGGGAGGCCAGGGGCAGGGAGCGGTTCCTCCTGCAGTGCGAGCGAGAAGTGATCATCTCAGGAGGAAACCCCTTAAGCTAGCAGGAGAGCAGGGCTGGGAGAAGAGGATTGGGGAATGGGACGGGACAGGCTGATCTCAGAGCCCCAGCACTGTCACCTCCTTAATCCCCAGCAAACATCTCAGAGTGAATAATTCAGCGGCAATTGTGTTAAAGGGAATTACTGAAACATTAAACACAATACATTGAATTGCATAGATTCATTCAACTACTACAGAAGGTAATTGGCAGTTTTTCTTTTATAGTTAGCTCTAGAAAGACATTTAATAATATGGAAAGAGTTTTACTATGTTAAATGCAGGTTGCAAGTACCAAAAAATTACAGACTATGCCTTTCAGGATCAAATTTACAATGGGAGAGATCCACAGGGAGATAAAGACGTTAAAGGAGCCCCCTCCAGAGCACCCACTTCATGAATTTTTCCTAGAATTGTCTGAAGTGGCAGCTTTGGCATAGATAAAATTCCTGTGGCTCCTCTTTAATGACAAAGCTCAAGATATTTTCATGTGTATCTTATTCGATAATGGGGGAGAGGCAACAGTGGAGGAGAGAGTCCCTTTCAGTTCTTGTAGTTGGGTGGTTCTGGTATGTTTGAAGTTAACTCGTCTCAAAGAGTAAGTTGTTTGCTGGGGTACGTTCTTAAATGATATGTTAAAAACAACAGCTGTTCTATCAAAGTAAGAAAAGGAGTAAAAAGCATCTCTTCACCACTAAATTTTTGTGATAAAAAAAGATGGACCTTCACTTGAGCGGCTCTGATTTAAATGAAAATTTCCCCCTCATCTGCAGCCAGATGGATTGGGACAGGATTGATATGGGCTACTTAGAAAAATTAACTTTTAGGAAGGAAATTTAATAGTACAGTTTCAAGATAAAATTACTCTTTCCCATATCCTTCTTAGTCAATAAACCAATAGATATTTGTTGGAATTTGTTGTCACATGAAATAAAATTTAAAAGGTAAAACTTAAATTTATCAATGATAACATATCAGAAAGAAAAGTCAGTTGTGGATGTGATGACTTTTGTTTTTGGCTTTTTGTATTTTACTATGGCATTTTCAATTGTTTCCTATTTTTATTTCTTGAGAAAACAATGTGTTTGATTGTCATTTACCAAAAACACATGTGACTCTCTCCTCCACTGTTGCCTTCCCCCATTATGTACACACACGTAGAGTTGTGTTCTGCTATTATGCATGCCATCATTATCCATATTTGTACACATATCATGGCTTTTTTTGATCAAAGATGACACTATTGATGGCATCAGCTCTAAACTGGGGTGTAATCAAGGGAATTTCTTTCACAGTCCTTGCTGGCTAGATAAGCAGTCTAGACTTTGAAGTCTGGATTGGCCACTTGAAATATGTGACCTCCAAAATTCTGCCTTTTAATTTTTTGGTCTCTTGGCAACATAATATATTTATACTTTGGCCACCACCTCCCCATACAGAAATATGTGCTGCTGTTTTAAAGTTTAAAACAACAAATGGGAAAGTTGCCTCACACGGAGGATTCAGTATTACTGGAGCTGTCCTCCCTGCCTTCTGTTCATGTGGACCTCTAGTAAGAATTATGAATACGAAGAGAACAAACTAAAAAGAACCCTTCTCTGGCCAGATTTGTGAGTATGCATCTTTAGTTATAAACATAGCACTCTCTTCCTGCTGGTATAATGTCATTATCATTAAGTCTTTTTCACAGTTTAGCAAAGAGAAGTTGGTGGTTGAATGGGACTGTGGTGGAAGGAAACTGGAAACAAGCTAAATGAAAATATTAGTAGTGTAAATGCCACTGCAGACTGCAGAAGCCTCAGATCCTAACATCTGAAATCTGACGCCAAGCCACTCCAGGGGTCTCTCTGGGTTTCTCCTGTCGAGAGTAACAGAATAACCAGGCCCTGGCTGAGCGCCCAGGGGCTGCCTCCGAGATGTTCTGAATTCACAGTGGTCTCCTGTCGCTGCCCTTTGCCTCTCTAATCCCCCTCCTGCTTTCGGACAACCTGAAGTAGATCTAGATATGATCTGAATTTTATATTCTGTCATCTTCAGTTATAACAAAGCATTTCACATCAATAGTATTGATATAAAGGACACCTTCAGTTCCTCACCCTCAGCACTGTTATGCTGGAAAATTCTTTGTTGTGGGGGTTGGCCTGTGTCTTCCAGAATGTTGAGCGGCATGCATGGCCTCTACCCACCAGATGCCAGTAAACAACCCACTCATCCCTGCTTGGCCATCGAAAACCCCTGGACATTGCTTAATGTCCCCTAGGGCAAAATCATCCGCCGCTGAGAAGTCCTGAGTTAGAGAAAAGAAAACTAATATTTATTTAGCATCCCTGAAGTGCCAGAGGTATACTAGATGTTTTCTATAATCTGATAATTAACCTTTGAGGTCTTACTACTTTACCATAGATTAGGAACTGGAGAGATGGAAGGATAAGTTTTGTTGTTGTTGTTTTTTCTTGATTATTTACTTTTTAATAATCAACAATGAAAATGCATTTTAACCAGAGAAATTATTTTATACCTAGAAAAAAATAGAAAATGTTATGGTTAATATTTTTACCCCATAATATGGCTGTGCATTTTAGACATTCCCTAAATTGCAAACACTTAACTCAAAAATTTTCCAAAAGTATAAAAAGCCAAAAAGTCATTATTGGATGTTGACTTCCTTTATTTATTTATTTATTTATTACAATTTTTTTATTAAGGTATTATTGATATACACTCTTATGAAGGTTTCACATGAAAAACAATGTGGTTACTGCATTCACCCATATTATCGAGTTCCCTCCCATACACCATTGCAGTCACTGTCCATCAGTGTAGTAAGATGCAACAGAGTCCCTATTTGTCTTCTCTAAACTACAGTCTTCCCCATAACCCCACACATACCATGTGCACTAATCATGTTACCCCTCAGTCCCCTTCTCCCTCCCTCCCCTCCCACCCTCCCCCACCCCTCCCCTTTGGTAACCACTAGTCCCTCCTTAGAGTTTGTGAGTCTGCAGCTGTTTTGTTCCTTCAGTTTTGCTTCATTGTTATACTCCACAAATGAGGGAAATCATTTGGTACTTGTCTTTCTCTGCCTGACTTACTTCACTGAGCATAATACCCTCCAGCTCCATCCATGTTGTTGCAAATGATAGGATTTGTTTCTTTCTTATGGATGAATAATATTCCATTGTGCATATGTACCAGCTCTTCTTTATCCATTCATCTGCTGAGGACACTTAGGTTGCTTCCATATCATGGCTATTGTAAATAGTGCTGCGATAAACATAGGGGTGCATATGTCTTTTTGAATCTGAGAACTTGAATTCTTTGAGTAAATTGCTAGGAGTGGAATTCCCAGGTCAAATGGTATTTCTATTTTTAGTTTTTGAGGAACCTCCATATTGCTTTCCACGATGGTTGAAATAGTTTACATTCCCACCAGCAGTGTAGGAGGGTTCCCCTTTCTCCACATCCTTGCCAACATTTGTTGTTCTTAATCTTTTCGATGCTGGCCATCCTAACTGGTGTGAGGTGATATCTCATTGTGGTTTTAATTTGCATTTCCCTGATAATTAGTGATGTGGAGCATCTTTTCATGTGCCCATTGGCCATCTGAATTTCTTCTTTGGAGAATTGTCTGTTCATATCCTCCACCCATTTTGTAATCAGGTTATTTGCTTTTTGGGTGTTGAGGCATGTGAGTTCTTTATATATTTTGAATGTTAACCCCTTGTTGAATATGTCATTTAGAAATATATCCTCCCATATTGTAGGATATCTTTTCATTCTGTTGATGGTGTCCTTTGCTGTACAGAAGTTTTTTAGTATGATGTAGTCCATTCATTCAGTTTTGCTTTTGTTTCCCTTGCCTGAGGAGATGCATTTCAGGAAAAAGTTGCTCATGTTTATATTCAGGAGATTTTTGCCTATGTTGTCTTCTAAGAGTTTTATGGTTTCATGACTTACATTCAGGTCTTTGATCCATTTTGAGTTTATTTTGTATATGGGGTTAGGCAATAATCCAGTTTCATTCTCTTACATGTAGCTGTCCAGTTTTGCCAACACCAATTGTTGAAGAGGCTGTCATTTTCCCCATTGTATATCCAAGGCTCCTTTATCATATATTTACTGACCATATATTCTTGGTTTAATATCTGGGCTCTCTAGTCTGTTCCATTGGTCTATGGGTCTGTTCTTGTGCCAGTACCAAATTGTCTTGATTTTGTGGCTTCGGAGTAGAGCTTGCAGTCAGGGAGCATAATCCCCCCCCCCCGCTTTATTCTTCCTTCTCAGGATTACTTTGGCTATTCAGGTGTTGACCTTCCTTTTTTCATTCTCTAACACTGGAAAGTGACCACATTGTCTTGGATTTGTCGTTTCTAGCAGGTAAACTCTCTGTTGTCTAAAAAATACTATTTTTTGCTACATGTACCTCCTTTGTCCCCTTTCCTGTTTTCCATTCTCAGTAGTCTGTCATTGATACCTTATTTAATCTCTCTTCTGCTTTTCTCTTCATCGTCATAGGGTCATTAAGAAAATACCTCTCAATCCCATTTGCAAGAAAAATTCATAATTAATGTGTGAAAAGAATGATATAACTGTAATCAGAACATACTGTTATTTAATATTAGTTTATAGGAGCTTGGAAAGGCATGGAAGTTCCTGTATGTTCCATTCATAATTTCTATCCTCCTCCTCCTCTTTCCTCCTCTTCAAACCCCAGTTGTTTTTTGCTTACCCAAAATCAACATTAGTTATTGACATTTTAGTGAATATATTTCAGTGACATGGTAAATTAAAAGGGCTAAGAACTTGGCAGCTAACAGTCATATACATCATAGTCAGAAAAGAAATATTTTAAATTGAAAGCTGGCATCTAGGCAAAATTTTTCAAAAATTTCAAAACATTTCTCTCAAATAAATTCAGAATAAATATGTGCCAGAGATTTTTTAAATTCAGTGGAGAAACCAGCAGGATAGTAAAACCAGTTTAACAGATTATGGTAAAATACATAAGTATTTGTGCTCACTGAAAGAAGGAATACTGGGCTAAGATTGTTGAATTAGATACAGAACTGGTTAATGCTCTACAGGGCAATAAAACAATAATTTGGGGCTTATATTTTATACAAGAAAGAAATCATTAGCATTTCTGCTAGACAAATTCATTTCTGCAGGACAAATGTATTTGCACTTCTGTTTTCTGCAAGTTAATATCTACCCTCATAGAGCTATAAAATATTATAATCTATAGTAAATACTGAGTTAAACACAGGTTTCTAATTTCCCTAGAAAATTAGATAACCCTGGGTTACCTATTAGACACTTAAAACTCTCTGAGGTTGAAAATGTAATGTAAACCTATTATAAAAATTTGAAAAATAATAAATATTTTTAAAGAGAGGGAAAAAACCACAACCAGATGCAACCACTGTAAACAGAATTCATGGATTTCCTTTCAAGTTCTTTTTCCAAATATTTTTAACAGTAGAGTCATTATTGTGCAAAAAAATTGGTAAGCTACTTTTTTCTTTTACTTACTCTCACCTAACGTATCTATTTTGTTGTATAATGAAAGTGTCCCATAAACATTTTAATGTCTACATAATGATTTGGCATTTTTTATTGCATTCTTTTCATGGTTTTTCTACTTCTAAAATTATTTATTTATTTTGAATTTTTGAAAAAATACCAAAAAGCATAGAAAATAATATAATGACCAGTGTTGGAGGTACAACCTAGTTTAAGAAATTAAGTGTCACGAATAGAGCTGCCCTCTTCCCCTACGGACCCTCCAGTATGTACACCTATCGCAGTGTCATCACTAGCCGGTTTTAGTACTCATCTGTTTTTCTTTACACTTTACCACCTCCAGAAAGTATAGAGTCTTTTAGTGTGTTTTCAGACTTCATGCAGATTGTACCACAGGTTCTTCAGGAATAAAGGTTCTGCAGCTTGCTTTTTCCTACTGGCATTATGTTTATGGGGATTTATCCATGCAGTTACTTAAAGACCATTCGCTTTCAATGCTGAATAGTCTTCAGATTTGTCTACCCACTCTCCTGTTTGTCCTCATTGAGGTTCTGGCCCTTTTTCACTAGACGCCCCCAGTGTTGCCTGGGACATCCTGTGCATATATCCCCCTGGATGCTTGTGTGAGGGTTTCTCTGTGTGCGTCTGAGGGACAGGAGGACAATCAGAGGATATGAGTATCTACAGCTTCCCTGAATTTTGCTAAGTCTCTCGCTGGCTGTACCAGTTTATACTCCCATCAACAACACAGAAAAGTCTGGTTGCTCTCCATCAAGGGTCGGCAGACCTTTTTGTGAAAGACCAGATAAGAAATATTTAAGCCCTGGACAGCTGCATGGTTTCTGCTGTAACTATTCAACTCCACTGTTGATCCAAAGCAGCCACAGGTGACATAGAAATGAATGAGCATAACTGTGGTCTTTGCTGAAGGACACTACAATTTGAGTTTCATATCATTTTCATGTGTCACAAAATACAATCTTCTTTTGATTTTTTTTCAGCCATTTTAAAATGTAAAACACAAATGCAAATTAGTTCAACCATTGTGGAAAGCAGTATGGAGGTTCCTCAAAAAACTCAAAATAGAAATACCATTTGACCCAGGAATCCCACTCCTAGGAATTTACCCTAAGAATGCAGCAGCCCAGTTTGAAAAAGACATGTGCACCCCATGTTTATCACAGCACTATTTACAATAGCCAAGAAATGGAAGCAACCTAAGTGTCCATCAGTAGATGAATGGATAAAGAAGGTGTGGTACATATACACAATGGAATATTATTCAGCCATAAGAAGAAAACAAATCCTACCATTTGCAACAACATGGATGGAGCTAGAGGGTATTACGCTCAGTGAAATAAGCCAAGCCGAAAAAGACAAGTATCAAATGATTTCACTCATATGTGGAGTATAAGAACAAAGAAAAAAAAAACTGAAGGAACAAAACAGCAGCAGACTCACAGAACCCAAGAACGGACTAACAGTTACCAAAGGGAAAGGGACTGGGGAAGATGGGTGGGAAGGGAGGGATAAGAGGGTAAAAGGGGCATTACGATTAGCAGACGTAAGGTAGGGGGGCACGGGGAGGGCTGTACAACTCAGAGAAGACAAGTAGTGACTCTGTAGCATCTCACTACATTGACGGACAGTGACTGTAATGGGGTTGGTGGGGGGGACCTGATGAAGGGGGTAGTTTAATCACCATAATATTGCACATGTAATTGTACATTAATGATACCAAAATAAATTATTAAAACAAAAGATAAAAAAAAAATAATAAAATAAAATGTAAAACACATTCTTAGCTTGCACATCACACAAAACAGATAGCTGTTACTAGTTTGGCCTTCAGGCTGCAGTTTGCCAAATGGCCCCTGCTTGACCAAGATGTGGTATTTCAGATATCTTCGATGTTTCTACTCTCGTGGGTGTGAAATGGTAAATTATGATTTTAATTTGTATTCCTGAATAGTAGTGAAGTGAAACATTTGATCATGTTTATTTGCCCCAGGGAATTCTCTGGTATGGTTTATTTATTCGTGTTTCTTATTCTTTCAGATTGTGGGTCTTCAGTTTATTGACTTGCAGGAGTTCTTTCTCCTTTCTGGGTAGGAATCCTTCATTACATACTTTGCAAACATGATCTTAGAGTATTGTGGTTATCATTTCCTTTTTCTGAGGTGTCTTGATGAAGTGTTTTAATTTAAATAAAATTAAATCTATGCAAGTGATATTTATTTGACTGCATGAGAAAAAAAATTACATTTTTCATATGCTTTGAGAATTTGAAAGGTGACCCAAAAAGAAAGATACCACTTTCTTGTATGAAACAGAGGAAATACTTCTTCCTTACTGGGTATGAGTACAAGAATGTTCTCACTCTTATTCCAGACTCTTCCCTTGGTCCAGTAGTTCCTTTGAATGCCAGCAGCTCGTCCAGTTAGTTGTGCCATCTGCTGTTCCACAGCGAGGGAGGCATCTTCAAGCACCGCTGCAGTCAGCACTGCCCAAGGGCCCGCAACCCATATCAGGGAACTGTCGCTCTGCTTTCAAGAGTTGGCAGGCTTCACTTTTTTAAGCCAGCTGATGTCATTCATAGCACACAAAGCCCCTCCTACTTGGTTTGTTAATGGACTTTGATGGGCTTCTTGGCTGTGTCTAAGTGGTTCTGGAACAGAGAGGACTGTTGGTATCTGAAGAACTTTAGAAAGTCACCCGGGCTGGACGGCACAGCCCCAGCCAGCAAGGAAAAGGAAGCAGTTGATAAGCTGCTCAGCGAGGCCAGGCTTGGCTGCCTTGAGCTTTTTTACTGAGTTCTTGCTCCTGTGAAGCATTTCTTGCTCTCTGGAGAGCTGGGCCCTCTTGAAACTGGGCTGGCATGCTTGACAGACGCTTCACGTCTCCTCAAACTAAGCACATTTTCTCTGGGGTAAGCATATGGGCAGGGAGGCAGGCCAGATGCATGGTGCGGTTTAAAGAAAGCAGGAGTGTGCTGGCTTGGTAATGAGCTCAAGGTAAAATCACAATAGTTGTGCCGCTTTTTGTTAAGTTTTTCTTAGGGGCTTTGAGCAAGTAAGACTGTAATTCTGATTTTAAAATGTATCTTATTGAGATGGGAGAGAGGGAAGCAGAGAAACTTAGGGGAAATGAGGATGCTTTTCCAGCTGGGGAGTCCCTTGTTGCATCGTGGATCTTGCGACAACCTAGCCACTGAGCCGGGTCTTTGTTTTTTCTGTTTTCTGAGGCCTTTCTGTGTAAATCAGGATTATTTGACTTCCTGTGTTGCTACGAATGAAGATTTGATTGCTGTTGGTCACTTTAAAAGTTTTTGAATTTAATGAAATACAAAAATAAGAGTCTCATATTTAAAATATGTAAGGATAGAGCTTTGCCACACACAGCTGGATGTTTGGGTCTTTAGATTTGGTTTAGAACTTTTAAAAAGAAAAGAGTGCATCCATGTTTAGTGCCCCTCTAGGGAATGCTTCAGAAAAAATGATAATTCTGGAACCCAAATGTAAACTGTAGCCTGTAAAAATAATCATAAGGTTACAAGTATCTGTGCTAATAGGATGTGAAAATATAATTTTTAAATCAGTAAAATGCAGCTTGTTTAGAAATTCTTTCCAAGTTACCTTTTTTGTCTCTAGTAGTTCCAATCTACACTAAATTTAGTTTAACAGAGAAAAATACTAAGAAATATCTGTGTGCAGTTGTCATTCATTCTGTTGTATCATGTAAAGTGTTAACACAGTCAGTAAACTCTGAGATGTGATGCTTAAACTATGTGATTTCAATGATGTTTTGTTATATTTCATTTTCAATTTTCTAAACATAACAGTTTTCCTTGCTTGTGTTTACCCCCATTAAATTTTGTAGACCCCATTGTATTACTTTAGATTCCGACGTGACTGTCAATGTTTATACTAATTATAAAGAATTTCTGGGCAGCAAATACTTCACCCAAGTTTCTGAGCTTTCCAAATGCCACTCATGTTTAATTCAGAAATTATTCAACACCTGTTTGCTTTGAGAGGCATCGGTAGTCATCATTTCCCATAAACTTGCCTGCTTTCTAAGAATATGATCACACACAAAATAGCTGTTACAGTTTTTCTACAGAGAAATTCTATTATGAATTAGGGAATGGTATAATCCCAAACCCAAAGTGCCAAGTATCCATTTTGCCAAATATATTCCAGGGGCCATCTTGGATAGTTTCAGTGGTGAAATTGGGCACAAAAACGCCACAGTTATTTAATTGGGACGTTAGTCTAGATGTCTCCAAAATAGTTACTTGAATAACTTATTGTACAGTTAATTTCAGTTCTGTCTTGAGGTATTATGGGGAATCTGCACAGGAATATTTATTCTTTTAAGCTGCTTTCTCTTCCTAATTCTTGATTGTTGTTTTCAATGGCCTACTCACTTCTCTTTTTAATTAGTGCCAGTGTTTGAATAGGGCTGATAAGTACATGGATTTTTGCTTTAATGGTTAAGATTTAAAGTAAATCTACATAAAGACTTTATTCTCTTAAAATTTAACACTTTTATCCAGTCAATCTCAGAGTTTCCCAACAGTAACAAAACTTTTCTTTCAATTTGGACAAGGATATAAGTGGAAAGAATTTTTAAAAACACACATACATATATTTATGTGCGATGTATGTGGAATAACGTGTGAATTATGGAATAACTCTTTAGGATGCTGAATTAACTGTGTAGCCTTTATTTTTGTTCTAGCCGATCTCAACTTCAGTTTTTCCATCACTGGTACTTTTTAAAGTCACTACAAACCCCAAATGCATGAGAGCATATTTAGAAGTATGTATTTAATTCTCATCTTGGATTAAAATGAAATTAAGCCAATAAAATTTGGTAGCAATAATTTTTCACTGCCAAGGGGGGAAAAATGACTGGCTAGTATTCAGTACATTTTTATGAGTTCTGGTATTGTTAAGTTTCTTTATGAGTGAAAGTGTGTGCTGTTATTCTTAGACCAAAATGACCCTTCCCTCTATCTCCTTTCCCTTTTCTCCAAATATTAAAGATATTTCAGGTTTGCGCAGGTTTTTCTATTGTACTTAATATGTTCATAATTTTAGTTTTTCTGCCTGTGGTTAAGAGCAAGTGTTTGAGTCCATTTAGATTTGGCTTTGAATAGTAGACCATCCTCTTAAAAACATGATATGGCAAATTTTATCTTCTCTGAACTTCAGTTTCCTCATCTGTAAAATTCAATAATAATAATATTTGTGTTCAAAGGTATTTATGAGAATTTTTGCTAAAAATCAGTGCAAATAGATTACTTAGCATAGTACCTACAGTTGTGAAAGGGATGCATATACCTACCTACATTTTCTGTAACAGCTAATAATAAAGGAACTTGGCTCTGAGACTGTAAACTATGATATCTAGGAGAGGCAGCAGTGGGAAGTTGTGAGTTTTTATTTGCATATTGGAAGAAAGATAGAGAGATTTAAGTAAATAACTGCCCTGGAAAGTGAAGCTCCTAACTGGGTATCCGTGGATCCAGCATCAGAGGGCTGGGAGGAGGCAAGTGTGAACCCTCTAGAAACTATATGCAAATAGTTGAGTCTATAGGTTCATGAATATTTTTGAGCTTAAATATTCCCAAATGGTAAAGAACCAGAGCTCCTGAATGGTAATCAGCCAGAGAACAAGAATAATGGAGGTTAAATATTGCAGGAAATCTAGTAATTTTTGAAGTATTATTATGTCTTTCTTTATAGCTTTACACTGCTAAAGCAGTTTAAAAAAAAAAAAGCGAGTTACATGTGCCTGTGCATTCTGTAGGGGAGGGAACTTTCCCCTTCTTCCTTTCTAGATTACTTGGCGGGTCTAATATTGAACTGATATAAAACAGATTAACAGGAGGAAAAAAACAAATTTGACTTCATATATATGGGAACCCATAAAAATATGAGAGAGAAGTGACCGCAGCAGGCAGGTTTTATACCTTTAAGACAAAGAAACAGTATTGTGAAGAATTAACAGAATAATGGGATATGGGCAAATAGGAAAGGTGTAACAAGGTTTGTTTCACAGCCTTCTCAGCCTTGACTTCCCTATCTCTGGCAAGAAGGATGCCTTCTGGTCTCCTGGTTCAAGGAGGGCAACTTCACATGGAAGGGTGATTTTAGAAAGTCAAAGGGGGGGTCAGGGTGTCATTCTTTCCCTGTTTATTTTTAAGTAACTTTAATTCAAAATAATCAACATGCCCAAATGGCACCCTTTGAGATGGCATATTCGGCTGCCCTTCAATTCCCCTATTTTCCACATATCACTTGTATTTAAATGGAAGCATAATGTCAAAAAGGCCTGGCAGCTCATACATGTACTTGAGGATGCTTTAAAGGGTGAACATGGTGATGTTAGCTTCATCACCTGGAGATGTCTGAATAGTTGATTTTACATTGCCTTATAAAACAACTTTTGGAAATGATGATTTTGTGCACATCTGACAGAGACTTGAAAAGTTATTTTTATTATTAAAATTGAAAACAACTTGAAAGAGAGCTTAACACGTTGAAGTAATTAATTAAAAGTTATCAGTATTAAAAATGGAAGATACATTAAAAGCAGTGTGTGGTGGGTGCCCCTACAAGCTCACCGCTTTTCGTCAAATTGTTTTATTCTGGCAAATTACATACCAGTCCTCTTCCACAAATGTACGTATTTTTAAGGTTGGAACTGTAGTGTCCATACAATTCTGGTTTCTGCCTTTTTCCTTCAGCTGTATTTTGAGATGACTTTTTAATAACGGCATGGTAAAACTTTGTGTGGATTTACCATAGTTTGTCCAGATAAAGTGGTCATTTATTGTTGGACTTTTAGTTGATTTTATAACTTTTTTATAGATAAATGAATTTTAGTAACCATTTCTGAGCATATAGTTTTTGGTTCTATTAAATAACTTCTTTGTGATAAATTCTCATATTTGAAAGTTTTTACACAGTGAATAGGTTTGAATAGTCTCATGTCTCTGGGTTTGCTTTTCCAGATCTCATTTCAAAGTGATTATACCAGTTGAGAATGCCAACCTAACGTTAGTAATATACTAATTTCATGACAATATACCTCATATTCGATATTAATAATTGCTTTAAGATATAATTACACACTTTAACTCCTTTTTAACATATTACTACAAAGATGAACATTTATCTGAATATTTGTATATTCTTCATATCTGCATATTTTAAAAGGTTTCCTGTGTTTTGATTCAAATGTTACTTTTATTTTTTAGATGAGTAGGTCTTTACAGAATAAACTATTAGACAGTTTTTCCCTATCTAGTCTCAACCATCAAATACTTTCTTTCATAAAACCTGATCTTAAATTGTTAGCACTCTGCAGATGTCACTAAAGGGTGCTTTCGTGTGAGATGGAAGAGTATTAGTGAGACTAAAAATCAACATTAGACCAGGTAAAAGATCAAGCCTTAATTTTGGAAAATGGAACAAAAGTTTTTGAGTTTGTTTAGATATCTAACTTGTTCTCCACAGAGATCTGATAGATATTATACAAAAATTTTAAAGGGCCACATCTGTCACAAGCTGTAGCTAATATAAAAAGTGTAATGTGTCTCACCTGTAGGTTCTTAGATTTTGCACTGTCAAGGACAGTGTGAACCATATATCAAGTTTTGCCATCAGAGCCCAGAAGGACCCTGCACCCTTGTATCTTTCTGGGGGGCCCCTCCTTCTAGTGGTCAGTCTCACCCGCTCTTCCCATAGGGTTGGAGAACTGGAATATTCTGTACTCTTTCTTGGTAAGGGACCTGCTATCATTTTGACCTTGACGTAGTGTGTCATTTGTTTACCTTACACACAACACTCATCTGCCTGTAAACCTCAGTCCAGTGATAGGTTTGGGTCCCAGTTAGTGGCATTTTAGGTGTCAGAAAAGAGAAAGATCTGACCTCTGAAATCATATCTAAGATCCTTATCTAGTCTGCCAACACATAAAATAGATCTGTCACAGTCCAGAAGGTTCCACACCCCCTGATACAAGTGCCCTCTTTACAAAATCTATTTTGTGTCATCTCAGGCCTCCTAATCTTCTTAGTTCCTCATGTAGGACAGAAAATGGCTTTGATCTGAGAACATGATCGGGTGAGCGGAGCTCCCTGCATGAGATTTTATTCTGTGCTCTGACTTCTTGGGAGCAAGCCGATTAACATCTTTAGGCTTGTTTTATCGCCTATAAAGTGAAACTAATAATTCTTACCTTTCTGTAGCTCTGTACAGGAGGTTGTAAAGGCTCATAAGGGTTAATACAAAACACTTGAAGCATCTGAGAATAGCTGTTTATAGTTCTGTATTTCCTTTGAAGCCCTGGCAATTGCTTGAAGAATGTACCTTCAATATCAGTATACACCAGATCAAAAATTTTAACTTCAGACCTTTTTTTCTATTTTTTCCTCTTCATTTTCCTTTCCTTTTTGAGCTTCTCTTGCCTTGGCACCAACACAGGTATTTCTGCAGCATGAAACCTGATCAGCCTGAGACCCTTCCTGCTGGGGCCAGGTTTATGACCATTTTCATGACTTTGTTTATAATAAAGCTTAATGTTCGATAAAAACCCATACTTGGAACCTTTCAAGGCTAAGTTCCCCACCAGTGGGTTTTGTGCATCATTCACAGCTCGGCTTGCAAGGCTTTTACAGTGGGCTCTCACAGTAGGCTGTGAATAATTAATGCTAATTTGATGTTTGAGTATTTTTTAAAAGAAGTTTATATATGCACTCCAATGTAACCATGTGAAAAAGAAGTAACTTCGTGCAGCTGCCAAAAACATTAATCCCCTGTACATGATGTGTCAGGTACCTCCCGGGTGAAATTAAATGTGATGTCTGTTCCTGAGGAAATTAGCATTTATTCAGATAACATAGCAAGATAAAAAAAATGCCTGCAATTGCGCACATGATGGAGTTGTGAATCTATTGCAGGCAGAATAAATATTTAAAGGATTCTCAGGGTAAAAGATTGGTTGAAAGCTCAGGAGTGGAGGAATTCAGTTCAATTTAACAGCAATTAAAGAATAGGTCTGTCAAGTATCTGGTTAATGTGATGTAGTTACGTTCTGAACGTTTGGCCCTGTAGCTTGACAGTGAAGTCCAAGTTGACGATGTGGCTGACTTTGAGCTCGGTAAAAGTTTACATTTTAAAGAGATCTCCAACCTGGGGACCCTTCTGCATAAGTCATGTGAAAGGTAGGAATTCTCAGGCTGTAGGAGGTGCGGTAGGATTCCAGGTTCATGAAAGCAGTCACTTGTCACCAACTGTTTCCATAGAGCTTTAGAGAGATGTGTTATTGTGGCTGGAAATGTTGAAAGTCGTTTGTTTAGAGAGACCCAGGAAGGACAGTTGTCAGTGAGCTGCAGGTTCAGCAAGCTGCCCAGGCTAAGAAAAGATGGTTTGTGTGAATAATTAAGGGTCCCTGTTACTGATCAGTACCTGCTTTTGGCTTGAGAAATTACATATTTTTAAATTTTCTACAGCTGAGTGAGAAAGCCTGCCTTCTCTGGGACTGCTTCTCATTCCGCTAGCAGAAACCTAGCATTCATCGCACTAAAATTGAAGGCGTTAGGCTAAGTGAGCTGCATCAGTCACAAAAGGACAAATATTGTGTGATTGACTTATATGAGGTACCTGGAGTGATAAAGTCACCGAGACTTTAGAATGGTGGGTGCTAGGGGCTCGGGGAGGGAGAAACGGGGAATTGCTGTTAAATGGGTACAGATTAATGTTTGGGAAGATGAAAAGAGTTGTAGGGATGGATGGTGGTGATGGTTGTACAACAGTGTGAATGCACTTAGTGCCACTGAACTGTATGTATAAAAATACCTAAAATGGCAAATTTGGTGTTATGTGTATTTTACCACAGAACATGTATGTTGTATGCAGCCAGTTGCTTGATATGTATTATTTTATTTAATCCTCACTGCAGCCCAGTGAAGTGGACACATTACTGTCCCCACTGTACAGATGCAGAATCTGAGCACAGCCGGGAATGTCCCAAGTCTTGCGGTGCACAGGGGTCAGCAGGATAAGCCCAGATTCCAGGCCTGGGAGCAGCCTCTCAGGGGCGCACACACCTGCCTGCACATGGCTACTTTTTCTTTTTTTCCCTCAGATAATTATGCTTTGACTGCCCAGGCTGCCATTGCTATTTCTGCCTTCCTTCTGGAGTAGGGACTCAGGGTCAGGGGGGCTCTGTGACTTCTGAGGCCCAAGTGTCTTGCAGCAGAAGCTGAGGCCGCCCACCACACAGCCGGGAGTCAGCAGGCACTGCAGGCCTTCCAGAAGCCAGACCAAAGGCCAGCTGTGTCCTCGCTTCTTCGCAGAGTTCGTGGAAATCACCCAGCAGGCCTGCTACCAAGATCGTGTTAAAATTAGCTCGAGCTTTAAAAATCATTTTAATCCTCTCTAAACGCACCACTTCTATTTAAACGTGTTTTCATCTTCTAGAATAGTCCATTTGAGATAAAAAAACGAGCTGTTTTTTCCTCATCATTATGTCCCGGTTACTTTTCAGAATATTAAGGGCACAGACTCATTTCCACAAGGGAATGTATGTAAAAGTCATGTAAAGATATTTTCATAAAGACTGTCCATATACCATTTCTGTAACTTTTTTTCCTGCAGAAATCTGTGTTTACAACCAGATTTTACATAAGGTTTTTTTGTGTGTTTTAGGCAGTGAGGTGAGGGGGGTTCTTTTGTTTTGATATGTTTCCTTTGCAATTACAGATTTTGAACCAAGTATATGCTATATCCCTTCGTCCTGTTAGGTGACAGACTAGAAGACAATTCTGTGATAAAATAAGTTTCATAAAATAAGGGAAGAAGAATTCGGGAGATCTTTGCTGTTTGTGCTTTTTTCTGATCATTGTCACTTAGGTATGTTCCCCAACCTCTGTTTTTCAATTGGATGAAATGATGGACGTGAAGACTACTTGCTACATCCAAAAATTTCAGTCTTTTAAAATCTTATTGGGAACTCGTGCTATTCCATTATTCCCACTTTATGCCTTTCTTTGTTCTACCATGGAAAACCAGATGGTCTGTACCCACTGAGAGAAATCATTTCCAGCCCAGTATATTTGCATACTTTCCTCTCCACCCTTAATCTGGAACAAAGGAAACAAAATAACAGGTGAACACAGTGAATTAAGTCAAGTTCTTAATTATGGAATTAGGAAACTTTGTAACATAATTTAAGATTCTGTGCTCTTTCAAAGTTGATTTCTTTCAAATCCCTTGTAAACTGTGATCTCTATTCAGAGCTTTTTCCTGATTAGTTCATCAATTCAATAAGTCAAAATGCTGACAGGCTTTACAAACCTAAGAAAAATAGTTACGACACTGAAAACACAAATATAGACAAGCGGAATTTTAAATCCTCTCCCTTCCTTGTGCTTTCACAAGGCCAGTTCAGTTTCTCCTAATAAGGATGTTGGACCTGCTTGCAGGGCTCTGGCAGATGATATTTTTACAGGTCTGTTCTTTCTGTGTATTCCGTACAATGCCTGAGCTGAACAGGCTAGATTGGCCTTATTCCCCAAAGGAGCATTCAGCCTAAAAGCATGTTGCAGCACCCAAGTCAGTCTCATTATCCTTCATTTTTACTCTCAGGAAAGGTCACGCCACTTTATTTGGTGTTCATGTTTTAGGTTGCATGAATTGAGTGATTTCTACACATCACGTCCCATGACAGGGCTCCTCTGTGAAGCAGGAAAAAACATGGCATCTGGTGCTAATTCTTACAACACCAAGAGAGCATAATTGCTTTATCGCAAGAGGCTATGAAGATATCACGTTACCACTGTACAAATGCTCTTAGGTTGTGGAATTTGGTCAGCAACTAACGTTATCACAGAAGTGTACTGAAATAGAGAGCAGTGGCATCGATGAGTTGGGAAGGAGACGAGTAGCCATAACAATCAGTGCATGATAAGCAAGCACAGGGCTTAAAAGCGTTCCAGGAGTTCTGTTTATAAGAACTCTTGTTTACTTTGTTTTACTCTCTGTTGGTTGCTTTGGAAGAGTTTCTCTTAACTAGATGTGTCATGTTTCAAAAACATATACCTCACTGTTACAGGAGTGACAAGAGGATACATGGGTTTAGTTGCAGAACCATGTTTTAAGTTATACTGAAAGGAACCATTTCTTCCTAGCATTTCATGGTTGTTTTTAAGGGAGAATGTTTTACATATAATATTTAGCACAAGTTTTAATTATTAGTATATTGGATTTTCTCATCTTCTGAGCAAACAAGAATATATATATATACATTTGTATCACGAAAATCTGTGATTAGAATATGCGGGCAAATTTGAATCTATCAAACATATATCATTGCTAGTGAAGTAGTAAATTATAGTAATATTTTAATAAGGTTATTTGTCTTATGAAATATTATAAGTTATTTGGTAGCCAGAAAATGTGATCTGCACAGTAAAATGATAATGAAAGATAAAACTCATAGAATATTTTCTTAGAGAAATATGATTTCTTTTTTTTATGGGAAAACTTTTTTTTTGGTATCATTAATGTACAATCACTTGAACAACATTATGGTTACTAGACCCCCCTATTATGAAGTCCCCCCCACATACCCCACTACAGTCACTGTCCATCAGCCTAGTAAGATGCTATAGAATCATTACTTGTCTTCTCTATAAATACTGCCTTTCCCATGTCCCCCGCTGCTGCATTACATGTGCTAATCATAATACCCCTTTTCCCCCTTATTCCTCCCTTCCCACCCATCCTCCCCAGTCCCTTTTCCTTTGGTAACTGTTAGTCCAGTCTTGGGTTCTGTGAGTCTGCTGCTGTTTTGTTCCTTCAGTTTTTGCTTTCTTCTTATATTCCACAGATGAGTGAAATCATTTGATATTTGTCTTTCTCCGCCTGGTATATTTCACTGAGCATAATACCCCCTAGCTCCATCTATGTTGTTGCAAATGGTAGGATTTGTTTTCTTCTAATGTCTGAATAATATTCCTTTGTGTATATGTACTACCTGTTCTTTATCCATTCATCTACTGATAGACACTTAGGTTGCTTCCATTTCTTGGCTATTGTAAATAGTGCTGCGATAAACATAGGGGTGCATATGTCTTTTTCAAACTGCACTGCTGCATTCTTAGGGTAAATTCCTAGGAGTGGAATTCCTGGGTCAAATGGTATTTCTATTATGAGGTTTTTGAGGAACCTCCATACTGCTTTCCACAATGTTTGAACTAATTTACATTCCCACCAGCAGTGTAGGAGGGTTCCCCTCTCTCCACATCCTCGCCAACATTTGTTGTTGTTTCTGTTTTGGATGTTGGCCATCTTAACTGGTGTGAGATGATAACTCATGTGGTTTTAATTTGCATTTCTCTGATGATTAGCAATGTGGAGCATCTTTTCATGTGCCTGTTGACCATCTGAATTTCTTCTTGGAGAAGTGTCTGTTCAGCTCCTCTGCCATTTTTTAATTGGCTTATTTGCTTTTTGTTTGTTGAGGTGCGTGAGTTCTTTATATATTTTGGATATCAACCCCTTATCAGATATGTCATTTATGAATATATTTTCTCCCATACTGTAGGATGTCTTTTTGTTCTACTGATGGTGTCCTTTGCTGTACAGAAGTTTTTAGTTTGATATAGTCCCACTTGTTCATTTTTGCTTTTGTTTACCTTGCACAGGGAGATATGTTCATGAAGAAGTTGCTCATGTTTATGTCCAAGAGATTTTTGCCTATATTTTTTTCTAAGAGTTTTATGGTATCATGACTTACATTCAGGTCTTTGATCCATTTAGAGTTTACTTTTGTGTATGGGGTTAGACAGTAATCCAGTTTCATTCTCCTACATGTAGCTGTCCAGTTTTTCCAGCACCAGCTGTTGAAGAGACTGTTGTTTCCCCATTGTATATCCATGGCTCCTTTATCGTATTTAATTGACCATATATGCTTGGGTTTATATCAGGGCTCTCTAGTCTGTTCCACTGGTCTATGGGTCTGTTCTTGTGCCAGTACCAAATTGTCTTGATTTCTGTGGCTTTGTAATAGAGCTCAAAGTCAGGGAGCATAATTCCCCCTGCTTTATTCTTCCTTCTCAGGATAGTTTTGGCTATTCAGGATCTTTTGTGGTTCCATATGAATTTTAGAACTATTTGCTCTAGTTCGTTGAAGAATGCTGTTGGTATTTTGATAGGGATTGCACTGAATCTGTAGATTGCTTTAGGCAGGATGGCCATTTTGACAATATTAATTCTTCTTAGCCAAGAGCATGGGATGAATTTCCATTTATTAGTGTCCTCTTTAGTTTCTCTTAAGAGTGTCTCATAGTTTTCAGGGTATAGATCTTTCACTTCCTTGATTAGGTTTATTCCTTGGTATTTTATTCTTTTTGATACGATTCTGAATGGAATTGTTTTCCTGATTTCTCTTTCTGCTAGTTCACCATTAGTGTATAGGAATGAGACAGATTTCTGTGTATTAATTTTGTATCCCACAACTTTGCTGAATTCAGATATTAGATCTAGTAGTTTTGGAGTGGATTCTTTAGGGTTTTTTATGTACACTATAATGTCATCTGCAAACAGGGACAGTTTGACTTCTTCCTTACCAATCTGGATGCCTTTTATTTCTTTGTGTTGTCTGATTGCCATAGCTAGGACCTCCAGAATTATGTTGAATAAAAGTGGGGAGAGTGGGCATCCTTGTCTTGTTCCCAATCTTAAAGGAAAAGCTTTCAGCTTCTTGCTGTTAAGTATAATGTTGGCTGTGGGTTTGTCATATGTGGCCTTTATTATGTTGAGGTACTTGCCCTCTATACCCATTTTGTTGAGAGTTTTTATCATGAATGGATGTTGAATTTTGTCGAATGATTTTTTAGCATCTATGGAGATGATCATGTGGTTTTTGTCCTTCTTTTTGTTGATGTAGTGGATGATGTTGATGGATTTTCAAAGAGAAGTATGATTTCTAAACAATAAGATGGCCTAAATTTAAATCCAGATGATCTTATGTTTTAAAATTAGAATTGGACACTTGAAATTTATGATTCTCTATGAAACCTATATTTTTATGTACTTGTAAGAATCTTCACTGAGGACATTACTCTTCTCAGCTGTTTTCAGCTCCATAGCTTTATGATATAAAGTAGTGTATAAGCATTTCTCTTTTTTACAGCTGAGTGATCTGTGATGATTCAATGGGCCTCTAAAACCAATTGAGGGGGGGAAGAAAGCACAGGCTTGGTAAGACAGACTGTAATGTACCAAGGATTATGAACTAATGACATTTCTTATTTGTTGGACTCTGGCTTGAGAGTATGAATTTAGATTTCCAGCTTACTTTTTCTTAAAAAATTTCCTTATACTGCTCTGTGGAAGTTGAGGGCTCTGTGTTAATCACATTTATCCTAAACTGTCTGTTTAGTCTATTAACTCTGACAACAATCTTTACCTATTTCTTTGCCAAAAGACACTAATGAACTATTATGAGCAAAGTGTTTTATTCTAGTATAAACTGTCTTTCCAGGCATTGATCAAACTCTTAATACTCTAGCTAATATTTTGAAAACTCTTGATGTTATCAATACCGGCAAGAGGCTGGTAGCTTGATGAGTATTTAATTAGTATTAAAATGGAACTTAGGTTTCTTCAAAAAACCGGAGTAGGCTTTGGCCATATCGCCAATTAAATAAGTAAGTTGGACATACCCCAATACCTCTGAGAATCAATTTCCTTATCTCCCAATTGAAGAAACAATGATATGAGCTGTATCAACCTCAAGGATCAGATATAATGTATTTGAGCATCTTGAAAATCCTAAAGCACTCCACCGGCATGTCTTTTTCTTCCCAAGTTGGGCTCCTGAACTGCTTCCCTGGAGATCTGACCTCTGAGAACAGTGTACTTGTTAAGATCCCATGAGAGCCACCCAGGGTGCCTGGTCTGAGCCCCGTCCACCCTCCACCGCCCTGCCCTGGCTGTGACAGGGCACGAAGGCTGCCACAAGCGTCCTGGAGAGAGGAAAATTGTGGTCCACACCAGGACAGGTGTGGTGGGGCCGGGAGAGGAGCTGAAGAATGTCCCAGTGGTCATCTGTGTCATTTGCATCAGAAAAGAGAGCCAGAGTCATTATTGTGTATTTGTGTATTGTTGCTGTTTTGTTTATTGTTCATTTTGCAATTAAAGCCATGGGGAGGAGGGAGCTGTGTTTAGAACTGTCTGAACACGTGGTGCCCAAGGCCCTGTTGCAGAGGACGGGGGACCTTATGAGGAGGCAGAGCAGACAGTAGGCAGTATCTTCTCTGGATCTGAAAACAGGCTCCTCGTCTAGGTGCTCCCCACATGGGTTGGCAGGGCACAGAGGAGGTGCAACACAACCATTAGATCCACGTTTGGGTTCCTCTGCAGAAGTCACTCCTGAAGTGAACGTATTACATACAGTGTTTCCAAGTGCTCAACACAATACTAACACCTCTTGTTATTGGAGTTTCCTAGATTTTTGAATTCTTAATAAAGAACTTATCTTCTGTAAATCATACTGATTGCTATTCTTTTCTAGGGATGAACCTAGTTAGGAAAGTCATCAAATTAAAAAAGTTTTTAAAGCCCAGGGTTTCCATCTATAACTAACTATCTGGTGTTAATTTTACATATGATTTGTCCTCAGGATGATAAATGATATCTCGTAAATGATTATAACACTTGACTATATGTAGCCTTTTTTAATTTCTTTTTTATATATGGCAGAGCCTCTGCTAAAACCAGGAGCTCTAGTTATAATCAAAGAAGTGTCTGGTGTGAGTCCAGCTGATTGGACTCCCTGTGTCTGATCTGACTTTTTGTGTCTCCTCTGTGGTATCTGAATTAACTCACAGGTAAAATGTCAGGGTGGGAGAACACCTCTCTAGAAGGCTTTCATAAGGATGCTTCCTGCACACCAGCCCCCTTTAGGCTGGGGTCCTTGCGGTCCATGCATGCCTGTGGTGTTTCTTAAACACAGCTCTCTAACTTTATGTCCTGGAGCTCCAGGAACCCCGTGGGTGCCACCATAATCTGGACATCTTCCCAGCTTTTTTGCTACTACACTGATGCCTGATTCATCCACATACCCCCAGCCAGTCCAGCACCCACTTTGTATCCTTTTCATTCCTGACTCCGCCAGGAAGCCCATCGCCTACAGTGTCATGTCCCCTCCCTCTTTCTGTACATCATCAGTGATTTTTTTCCCCCAATTCCTCCAATAAGTCAAGTTCTTTCCAACCTAATGGGCTTTGCACTTGCTGTTCTTTTTTCTGGAATGTTCTTCCTTTCCCTTCCTCTTGTCCTTAAGGTTTCAGTTAAACTATGGTTCCTCAGAAAGGTTTTTCCCCACTACCCTCTATAAAGTGGTTCCTTCAATTTGTCTCCATCACAGAACCCAATTAATTTGCTTCATAAAAATGTCATTACTGGCTTATTTATTGTCTAGACCAGGGGTTCACAATTCTAGCAGACTGAGTTTCTTTAAACAATACATCAGTGTGCCGCCTTTCTGATCCTGAAATGAACTTCATAGTTAATGCAAACAACCAACACAAAACTGATAAAAACCTCAAAAAGCAGGGACTCTCTTGTCCCCTCCTGGCGTGAGCCAGGAGCTCTGTCCTCTCACTTTATCTCTAAATAAAAGCCTCTGCCTGCTCTCCTACCTTGAGTGTTTGCGAAGTTCATTCTTCAACTCTGCAAACAAGAACTCTGGCATCATTTGGGGGGGCTCGTCCGGGAAAACTTTGGAGGTGAGTATTGGCATCCAAGCCTGCTTTTGCTTTCGCTGTCCTTATAGAAGGAAGCCGTCTATGGCACACAACATCGGGCGCCCGTCAGCCACTTAAATGGGACCAGCCCGGCTGCCAATCTTAAGTCTTGAGCGACAGGTTCCCCTGCGTGTCCCTCAGTGGATCCCCCGTCTTCCTTGGGAGCCAGGAAAGTCAACTGAGTGGAGGCCAGGATTCCCTTTCATAGGCATCTCCTTGGATGCGAGGGACTGAGGAAAGCTGCGGGAAACTGCGAGAGGCCAGGCTGAGGCTACACTTCAGCGGCTTCTCAAAGGTCCGTGTGTCTGGAATCAGACCCCGACAGCCCGACTGGGTATCCATGAGGAACGTCTCTCTCTGTCTTTCTGACTCCCAGCCTGCTTTTCAGGCCGCCCTGGCCTCTGAATGAGGCAGGGCGCTCTTTACTTTCTTTCCATACTCTATGTGTGCCTCTAACTTCATCAGTTTCACGGAACCCAATGCTCACCACTGCAAGGTAGGATATCTATGCTTTGCTCGTATTCTTGACTAAATGCTGTACTTTTTATCTCATAAAGATGTGTCTGGGCACCTGTTAGCCACTTAAAAGATGATTAGCATCGGCTACCAGTCTTAAGTCTCAAGTGAAAGGTTTCCCGGTATCAGCCGCGCCTTGATCCCCCGCCCCCGGGTGGGAATGTCAGGGAGTGGCCGAGCCGACTTCCTACTTTCCTATCCTAATCTGCGGACTCCGAGGGCAGAACTAGTAGACGGTGGTCCTGGATCTTGGCTCTGGCCGATTGATCCGATGGCGCTGAGTGAACCTCGGGCTAGGCTGCTGCCTATGGGAGAGTCGCAGATGACCCCCGACCTCTTGTCTCACAGGTCAGATTTCTTACAGTGGGTGACTAGCAGGATGATTCCAGGCAGTGGCGGAAACTGGTGTTTGAGAGTATAGACACCCCCTTCATAACTGTCCATGGCAGCCTCTGTCTGAATTTTATCTTTGGCCTTAGAAAAAGTTCCCCTGCTCCTCATTCAAAGCAGTGCTCTTGGGACTGTGCCACTTTCTCCTGTGTAGTGTGAATGAAGTTTGTGAAGTGCTCAAGCTGAAAACTGAGCCCGATATGTAAATGGCTCTATTCTGTTGACATGTCTTCCTTAAAGGCAGTCATCCTGGGGTGCGGCATTTCCTTTTCTGCAGCCACAGGGAAGTGGAACAGGCTGAGTCTCTGACCAACCACTGTTCTGGCAACCAGAGGCCATGCAGTCCCTGCACTTATCAGACAGACAGGGGCCTCTCAAGGAATGATCCCGAGTGCACTGTGCTAAAGCCTGTGCAGAAGAAACTAGGGTCTGGATTAGAACTCCCAAAAGGCGTAAAGTAAGAACACACTGGTAAGCCCCCACTAAATCCAGAGCTCTGAGGCTACTCTTGCTTAGGGGAAGGCAAGAGATAAACCAAGGCAAGGTGCAGGCCAACACTGGTAAGGAGTGGTTAAGCCCTGTGGGCCCAGCAGAGGGGGTGACTGACCACTGTCACCAAGGCTCCAAGGCGAGGGGACGCCCTCACAGAAAAGGCCGGCCAGGTGTTGCACATCTGTCTTTCTCTTTCTTTCTACCATATGGGAGCATCCTCTTCAAGTTTAAAGCCAGACACGCCTCTGGCATGCATTCTGGAAAATTGGGAGCAATTTGATCCCTAAACCCTGAAAAAGAAGTGCCTTATCTTCTACACACAAGATTAGCCTCAATACAAATGCTCTGATTAGAGAGACTTGGCCCTGAGAGAAGTATACTATATAATAAGGTTATGCAGCTAAATTTATTTTGCCACAAGGAAGGAAAATGGTTAAAAGTCCTGTGGACTACTACAATATAAAACTGGTTCCTAAATCCTTTTATTGGAAATCTATTGGGCTCATCATTATCCTCAAAAATTGGGAGGTTTTTAAGCTAGACTCCCTGAGACAGAAATTTATCTTCTGCAATACAGCCTGGCTTAAATCTTTCAAAAGAAAAAAATGCTTAAAGACAGGCTTGACTTTGTCATGTTTAGTGAAGGTTTTGTAAGTAATCTAGCATGGTTGTTAAGAACGAGTGAACTAAAGTGTAGTAACTGAACTTCTTGGCTGCAAGGATGCTGGGCTAAGAACACCCCACACCCTGCAAACTTCCCAAGCCTCCAACATCGATGGTCTAGGAGTTTTTCAGTGGTAGGTTCACCTAGCCTCCGTTTTTATACCATCTCTTGGTTTAGAAGATGTAATTTGGCATATCAAACCCTTAACCAGTTTTACTCTAAAGGCCTTAGTACTAAAGTAAAACTAATGCACCAAGCAGTTATACAAAATAGAGTGGCACTAGACACCTTAGCAGCACAGGTGGGACCTGTGCTAATAATTAAAGTTGAGTACTGTGTGTACATCCCAAATTCACAAAATGTCTCTGATTCACTCCAGCACCTCCGAAAGCTAATCCAAGCTATATCAGGCCCGTAAGTCCCATGGACTACTATGATATGGAGCTGGTTTTCTAAATCCTTTTGAAGCCATAGAACTGCACATGGTGATGGAAATGGAACCCAAGATGGAAGTGCCCATCTCCCAAGGCCTCTCAGCCAACCAGTGATGGAGACCTCACTGCACCCTTCACTGCGCCCTGCTCAGCATGAAGCACCCAGAGTGGTTGTTGCCCCCTTTCCCTCGCAGCAGGTAGCGTCTCCATCTGTAGAGGGGGGAATGAGACAGGGACCATGGGCTTAGGCAGAGTAGGGGGAGGGCCTCTGGAAAAAACAAAGCAAGATAATCCATTGTGGGATGTGCTCTGGCCTGCTGTCGGGCCCAGCTTATTTTTCTGACTTTATCCAGGTGCTGCTTTTCCTCCTCCAACCCTAATCAAGTGATTTGCAACGTAGGCAGTTTAACAAGCAAGCCCAAACAATGTATTTAAAACAAAAAGGATTCCATTTTGAAAATAAGATTGCGTTAAAGCCCAATTAGTTAAAAAGTAAGTTTCTTAACAGACGATAACTCAGCCCACCTTGGGAGCAAAGCAGGCAGCCTTGAGTGATATGCTCCCAGACCAGGAAGCTGCTATCCTGGGAGGAAATCAGAGCAGTACATTTCTTATAAATAACCTAGAAGAATAATAAGAAACTTAATGTCTCTTCAAAGATAAACATTTTGGGACCACTTAGCAGGTGTGCATCCCTAGCCCTTTGTCTCCCAACTGCCTATAAAACCCCTAGACAACGCACCACCCTGGGGTTCTCTTGTCCCCTCCTGGCATGAGCCAGGAGCTCTGTCCTCTGGCTTGTTCTCTAAATAAAAGCCTCTCACTTACTCTCCTTAAAGAAAAAAAACCTCAGAAAGGAATTAACTTATTTATTCTTAAGCAGCATGTATTTCAGTCTGTGATTGTCCAGTGTGACCACACTGCAAATCCTGAGGAAGGAGTCGCACATGCCTGCCCCCCACATAGGCTGCATGGATGGGGTGGCTCTAACGGCATGTTTGTGGGTGTGTGGCACAGGCGTGTGGCTCCTGGAAGTAACAGTTAACAATTCCTGGTGAAGTTCCAAACAAACTGCAGTTTTCCCCTGATTTACACAGTACTTTCATTTGTAGAGAATTCGTTATATATAACGAATGGACAACTATACAAAAATGCGGCTTTATGCCTGTATGCAAAATAGAGTTAGAGTCTATGTTCGGATCCTTTATAAACAGATTTTTCACCTACACAAACTGAAGTAATATGGTCAGAAGGCATGAGGGGTGCACGCCCATTTCATTATTGCATGGGACCATTGTGCACAATATAGGACATTGATATCCTGGCCACTGCCCATGAACAGCATGTAATCTCCCCTCACTTTTTGAGATTACCAACAGTGTTGCAACACAATCCTGGAACAGCATTTTTGTAATGATCAGTATAGACTATAAGCTCCACTGAGTGCAGGAACCACGTTGGCCTTATCTACCAAAGAAGCCTCAACAGTCAGCAGATTATATCAGAGCAGCAGTGCAGGCCAAATCTTTAGGGAATGAATGAGTGAGAGAACGAATGAGAGGGGGTACACATTCCCTGGAGACAGGGAAACACATTCATCCGTGCCACTAATAAATGTTTACTGAGCCACTTCTCCATGTGCTGGGTGCTGTCCACGGGCCGATCTCTCCTCTAGTGAGCTGCTCTCTCTCCAGAGAGGGAACCCCTTTCTGACTGCAGTGACACCTAGATTTCCTAGACGAGCTGGCTAATTTTAGTGCATTGAGTTTTCTTTAATTCAGAACACTCACCATATAGAGTTAAGTCAATTAATTATGACAGAGGAAGCTGGGGAGGAAATAAAAAGTGTGAAAGAAGTCATGTTGGTGAGAAAGAGATGTTAAATGTGCTTAAAAATAAACAATAGAATAAAATAAGAGCCTGAAATAACTTATTTATTTATAGATTCGTTATGTCTGTCAACACGGTATCACAGACCGAAACATCTAGGTCTAAATCATTGCGTTGTTCTCATATTCATGGAATCACAGAAATGCTTTAAGTGGCTCTTGCCTCCAGACAGTACCTTTGATGCAGGTGTGTTGGGTGCAAATGATACGCCTCCTTAAATTAGGATACAGAGTAAACCTGAATGTTAAGAGGTGCCCTTCTGAGCACTTTGCAATTCATACAAGTAACTTCATATTTACATAGCATTTGCTTTGGCATCAGCCATCCTTCGTTTAAACAGTCAGTCAGGTGGTAATCAATCTAGGAGCCAAAAGGGGCTGAAGGAAGTTGGCAAAAGCTGCATGTGACTGTTAGAAGTTGAATATTCTTCCTTGCAGTTCTGGAAGCTTCAGTGGGAGATGTTCGGGCAGTTTCAATATATGTCCTAATGGAACTGAAGCAGTGGTCATGATTGAAAAAGAACATTTTGGGGTCTTAATAACCACTGAGACACTGGCTGTCATTTCCTTTTTCTTTTCTTTTTGCACTTCTGAATTATTTAGTGACCTATTTTGCAGGTATGACCTTCAACTAAAATTGCCAGTGTTCTCTGAGAAGCCAACATCCCCCACTACACCTGCCCCCCCCAAAAAAAGTAGATGTAGTTTAAAATGATGTCTGGAGTTTACAAATAATGTTCTTCTTAAATTGGCATGTTTACTGGCTACAGTTCTTGAGTTTTAAATATTATTCACTGAATTTTTCTGACGTTAAGATTGACTTGTAGACTTCCTACTATTGTGAGCAGCCCTAAAGAGCCCTGGGTTGTAAATCTTGAGTCTCCAGCACAAACTGAAAATGAAACTGTTCTGTATTCAAAGTAAGCCACAAACATGGGAACAGGATCTTATTCGGGGTCAACAATAATGCAGGAGCACAGAGGATCCAGCGTAATGCAGAATAGTTGCTCAGGAAAGATTCATTCTGTTAATAAACGGAGGATGCGTCAACATTCTAAGAATAGGGGTATGAAAATTGGCATTTCTTTGATATCAGTTCTTCAAACAACTTCAGAAATAGGTGGTATTATCTTTTTCTCTGTCATATACAGAAGGAAGCCGAGGCTCAAAAGTTTCATTTTTATGAGAGTCAGGGAAAGACATCTATATTTCCAGCTAAGGAAACAGGTGCAGAACTTGAAGTGACGGCTCTGATACAGACCTAAGATATTATAGCAACAGAGCATACATAACTCAAGCAAGCAGACTCCAGAGCTTCCCCCTTAAACTCTGGGCTCCCCTGCAGCTCAGGTCAGGTTAGGGACCTGCTGAGTGCACAGCTGGCATGAAACAAAGCAAGGTGTCTGACCCCAAAACCCATGCCTTTCCACCCCTTGCTGCAGACCCAGCTCCCTCCTAATTGCAGGAAGAAGGAAATGTGAATGGCTTCCTCATCATCAAAGCCAAGAACTGGTGTCCACAGTCCTAATGCCTTCTGACCTTCCTTTTCAGTCCACTGCTCATCTCTCTGTGATTGCATTCTGTTCCGAGCACAACTTCTCAGCTGATCTTTATCCCCACATCTGCTAAATACGAGTGTTCCTGAACTTTTATTGTGAACTCTCTTTGTCCTTTTATCCACTGTGAGAACTGTCTTGACTTCTCATCTGCTCTCTAGATTCAGCTGTCACCTTTCTGTAGCCATCTGTAAATAGAACTTAAAAAGCAGTCATATAAGTGCAACTTGCTTGTTATACATTTCTCCATGTATTCTCCACCACTGTTACCCTGTTTAAGGTAATATTCTTCGTTGTTCTTTCCCAAACCAACTCTATTTCTAACTTCTGTATTATTCATAGTATATATTTACACAAATGTAGGTTAGTTTATTTAACAGCTAATGGAGAGATTGTCTTATGGTAGTTCCCCTAATGATATAACCCTCTTTTGAGTGTTGCTTCTGTGTGCACCCAGATGTCCTGTTCTGTTTGACATCTTTTTGACTTTTAAGGACTTCTTAAACATGCTTGTTAAGATACATTTTCAACTTAATATGTATTTCAAAAAGCAATTCTCCTGTTAGTACTGTAGATATTTTTTAGTAATACCTACTTAAGAGGGGTTTACCTAAAGAGCTTTTTCTTTGAATTGTTAGTAGCAATAAATAATTTTAAAATTCATAGAAATTTAACTGATTTTTATCTAATTATTCCTTCACATTGTGTGATTACTATTTCCTCCTTTTTTTTTCCTAGTGTTTATATGAGAACTCTATTTTAGTCATTTTGGAGACTTAACACAGAAGTAGCCTTAGGTGAATTGATTTAAAATTCTTCTTTTTATTGAGATATAACTGGCATATAATACCATATGAGTTTCAGGTGGACAGCATAATCATTACATTTGTGTATACTGCAAAAAATCTAGTAAACATCCATCACCACACATAGTTACAATTTTTTTTTCTTGTGATGAGAACTTTTAAGATCTGCTCTCTTAGTACATGTAGGAAGAAAGGGGTGTAGAGGGTCAAATGGTACAAACTCCCAGCTATAAAGTAAGTACATCCTCAGGATGTGATGTCCAGCATGGGTACCACTGTAGGTAACAATACTGTATTGTGTATTCGAAAGTTGCTAAGAAAGTAGATCTTAAACTTCTTTAAATTTAAAAAGGATGGCAGAAATATTAAGTGAAGTAATAGATTTTAAAGTCCATAAAAACTAAAGTCCCTAAAAAAATATCGCTGTAGGAAATGAGTAGAACCTTAAGCGAACTCTTCATTAAGTGGGTTCACAAACTGTGCTGATTGTTTTTGCCAGTGAGTAGAAAGCTGCTTGTCCGGCTAAGGACCTCCCGCCCACCCTGCCCTCTCTCAGCCACATTCACACATGGCTTCTCTCCCTCATGTGTCTCCCCACACATCCCAGTCTGCTCAGGGGCTTTTCTGCTTCATAGGCCGTTCTTTTAGAAACTGCAGAATAGATTTCCTAAGGAAAGATGCTGACGTCTCATCCCCTGTTGTAGAATCTTGGGTGGCTCCTTTTTGGCTATAGCACAAACAGGGCTGGCCTTTCAGGCTGTCCCCAGCTTGGGGGGCTCAGGCTCCAGCCTTTTCAGATCCCTGCGGTGCCCTTATAAACAATGACTGACTGACTGACTGACTGAGTGGTTGGCTACTACCCAGCAGATCTGCCCACTGGAGAATGCCCTGTACCCCAGCAGCCCAGGTCTGGTTCAGATCTCCTCCTTCTTGGGGTCTGCCCTGATCCCCATGGAGGGCTTCCTCTGATCAGGGCGTCTGTTTACTGTTTGTCTTCCTGGTTATTTATTGACATGTTTTATCTGTTTTCAAAAAGGGTGTGCCCTCTAAAAGGCAAATATGAGTTTATGAGGTGTTTATATTATTCCCCTCAGTCTTCTGTTCTTGTGAGTACTAGTCAGATACTGTCTAACAGCATCCTTTTTTTATATATATAAGATATGACTAGACAGGCAGGACGATCTGGTTGAGAAAAGCAAGTATTTAGCGAGAGGGTCTGAATTCACACCCTTGCCTATGTACTCCTAGTGGCTATGTGACTTTGGCCGTGGCACCTAAAATCTCTGAATATCAGGCACTTTTTTGGTAAAATAGTAAGGATAGTAATACCAAATAGGTTTGGTTTAAGAACAAGTAAGTAATTTGGAGGAAGTGCATTCTACACCATCACTTGCTCTGAACACTCACGCTGGCAGAGCGTTTTGTTCATGCTGCTGTAAGAACGTGGCCTTCAGGGAAGTCTGTTCTGCTGGTCTTCCCATCGCTGTCTTTTAACCCCTTCGCAGCCTAATCCTTCCTCCTCTCCTGCCTGCTGTACATCCTGTTACCTGTTACCTGTTTCCCAATTTACCTCTTTCTGTCAAAACCCTATTTTTCCCATGTACTATATTTCTTCCTTCGTTATTCTTTAGCTTTCTTTCTTGTTATTTTGTACCATAGAGTTTAAAATTGACAGGAGATTAAAGAATTCTCCTAAGAACCACAAGTCTATACAATTTCTGGGGTTTTGTGCGTAGCTTTCGAAACAAGTGCTGGTTTGCTTGTATGCACAGACTTTGGAATGTTAGAGGTAGAAAGAGAGGTCGGAATTCATTGAATCCTTTCCACCTGGTTGAAGGATGAAAGCAAATGTCCGTAGAGTTAAGTGACTTGGCCTGGATCTTAAAGTTCATTACTGACTGAGTTGCGTTAAGACTGTTCCTGGAGTTCAGCTCGGTTTTGTTTCTTTTCACTTCTGCTGTGCACTATGAAGTGCTTCCTGTCCTAGGGTTTAGTTAAGGATGTTATGTTTGTTCCCAGCAGGCAATCTAGCTGACTGGCTTTGGGTAAATTATTTAACCTCTCCGGCCTTGAGATTCTCATCAGAACATGAGAGGACCAGCTACTGTTCAAGCATCTTTATAAATCCCAATTACCCCTCATGCATATTTTAATGACTCTTTGGTGACCAAGTATTTGCACGTGTGGAGTAAGTTGGATTCTTGCACATGGTTTGCCTTTGGTTTGTTTTTTTTTTCAAATGTTGAACCTCTTTGGCCACTTTACTGTATTTCAATCTGTACAACTAATTAAGCTTGTCCAGTATTTGATTATTTCTAATTAAAACATCATGGCTTCCTTGGCAGAAATCCTGTCCTCCTACTACAAGCATGCTTGGCAAGGTTTTTGTTATCATTTTCAAAAGGCTGGAGGAAAATGAAATATTTGGCTGACGTATCTTCTTTGGATCATAATGTTGAGCAGAAAAATGTGACATTCTTATTATATACTACCTGAAAGATGAGAAAGAGCCACATTATTCTTTATTGAAGGACCAGTGTAGTATTAACCATTCATAGATTTCTTTGTATACCTTCCCACATAGATTATTCACAACTGAAGCAAATACAGATTAAGAAATATATACAAGTATCTTTGTTGAGATAAGAATGATAAGAATATGTTAGTTAGTTTTTCTTGTGGGGGATACAAAATCCAGTAAGCTACTAAGTCCTTTGTTTTTATACAAACCAACACTTAAATTCCCTTTAAATTGCTAGAAAATCTTTCTGCTTATTTAAACAAATGAGAAATTAATCATGCTCAGTACGTTTTTTCCCCCATCTACCTGGGTTGCTGTCATGTTTGTTAGCCTTCCATTGAACACTAGGACATTTTCCATGTCTAAGTCTGGGTCACATAATAAAACCACTTAACAGAAATGTGAATGAATATCCCTTGGCCCAGCACTTTTTTGAGTGTTTTGCTTTTAGCAATATGTTAATGTTATATCAAAAACTGGTTTTGTTTGGTTGTGGAATTTTCACTCACTTTGCCAGACTATCATTTCCTGAAGAGCTTGCAAAGAGTCAGTTTTTTAGTCTTTTGGTGCCTGAGAGCCTATTTTAAGAACATTGCCAAGTGTGGGAAACTAATACACTGTATTCCAGCTGGAAATATCACTATAATAATGCACTTTGGCTTCCTCCAAAAGGACTTTTTTATAACCACGCTGGGAATCTAATACGAAGTGTATGTGAAACATGTACAAAAATGGCAGCATTCTGAAGTGGTAAGAAACTCTTTTTAAAATTATTAATGTCTAGCATTTTTTTCATCAGTTTTTTCAATCAGTTCAAGATTCGTTTTTAAACTTTCAAGGGCTTGGCATCAGTAACAGAAATAGAGGACAAATAGCTTGTTTCAGAGGGACTACCACAAATATTGAAAAAGTTCAGAACAGTGTTTGTTATTAATAGACATTTTGTAATTACTTGTATTTGTGATTATTTTTGTACTTGAACTTGGATTTGAAATAGTTATCAATATCTTACAATGTCTTTTGAGAAGATATTTCAAAAAGTCCTTGCAAAAACTATAGGCAACTTGGATTATTAAAACAAAATTCTGGACTTCTTAGTGAAATAAGGTCAGTTAAACAAAATTGAAAATAATTAAATCAGGAATATTTATCTTATAAAACTTTGTTCAGTAGTTTGTAAACAGTAAATTGTTAGTAGAAGTTCACTCTAAGGAATGTTTTCTTTAAACATTAAAAAATAAATTAAGAGAATGTGTATAACTAGGATATTACATTTATCTCAATTCATAAAATATGTAAAAATGAACATTAATACAAACATAGTACAAAATAAACTAAATATATCATATATGCAAATAAAAGATGAAGCTGGACTTTAAGAGTTAGAGACACATTTTGAAATTGAAGAAAGGTATTTTAAACCATATGCTTCTTTGGAAAATTCAAGTTCAGTAATTACATTTCTGTTTCCTTAATTTCTTGATGAATTGAAATGATAATTTGATTTTATTTTAGAGATTTTTAGGTTAATTACTAACAGTTTAAGTGTTAAGAAATAATCCTATATTAAGAATGCATTTTGGCTTTCTGGTCATGTTCCTCAAATAACCAAATTCCCTTTTTAGATGTGTTGGGGGCATAATAGAACGAGATGATTTCTCTTCTTGTCATATAACCGGGAAGAAAGAAATATCCTGAAAAACAACTGAGATTTCTACTTAAAACAAAGAACTTGAAATTACAGAGTTTCCTCTGTAATTTGACTTTTTATTACAACTTTTGGATTAAGATTATGATGATAGATGCAATTCTAGGATAAGAGTTGAAGATTTCTGTTATAAGCTTTAAGATCCTCTTCTGTTATGTGGCTATTATTTTTTTTTTGGTATCATTAATCTACAATTACATGTGCAATATTATGGTTATTAAACTACCCATTTCATCAGGTCCCCCCCACCAACCCCATTACAGTCACTGTCCATCAGCGTAGTGAGATGCTATAGAATCACTACTTGTTTTCTCTGAGTTGTACAGCCCTCCCCACGTTCCCCCAACATTATGTCTGCTAATTGTAATGCCCTTTTTTCCCCCTTGTCCCTCCCTTCCCTCCCATCCTCCCCAGTCCCTTTCCCTTTGGTAACTATTAGGCCATTCTTGGGTTCTGTGAGTCTGCTGCTGTTTTTTTTCTTTCCGTTTTTTTCTTTGTTCTTATACTCCACATATGAGTGAAGTCATTTGATACTTGTCTTTTTCCGCCTGGCTTATTTCACGGAGCATAATACCCTCTAACTCCATCCATGTAGTTGCAAATGGTAAGATTTGTTTTCTTCTTATGGCTGAATAGTATTCCATTGTGTATATGTACCACATCTTCTTAATCCATTCATCTACTGATGGACACTTAGGTTGCTTCCACTTCTTGGCTATTGTAAATAGTGCTGCAATAAACATAGGGATGCATCTGTCTTTTTGAAACTGGGCTGCTGCATTCTTAGGGTAAATTCCTAGGAGTGGGATTCCTGGGTCAAATGGTATTTCTATTTTGAGTTTTTTGAGGAACCTCCATACTGCTTTCCACAATGGTTGAACTAATTTGCACTCCCACCAGCACTGTAGGAGGGCTCCCCTTTCCCCACATCCTCACCAGTGGCTATTATTTTTGGAAGGTCCACTCTTGGCCCTGGTCTTTGCTCTGAGGTCATCATCAAGGTGAGCGAGAAATTTTAAAGAGTAGGATGCGACTCCATTCGAATGTTAGCAGGAATTTTAAGTGGTTGCAAAATGATAAGTTTCAGCATAACGTATATAAAACTCCTACTAAATATATACTGCAGAAATGCATCCAATGGTTAAAGCCTTACTCTCTGTTGTTATTGTCTACACTATGTGTGGCTCATGAAGAATTTTCAAACTATGAGTTGCACTCAAGCGTATGCTGTCAAACAGAAAGAAGTATTTTGAGGGATGTTAACATTTTAAAGAAAGCATTCCTGAAAATGAGTTATACATTTGTGTTATTTTTTTAATAAAGACTATAAATGAATGCAGAAATTAATTCCAAATACACCCCAAAGAGTATTTTAGGAATACAAACATCCATTAATTAGTTATCATGTGTTTAAAGTACCCACCTGTTGTATATGATTATACACAGAGCAAGTTTTTCATGAATAATTTGCATCACTTTTTTACATAATTGAAGAAACCATATGCTCTACAATGAAGAAAATATATTGAAATTATGCAATCATCTTAAAACAGTTACAGAGTGACTCACTTTTAAAAAAAAAAGTGCCCATGTGTGACAACAGGAACTTAAAGGATTCAATGTTCATTTGAAGTGTGCTATTCATTTAAAGTCACTGTAAAGTCATTAATTTAGGCCATTCTGGTTATTGAGATCAAATTTGGAACATTTCTTCTGTTAAGTACTAAAATGTTTTTAAAAATCTGAGAACTAGATTGGAATAATCATTGAGTCCTTATACTTGAGTATGTTTTTAAGGGCAATTCTCCTTAACTGTTCAAAATAAACTGACATTGGTAATTCATTTTATTATTTGAAAGAACTGGTTACTTTATTGATGTCATAAAGACAATTTTATGCACTTTAAAAAATTATTTCCCAGTTCTTTTAGTTCCAAAGTCCTCTTTCTTTTTTTCTATCTGTGAGTCAAATACTCTATTTGTTCCACTATTTTTTGGAGATTTGTCATTATAATTGAATATTTGAAATGTCCTGTATGTTGATATACCATAGATAGCAGTAGTCTAAATTTTGATGTTTTTTTACCCCCTTTTTTTCTTATTAAGGTATCATGATATACAATCTTATGAAGCTTTCACATGAGCAATATTATGGTTACAACATTCACCCATATTATCAAGTCACCCCCCAAACCCCATTGCAATCACTGTCATCAGCATACTGACATACCATAGAGTCACTACTTGTCTTCTCTGTGCTATACTCCCTTTACCCTTAACCTCCCTACATTATGTGTGCTAATCATAATGCCCTGTAATCCTGTTCCCCTACCCCAACCCATCCTCCCCAATGCCTTCTCTTTCGTAACCACTAGTCCCTTCTTGGAATCTGTGAGTCCACTCTTGTTTTGTTCCTTTAGTTTTGCTTTCTTGTTTTACTCCACAAATGAGGGAAATCATTTGGTACTTGTCTTTCTCCACCAGGCTTATTTCACTGAGCATAATACCCTCTAGCTCCATCCATGTTATTGTAAATGGTAGGATTTGTTTCTTTGTTATGGCTGAATAGTATTCCATTGTCTATATGTACCACATCTTCTTTATCCATTCATCTGTTGATGGACACTTAGGTTGCTCCCATATCTTGGCTATTGTAAATAGTGCTGCAATAAACATAGGGGTGCATATGTCTTTTTGAATCTGAGATCTTGTATTCTTTGAGTAAATTCCTAGGAGTGGAATTCCTGGGTCAAATGGTATTTCTATTTTGAGTTTTTGAGGAACCTCCATATTGCTTTCCACATTGGTTGAATTAATTTACATATCCACCAGCAGTGTAGGAGGGTTCCCCTTTCTCCACATCCTTGCGAGCATGTGTTGTTGTTTGTCTTTTGGATGTTGGCCATCCTAACTGGTGTGAAGTGATATCTCATTGTGGTTTTAATTTGCATTTCTCTGATGATTAGCGATGTGGAGCATCTTTTCATGTGCGTGTTGGCCATCTGAATTTCTTCTTTGGAGAAGTGTCTGTTCATATCCTCCGCCTATTTTTTAATTGGGTTTTTTGCATTTTGGTTGTTGAGATGTGTGAGTTCTTTATATATTTTGAATGTTAACTGCTTGTTGAATATGTCATTTACAAATATATCCTCCCACACTGTAGGATGTCTTTCTGTTCTATTGATGGTGTCCTTTGCTGTACAGAAGCTTTTTACTTTGATGTGGTCCCATTTGTTCACTTTTGCTTTTGTTTCCCTTGCCCTAGATGTGTTCAGGAAAAAGTTGCTCATGTTTATATTTAAGAGATTTTTACCTGTGTTTTCTTCTAAGAGTTTTATGGTTTCATGATTTACATTCAGGTCTTTGATCCATTTCAAGTTTACTTTTGTGTATGGAGTTAGACAGTAATCCAGTTTCATCCTCTTACATGTAGCTGTCCAGTTTTGCCAACACCAATTGTTGAAGAGGCTGTCATTTTCCCCATTGTATATCCAAGGCTCCTTTATCATATATTTACTGACCATATATGTATGCTTGAGTTTATATCTGAGCTCTCTATTCTGTTCCATTGATCTATGGGTCTGTTCTTGTGCCAGTACCAAATTGTTTTGCTTACTGTGGCTTTGTAGTAGAGCTTGATGTTGGGGAGAGTAATCCCCTCAGCTTTATTCTTACTTCTCAGGATTGATTTGGACATTTGGGTTCTTTTGTGGTTCCATAGGAATTTTAGAACTATGTTCTAATTCGTTGAAGAATACTGTTGGTATTTTGATAGGGATTGCATGGAATCTGTAGATTGCTTTAGGTAGGATGGCCATTTTGACAATATTAATTCTTCCTATTCATGAGCATGGGATGTATTTCCATTTATTGGTATCTTCTTTAATGTTGCTCATGAGTGTCTTGTAGTTTTCAGTGTACAGGTCTTTCACCTCCTTGATTAGGTTTATTCCTAGGTATTTTATTATTTTCTGATGCAATTGTAAATGGAATTGTTTTACTGATTTCTCTTTCTGCTAGTTCATCATTAGTGTATAAGAATGCAACAGATTTCTGGATATTAATTTTGTATCCTGCAACTTTGCTGAATTGAGTTATTCTAGTAGTTTTTGGGTGGATTCTCTAGGGTTTTTTTATGTACAGTATCATGTTGTCTGCAAACAGTGACAGTTTGACTTTTTCCTTACCTATCTGGATGCCTTTTATTTCTTTGTGTTGTCTGATTGCCATGGCTAGGACCTCCAGAACTATGTTGAATAAAAGTGGGGAGAGTGGGCATGCTTGTCTTGTTCCTGATCTTAAAGGAAAAGCTTTCAGCTTTTTGCTGTTAAGTGTAATGTTGGCTGTGAGTTTGTCATACATGGCCTTGATTATTGTTGGTACTTGCCCTCTATATGCATTTTTTTATTAAGGTATCACTGATATATACTCTTATGAAGGTTTCACATGAAAAACGTTATGTTACTACATTCACTCATATTACCAAGATACCCCACATCCCATTGCAGTCACTGTCCATCAGCATAGTAAGATGCCACAGAGTCACTACTTGTCTTCTCTGTGCTACACTGTCTTTCCTGTGACCCCCACACCATGTGTACCAATCATAATACCCCTCAATCTCTATCTCCCTCCCTCCCACACCCCTCCCTTTTGGTAACCACTAGTCCCTTCTTGGAGTCTGTGAGTCTGCTGCTGTTTTGTTCCTTCAGTTTTGCTTTGTTGTTATATTCCACAAATGAGGGAAATCATTTGGTATTTATCTTTCTCTGCCTGACTTATTTCACTGAGCATAATACCTTCTAGCTCCATCCATGTTGTTGCAAATAGTAGGATTTGTTTCTTAGGTCTGAATAGTATTCCATTGTGTATATGTACCACCTCTTCTTTATCCATTCATTTACTGATGGACACTTAGGTTGCTTCCATATCTTGAGTATTGTAAATAGTGCTATGATAAACATAGGGGTGCATATGTCTTTTTGAATCTGAGAACTTGTATTCTTTGAGTAAATTCCTAGGAGTGGAATTCCCGGGTCAAATGGTATTTCTATTTTTAGTTTTTTGAGGAAGCTCCATATTGCTTTCCACAATGGTTGGACTAATTTACATTCCCACCCACAGTGTAGGAGGGTTTCCCTTTCTCCACATCCTTGCCAGCATTTATTGTTCCTTGTTTTTTCAATGTTGGCCATCTTAACTGGTGTAACCCTCTATACCCATCTTGTTGTGACTTTTTATCATGAATGGATGTTAAATTTTGTCAAATGCAATGGGCAGAGGACATGAATAGACACTTCTCTAAAGAAGAAATTCAGATGGCCAACAGGCACATGAAAAGATGCTCCACATCACTAATCATCAGAGAAATGCAGATTAAAACCACAATGAGATATCACCTCACACCAGTGAGGATGGCCAACATCCAAAACACAAACAACAACAAATGTTGGCGAGGATGTGGAGAAAAGGGAACCCTCCTACACTGCTGGTGGGAATGCAAATTAGTTCAACCATTGTGGAAAGCAGTATGGAGGTTCCTCAAAAAACTCAAAATAGAAATACCATTTGACCCAGGAATCCCACTCCTAGAAATTTACCCTAAGAATGCAGCAGCCCAGTTTCAAAAAGACAGATGCACCCCTATGTTTATTGCAGCACTATTTACAATAGCCAAGAAATGGAAGCAACCTAAGTGTCCATCAGTAGGTGAATGGATTAAGAAGATGTGGTACATATACACAATGGAATATTATTCAGCCATAAGAAGAAAACAAATCCTACCATTTGCAACAACATGGATGGAGCTAGAGGGTATTATGCTCAGTGAAATAAGCCAAGCCGAAAAAGACAAGTATCAAATGACTTCACTCATATGTGGAGTATAAGAACAAAGGAAAAAACTGAAGGAACAAAACAGCAGCAGACTCATAGAACCCAAGAACAGACTAATAGTTACCAAAGAGAAAGGGACTGGGGAAGATGGGTGGGAAGGGAGGGATAAGAGGGTAAAAGGGGTATTAAGATTAGCAGACGTAAGGTGGGGGGGGCACGGGGAGGGCTGTGCAACTCAGGGAAGACAGGTGGTGATTCTGTAGCATCTCACTGTGCTGATGGACAGTGACTGTGGTTGGGTTGGTGGGGGGATCTGATGAGGGGGGTAGTTTAGTCACCATAATGTTGCACATGTAAGTGTGGATTAATGATACCAAAATAAATTATAAAGAAATAATAATAATACAGCAACCATACAAATGTGAAGTGATGTTATTGTAGCTTTTCTCAGTGATAGAGATTTTATTATTGGCTTTGAAGATACTGGTCGGCATTCACAAGTAGAACTGGCAGGAGGAAGGCCTTTCAAGTAGAGAGATGAGGGCTGGGAAGGTTACCAACTTTCTTGGGTGATTGAGAGTTCCTTTCTATATCATCTTTGAGCATCTTTTGACACCTACTCTGTCACATAGGCCAGTGAAAATGCTGGTAGAACAATATCGAATAAGAAATACTTTCTGTCTGCCTTCCGGAGGCTCACTCTGACTTGGTTTTGAGGCCTCAAAATACCAGATGAAGAAGGTTAGCCTTCATTTATAGGCAATGGAGAACTCTCAGACTTTTTAGAGCAGAGGAGTAAGTTGCATTTCAAGTATGTGACAAATTGTATAATTCTGCTTTCAGCCATTTCAACAACAGGGAAATATTTTAGGTTAGTAGGTGATTGAGATCCTCTACCCTCAGATTTCAGAACCTAGAATGTCGCCCCCCTCTAAATAGACTTTATTTTTTTTAACTTTATGAATCATGCAACTGATCGTTCCCATCTTTGTAATAGCCGTTAGAAAGCCTAAGTCAGGTTCAGCGAGTATATAGGACCTCACCCGTGAGCGTGGATGCTCACTCCAGCCCCGGGTCACTTTTCCCACATTCATTTTCTTCTTGATTCTTCCCTTGCTTTTGAAATATCTTGTTGACTTATGTATAGTTTTGTAAATCATCTTTAATCCTTTCTGGAATAAGCTCAAGTTATAAATGGATAGAGTTCGTTTCTTATGTTTTTATTTCTTAGTCAATTAACTTCTGGTGAAGATTTCTTGAAATGTCCCTTGGGGAAATGTGCATGGATGAGGCATATTAGGAAAGTAACATTACAGGCCCTGCTGCTGATCTCCTAACTTGAAATTTGGTTCAAGTCGTGTATAACATAATACTTGAATATAGTGTGAATCTATTGGTAACTGAATGATTTTTTTTTTATAATTTATTTTGGTATCATTGATCTACAATTGCATGTGCAGTATTATGGTTATTGAACTGCCCCCCTTCATCGGGTCCCCCCCACCAACCCCATTATAGTCGCTGTCTCAGTGTAGTGAGATGCTGTGGAATCACTACTTGTCTTCTCTGAGTTGTGCAGCCCGCCCCATGCCCCCCCCCCACATTACATCTGGTAATCGTAAGTTAACTGAATGATTTTGCATTTAAAGTTTGAATTTTGTTTTCAGAAGAATTTAAGAAAAGATAAACTTAAAACTACCCAAATCTTTGTTCCTGTGTGTTTTAGAACCTCTAAGTTTAAATAAAAGAACTAATAAGATTTATAACCTAAAAAAAAAACAAAAAAAAATTTTGTCAAATGCTTCTTCAACATCTATGGAGATGATCATGTGATTTTGTGATTTTTGTCCTTTTTGTTGATGTGATTGATGTATGATGTTGATGGTATTTTTAATATTGTACTGTCCTTGCATCCCTGGAAGAAATCCCTCTTGATCATGATGGATGATCTTATTGATGTACTTTTGAATTCAGTTTGTTAATATTTTGTTGACAAATTTTGCATCTGTGTTCATCAGGAATATTGGTGTGTAATTTTCTTTTTTGTGGTGTCCTTGCCTGGTTTTGGTATTAGAGTGATGCTGGCCTTATGGAATAAGTTTGGAAGTATGCATTCCTTGTCTTCTTTTTAGAAAACTTTAAGGAGGATGGGTATTAGGTCTTCACTAAATGTTTGATAAAATTCAGCGGTGAAACCATCTGGTACAGGAGTTTATTCTTAGATAGTTTTTTGACTCCCAGTTCAATGTCATTGCTGGTAATTGATCTGCTCAGGTTTTCTGTTTCTTCCTGGGTCAGTCTTGGAAGGTCATATTTTTATGGAAAGTTCTCCATTTCTTTTATGTTATCCAGTTTGTTATCCTATTATTTTTCTTAGAATTCTCTAATAATTCTTTATATTTCTGTGGTGTCCATAGTGATTTTTTCCTTTCTCATGTCTGGTTTTGTTAATGTGTGTACACTCTCTTTTTTTCTTGATAAGTCTGGCTAAGGGTTTATCCATTTTGTTTATTTTCTCGAAGAACCAGCTCCTGGTTTCATTGATTTTTTTCTACTGTTTTAATCTTCTCAATTTTATTTATTTATGCTCTGATCTTTATTATGTTCCTTCTATGACTTTGGATCTCCTTTGTTCTTCTTTTTCTAGTTTCATTAATTGTGAATTTAGACTGTTCGTTTGGGATTGTTCTTCTTTCTTGAGGTAAGCCTACATTGTAGTATATTTCCCTCTTAGAACTGCCTTCACTGCATCCCACAGGTTTTGAGGTGTTGAATTGTTTCCATTTGTCTCCATATATTGCTTCATCTGTGTTTTTATTTGGTCATTGATCCATTGATTATTTAGGAGCATGTTGTTAAGCCTCCATGTGTTTGTTTTTTTTGCATAATTTTTTCTAGTTTCATACTTTTGTGGTCTGAGAAGCTGATTGGCATAATTTCAATCCTTCTGAATTTACTGAGGCTCTTTCTGCTGCCTAGTATGTGATCTATTCTATAATATGTTCCATGTACACTTGGGAAGAATGTGTATCCTGCTGCTTTTGGGTGTACTGTTCTATAGATGGCTGGTCGGTCCATCTCTTCTAATGTTGTTCAGTGCCTCCTTCTCATGACTTATTTTCTGTCTGGTTGATCTGTCCTTTGGAGTGAGTGGTGTGCTGAAGTCTCCTAAAATGAATGCATTGCATTCTGTTTCCCCCTTTAATTCTATTAGTATTTGTTTCCTATATTTTGTTCATAGATATTTATATTGGTTTTATCCTCTTGTTGGACTGACCCCTTGATCATCATCTAATGTCCCTTTTTGTCTCATATTACTTTCTTTGTTTTGAAATCTACTTTATCTGATATAACTGCTGCTTAATTCTCCCTATTATTTGCATGAAATATCTTTTTCCATCCCTTCGCTTTTAGTCTGTGTATGTCTTTGGGTTTTAAGTGAGTCTCTTGTAGGCAGCATATAGATGGGCCTTGATTTTTTATCCATTCTCTAGCTCTGTGTCTTTTGATTGGTGCGTTCAGTCCATTTACATTTAGGGTGATTATCAATAAATATGTACTTATTGCCATGTCAGGCTTTAGATTCATGGTTACCAAAGGTTCAAGAGTAGTTTCAAGAGTATCTTCATTACTATCTAACAGTCTAGCTTAAGTTGCTTTTTATGCTATTTCAAACACAATCTAAAGGTTTTTTTTTTTTCTTTTTCTTCCCCCTCCACTCTGTATTTATTAGGTGTCATATTCTGTACTCTTTGTGTATCCCCTGACTGACTTTGTGGGTAGTTGATTTAATTTAGCATTTGCTTAGTAATTAATTGGTCCACTTCCTTTACTATGGTTTCATTTTCTCTGGTGACAACTATTTAGCCTTAGGAGCAATTCCATCTATAGCATCCCTTTAAAATACTGTAGAGACGGTTTGTGGGAGGTAAGTTCCCTCAGCTTTTGCTTATCTGGAAATTATTTAACCCCTGCTTCAAATTTAAATAATAATCTTGCTGGATAGAGTGTTCTTCATTTCATTGCATTTGATATATCATGCCACTCACTTCTGCTGAGAAGTCTGATGGTTGTCTGATAGGCTTTCCTTTGTATTTTATCTTTTTTTATCTCTCTCACTGCTTTCAATACTCTCTCCCTGACCTTTATCTTTGCCATTTTAATTACTGTATGTCTTGGTGGTGTCTTCCTAGGATCCCTTGTGTTGGGAGATCTGTGCACTCCATGATCTGAGAGACTATTTCCTTCCCCAGATGGGGGAAATTTTCAGCAATTATTTCCTCAAAGAGACTTTCTATCCCTTTTTTTCTGTCTTATTGTGTTACCCCTATATTGCTAATACTGTTCTGTTTAGATTGGTTACATAGTTCTCTTATTATTCTTTCATTCCTAGAGATACTTTTTTCTCTCTGCCTCAGCTTCTTTGTTTTCCTATTCTCTAATTTCTGTTTCATTTCCCATCTCCTCTACCTCATTTAATCTCCTTTTAAATCCTCCATTATATTTTTCATTTCAGTATATTTTTCAAAATTTCTGTCTCTTTCTTGAAGTCCTCCCTGAGAGCTTAAATATTTTTCTGTAGCTCCATGAGCATGTTTATGATTTTTATTGTGAAGTTTTTATCAAGAAGATTGGTGATTTCAGTTTCACTTAGCCCTGTTTCTGGTGTTTGAGGGATTCTGGTTTGTACAAAGTTTTTTTTACTGTTTCATATTTCTAATGATGCCTATGGAATAATTACTTTGTGTAGGCAGCATTCTCTAGTGCCCAGAAGCTCTACTCTCTGGAGCTACCCAGCCCCTGGAGTGATGGCAGGGGTTGCAAGCTTGTGCTGCCAACACCCACTGGGAGGAAAGAGCTCTTTCCTGCTTCCCGGCTGCAGTGCCTGCCTCCACTGCCTTGGTGGCCAGGGCCAGGCATGCAGGCGGGGTCCTCTGCTATGCCCTTGTAGCTGCCACAGGTGGGGCCACCCTCCAGCTTGCCTGGCGCATTGGCAGTGGCAGCAGGTGTGCAGACCAGTACCTACTGGGAAGAAGGAGCAGCAGGTTGTGTATCATGGTGGGGGGGCCTCAGCACTGCATTGCCAGCCAGGGAGATGGAGCTTCTTATGTTCCTGAGAGTTTCCCATCTGCTGGGCTGAGTGTGCTGGGACAATTTTGTCCACTTGTCCTTTCTCCTAAGCAGCAAGCTCTGGGTAATCCTTGCCCCTTTAGCAGCCCTCTCACTGTTGGGAAGTCTTTCAAAGTGCCCATCTTCTTTTTGTCCCTGAGTGGCCAGTTGTGGGTACCTGTTCTCCACAAGTGGCTGAAAACCCAGTCTCTCCGAGTATTCCCCCTGCCTTTGCTTTCCAACCCTTCTCTCCAGAGCACCATGTAATGTGGTTTTGTGCTCCTGGAGCAGATCTCCAGGGGTGAATGTTTAGCAGTCCTGGGCCTCTGTTCCCTCCCCATTCCGTTTCTCTTCCTCCTGCCAGTGAGCTGGGGTAGCAGGAGGGCTTGGGTCCTGCCATATCGTGGCTTTGCTACTTTACTCTTTTCTGTGAGGTCTTCTCTTTTCCCCAGAGGTAGGAAGTCTGTTCTTAAGTCTTCGGGTCGCTCTTTTAGGATTAGTTATATTTGCTGTATTTTCATGTATATGTGGTTTTGCAGGAGGTTTCTGCCTCACTTCTCATGCTGCCTTTTCCCCCCTCTGTGCCTAAATTTTGATGTTTTTAATGCATCTGTATAAGAATTTTTGTTTTTGTGGGAAGCTAAGAATTGCCATTTTCCCAGTGGTCATTGATGTGATCTTATTTTTAATAAGAAACATATATCAATAAGAAATACATAAAAGCATACCATACATAAAAGCACACTGCCTACCTCATTAAAAATGCATATTTCCTTGGCACATCTCATTAGAGGGTAGAACTGGGGCATTAGTAGTTTTAAGAAAGGGAGAATGTATGTCTCATTCAGTTTAGAAAATAATTAGTTCCCTGAGAAATGGGTTGCCAACTTTCCCGTCCTAGAAGTATTCTGTCCTACTTTTGGTATGTGCTAGCCAATGCTATTCAATAAAATCTTTTCTGATGATGGAATATTCTGAATCTGTGCTGTCCAATGTGGTAGAGCCTAGCTTGTGTAGCTACTGAGCACTTGAAATGTGCCCACTGAAGAACCGAATTTGTAATTAAATTTAAACAGTCACACAGGTGCTTCTGCTAGACTCCTTTCCGCTCAAAGTGTGCTCCCTGGACCAGCATTCCCAATGTCACCTGGGAGCTTGTTAGAAATGCAGGCTCTCAGAGCCCACCCAGAACTACTGAACCAGAATCCACATTTTAGCAAGATCCCCAGGTGAGTCATATGCCCATAGTCATTTGTCAGAGCTGGTCTGAAAGGCATTCATACACAGACCAGAAGGTTAGATGAAATGAGCATCCCAGCTCCTTAGGGTCTGTAATTATTTTATTTCAGAGAAGTTCATTATTGAGAATCAAGGAGAGGTTAGAACAGAGAACTTGAGGCTAGAACTGAGGTTGAAACCCAGCTTTGCCACTTGTTGGCTTTGAGAGACTTTGGGCAAATCAACCTGTCTAAGGCTCAGGTCCTTTTCTGTAAGGTGGGGATGGTAATGAACGAGTACCTCCCTCACTAATGGGAAGATAAACTGACAACATGTAGCTGAAATGTTTACACAAATAGTAAACCCTCAATAAAGGATCAGTGTAACTCACGTTCCATTAAGTTGTGCCTTTCAAAGATAGACAGGAAGACCAAACAGCAGGCTTAGGTCGTTGGTATGTCTTTCTTCTCAGTCTAAAGTGGCTTTGCAGTCTCAAGTGATGGTTTCCTGCCTTAAAGAAAGAGGGTTTAGAGTCCAGTGGTTTGATTTTTGTCACTTCTTGTATTTTTAGGACTAAAAAATGGCCCGGCAACTTTAAACCACTGGAGTCCTTAAATTGGAGATTTAAGAGCGTAGCAACAGCATCTTGATTCTTTTACTTTAGAATTCCCCTTTCCCTTCCTCTCCTAGAGTTTATGGAATCCTCCATCAATGTAAAAGGTCCTGCCTCCCTCTATAACTCATAGTTGGGGCCACAGCAAAGTGAGGGTCTGTCCTCCTGGATGCAGGATGTGGAGGGATGTGATGGAGAGGCCTTCCTAAGAGCACAGTCAGAATTTCCTTTTCAGCCAGTTCTATGTTTTAAGAAAAATGAACCCAGGCTGAGCTCAAACCATTAAGTCACAAGTTTTCTTCTTTATTAATGGTGCTTATCAGGGAGCTAATCCGAGCTGGGTGGGGAGAGTCTCCTGGTTAAAAATAAAAGCTCACACTTGATTAAAATTCCCATCATTCTTTGACACTAAAAAATAAATCCATGCTTATAGGATATAACTTTCAAAGTACTTTTTATAACTTAACCATTTTCTCACTGTTGGATATTTAGATTGTTTTAGACACACACACCCATAGGTACTTTCTTCTGCCACATAGATGATATCCAAAAGTAAACCCTTCAGTTGTTCTTATAAAAAAATTAATTGGAATAAGGAATAATTTGACTAGTCACATATCAACATTGGGCAAACTGTATAATTTTAAGCCAGGCATATAATATAATGCCATATTATATAATGCAGAAGTTGACAAACTTTATCTGTAAGAGCCAGGTAGTAAATATTTTAGGCTTTAAGGCTATACATTCTCCCACCCAACCACTCAGCTCTGATATTGGAGCACAAAAGCAGCCATAAGCAATTTGTAAATGACAGAGCGTGGCTATGCTCCAATAAAATTTTATTTATGGACACTGAAATTTGAATTTCAGATGACTTTCAGACGCCATGAGCTATTATTCTTCTATTGATTTTTTTAAACCACTTAAAAATGTAAATGCCATTCTTAGCTCATGAGACATACAAAAATAGACAGCAGACTGACTTTGGCCCAAGAGCTGTGGCTGGCTGGTCCCCAATGTCGCTGTGTGGTTCAAGCCCCGAAGGTCTTTTTATAGCAACAAAAGTATAATGCATTCTGCACACAGCTGACATAAAATCTGAGAATGCACTATAGATGCCCCTTTATAGAAAGCTATTTTATTTGAGGTTTCTGAAGGTCATACTTGCATCTGAAACAGTAACCTTTGCTCATTAATCCAAATGTTATATTTAAATTTCTACCCAGACTTGAACTGACTGAAAAAAAGATTATTATGAAATACCCAGGGCCCTTGCACTCTTTCTTTTGGCTATTTTGAAGGTCACTGTCTTTATTTTAATTAGGATCCAGGAACATTATGCTTAGCTGGAAGGTGTTACCCTTACAGAAATGGTCTAGTCGAGTTTGCATGGGGGTGCAGGAAACCCGAGAGGAGGAAATTACAGGGCACCAGGAAAGAAAACCCAGTCCATAATTACAGTCAACTTCTCCCTAGGCCTGGGTACAGATCTTGAAATGTGTCAGTTTGCACATTTGAATTATTATACTCTACTAACCACAGCATACTTGGTGATATGTCAACATTTTAATTCTGAATGAGTGTTAATTCGGTATTTTAGTGCTGAAATTATTTGTTACCTAAAACACTGACACAGCCTGAAGTCCTCTATTTTTATAATTACATACCCCATACAGAATTTCTTTCTTTCAATTTGATTGCTTTTACACTAAATGTATTTGAAGCACACACTTTAGATCAATTAATAATTCAGAACTGTGGTTATTAGCGTCCACGGGGACTTGATAGTTAATGTCTTCCTGAGCCTGCCTGCTCACAGTTAGGAGCTGATTGGAATTGTGAACTTAACTTAAAAAAGTAAAAAATAACCTCCCCTTGATGTAACGTACGCCCTTATGACTGTAGTTAACACTGCTGCCGCGTGGTAGGTTTAAAAGTTCTTGGAGTAAATCCTAAGAGTCCTCATCACAAGGAAAAGACATTTTTTTCTTTTATCTGTGTGAGATGATACATGTTAACCAAACTACTTGTGGTAATCATTTCACAATATATGTAAGTTTTACTGTACACCTTAAATTTATACGGCACTGTGTGTCACTTATATCGCAATGTAACTGGGAGGAAAAATATCTCCCCTTCTTCTCTTTACCTCCTAACTGCCTAGAATCAGTGACCGGTGCCCACCTAGTGCTGTGCTGTTCTAGGAGGAGACTTGGTGGAGAGCAGTGAGCCGTCCTTGTTTTCCTGAGCTGATGTTCTGTTACAGCGTATTTGCTAGCCCAACACAGAGGATTTCTTGCTGTCAATCAATCTTTGTTGTTCAAATGTGGAGGCTTTGTCTGATTTCTCTACGAAAAACCATGTTGGTTTAAAAAATATATATATTGTAAAATATACAAAACAAAATTTACCAATTTAAGCATTTTTTAAGTGTACAGTTCTGTGGCACTGAGTACATTCATTAAACATGAATTCCCCTTCTCCCCACCCAAGCCCTGGCAACCGCCTTTTCCCATCGTGTCCCTGTGGCCCGGCCACCCCAGGTTGCCCACGTAAGGGGAACCGCTCAGCAGTTGTCCTTTGGTGGTTGGCTTGTTTCACTCAGCATAATGTCTTCAAGGCTCATAACAAACTGCTTTTAATTTGAATTCAATTTTAGGTTTCATGTTCTTAGTTTTCCTTCCATCAGGTTAAGACTTTCATCTAAAGAACAACAGTGGTCGTAATGCCTTTGAAAAAATATTTTTTGTAAATATCAACGGAATCACCAAGTGATTCTTTCATTTCGTTGTTGCCTTAGTCAAAATAAAAGATTTTATTGGTGGGAAACCCTCGAGTATCCATCCCAGACTAACTATGAGAACCAAAGGGCACTCTTCATGGGAGTAAGGAGCTATTTTGAGAATAGTCCTGCTTTAAATTACATTCTAAAGGAAATGAGAAGCTATTAATTAGGAAAACTGATTTTTTTAGTTTATTTTTAGAGAAAAGTACAACCAAATATTCTCAATTTTTCAGACCATTGAGGAAAATATGAATAGGAACAAAAATAAATAATACCCCCACTGTGGGATCCTACTTTTTAGAAAACAAGTGGACTTTTCTCCATGCAATCCAAATTTTATATTAATTAGCATATTGCCTCCTATGTGAGGAAAACTGTTGGTCTTGTCCCCCCTCCCACGGTGGGCGGCCTTGCTCGTAAGGACGCCAGGAGACACCCTGAAGAGTGAGAGCAGTGGGTTTTCCGAAAGTGGAAGTGAGATGAGCGGAGTCGTCGATCCTCACTGGTGAGACCACGTCTTCAGGCACAGTGCCGTCTGGGGAAATTACGCTCCTGGCTGCCGCCCTTCCTCTGGTTCTGTTGTCAGTAATAGCAGGTAGGAACCCACCTCTCCATCTCTCCTACCCAACAGAAGGTTCGTTTTACTGTGATTTCATTGTCTCCTGAGGTTGGAATGTCGAAGGCTAGAATGGCACTAGTGAGCCTTGCGTTCATCATCTACGTGGTTCGCACAGACAAAAATGGGCCCTGAAAAATATCATTCCCTAAGTGTGTGTCTCCGTGCTGTGGCTCACCACGAGCTCTGAAATCCTGTGGGCCGTAAGCAGATAGGGTCCACCACCCCAGGCATCTCTCCGGGCCCTGTGTGGGAGCGTTCTTTTACTTAGTTCTTCATGGAAATCACAAAAAGATAAGGAAAAGGATTGAGCGTCTATTATGGAGTGAGACGTTCATGTATTTTTACCATATAATCATAATTTCAGTGAAATGTATAATTTTAAATGCTGTACAGTGGGTCTCTGATACTAACTTGTGTTTTTCAACTTACTAAAGAAGGCTTAAACTCTTAGATATTAAAAAAAAAAGAGAAACGATAAAAAAAAGAGAGAAAGACCATGCTCTGTCTCAGTCTGGACATCGGGATTTCTAGCATTGTCTAGATTTTGCCACATTTTCAGTGGGTTTTCTCCTCTGATAGACTTTGCAAATGCACATCACTGCAAGCGCTCTTTGTCTCTCTGTTACTGCAGTTTTATCTTTTTCTGTGCTAAAGACACCTTGTTGCATTTACTTGGTGTCTTCCCTCTGTTTTCTCAGACCGCAGTGCTGTTTTACTCATGATTTCATGCCCCACTGGTAGGAAATACAGGTATTATAGTATTTGCTAACCAGTCCATGAAAGGAACCCTCACAGTGGGCCACCAAAGTTGTGTTAGTACCTATTTAATACGAACTATCACCCAAACTTTGATATGACAGGCATATACTTTATTCACTTACTCCAAAATACTTAATGAGTACCTACTATGCACCAGGGAAGGTGCCAGATAATCAGCTAGGATTACCAGAAGGTGTTGTTTATCGTTAGAAGAAAGTAATAGAGGAAAAAATAGTGCAAGATTTGTTCAGAGATACAGGCAAAGTCAAATCTCATAGGTAAGGAGTGGATTTTATTTGACATGGAATGGGAAGACGTTGAACTCTTTTGAACAGGGAACTGATGTGACCAAATGTATGTTTGAAGAAGAATCATCTGGCCACTGGGTGTAGAAGGGTGGGAGGTCAGATCGAAGCAGAAGGGCCACTCGCGAGTGAAAGCCACGGCACAAGTCTGCACTCAGGCTGGTGACTTGGTTCGGGCTGTGGGGGCGAAGTGGAAAGAGGTGGATAATGATGGTTTCATAGTGGTGAACAAGAGGGCAGTTTCTTTTCAGCCAGCAAACACTTACTGAATGCCTGCTCTGTACCAAGCCCAGTGCCACATACTGAGGATTCAACACTGGATGAAAGTGGCACCAAGGAGCTCACATCTTGGTGGGGAAATAAGTAAATGCATCAATATCTCTGTGGTATGCCAGAAGGTGAGAAGATGTAAACGCGCAAAGCAGAGAAAGGAGAAGAGTGAGTAGCCATTTTAAATGTTACCGTTTAAATGGTGGGCCATTTTAAATGTTACCGTTATTTATGTCAAATCTGTGACCTTTGACTTTGGAGAGTTACAAGGATATCTTGGGAGACGAAGCAGAGTGAATAGGGCAAAGGCGCACTAGGGTCCTGAGGAGTCCTGTGGTCCTTCAGTGAGTCAGCCTTGGGGCCCCCAGAGTCAACAGTTTCAGCCTCCTGCCTCTGGGTCCTAGTTCCAATATCAGTGGTCATGTTTGGAAAGTAACTTCAATAGTTTTTATCATAAAAACAAAGTGTACCTCTTCCTTAATTAAAAACAATTCAAAGTAATGACTGTATATATGAAGAGTTTACCACAAAAATTGAGAGTCGAGAAATTGCAAATCCCTCCTAGAAAATGACAGAGGGGTTTGTTTTTAAATGTCTCATTTTTAAGGTATTATGTATATGGTTTTAAAAAACAAAAAGCCATGGTGAAAAGTGCCTCCCATCCTTGGCCCAGATTCCTCAGGTTTCCGCCCCAGAAGCAACCGCTGTGTGCAGTCTCTCAGGTGGCCTGGTGTAGAGGTTCCCAACCTCGAATGAGCAGGAGAAGCACATGCAGAGCTTTAAACGGGATTGATGCCTGGGGCCGCCCCTCAGGACTTTCTGGCTGACTTTGTCTGGGATATGGCCCAGGCCTAATGCTCTCTCCAGATTATTTCACTGTGTAGCCTCTTAAATGTTCTAAATAGAGTCTATATACTGAACTATGTATACATTCTTTTAAAAATATTTATACAAATGATAGCAGAATAGTACTCACTGTTATATCACTTCCTTTTTTTAACCTGTAAAATAGATTCTGAAATTGCTCCATGTTAACATATATAGCTGTATATCTACGTTGTTAATGTCTGAATAATGCCATCGAATGGCTGCAACATAACTTGTTAAACCAATCCCCTACTGATGGACAGTTATGTTAAGGTCATTTATTAACACAAATAATGCCATAATGAACATTCTTATATCTATATTTGTACATATCTCTGAGATAAAAGTTCTACAATCAGAATTTGAATTATTGGTCAAGGGGTAAATGAATTTCCAGTTTTGATAAATACTACCAGCCTTTATCATTAAGGGGCAATGCATGAGAGGAACACAGTCACAACTGCTTTGCTTTGCTTTTAATCTTTGCCAATGCAGAAATTAGTATTTTAATTGGTTTTACCCTTTTTAACATTGTAGCTCAACTTGGGCATTTTTCTATATGATTAAAACCATTTCTTTTTTTGTGTGTATCTTTTTTTTTTTTTTTGCCTGTTTTTCTACAGGATTGCCAATCTTTTTCCTACTGATTTCCAAGATCTAATATGTGAAGGAAATCAACTATTTGTCATTGATAATTTTTCTTTCCAGTGTTATTGCTGGTATTGGTTTTATTTATAAGTTTTCAATTTTTATGTAGTGAAACATATGGCTGTTTTGTTTTGAAATTTTTAAATATCTATTGGCAATTTATCCAGGTACTGTGTGCTACTTGAGGACATGGTATGTGTCTTATGGTTTCTTGTATCTTCAGTGTCTGGTACTTCCTGAAGGAAGGGTTGGTTGGGTGTAAACATGATAATGATAAAGGCTCATGCAAGCTGACTCCATGTATTCATCCAGAAGAAGGTACAGAATTGATGACATTACAGTAATTTAATTCCCTTTGTAAGATAATGCATCAGCTTATACCTGGAGGACACAGTGACAAAAGGCATGTCCCCCTGAGTTCTTTTGACAACCTTGCTGCTGTCCCTTGAGCTCTAGCTCTTTAAGCACGCCGAGAGCATTCTCATCTTTAAGTGGCCGCTTCTGTCTTGGGGCATCCATCCCTTACCTCTTTCTCGAACTTACTGCCTGTCAACTTCAAACCCGGCCTAAACATCCACTTCCTTGTAGAAGTCTCTACTTAGTCTCCCTGGGCTTTTCCTGTGCAGTAATTACCAAAACCATCATAAAATGGTGTTTGTGTTATTCCCTCTGTAATGTCTGTCTCCCTCACTAGCCTGTAGACCCTGATCACATCTTCTTCCTAGATGTGCGCTGGCGCTGGAATACAGAGGTGGAGAAAACAAACAGTCCTCATCGGGGACATTACATTCAAATGCTTATGTCTGTCGGTGAAGGAGCAATGACGTTGATAATATTTAGCCGCTCATGATATTAAATGGTTGGCATTTCAATGAAGTGGAGGACCTAGTAGGTATACGGTTGGATTGGAAGTGCCTGAGTTGTCGGTTCTACCAGTAGAAGTTTCTGGCATGTGTCCTAGGCAAGCTCTAGCAGGCTGTGAGACAGTGATACTGGGGTTCTTGTTCACAGAGTCGAAAAATAAACTTCGTGACGGAGCAGGGTAGGAGATTAACAGAGAAAGTTTTATTCTGGATGAGAGAAAGTATGGAACTCCCCACAGGGGCAGGAGGGGAATGGGCGGTGGCATGTGGGGGGCGCAAGGCTGCTGCCTGGCTTCTCAGCTTCTAGGGTTTTATGCCTGTTGTAGTGGGAGCTGTTTTCTATAGGTTCAGCCAGATGCTAGTTATGTTTTAACCAATCTCATTAAAGTTTACCCTATTTTAAACTAATGTGCCTAGATGACTGTGGCCAGCAAGCTGTTGCATATCACTGGGTGGGGAGGGGGGCTTCTCTCTATACACGTTACATTGTTTCAACCTCAAGCACCCTGTTCTTCGTCTGCATTCCTGAAGCCTTAGTAAGACTTTGTCCTTTTACAGGGACCCACATTCTACTCTAACTGGGCAGGGCTTATTCCCTACTGCTTCCCTATCTCAACAGCAGTCACCCGCCCACAGTGCCAGGGCCAACCGGCATGGCCACCAGCAGTTGCTGGCCCTTTTCTAATCTTACCAAACTGTCAAGCCACTTTTGCCCTGTCTGATGGAAGCCGTACCATCATGAAAGTTCATTTGACTCTTAAACTTAGAATAGAGCATGTACTTCCACATGTCTTAGTTCATTTGGGGTACTCTTACAAGATGCCATAGACTGAGTGGCTTACAAACAACAGACATTTATTTCTCACAGCGCTGGAGGCTGGGAAGTCTGAGGTGCTGGCAGACCCGCTATGTGGGGAGAGCCCTCTTCCAGGTTCGTAGGTGGCCATTTTCCCAGTGTGTCCTCACCTGGTGGACGGAGGCAGGACGCTCTCAGGTCTTCTTCACAAGGGCACTAATCTCATGAGCTGATCACCTCCCAAAGGCCCCACCTCCTAATACCATCACATTGGGGATTAGATTTCAACATATGCATTTGGGGAGGATAGAAGCATTAAGTCCAACACCATGTATTGAATATTTTTAATAAAAAATGCTTTCTTATTTGTGAGACAGGAAATATCTTTTTATTAACTGTATATGTCCAGTGTTTTTCCTAAACATTCTTAGTATAGTCTGGATTTTCTGACATTAATAACATAATAATCTAAGCAACAGCACATGTCCGGCTAAACAATCTAAAATCTGCACCATATTTCTAAACAGAGGTTGGTATGAACCAGATAGTGTCTATTTCTTAAATCATCTGAAGGTAGGTTAGCTGCTTAAGGGATGTATTAACTCTTTTAGGTTAGTAGGGTACTTTGTGGTACTTTATTACTAAATGCTTCACACCACTGGCACTTTTCCAGCCAAATCCCCAATCGTGTGGCCTATTTTTAATATTAAATCTCACTGAATCAAAGTCATATCTTTCTGGAAGGTTAGACTTTTAGAACAGTATATTAATAATTTGCCACCAAATTACTGACTCACTTGGCCTGCTTAAATATCTAACCTAGTACCAAAAAATTATTTAAGCAGTCATATGAGAAAAGCCCAATGTTTTAGTGAAAAATTAAAAGAACGATTTTAATACATCATTTACAGAGAAATGTAATACCTTACAATTTCTCTGTAAACGAAGTACTTTTCTTTTATTTCTTATTTCTTACCTGATGATTCCTGCATCAAATTTACTTTTTTTTTTTTAATGTTCATAGTCTTTCAAAAGACCCAGAGCTTGCCTCCCTTCCCCACATATAAAATACTAGCAAGGTTAAATTAGCAAATTTAGGAAAATATGAATCTAGCCCTTTGCTAGACACTTCAATTACAATAAGAGCTTTTTACGTCTATTCACAAAAATGGTAACATTACAGAAAAAACCTTAAATAGATTCCTGAATTAGAACAAAACAGTGATTCCCACTCAGTCTCTTCTGTTATTTTTGTGTACTCCCAATAATTTTACATATATGAATATGTATTTATAGAAAGATAGTTTTATTTTTTTACCAAATATTATCATAAACATTTGCCTATCATGCTCTTTAGTCTGTGTGACTATTATTGAAGTTGTATACTAATCCAGGTGTGTGGACCATAATTTAAGAATTTACTTAAAATGGGTCCCAGAAGTGAAATCATTAGCCTAGAACATATTAGTTTGGACTCATATCTAAAATACAAACAGAAAGAACATTGTTCTCCCAAACGGTTGTATAAAAGCTATCAATAAGATGTGAAAGCTTCACTTTTAATGTATCTCCCAACATTGTGAATTGGTACTTTGCGAAGAGCATTGATTTAATGAGGAAATGGTATTATGTAGAGATCGAACATTTTCCATACGCTTGTCACAAGTTACTTTTTTTTGGTCAATCCTGTATTTGTAACCTTTGTCTGTTTATACCTATTGCTCTCTTACTGTATTTCTTATCAATTAATATAACTTCCATATGTGCAAAGAAAATTTTCGAGGGTAAAATCTTCAAGGACTGAAGCCATACTCTTCTCTCAGCTGTGTGGTTCCCTGGAGGACACGTAATGACGACCCTTTAATGTCTGTGCAGTGACTGTTCTGCCACTCAAGGCAAGACTTGCCGGACATCTTTCATCTTTCGATGTGGCCTTTATTTACTGCCAGAGAGCCCATTAAGATGTTCTAAGGCTTGTATGTTTGTCCAATTAGTCGCATTCTTTTTAAATACATTATCTAAAATTGCTTGAAGAATTCTCTCCCTCCTGTGCAAGTTTGATATTTATGTCTTACTAGATGTTATATGTATAGTTATGTTTTCTACTATGAAATTTAAAGTCTCTCCCCATAGGAATGATGGGGTAGTACATGAGAAGTAAGTCAGTAAACAGTCATACAGTGTCATACTTAAAATATATTCTCAACCATCTGTAAGAAAATTTTCAAGAACCTTCTTTCTCATAGCTTTGATTTCAGTATAGTCATTTGACAGAGGGGAAATGACCCTGGGAGACACTTACAGGACTTGCCTCTGGCTACACAGTGAGTCATTAGCAGTTTGTGGTTGGGACTTTAAGTCCCTGGAATGAAGACATACAATTAGTAGGAAAAGAAGCTTCATAGCAAGTAAGATTTCATCATATTTTCAAAATACAAAATCTGTTACATTTCTTGAAAGAAGGATGCTATATAAATGTTCAGTATAACTTTTTTTCCAGTGGTTTGTTTGTGATAGAACATGTTATTTCATCAACTGACCTAGAGTTGATATTTACACTAAATTAATGAACTTGATGTTTATGGAGGTTTGTGAAAAACACCAAGTGTATCTTCAGGCGGAAGTGTTTGTTCTGTTCTTTTACTCACTACAGCAAATATATATTGGCCATTCACTATGGGTCAGTTAGATTGTTGTTGGTGTTTTCTTAGTTAAGGAAGGAATGAGAGAATGGTTGGAAATGTTTAAGGATATTTAGAAGTTTCGCAGTGCTAAGGGGGACCTGTATAGTGGAAGAGCTTCAAGACATGGGCTGTAAGGGAAAATAGGCTTTCTCCCTTTGTTCATTCATTGAACAGAGGTTTATAGAGCATGTATTACATGCTAAACCCCATTCTAGGCACTTGGGATAAATGAATGAACTAAACAACAACAAAAAAATCTCTGCCCTCATGGATGTTATATTCTGTTGGAGGGAGAGAGACACTAAACAGTAAACATAATATGGAAATTATATGTTAGAATGTAAGAGCACTATTTTTTAAAAAGTAGAACAGGGTAAGTGAGATTAGAGATTCCTGGGGGCAGTGGAATATATATTTTAATTGGGATGGTCACAGAGGACTTCATTGAGAAGGAGATATTTGAGCAAAGACTTGAAGGAGGTGCTAGGCAGTGTGGGAATGTAGGGAGAGCACATCCCGGTGCCTGTGAGGGCCATCAGGGAGGCTGGAACAGAAAGAGGCTGTTGTGTGTCTGTTGGAGTGGGGGAGCGGGCGTGTAGGAATAGGTGGGGGAGATACCAACAAAGTGGCCTGAGGAGGACTAACCAACAGGTGAGAGGAAGCCTGAGATGGAGTGGTTTCTTGGCAGCCACGTTTAGCAAATGCATAAAGGGGAGGGCGCTGAATGACCGTGGTCAGCCCCGCTGACAGATGAAGAGAGATGAGCAGTGGGTGATGGACACTGGGTTCATGAAGCCACGTGTCACTGATGACTTCAGTGAGCAGCATTGGTGAGACAGGAGGTCTGAGCAAGACCTGGAAGGGAAATGAGGGGAGCCCAGGCAAATTTTAGGTTCTTTGTCTCTGCAAAGCAGAGCAAAGAATCACAATGGGAGCTGGCAGAGAAAACGGAGTCAAAGGGAGGTTTCCTGGAGCAGAGAGAAGTACCAGCGTGTATGTGTGCTGACTAGAATGATACCATAGAAAGACTGTAGGTGGTGGTCACAGAGTTTCTGGTAGTATCTACACCCACCATGAATTCCTCTCCCCAAAATTCCCTACATCTGAGTCATCCACTTCTTTTCCCTCATTTAATTTTCCTCAGCAGTTATTTTGAGAAAGGCCAGCTCTTCCAGGCCATTATTCTTCTGCATCTTGCCTCCTCATTTCCATTTTCCTGCCTGAAAGGTGAAGTTTTCAGTAAGAAATTATATTAGCATGAAAACTTGTCATCTGTCACCATTGGGAAATATATTCTAAAGGTAAAAACCTCCCCAAATACACACACACTTACGCATACACATACGCACAGTATTGTGATTATGAAGGAAAATTACTTACCCTGTGCCTAAAATGTAAAACTCAAAATCATTGGCCATTTAGTTTTAACTTTTTCAAAATGGTTGTTTTTGACAGTGTCAAACTTTGCAAATATTTGCAAAGAGGCTCCCTCTACAAACTATAGTCATCGTACCCTCGCCTTGAGGAGTCATTTGGTGCTAACAGTGTTTTAGTGTGTTACTCATAAAGATGTGTAAGTTAGTCATGTCTCTGAGCTTGTAGACCTACTCTTTGAGCTTTTTAATAACTTCAGCTTCAGTGCTGAAAACTAGCCACTCTTTCTATTGAACTGAAAGTTTACTCAGAAGACGCTTGAATTCCAGCCAGCTTCAGGCAAGATTAGCTGCCAAAACGGCTACTGGTGGCCAGCTTGCCAAAGTTATGTTCATTTTCAAGGAAGACAGAAATTTAAACAGCCGGTTTCTTGACTTCCATTGTCTTTCTCTTCTACGTACCTGCTTCCCACTGTAAAGCACTAATGAAAGGAACGCTTTCCAATTTTGAGATACTTCAAAGTGAGGAAAATGTCAGGGTAGCAGCCAATTCTTCGAATCCTTCTTTCCACAAGACAGCATTACACTGATGAATGAGAAATGATAAGTTTCCTGGTACCTTCACAGTGCCTTTTGGGAAGATAAAATTTGAGAATCTGGGAAGAAGTATTTGTGGAAGGGTGTGTGTGTGTGTGTGTGTGTGTGTGTGTGTGTGTGTGTGTGTGTGACAGAGAGAGAGAATGCATCAAGTTTTATAAAGATAGAGCTAAAAACTTGGAAGTCATTATGACATTTTATGACCATTGGAAATGGCTGTATGTTTGCCTGGGAGACAAAAAAAGGTTTGTGTTTGATTAATAGAAACATCAGTTGCCTGTAGGAATTTGTTCTGGCCTTTATTTTTATGAACTGATGTATTCATGGATCTTGAATTTAGATCGCTCAAAGGTGACTGGCCCCCACGCCCACTGATAACTGTAACTTTTGTCAGGTAACTTACCTCCTCTGCCTTCGTTTTTTCTTCAGTGAAAATGGAGATGAGATTAAATTATTTAATGCTAGTGAGTCAGCACAGTGCCTAGTACAGTGTGAGCATTTATGAAAAATGAAATTGATTGCTCTAATTATTAAGATAATATAGAACAATCTCAAAAACAGACTGATGCTGGCCTTTATGAGATAGTACTGGACTTGGTTCCAAAGCAGTAAATACTATATGCATCTGGTTGCATTTTTTGTTTGTGTTGTTTTGGTAAAATTTAACCCGTTCATCAGTACATACTTAGTTGCACAAAGTTTATAAATTTTCTTATGTTCATGAGAAAGATGAGGTAAATGCATAAACTTTTACATCATCATAAAAGTACCTCACAGGGATGAACTTCCATACAACTACTCTGTTAGTATTTTTGCATTACCCCAAAGGACAGGCCAATCACATTCGAGATTTTCATTATTGAATGGATTTGAATAGTGATTATGTGACATTTAAAAATTAAAGTATACACTAATAATGAAAATGTGCTTCATGTCACAGCCCATACTATTTTTTAATTTTTGGAGTCAGAAACTCTTACTCTCAGTAAACAGGTTATGGCTTTGCTCCTGAAGAACCCAACAGACCAGGGGTTAGCAGTTCATTTCTTGGAGACATCCAGATCTCCTCACAGGAAAAAAAGTGAATTCTTCTGCACTGTGAAAAGAGATGACAACATAAGAAATGAAATTATTATCTCCCCCAGCCCATACGAGCAGACAATACAATAAAGAACCTTTTTCCCTTTGTCCTTGGCCTCAGAAGTCTGTCCCGTTTTGCTTTTTTCTAAAAATGTGGGCCTAACCAGTGGGATGTCTGTCTGTCCCATGGCAGGTCAGGAGGAAACATTTGAAGGCAAATTTGCCTTTGGCTTAGCATAGTCCTAAACATGAGGAGATCAGTAAATCCTTGAGTATTTTGGGTGGGGTGTAGCTCATCCAGAAGCAGGGTAACCTTGGGATACGGAGAGAAATTGATTTTGCCCAAGGGCATTGCTTTAGACTTCATATGAACATGTCCTGTCGAAATAAATAACCAATTTGTAATCCACAATGCCATTCCTGAATATGCTTATGACTCCTACCCTTTGGCTGGAAAACAAAAAATATAAGAATTAGCAGAAAAAAAATAATGATCCTGGAAATATGTATGATGGAAACAGTAGAGTACAGCATCAAAAAAAAAACTTTATAAATACAGAAAATTCTGTTTGTGAAAAAGGGTGGTGCTTTTTGTGCAAATATTTAACATAAATTGGAAAAAGAAACCGAAGAGTAGATAAAAACATACACTAATCCAATTAAGTAAATTTTCTTGTAAGCAAAGAGCATGTATGTGGAGTGTGTCCTGACGGAGAGTCCTGTAATTTTCTGAGCTCCTTTTCCCTGTTAAGGATGAAAGCAAATGGTCCAGGATGAGGTATTAGTAGACGTTAAGTGCACATTGTATTGTGGAACTATACAGGGAGGAACATGAATATTCAGATGTGGAAAAGGAAATATGGGTCACCGAACACTGATGTCCCTATAAGGACAAAGCCTACAAAGCCCAGCTCATCACATTATAGGAGCCCGAGAGATCAGGGGTATATCTTGCAATGAACCTGTTCTGCAGTCACAGAAATGACTGCCAGCTGTTCCTGACTGAAGACTACTTGAGGCAGAATGACCCAGAAAGTCTATATGGTAGTAAAGGCAAAAGCTTAATTAGATGTATCACTTCTAATTGCATAAATCCACACTCCAGGAAAGAGGGAGATTAATTGTAATGTGCAGTTGGGAGGGTGACTTTCAAAAATGCAAGAACTCTAGAGGCTACCCCATGCTGCTATTTAATAGTGGCTATCTTTGGGTGGCAGGATTTAAGAAAATAGTTATTTGTGTCTCTCTTTCTGCAAGGGGAACATGTAATTCTACAATGAAACATATTTGGAAAGGATATCCTCTTACAGATTCAAAGAATGAAAATAATGTGTCTCCTTCTATAAGCTAAACTAAACATCAGTTCAGGATCCCATCTCATATTGTAAAATAGTTAAAGGTTGATATATTGTTGAAATATTCAAAAGATTATTGCCAGAAGTCAATGTAGAGTTTTCTTTTTTTAACTGCTTATTTATTTAAACCTGGAAACAGGTTTCAATTAACAAAGGCCTTTCAAAATCATATTTTGTTCAGAAGGGACCACGATTGCACACAATTGTGTGTGTGTGTGTGTGTGTGTGTGTGTGTGTGTGTGTGTGTGTGTTGAGCTTCCTCTTATTAAGGGGTTCTAAATGACAGAAACTTTGTATCTTTACTGAAGTATGACCTGAACCTTTAGCACTGTGTTTGGGGCCTGCGGCCTTTATGAAATAGAGGATATTCCATAATAGAAGCACCAAATTGTACTTCTAGGATATTTCTACTGTGCTACTCAGCTCTAGGAAACCCTCTAGGAAGATTAGAAATCCCCTAGTGTGGGGAAGTTGGGATTCCTATGGCCAGGATCCTCACTGAACTTAAACCACCTGATGATGCAACTGGCCTTTTGCTAGGCTACCGCTTCCACGATTTTAGGCAATAAGCTTTTATTGTGCTATATAGAGAGCTCGGCCCAGTGCTCTGGGCAGAGGCAGAGATGCTAGTGCTCGACCTACCACCGGGAGAACAAGCCAGGTAATAAACCCTTTCACCCCAAAGAATGTTCTGAGGTGAATTTCTTTGGTCTCATTGAATCCATAGTGAACATGCTTGGGGCTGAAACCCATTGGCAAGACAATTGGCGAAAGTTGGCAGGGTTCATTGTTGACCAAGGAAAAAGACAAGCTGCCCTTATGGGGGGGGTGCTTCAGCCGGCTGCCCTGTGAATGGGGAGACAGTGGATTGTCCCCCAGTGGGTATGTGGACTGAGGTGGCTGGCCTCCCCAGGATTGGGCCCCACCCCAGGACTGGAGGCAAGTGGAGGTGACACCTGAGGCAGGAGGGGAGGCCCTTGTTATAGTAAGTGGATCCTTTGAGAAGCAGAGTGCCTGTGAGGCAGCGGGGACTGTGGGTTGGCTGCTTCTCACAGTATTAAAAAAGTCTACAGAGGAAATGGCGGCACGAGAATGCGAGCTGCAAACTTCTGTGGATTCCCTGAGGAGAGAAATGGCATTGATGCGAGAGGAGGTGGCACAAGAACGCAAGCTGCACACTTTTGTGGATTCCCTGAAGAAAGAGATGGCATTGATACAAGAGCACCGGCAGGAAGGTGCCATTGGAGATGAGATGGCAGTGCTGCCGGGTGTTTTGAAGGAGGAAGAGGCCATCAAGGAAAAAGACAAACTGCTGAGGGAAGCACAGGTGGAGGTGGTATGAGAACGTCAGCTGCGAAGCATCGAGGTGAAGGTAAGAGAGCTGAAGACTGAGGTAGCATTGCTGCGAGGCACAGTAGAAAAGGTGAAGGTTGTAGCAGAGGACACACTCGGGGGAGGGGAGAGAAAGGTGCCATCAGCCCCAGAAATGGAGGAGCTGAGGAAGGATGAAGGGGTGATGCTGGAGGTAGTGGCCCCCCCTGTCTTGAAAGCACACCCTGTGGTTGTAAAGAAAATAAAGACCCAGCAGCTGAAGGTTCCCCAAGGAGAGGAGCAGCCCCCTCCCCAGGTCGTGGAGCACTCTATGGTCCGCGCCTGAGTATAGGCGGATGGATTTGGGCTCCCGGTTTAGGCAGAAGCCCTCGGAGTCAATATCAGCTTGGCTCCTGTGTCTGTGGGACTTAGGGGTGGATGGAATTGTTCTGCCGGGGTCAGAGATGGGAAAGCTGTCTTCCCTGACAGTGCAGCCCGCCTTGAGGCAGCGATTACAAAATGCACATCAGACCCCAGGGAGTCACTCCCTCCTCGATTGGCTCATGGCTGCACTTCGTGCTATGTGGCCCAATCTGGGTGACCTACCATCCTCTCCTGTTAGATGGCAGACGTATGCTGAGCTCCAACAGGTGCTACGAGAGCTAGACATGAGAAATGCCATCTATAGTCCAGAGAATTATGGCCCAGATGAACAGATTTTCACTACTGGGATGAGAAATATTGTACTTCAAACGGCTCCTACATCCCTCTTTGGGTCTCTAGTGGCCATTCTTTCCCCTCACTTAGGGCAGCCCATAAGCGAGGTGACACATACAGTAGCAGACTTAGGAGAGGCTGAAGCAACGAGAATCCGGAAAGAAATAAGACCTGCTACTCACAAGAAGAATTTACAGGGCCCCATGAAGGTTATGAGGACCCAGATGCGGGTTGATTTAATACATGCAGGAGCAGATGGAAGGAAATGAGATGGGAAGTCAAATAGGATCTTGCAGGAGCTATGGCAACAGCTGAAACTAGAGCAGCAGTTCCAGCCATGAAGACCAAAGAGGCAGAGATCAGAGACAGAGCCATGAGTCCGGCCTGTGTGTTTGCAAGACTTCCTGCTGGAAAGCAAGCCAACCTCACTTGAGCCCACACAGGAAGGTGATTGGGGAACACGGTTTGACTGAGGGGAAGGTCAAGGTATCTGCCCTGAGGGACCAGGGGGGGACCGAAGGCCACATGTTGAAATAGCTATCCATTGGTCCCCAGTGAACATACACCGTGTCCTGGCTCTGGTGGACACTGGGGCTGAATGTTCACTGATTCATCGTAACCCTGAGCAGTTCCCCGGGACCCCCCCCACTATCATAGATGGATACAGGGGTAAGGTCATCAGAGTGAAACAAGCCCAAATCCCTTGGGGAATAGGGCATCTACCCCCAAAAGAATATACCGTGTATGTATCTCCTATGCCTGAGTATATTTTGAGGATTGATATCCTGCAGGGTCTATGGTTGAGGACCACTGCTGGTGAGTTCAGACTGAGAGTATGTGTGGTGAAGGCAGTTCTGAGGGGACATGCTAGGCACCTGCCCATAGCTTTGCCTCTGTCTCAGCAGGTGACTAATACCAAACAATACAAACTGCCTAGGGGGCATAAAGAGATTGGAGAAACTCTCCAGGAACTGGAAAAGGTGGGTATTAGAAAGCCCACCCATAGTCCATTCAATTCCCCAGTGTGGCCAGTCAAAAAGCCAGATGGCTCCTGGCGTATGACTGTGGATTACAGAGAACTGAATAAAGTCATACCCCCTGTGCATGCTGCTGTCCCCTCTATTGCAGGCTTGATGGATACTCTCAGCCATGAACTAGGAACATATCATTATGTGGTAGATCTTGCTAATGCCTTCTTTTCCATTGACATTGAGCAAGAAAGTCAAGAACAGTTTGCCTTCACATGGGAAGGATGGCAATGGACTTTCACCGTCCTCCCACAGGGACACCTCCACAGCCCCAGCATCTGTCATGGACTTGTAGCCCAGGACTTGGCTACATGGGAGAAACCACCAATGGTGCGGCTGTACCATTATTGATGATGTCATGCTCACATCCAATTATCTTTCAGATCTAGGAGGTGCAGCACCTAGACTGCTGCAACATTTACAGGAGAAAGGATGGGCTGTGAACAGCACCAAGGTTCAGGGACCTGGTTTGTCTGTCAAATTCTTGTGGGTCGTCTGGTCGGGTAAGACCAAAGGGATACCAGAAGCAGTTATAGATAAAGTCCAGGCCTTTCCTACCCCTACAACCATAGCATTGCTACAGGAGTTTTGGGTCTTCTAAGCTACTGGAGAGTGTTTATCCTGCACTTGGCACAAATTCTGAAGGCCTTATACTGGTTGGTACGAAAGGGTGTCAGGTGGGACTGGGATGAGATGTGTGCATCTGCCTTTACTACAGCAAACCGGGCAGTCAGGGCTGTGCAGGCCCTGAGTGTGATAGACCCATCAAGGCCCTGTGAGCTGGATGTTCATGTGACTGAAGACAGTTATGGCTGGGGTCTCTGGCAGCAGCTTGAACAAACTCTCCAAACTATTGGATTCTGGTCACAACTCTGGAAAGGGGCAGAGGTACGATACAATTTGATAGATAAACAACTGGCTGCCATGTATCATGCCTTGCTGGCTACAGAACCCCTCACTTGGAATGGCCCCGATAAAGATAATAACCACCTATCCCATCTTGAGGTGGGTACGAGACTGGACCCAAAAGCCAAGGAGTGGCGTGGCACCAACACCCACACTGGCCAAGTGGGGTGCTTACCTACAGCAGCGTAGTGCCCTCTGTAGTGGCCCCTTGAGTGAAGAACTCCAATGCTTATTGGGGCCAGTGACATATACTAGTGAAAAGCAGGAAGAACTTGCTTTTGAACCATTAGTGGCAGAGAGTCCCTATCAGGAGGGAAGAGCCCCTATACCTGAAGATCCATGGTACACAGATGGCTCCAGCCATGGGGAGCCCCCAAAATAGAGGGCCATAGCTGTCCATCCTAAGACTGAGACAATATGGATGGAAGATGGTGAGGGGAAGAGCAGCCAATGGGCAGAGCTGTGGGCCGTGTGGCTTGTGATCAGCCAGGAGCCCTCCCCTATAGTTGTCTGCACTGACAGCTGGGCTATCTATTGGGGCTTGACCCTGTGGCTACCAACCTGGTACCATGCCAACTGGCTGGCTGGTCACCAACCCCTTTAGGGGCAAGAATTGTAGCAAGACTTAGGGGCCTGTGGTCAGACTAAAACAGTTACAGTATACCATGTGACAGGTCATTTGGCACTGGCATCCCCAGGAAATGATGAAGCAGATAAATTGGCCCAGATACGTTGGTTAGAAGGAAAGCCTGCCTCTGATGTAGCCCAATGGTTACATCAGCATTTGTTGCATGCGGGGCAAAAGCCAATGTGGGCCGTAGCCTGTCGGTGGGGCTTGCCTTTGACCTTCAGAGAAGTTAGTAGAACCCAATAGGAGTGTGTCGTGTGCTGCAAAAGGGACTTACACCAAGTTCCACAGCAACATGGGACAATAGCTAAGGGGCCTATACCCCTCGTCAGGTGGTAGATAGACTATTGGGCCTCTACCTGTGTCAGAAGGATATTGGTATGCGATGACCTGTGTGGACACAGCTACTGGACATCTGGTTGCTTTTCCTACCCATTTTGCAGACCAGCAGATGACCAAAAGAGGCATGGAGCATCTCTTTGCTCCCTATAGCCAATCACAGGTAATTGAGAGTGATCAGGGCACCCATTCTACTGGACATACACTGCAAGAATGGGTACAACAGCTGGGAATCAAGTGGAAGTTTCATGTGCCATACAATCCTACCGCAGCAGGCATGATAGAGAGATACAATGGCTTATTAAAATTTAGACTAAAGTCAGATACCAATAGTCTGTGGGGATGATCTGTCCACTTATGGGCCGTGCTATGACGTTTAAATGAGAGACCCCAGAAGGGAGCCCTGAGCCCTGTAGATATGTTAACACATATAGCAACCTCCCCTATACAACTGCAAGTGCAAACCAAGGAAGAATCACTGAAGCCGAGGTTCGGCCACCAGAATAACATCTTGCTGCCAGCACCAACTGCCCTGAAACCCAGAGACTCCATTGAGTGGACATGGTCTTAGACCTTTCCACACATGGACCAATGATGGCTGCCTCTCCTGGCACCTTGGGGACAAGGCCTGGAAGCTGGCCTCCTGTGTATTCCTGGAATAACAGCAGAGTGGCCACCAAAGGTCACAGTAATATATTCTGAACGGCCAGAAGATAGGAGCATCTTACTGGGGAGTTTTGTTTTATCATCATGGCCAGTGCATGCACCTCCAGTAGCACTATATATAGACCCTTCAGTAACCCCCACGGGGAGAGGAGTAAAAGTATGGTATACTAGACCTGGAAGGGACCCCCTTCCTGCTACAGTCCACTCTCTTGCATGCATCCTACCTGATGGACATGATTTGCCTATGTTGGTGGCATTAAAACATGTGTCTTATCGCCCCTAAAGTGTTTGTGGATTGGGAACTTCCTCTGGCTTGAGGATTATTATTTTTGTTACCTGTATCTTAATTTTTTATTATCTCTACGTTGTTGCTATCCTCTGTTGCTATTGTGGAATCTGGTTACAGTGCTCCAGCTTTCTCGCACGGTACCATTGTGGAAGATGGAAAGCATGTAGATTGTAAGGCGAGAATCCTGGAGGGGTGGAGTGCGGGGAAGTTGGGGTTCCTATGGCAGGATCCTCACTGAACTTAAACCACCTGATGATGTAACTGGCCTCTTGCTAGGCTACCGCTTCCACACCTTTAGGCAATAAGCTATTATTGTGCTATATAGAGAGCTCGGCCCAGTACTCTGGGCGGAGGCAGAGACCCTAGTGCTTGACCTATGGCCCGGGAGAACAAGCCGGGTAATAAACCCTTTCACCCCAAAGAATGTTCTGCTGTCAATTTCTTGGGTCACATTGAGTCCATAGCGAACTTGCCTGGGACTGAAACCCATTGGCAAGACACCTAGCATATGTGTTGGTGTAGAAACCTCATATCCCCCTTATGAATTTTACTGGAAGAAAACAATTTGCAATGCATTTTCTATCCCCCCATGCATTTTACATTTCACTTTATAAGAAATGTCATATGTTTATTAATTTATGATACCACAATTAAGGCGCATTTGATCTAGAACTTTTATTCTAAAGCCTCTATTTACCTGTTTTTTCCAGCATTTATGTCATGAAGATTGATTGGTCTTAGCCCAGAGATGGAAGGAAAGAAGGGAGGTAGGGAGGAAAGGAAGATCTTCTTAAGAAGGTTTTTCTGTCATTTGCATGAGACTACAAAATAATCCCCAGATCACCACACTCAAACGTGTAGTTTGGAATTCACTGAAAATTCTTGTTTACTTGAAGAAACCTGGAAGTGTTATTTCTTCATAAACATTTGAAATCTAATACTGTTGGTCCAGGAAATTAATAACGGATCTTTATTTCTCAAGCCTCAATTGCTTTATTTATAAGGGTCTGAGCTAAGTTGCTCTTTGAATCTTAACTCAAGCTAATGAATCAACCAAGCTTTAAAATTTCTTCGTGATTATAACAATTCACACTTTTTTTATATCAGTGATTTTATTTTGAATGGTAGTTTCTCAGTTGGAGAAGCAGTTAAAATCATTTTGAGCTCCTTTCAACTCATTGCTTAGGGCTGTGATTACTTTCATGTCCTAATTAAATGGGCACATCTCTCTCTTGCATCTTGTTTGCAAAGTCACAGCAGTCGAGGGCTATTTGATACTATGATTGATGAACATTATTTGGTTTCTGCTGTCCAATAATTATATATTTATTATCTGTGAATTGTTTTATGGCATAGGGTTCACTTTCTGAAGCGGGGTGATGGAGAGGGGTCTAAATGAAAAGATCACATGCTTGTCTTTGAGAGAACGTCTCATCTGAAACAGAAACATGACAAACATACCATGTGCCTGTTACTATGAAACGAAAAGCCCTTTCCAGCTGTTTACACTTCATATGCAAAATGGCAATTTGACACAGGCTCACAGGCTGTGAGCAGCTGCGTAAAAAGGCTGCCTATGGAGCATGCCCAGTGCGGGGAGCGCCCGCCCCTCCAGATCTCTCAAGATAAGGCTTGAACTTTGCACTTGGAAATGTCACTGCATACGTTTTGCACTAGGGTTTTTTTTTTTTTAAGGTTCTCTTACAACTAATTTCCTTTAACAACCTAAAAGGAGGGAGGAGATTATTTAGGGTGGTTAGATGCATTAAGTTTAGAACGAGTTGATGCCTGTCTCCTGTCTCTGAACGCACTTTAAGTGCTCTTTATTTTTAAAGCAACATAAAGCCCTGGAGTGTTTGTTTCCACCCCCCAACCCTCCGGAATGGAAAGATAAGAATCTCCTTGGATTGGAGTCCTTCGGGGTAGGGAGTGAAAGCCCCGGAGGCAGGAGGGGACGGACCCGAGGGGCTTCGCCCGGAGCATGGATGGGAAGGGAGCGGGGCTCCTCCAGGGCTCAGCGCGTACTGAGGATCTGCGCCCGGGGCTGCAGCTGCGGGTGAGCCAGGCGCTGTCCGGCTGATGAAGGCCACCTGGATCCGGCTGCTGAAACGAGCCAAGGGAGGAAGGCTGAAGGGCTCAGACATCTGTGTAAGCTCAAGGGCTTTCGTTTGCGGGAGACCTGATGTTGTGGTTGCTTGTGCCGTTGCGGCAGTGAGTGCTGGCAGGGCTCCTGTCGTTCAGTGATAGGATCCTGCCTGCAGGAGAGGGAGCGACGGAGAGTCCTGTCGTTTTCTGAGCTCCTTTTCCTCTGTTGTGATTTACTGCCGTAGGAGGTATTGGGGACAGGTGTTTTCTGTAGACAGCTCTTAATAAATTTCTACTGAAGGGGATTGAGAAATGTGTTGCTTAAAGGTTGAGTGAAGCTCACTGCTGTTGTCTTAGGGTTTTGTCAGAGAAGGTGTCAGGCGAATATAAAGGTAAAAAGGATGCTTAAGAATTAAAGTGGGAGCATCTCATGGTAGTGATATTGTTAGAGTTCAAGTTTATAACTCCTTAGACTTTCTTTTATGGCCTTTTTTTAGACCTATCTTCTTTCTAGTTGTAAATACTTGATTTGGCGTGCAGATTGTTCCTGAAGCTATCCTTGAAACCATCTATGCCCTTCAGCCCTGCACTGCACCTTGGAGCAGATTTAATCATCAAGGAACTTTTTCTGACTTCCAGAAAGGGGGAACTGGAACGCAAAGCTTGGGAAGGAATGGTAACTTGGTAGGTACAACTATCCTAGCAAATGGGCTCCAAACCAGATTATGATTTTTCTAGATGGTTTGCCACAAAGTGGGTCATTTTTTCCTCTTTTCAGGAACTTACAGCACAATCTAGGAAGCTAACTGCCGTTTCAGTGAGACCTTCCCAGTGCGAGCATCATAGATGGGATCTGTTTTAAAATGTGAATTTTCCTCCCAAGGGTTCGGCAGACTCCTACACCAGCCGTCCGTCCGATTCAGATGTGTCTGTGGAGGAAGACCGGGAGGCAGTGCGCAGAGAAGCCGAGCGGCAGGCCCAGGCCCAGTTGGAAAAAGCAAAGGTAAAAACCACTTGTTCCCTGCCAAGCTCTTTGCCATTTGTTCTGGGCCCCTGCGGGGCCACCTGTGGAAGGTTCTCCTCAAGTGTGTGTTTCGTCTCTCAAGGTATTTCGGTGTCTGGTTTACAAGAGGTACAAGAGGTGGAGCATATTTTCTTCCCTTGGTGGAAAAAAGTGCGATACGTATGAGCAGTCTTGCCTTTTGTGTTGTTTTATACTCCGAGCAACTTGTTTCCATGGGTGGGTGGTTTATCTAGTCACCCAAAAAGGATCCCTGAATATAGAAAGAGGGGAAACTACATCTAATATTAAAATGCTTTTGCATCATTTTTTTTCCAGTTAACCATTTCTCTGTTGAGAAAAACAAACTCTTCAAGCTAATATTTATTTTCTTAAACGTGAACCGTTGTTCCCCCAAATTTTACCCCATAGGTGTTTTATAAAAATATTTTCTTTTAGTTAAAGAATGGATTGCATTATGCTTTTGAAAAATAAAGCAACAAAGGATTTTTTACTAATTAAAAATGTCCCTTCCCATTAATTAACGTTCCTTCCATTCATTAAAAGGTGGTGAAATAGGTGAAGAGGGGAAAAAAATTGGTGAGAATATTTGCTATCTTGACGTGAACAACGGTTACATGACTGTGTACTCGTCAAAATTCACTAAGCCGTTCACTAAAAATAAATGAGTACGAAGGAAATATATTTTTAAAAATACAAATGCACCCTGAGGGGGAGAAAAAAAAAACATTTTAAACAAGAAAAAAAATTTTCCTTTCCTTTTTTTTAGACCACTTTCTTCTCCATACCATATATGGAAAGGGGACCGGAAGTGAGATATGAAATATATAAACACAGAATTGAGCTGAGATTGTGTTTCATTTCACAAATTGTAATGATATGAATTATTTTTCCCATGCAGCCATTTGAACAGCAGCTGTTTCTAAAGCATAGATTGTTGTTCAAGTTTAAGGTACCTTGGTTGGTGTGACACAGCAGAACTTTGAAATGATCACATTTTAACACGGTTGTTGGTTTTCTTTTGAAAAAAATTATTGCTTTGAAAAAAGAAAGTACCATGGTGATGGTGCTAAAAGAATCAAGGGTAGCATCAGACACTTCTGGCTGCTTCATCCCCGAGATGAGTAAAATCTCTGTGTGTTGCTATGGGAATCGTGGCTTGAAGATTCTGGTTTACACGGACAGCCCTTATGCAACAGTCATGGCCTCCAGCGCATGTGCCATCCTTACAGAGGAACTGCCAGGAGATCTTGACTTTTAAAAAGCAGTATTTCCATATATCCAAACAATGTTCTCACCCCAGCTGGCAGGGAAGTCATCTCCAGGTCTGACACAGCCTTGATTGCCAGGCGGCTCAGAAGCAGCAGGAGCAGGCAGCTGATAAAGCCAGGTGTGGCCCAGTTGCCGTCCACTGATCTGCTGCGCCCGAGTTAACCATTTCAAATGTTATCAGGCAACAACATGATGAGCCTGGAGGAAGGTATAGTAAAGGAAATAAGCCAATCACAGAAGGACAAACAGTAACTCCACTCGTAGGAAGCATCTCATGGAAGCAGACAGTAGCATGATGGTTGCCAGGGGTTGGGAGAGGAGGGAATGGGGATGATGTGTAAGTTCGAGACATCTGCTGTACAACGTTGTGCTTCAGTTAATAGTTAGCAATATTATCCTTTGCACAAATGATTTGTTAAAAGGATAGATAGCTTGTTAAATGTTCTTACTACAATAAAAAATATGAAGTTGAAATGAATGAACATATATCTGGTAAAGTTAATAGCCACTAGTTAACAGTGTTGCTAATAATATACATTGCAATTCAGAATCTGAGTTCTACGTTTTTATATTTTGCACCAGGGTGCAAATTCAAGAAAAAAAAAGAACAGTTTTTATTCCAGAAATTGATGTTTTATTTGCATTAATTTATTTATGTGATTTCTCATACTAAAATTTAAGTCTCTTAGATTCGTATCACATTCTTATAAACTCAGTGTCATGTAGGTTTGGTTTTCAAAGTCTTTATTATCTGATTGGGGCATTTTTGTCCATGACTACATGTACAAGGCCTGGGTTAAGTGACACAGCTGCATAGAACTTTTAAATATCTTTTAAACCAACATATATCAAAATATTGCTCCTAAATCAAACCAGGTTACTTGTCATGCAGACTCAGAAATCTATAGGTACATATAGTGTAAAAGATGAAGAATATATAGAGAATTTAAAATAAAGACAAAGTAATTGAAGGGCTATTTCCTATGTTTAATGAAAATAGTTTATTTGCATATTTCTTCCTTAAAATTAGGTTAATATCATTTGATGTATTCAAATGAGCTACAGTAGAGTAAATGGGAATTTGAATATGTTCTAAAAGAAGATAGGACTAGGATTTAAGTTTACTTTATGTGAAAATCCTGGTTTGGTAGGTCCTGTTTATGAATTCCAATATCCTTGAAGAAGGAATGCAAAAGAGGGATTGTAGATGGCTCATTCATTAGGTTATTTTTATCTGTTTCCTTCCACCTTACCTTTATAGCATCATGCCTTTTTTGGACCTATTTTCAAATGAAACCTTAAAATATATATGGAGCCTTAAACTATATGTGAATATATGTTAATATAGATATAGGAAGTCTTTAAAACAAGAATTTACTGTTTTAGATCATTTAAAACACTTTTTGCACATCCATTTTGGAAGCGTCAAAAGTTGTCTACATTATTTTGCAATCATCCTAGCATCCCTCAAATGAAAGACTTTATTAAGTAGGTGCTTTCACTCAGCGACCCTGCAGATCACGTGCAGTAAGTCTGTATAAATGCCTGGAATAAACTCTCAGATCCTAGCCCTCTGAAAATATGAGCGATAATATTCATTAATTGTCTTAATACTATCTGTGAAATAAGGTGATGGGCGAGTAGTGACACTAGAGGCACTGCTTTTTGAAATTAAGTGACCTGCAAAAGGTTATATGACTAACTGCTTCCAATAAAACCCTTTACTTTTCCTTAGCACTTTATTATGGCTTCTCTTAAACTAGAAGACCTCCCAACTGAACAGACTATATATATTAATTTTGAGGCAAATACCAGCTGTCGTGACCCTGTTTCTTAACTTGGCGATTTGTCATCCCAGATGCATGTTGTAATCCCATTTCGTTTTGCCGTACTTTACAAATCATTCTTGATTTAAGCTGCCTCTCTGATTTTGCCTTAAAGACAAGTAATATATGAATTTAATTTATTCCCATATTGATCATTTTTTTAAAATAGCTTTATTGAGATATAATTCATTCATTGAAAGCCTACAATTCAGTGATGTTTAATATATTCACAGAGTTGTACCACCATCACCTACAATCAATTTTAAAACATTTCATTGCCCTCCAAAGAAGTCCCATGTTCTAAATTAGCAGTGAGTCCCTGTTCTTTTCAACCATTCAGCTTTTTCTATCTTTATACACTGCATATATGTGGAATCATACAGTAGATGGTCTGTTGTGATTGGCTACTTTCACTTACATAATCTTTTCAAGGTTCACCCACGTTGTAGCATGTGTCACTACTTCATTCCTTTCTATTGCTGAATAATATCTCATTGTATGGATATATCACATTTTATTCATTTATCAGTTGATGGACATTTGGGTTTCTACCTTTTAGCTACTGTGAACAATGCTGTCATAAACATGTACAAGTTTTGCAGGCATATATATTTTCATTTCTCATATGTATATATCTAGAGTGCAATTGCTGGGTCATGTGATCTTCTTTTTAATTTGAAAGAACATTTTTTTCTTTCCCCTGTCATTCACCAGAATGATCCCTTCTGCCTTATAGTCAGGGATTGTGAGTTGGGAAATCTGGATGTGGAAGGGATTGGAGCGGAGATGAAAGAGGTTCAGTGCATTATTCTCCATAGAATGGATTAGCATTACATTTGAAGTTGGGTTCTCACATCAGTGAATGTCTGCTATATTAAAGCAATTCTATTAGACACAGTCGGTAAGTAGATGAACTGCAAGGCCAGAACCACGAAGGAACAGGCAGATCTTTTCACTGTAGAGGGCTTCTACTTGTGTAGCGACATAAGTCTTGGCCTTAAACCATGCAAATTGCAGGTAGAATAGAAGCACCTTGGGGGAGCAGAGAGGTCTGCCAGCATCAGAGGAAAAGACTGCACCCTGCTGGCAGGAACAGAAAACCCTTCTTGGAGGAGGTGGTGGCTTAGAATTAAGACCTCACAAATGGCCTCCTGGAGCTTAGTTTATTAAGTAGAAAGCAAAGAGTGGAGAAGAGGGAAATGCCTGCTAGGCGTAATAAGTTTTGTTAAGTAAAGGCCAGCCAAAGGAAGTGCTTGGCAGTAAGAAAATATGGACCCTTCCAAAGACAGGTTACTTTGCTGGGATCTTGCCAACTTGAAAATGCCTTTATTCTAGCCTCACATTTAATTAACAGTTTGGCTGGGTATAGTATTCATCTGTGAAAAACACTCTCCTTCAGAATTTTAAGGGCAATTATTTGTTGTCTTCTAGCTTCTAGCACTGTTGCCATGCTTGCCATCATCCTTCAGTCTTTGTGGTTTTCATGTTTTAATTTTCCCTTTTAATGTTGAATACTTCCTTTGGTATTTTGAAATCTTGCCTTAGTGTGCATCTTATTATTTATTGTGCCTGGTTTCTCATATGAACATTCGTTGTGAGGGGCCAGTCACTTCAGTTCTGGAAGATGACTTAATTTTTTCTTTGATTGTTTTTTTCTACTATATTTTCCTCTTTTCCTGGCTCTCTAGTTTGTCAGAAGTTTGATTAGAGCTTTCTTCTCTACTCATCTTTTCTCTACTATCCCTCTGCCTTTTTGTTCTACACTCTGAGTTTTTCTCCATTTCTAACCCATCTATTGAAATTTTTGAAAATTTCTAATTACCAGTAGCTTTCTTCTCCTCTCCCCTTTTATAGCTTCTTGTTCCTATTCCAGGACTGAAATACTTTCTCTTCTGTCTCTTAAGATATATATATATATATATCTTTTAAGTTTTCTGTACTGTCACTGTTTTCTGAACTTTGGGTGTTATTTTTACACACTGCAGACTTCCTTCAAATGTTTGATTTGTGGTTGTTCATTCATAACTAAGAGAAGACATTTTGAAGCCAACTGAGCTCTTAGTGCAATGCCGGAGCTCTGTGACTGCTGGTCTTTTGTAGGGGGGCTGAGGGGTGGGGGCTGGCGGGATTTTTTCCCTTCTCTGTGTCCCTCGAGACGACTCTGCAATCTCTCGGTACCGGCCATTCTCACTCTTTCTACTCTTTTAATTGCCACAGTCTATCATTTTCAGTATTCTACAGTTTTGTGTTCTCTCATTTCTTGTTCTTTATATCTCTAGGTTTCTACTTTTCAAAAAAAATGTTTTCAGGAGGAAGCATATATCCAGGGGACCATGTTTTAGTTTTAATACTTATCAATAAACATACTATAAAAGAGAAAAAGTGTTTCTCATATCACCTTTGTCCATAAATGCCTTAGACATTGGGAGAATCCTACCCAATTAGAAATAATCCCCAAACTCACCTTTTCAGAAGAAAAAAGAAATGTGAGTATGTTTGCTCACCTTCAACATGAAGGTGAATTTTTATTTCAAGAAAATGTTAAACACATTTTTTTAAATGTTTCTTATTGAGAAAATTATGTGGGAGGTAGTAGAGATGTATATGTATATGCATTAGACTATTACAAGTTAGACTGTTGAAGAGAATCCAAAGAACACATGGCAGGTATCGAGCTAGTCAGCTCCTCACAGGAGAAAACACATTTAATTGGTAAAGATGAAATCCAGCAGAGAGCCCTTGTTGAAAGCACAAAGTATGGTAGACATTGATTTCAATGCTTTTAGTTTCTGCATTGAAAAATTGTCAGCTTTCTTTTGCTCATAGCAATTATCTTCTAAATAGAGCTAGAAAATGGATAAATACGTCTTAATTTACAGCAGCATGGGTTAGTTTCCTGTTCAAATACACATTAGCTTAGATGGCATTTATAATAAATAAAAAGTGTGTGAAAGTCCTCTGGGCCGGTGTTAGGTGTCCACTTTAACTCATTAGTAATGCTAAGTAGGTACAGTCATCAATACTAGTGCTTTCATTCTTCCACTCATATCAAACGTTGTCAGTAATAGCAGTAACAGTAATGACAACACTTGTGTGATTACGCTTGTTATAGACAATTTGAAAGGTATAAAAGGAAAAAACAAAGCTTTGTGTCTTCAGAGCATGTGGAAATACTTGCCAGCAGTATGATCACGCAGTATGTACAGCATTAATTCCTAGACTGTATATGTTTCAGAAAAATCCTTACTCATTCTCTCAGGTATTTGCTGCAGAACAAACTGCTCTCAGCTTCATGGCTTAGAATCACCACCATTTTTGCTTAGGTCACAGTTCTTTCTCTTCCATGTATCACTGGCCAGCTGGCAGGTTAGTGGGTGACCAGGTGATCTGGGCAGCCTCTTGCCTGTGTTTGCATGTTGACAGCGGTCAGCTTGGGTGTTTCATTCTCCTCTGGGGGATCTTTCACCCCCGGCAAGCTGATTGGCTCATTTGCGTGCTGGTCTCTCAAGGTTACAAACATCTCAAGTAAGAACTAGCCCCAGTGGGTGGTACTCACATCTCTTCTTGTGTCATGTGTGCTGATGTCCTGTTGGCCAAAGCAAGCCCCGTGGTTAAGCCTGAAGTCAGTGTGGGAGGGAACTACCAAGGCATGGATTCTGGCCGGGGGAGATTGCTGCAGCCATTTTCTGCAAAGAATCTGCCACACCTATCTCTGTTTTCCCTCACCTCCTGGAACCAGTAATGGTAATGTCTCCATACATTTTTAAATAAACAGCCCTGCTTTCCCTCCCATCCTATCTGTCCCTTCCTGTTAGTGACATCCTTAATTACACCAGGCTTTATTCCTGCATCCATTAATTTCATTTCTTCCCAAATTCCTCAAACTGATTTCTGTTTCTCTCATGGTTTCTGGAGAGTTTCTAACCAAACCCTCTGACCTTTTGTTAAGTGTTCCCTGACTTCTCTATAAGCCTCGCCCTGTTTTTCTTCTCTACCAGTTCAATTTTGTCTCACACTGCTGGCTACAGCACAGTTCCATTTTTTACCACCTCTGTTTGTTCCTTTTCAGTCTCTTCTGCTACTGCTTTTAGTTCAGTCCAGTGAAGTATGGAGGTCCATCCAACCAAACGCTCAGACCTTGACCTTCTGGCTATTATTGCTTTAGGCATGCCTTTGGTTTTCAAACAGATGGGCTCCTCCAGCGCTGCTGCAGAGAGGCGCCCTGCAGGTGGGGTTCTGTGCGGCGCCCTGGCTCCGGTCAGTGCAGCTCGCTCCATTCACTTGACATCTTGGGACTTCCCCGTGTCAGTTCTCCTGTGAATAAAAAGCTTTACTTCCATAATGAGTTTTAAACTACTGCTGTATTTCCGTTTACTATCCCGTCCTTCCCAGGACCTTCGCTTTGTCTGCACCCCCACCCCCATTGCTCTCCCTGGTGTTAGCATCTCGAGCCTTCTCTTCTTGGCACCCCTATCCATTCCACCACCCATTTGTCATCGAGCTCCCCATTTTTTCCTTCAAACCCTTTCTTCTCTACATTTTCCTGTTTCTTTCAGTGTTAACTTCATCTTCCCAAGCTTGAAGCCTTGTCCTGGAGTCAACAAATTTTTTCTATAAAGGTTCAGATAGGAAAGATTCTAGGTCCTGGGGTCATGCGGTCTCTGTTGCAGCTGGTCAACTTGGGGAGCCTGGATTTGGATCCCATCACCACCTGGACTTGCTGCTTGACCTTTGGATAAATTACTTGTGGTGGTCCATCATTGTTATGGTGATAACTGTGTGAGCGAGTCTGAGTCAAGGCCAGGATTCTAGTCAGGGGCTGAGATGGACACAGGCAACTGGAACACACAGCTCCTGCCACCAAGTTCAGGGTCTAATGGGGAGTCTGTATTAATAGTTAGGAAACTACTATTTTCATTTGCTTTTTAGTTGTGTATGGTCGTTGTACACTATTATATATAGTCACTATCGTTTTCAAGTGATTTATTTCTAACTCCATGGTATGTGCTGTATGGCAGACCTGTAACGTCTAGGGCTACTGACAGGTATTTACTCCATCACTTGATCTTCACAGCAGCCCCCCACATCAGGTCCGACTGCATCACCATCCATCTGTGACTGAGGCACGTGTCCTGCCTCCCAGACTAGACTCTGGGACCCTTGAGAGTAAAGGCTGCTCTGTGCTTTTTAATCTCCCTGGTCTGGATTCTTGCCTGTTTCCAAGAGCGAGTTAACAAGCTCTCTCTTGCTCCTCTCACATGCTGTCTTCTGAAAAGCATCTGAGTCTTTTAGGAATAAAATTACGTATTTTTCCCTATTTCTTTATGGTTACATTTATCATGGCAATCTACCACCAAGTAAGTTTTAGGTTTCTGGTGGGTAAGAGTTATATGTTTTAAAGAAAACCCAATACTTTTATCTGATTCAACAGTCTCTTCTAGTGGATTTATGGTTTTTTATATTTAATGGAAGTTCTAGAGGGCTGAGATTTGCCCACATTTAAAACTGCACTCTTGTGTAAGAACCCTTAAAAGGACTGTTAACATAATACAGGCTTCTGGCTATTTCAAAACCATAAATGGATTGGGAAGGATTATTATAAACTTTGCAACTCAAGGTTTTTTTTTTTTTTCTTAGAGAGCTGTAGCTGAACATCTTTGCTGATTCATAAATGCAGCTATAAGTACATGACTCTTCCCCTCCTTTTTCTCTACCCAGTGTAAACAGGGAACAACACCAAGACTGATGCACAGCTTAAAATAGTCTCTCTGCTCTTGAGTTTTTGCCCCACCAACAGCTAAAGGAGAGATGTTGAAAACTGAGCAAAAGTAGAATTTATTCACTTAGCAAACATTTGATAGGGGCCATTGTGCTTTTGAGCAGGAGCTAGAAGAAGGGAAATCAATGATCTGTTGGATGTGGTTTCACCATGAGGAAACTCACGGTCTAACCGTGATGTCAGACATGTGTCACTGACAGGGAGTAATGTGGTGGGATGAGTAGTGGTGTGTGCCCAGTGCCACAGGAAAGTAAGCAGGTGGACCACTGCCCTGCTGGGATCAGGGAGGCTGGAAGGCAGCCCCTGGACTGTGGACCTCCCACCTGTGTGCAGGGGTCTTCATGGACAGAGCCGTGGCTGACCAGCAATGTGCTTTTCTGGGTTGGCAAGGTGAATTGCTAACTGAGGGGTCCAACAAAGGCTGTTATTTTGGTTTCATTTCATTTAAATCTACTTAATTCCAATTAACCTTAACCCACACCAAAGTATTTTTTTATCCTCTTAACCATTTCAAAGTGTATAGTTTAGTAGTGTTACATAACATATCTAGAATTTTTAATCTTGCGAAACACCCTATCCTACTGAACCCCAGCTCTCCATTCCCCACTCCCCCAGCCCCTAGCAGGCACTAGTCTATGTTCTGTTTCCATGATCTGACTATTCCAAGTGGCTGGTATGAATGGAATCAGCGTCGTTGTCCTTTTGTGACCGGCTTATTCTATTCGACATGATGATCTCAAGGTTCATCCATGTTGTAGCCTGTGGCAGAATCTCCTTCGTAAGGCAAATAACATTCCATTGTATGGCTATACTTCATTCTCTTTGTCCATTCATCTGTAGTGGACATGTGGGCTGCTTCCACCTTTTGGCTATTGTAATATTGCTGTAAAGCTTTTTTTTTAAATCTTAGATTTTTTTTTTTAAGTGATCCTGTTAAGCCGGACCATCAGCAAGTATTGATTATAGCCTACGTTTTAGAGTGTTGTGATGTTGAACTTCCCAATCTATTACTTTGCATGGTCCTTGCAACTACTTAGTGTGGATGGGAGGACAGAAACAGCACATTTTATGGGTGAGGGATTAATAGTAGATGCTGAAGGGTCTTGCCCACAGTCACGGAGCTCCTGGGCAGGATTGGGGTAAGGAGCCAGTCTTCTGTCTGATAGGATTCTGTTCCCCTCTTAGAAAGACGGAAACAGAAGGTATGAATGTACCTCTTCCTCTTTGTTTCATGCTCTGGAAGGATTATTGAAATTTTTTTTTTCTTCTGACAAATGCAAAAAAAAAAAGCAAGGCAGCTGTTGAAACAATTTTGAAAGTAAAAAATACCACCTCCTCTATTTTTGCTGTTGAGTCAAAATAACACAATTAGTGTTGATAAGCAAATACCTGTAGTCCCACCCCACACTGTAAGCTTAGTTATGGTCCTTATGCTGCTGATTTGGAATGAGTACATTTTTATGTTCTAACATCAGTTAAACAAAAATCTTAAGCCAAAATTTCTTGAATCTAGTAAGTCGTTGAAGGAGCTTACAGGGTTTATATGTGTACTGTATTCTTGGTTAAACAGAGATACAAATGGAATGTGCCTGAAAATATTTGAATGGAATCTTCCTCTAGAGAAGTGGAAAAATAATCAAATAGCTAGAAAATAGGTTGTGAGAGGAATGTTGACGAAACAGTTTAAGTAGGGCAAGGGAGAGAAGATTGAAATTACAATGAAACTGAGAAGAGATTTGGTGAGTTTCATCAATTCTTTAAGAAAAGAAATTGAAAGGAATGGTCTAGAAATTGTAGCTGCCAAAAAGTAAAGTTAGATGTTATAATGGACTAGAGAGATGAGAATGTGTTGTAAAGAAAGACTAGGAAACTGCTTTAAGTAATGATTAAAGAAATTTTTGTAGCTTAAAAAAGTAAAAAAACTTTTAAACTAAATCCTGTCTTTGGAAGGACAACGCATCACACAATTAGAGATCAAGGTTATTGATGTTCTAGTGATACGTTCCTGAGATTTCTTTCTACTGATACTGGCATGCCTAATGACCACTGCTTAAAACAACAGTGTCAGTTCTTAAAGTTTTGTGGCTCATACCAGGCTCACCTTACCCTCTAAGACTGGGCCAGGAAGTAGGAAAAAAATGTGGGCAGTCGGTCAGGTTTTCCAGTCTTTTAGCTTTCTAGATCCATTTCCTGCATCTTAACAACGTAACTCTTCTTTTTGCGTTCTTAGAGGAACTATAGTCATCCTGGAATGAAATATTTACTGGACCAACTGTAACCTTATCATTGAGTCAACCTACATTCCTTACAGAGAACATCATTACAAGTTTGTTTACAAGGTGTGACTAGAAAAATAAAGTTTAAGAAACCCATGTATTTCTTACAAGCAGTCATCCCAGTCTCTCTTGACCAACCTCTCCTGTCCAGATAAACCCTCACATGCTCTTGTAATTACCTATTGATATGTAGATGGATTATGTCTCTCCACCCCTTGGAAACACCTCTTGATATGCAGATGCACTAAAGCCAGGCGAGAGATTCTGGAAATATAATTTTACCCACAAAGGCAACCCTGTGTCACACGCATTCACCCAGAATGAAAGCACATCTTTGGCATATGTCAGTTTAAGTCATCAGAAGCATATTAATAAGTCATATAATGAACGGATGCACACAGTGGAGTGTAGAAATCCTTTGCATGGATAAAAATCTCTACATGTTAAATGCAATATTCATTTAGCACACTTGCTTTTGGTCACCTGTCTTGTGGTGTGTATAATGCTTGGGGATTTACAATTTCAAGTCTT
>JAQQAC010009376.1:5503607-5593763 GCA_029783875.1 Phataginus tricuspis | reverse complement strand
CATTGAAGTCTTCACTTAAAAGTAGAGAAGTTGATCAGACTGAGGCCCAGGACCCAAAGCCTCTATGGACTGTGCACTGAGGTCTATGAACCACCATATATTTTGTGTCCATTTTCCTACATGGTCTGCCCGAGTTGGCATTTCAAACGTGGTAGTTGAGTCACCATTCACTTTTCCAAATGATCAAAAGTCAGCTAAAGAGATATATCCCAACCTTAAATATTTTATTTAAGCTTAATGTATTAATAAATACACACTCCACACTAATCTTTTGCCACAAAACCAAGGCCTGTTCTTTGACCATAGTCTTCTGAAGACATTTCCCCTATATCCGCACCACCATCTTCAGTGTAGAATCTAGTTGGACATTGGAGTTTGACCATATCCAAAGGGATTTGAGTCCCAAAACATACAAGAACTGTAAAGATTTTTAATTTTAAAATATAGTCATGTTTATACCTCAAAATAATACTTTTCTCCTAAATATCTTAGTTTTATACAACATGAACCATTTGCTTCTAGTCTAACACTTGTGCTGAATGTCTTGGTAAAATAAAAAAGCAGGCATTTGGTAAATGTAGTGTCTTTATAATAAGAGAGGAATCTGAGTGATGTTTCTTTTTTCCTAAAAGTTGATATGTATGTAAAAAGGTTTGATTAGTGACTGTTCTTGTTAACTCCAGCCACACCCAAGAAAAACTCTCAGAGTTGGAAAAACAGAGTACTGCTTAATCATAGCCCTTAAATAATTTCTATTTGCCTCTAAAATATGTATGTTGTTTCCTTGGCTGAAAAAAATGTTCACTGTAACATCATCAGCATGGAATCCTTTTTTTAAACATTGATTTCTTCATCATCTCTGGGCCATGAATGTCTTTGAATATATGATGAAATTTCTGGCCCTTCTGTAGAGAAACAGGTTATATCTACACAGCTTGGCTTACATTTCCAGGGTCTCCCCAGACCCCTGAAACAAATCCGTGTGCCCTAAAGATTTACAAAGCACAAGAACCTCTGTTAAGAATCCCAGTCTTCCTCCAGTTAGAATGGCTGATGTCTAAAGAACTGTGGGACACTGCCCTAACTATATGCATACATAGTGTTTTCCTCTGCTCTCAGATATATAGATAGATAGATATAGTGTTTTCCTCTGCTCTCAGATTCTGAAGGAGATGGCCACATAAATCCTTCTTGGAGTTCTCATTTTAGCTGTAGTGTTTAGTCTAGTGTGGAACCAGAGGTCGGGCAAATATACAATACTGTAACTACTTCCATGTGCTACAGAGCTGTTAAGCGTATTCCAGTTTAAACTGTTGTCAATGACTAGCAATGTCCACGTTTTGTTGTGTTTTCAGATTTTCCAATGGCCTGTGTGAAAGTGAACAAAACCAAAAAATCCTTTCAAGTTGAGCAGATAGTGGGAGCTAATCCTGTAGTTGGGCCTGGCGGTGTGCCCGGGTCAGTTTACTAGTCTGTGAGAGGCTGAGCTGCTCTGTCTTGGGTTAAGTCCCATAAAATATAATCGGTATGCTTACTCCTGTTCATTCTCACCTAGATCATCTGATTTGGACAACTGTGTGGAGGGGACCTGCCTGCAGGTCACACAACATTAAGGCTCTCTGCTGCCTAAGTGTCCTTTTCCCCTGGATTACACAGAAACCTCCTGCCGTCTTTCATCATTTCATCATTTAGCGTGAAATGTTCAGTGTTCCCAGCAGCAGGGCTTGTCCCTGGCCCCAGGTCCAGGATCCCACGGAGAGATTCTCTGTCACTCGGCAGCCACGGCCCCTCACACTGACCCACCTCTACCGGCCACCTCCCCACCCCAAGCGACTTGCTTGCGCTCCCTTCAGCCCTTGTCATGGCTCATGGGGTTGTGTTCCTCTCCCCAGGCACGGGGACTGGGAGGTGCTCCAGGGAAGACTTGTCCTGTTGACACCTATAATTGAACTCCTTTGTAGATGCGTAACAAACATTCGTGAATTGAATGAACCACGTGATCTACTGAGTGATGGGAATGCGTCCATGGAACCCCAAAGCTTTGGATGTAGTCACATTTTGGCCATCTGTAGCTCTCTTAGGAGGTTCATATGCTGTCTCCACAACTATATGTGGCCTTGGAGTGGGGAGTATCAGAATGTATAGTTTCATTTATAGCTCCTTCCATGTAGTATAGTGAGTGACATGCAAAATGACTTTTGGTTACTTTAGTACATTTTTAATGAAAAATAAACATTGAGTGGTGATAACATGAAGAGGTCTTTGCAGGAAACTGGTAGAACTGGGTCACTCTCCATGCTGCTGCACAAGGTGAGGTGCAGGGCTCACACAGTAGATACCACGTCTGAACGGAGGTGGTTCTCTGCAGCGGACAAGGGTGCCCCTCCAGGTGGCCAGATTCCTGACTAGCTAGCGGCTGCCAAGGCTTTTTCTTCTCTGTCCATGGGTGAGAAACTGTTCAACTGTTTTTGAGGAGCTGTTCTGTTATATAAAGATGAGGTTATAAATGGGGTTATCTTTTAGATAAATTGAGGTCTGTATACAAAATCTACATTGTGTGTATTCCATGAACAGATGCTCAGAATTTTCGGTCCTTTTGAAGTTTGATTATTGTCCTTTTTGGAATAATTAGTGAAGAAGAGAAATAGAAATAGAAAAGACACAAACATAAGACATGAAAATGGCCAGTGCACTCCCCTGTGCAGGCTGTCTGCTCATTCAGCCTGCTTTCGTCCCATGAGAATGCAGCTGAAGACACACCTGCAGTTACACAACTTCATCATTGGGGAGAGCTTGTCTTGGTACTGATAAATATGCTATCATTGAAGACTCATAAGTAATAGTGGTATTTCTGCAGGAGTTGACTATAAATATTTCATATAATGAGTTTATTAAAATAGAATGTCCGTTTGTCAATTGTTTTTCAATAAATAATACATATAAAAAAGTATGACATTAAGGTGAGCGCCTGCACACCCACAGCCCTCAATAGAAGCAAGGAGAAGCACCGACAGCTTCAAAGGCTCCGGTGTTGCTCATGCGCCCCTCCCGGCTGGAGACGGTCATTATGTTGGATGTGGGGTTCCCATTCTCTTCTTTCCATTTTATTTTGTCTTCCCACATAACGTTCAAATTCCATACGACACATTGCTTCGTTTTTATGTTTGGAAGTGCCCCTTAAATGACATCCTGTTTAGGTGTTCTTTTGTAATTTGCTGGGGTTTATTTTGGCGCAACATTTTATTTGTAAAATTCATCCATGGCGATTTGTGTCACGGTAATTCTCTCGCTGTACCAGTACGTGGTGCGCCAGGAGGGGACTTGCCGCGGTCGGTCTGCGGCCCGGTCTGTGCACCTGTGAGCGGCTGCATACGGCCTTCCTGTGGCACTTTTTGCACTTGTCTGTTAGCACACATGTGCCAGAATTTCCTGGGATAAGTATGACAGACAGTGGAATTGTTAGGTCCTGAGGCATGTGTGTTTTTACCTCTACTAGACAATGGCAGTTGGTTCAAAGAGGGGTTGTTTTCATTTATACCCACGCCATTGTGTGTGTCTGCCTTCTCTATAACGTTTAATACTGTCAGATTTGACTTTTCTGCCAGTCTAGCAGGTACAGAGTCTAAAATCTCATTGTGGTGTTACTTGTGGTTCCATGGTTCCTTAGGAAATTGAGCGCTTTTCATATATTTGTTTGCCTTTGTTTTCTTCTATGAAATGGCTGGATTTGGCTTGGGACTAATTTTCTATCAGGTTTTCTGTTCACTTACAGGAGTACTTTTCATTTTCTGTATCCAGGGATTGTGTTGGTATTTGTGTTACTGAAAGGTTTTGATGGGTAGCTGCTTTTCTCAGGTTTTTCATTCTTAATTTTAACCAAGTAAGATGTATCCCGTCCTTTTTGTCACTTTGTGTTTTGGGGATCATAAATAATTCCTTACCTTTAGCTCATGAAGAGTTCTTCTATCTTTATTTCTAATAGTTTTTAAATGGTGTCTTTCACATTTGATTCCTTAATCTCTCTGGAATTAATTTTTGTAGGAGTGAGATAGAGACCTACTTTCATTTAAGATATCTATTTGTTCCAGAGCTATTAATTGAATAGCTTATTCTCTCCACACTGGTCTGACATAAATGCCTGTTCAGTCACAGATCAATTTTCTCCATGTGAGTAGGTCTATTTCTGGGCCCCCTTTCCCGTGTCAGTGTCATACTACCTAATTACTCTAGTTTTAAAATAAATATTGGACATGTCAACCCACTACTTCTTCAGGACAGAATTGGTTATTCTTGCACCTTTCTCTTCCATATAAATTTAGTAACATGTATGAAGTTCAACAGAAAAAAACAAAACAAAAATCACAAACATTTCCAGCTGAGATTTGGAATTACATTAAAGTCTGTAGATCAACTTGGGGGTAAAAAAATGCCCTTGTTAGAGAATTGAGTCATCGTACCCATAAATATAAAATATCTCTCCCTTACTTTGGTTCTTGAATGTTTCATAATTTTTTTCCATAAAGGTCATGTTTAAGATTTTTCCTAGGTATCTTATTTTTGTTAGTTGCTATTACAGTCCTTCTGTCTCACTTTCTCTCTCTCTCTCAAGTCACAGGTTCTGTTTGCTGACGTACAGAAAGGCTCTTCATTTTGTATGAGAACATTTATATTCATCAATCTCTTAAATGCTTATTAAATGATATTAAATTTTCTGTAGATTGTTGGGTTTTCTATGAAACATAGATCGGACAGTCATAGCAAATGAATAATGAAAATTCTATTTCTTCCTCTCCAAACCTTTTAACTTTTCACTTTCTTTGCATCTTACTGAACATTGCAGTGTTATAAGTGGTTATGGTGGGCAGCCTGGCCTTTGTGAACTTCTGAAGACAGTGCTTTTATGTTACACTATTTAGTGCAGTAATTAGTGTGGGTTTTCTGTAGATACACTTTATCATGTTAAGGAAGTTATCTTCTATTTCTAGTTTTCTGGGTTTTACAAAAATCATGTACTGGTATTTTATTAAATACCCCTTTTTATCTCTTAAGATCATATAACATTATTTCTTTAAATTTCTTATTATGGTAAATTATATTAACAGATTTTTTTACATTACACTGACTTTTCATCTTGGATAAACAATTTTCACAAGGTTCTGTCTTTTTTAGTATGTTGTCGAATTTGACTTTCTAAGGTTTTTTTTTTTTGGGATGTGTGGTCACCAGGGAAACTCCTTAATTTCCTTATTTTGCATTATTATCTGTCCTCGCGTGGTTGAAAATTGAAGTTTGCTTTCTCATGACATCGGTTTTTTTGTCTTGATTTTTCCTCCTTGGAAGACTTTCTGTTATGTTCTGATTACTTATTCCTTGAGTATTTTCTAGAACTCCCTGGGTAAATTCCTATCCAAACTGTGGTTTTTATTTTTTGATACAAAGATTTTTTTTTAACCATCGATTCAAATTCTTCAACTATTAATCGAACTCTTCAGAGATTTTGCCGTCCAAATGTCATTTTGGGTATTGCAACTTCCTAATTCTTCCATTTCATCGGTATTTTCAGGTTTTTTAATCATAAATGTACCATAATCACCTCATTATCTTATTTAATCTCTGTAGTATCTATAGTTATATCTTCTTTTTCCTTCCCCCAATTTTATATTTGCTCAGTCTCACAGATACTCATCTATTTGATTTATCTGTTCAAAGGATAAAATTTAGTTTATAATCTCCATTTTCTGTTTCATTCATTTCCCCTTTTTTTGTATTTTCCTCTGAGTTCTTTTTTTTCTTAGCACTTGGAAGGTGATATTTTATCATCTTTTGGCTTTTGGTTATTTCGGAGTCAATTCTCAGTGGAGCTGCCAATTCTTTGTATACAGTCTCTCTTTTTTTCCTGGCTGCTCTAAGATCTCCTGTCTTTGTTCTGCAGTTTCACTACAATCTGTCAAGGTACAGATTTCCTTTTTTTTTTTTTTTTCTTTCTTAAAACTTTTATCCTGGTGAGAATTCATTATTTCACCAATCCTGGAAAATTCTCAAATGTTACCTCTGAAAAGTTTAGAAATATAATTTAGCAATTGTGTACTATTCTTTGGTGGAATAGTTGTCCAAAATGTCAGGTCTGCCTCATTGCCAGAATTGGAAGATATATTATTAAAGTTTTATATTACTGCATCTGAATTTTGGTAAAACCCTCTATTGTTTTACAATCATTTATCTAAACAGAAAACCAAGATGTTTAAGAAGGGCCCTATTACCCAAAACAATAGGGAAAAAGAAACCATTCTCTAAATAGGACAAGTCTAATGTCAACAAACATACACTAAAATGATGAGACTGAGTCTACTACTCTTATCTTAGAACTGCATAGTACTGTTGAGTGTTTACATTGTACATTTCCATGGTGTTTGGAGGTAGGGGAAGAAAGGGCATTTGTTTTTATCCTTTTAACTAAATTCATATGTAAAGTTTTTTTCTGGTCAACTTCTGAAAGTATCTCATTAGAGTTCAATGTCTCAACAAGGGACTGGGTAGTATGACCAGTGATTTGGGTTGTTGAGACAGTTTTCCAAATACAAATGACTAAGGCCTAAGGCGAGTGGGTGTGATTCTGAGATATAAATGCTCTTGGGGAAGGAAAAGTACACATGTACTCAATTCCTATTTATCCATGTTGAAAAGCATTTATATGTTTGTATTTAATGTGTCAACCAAATGGATCCTTTAAATAGATAATCTCTTAATCATCGGTATTTGGGTTTGGTCAGATGCTTTTATATATAGACATCTCATTTTCTGGGATTTTTATAAAACTTCAAAGAAATGCACAGTTAATGTCAGCGTGTTCACCTTCTCAGTCCATTCACAATTTGCTGTGGGAATCAAATAAAACTGCTTTTCTCCTGATGCCCAAAGTAGGTCCTGAGATCTTTTTGTAAACTTCTCAACACTGCCTAAAAAAGTATTTTGCCTTTTCCTAGGGTTATTGCTTGTAAGAGCAAACATACTCCATTTAAATCCAGAATGTACTTCCGTGAAGTTATTGAAAATGTCAACTTAAACATAGGCTGTATTTCTCATAATCCACGGTAATGAAAATTAAAAAGATGACCCCTTTTTTTTCTGTTCTTTAACGGCTCTATATGTAGGTCACAATATTTTGCTCCTTGAAAAGCCAAAAAAGCAAGGAAATTGCCAGAGAAGAAACTATTTATTTGTTTTTATTTATTATGTATTTACATTTATTAATTTGAGAGCCTGTTAGTTACTAGGCAGTGTACCAAAGCTGCAGATAGATAAAAGATGATCAGAATAGTGTATTTCATGCAAGGGGACCAGCACGTTCCCAAAAGCAGAAGGGAGCAAGATTTGTTTTAGGAACTGCAAGCACTTTAATATAACTGAATAGAGACCCAAAAAATCAGTTTCTCTTTGGTAAAGTTAGGCCATTTTATATCTCGACATTTCTTATAACTCAGTTTTAGTGGAAACCAGGTGATGAGTTAAGCATCAAGGTCTTCACTCTGCCAACTTCCGTCGGTTGTAGTGTTGTGATGGTCAAGACCAAGCATGTAAGAAAAACAGTTGTTGTTTCTGCACCTCAGCAGTTTTGAGTTGTATTGGTTTTCATACAGTGGGTGGCGACACTGTCTAAGAACCTGTGTGTGTGAATGCTGGCTGGTACTGATAAGCAAAGCCCTTTCTTGTGTAAATGATGGATGTAATCAGATGATGGGTTTGCAAGTGATCTTTATGGTTAAATATTTATAATTATATAAATACTCATAGGAACAGTACATTTGCTATGGTAAATTTGAAACTTCCTAGTCTCCAATTATTTTCCCTCAATCAAAACTATCATCTTTAATCAAGTGTTTGTTTTATAGTTACGTGGAAGTCTTTGGAGTACAACTATTGTGTTAGAACAAACCATTTTTACAGTATTCATATGCATTTCAGCAAGAACTATGGTAGTGTTGTTTTGGGTTGAATTTGTTCTCCTTGGTTCTTGTTCCCACCTAAACAAAGAATTGGAAGGTAGAGACCCAAGAGAAGCCGAGCTAGTTTTATTTGAATACACTCCAAAGGGGCAGCCAGCCAGAGTCAAGGTAGACAAAGGCTCTGAACTTCTAGGGGAGGGTCTATTTATCTGTCCTAACCAGGAGGGGACTCTTTGATTGACAGGTGAGGTCATTTGATTGACAGCTCTAGTTAAACATCTGCTCCTCTTGGTGTGCCTGTCTTTTCCCAAAATGCACAGAAAGCCCCTGGGTCAGGACAGAGAGGAGCAAAACCACGATTTTACTTTAATGAAATTATGATGAGGTGTGGTTTCGGTGGATCTTAGTTTGTTTGATTGGGTCTGTGCTGCGATCTGGTTGGGACCAGTTTGGCCTGGTCCCAACAGGCAAGGAAGTTATCTCCCTGCAAAGCCTTTGTCTTCAAGTGGGACCCCCTACCTGGGTGGTTTTTCCCTTGAACCTTACCTTCCCTGTAGCCAGCTGCTCATGTCTATCTTTGTACCTAACAATGTTGCATTTGTAAAGCTTTATCTCAGTTAATTTTGAGCTTTCTCTGAAAGACAATTGGCATGTTTTATAGAGAATAACTGCTGTGAAATATATAACATTGAGAGTTTTGGCCATAAACTTGAATAGAAAATGGTTTGAGGGAAGGTTCTTCTAAGTCACATTGAGGATAGAGGTAGTGGTGGGGTAGAGATTTCCCACATGGTATGATTTAAGATGTATTGAAACCAAATTCATGGTATCTGGTGTTGAGCATCAATTCAGCTCCCTCCTGGTTTGGTCAAGAAAACAAGAACCACTTAAAATATTACATGGAGGGAGGAATTTAATACAGGGAATTAGAAGCTTACAAAACCAGAAGGTACTGAAGAAATAAAGTCAGAGTACACTTGGCATTTCTCAGCTTTGCCAGTAGCTTCTGGGGAATCAGGAAGTTGCCAGAATGCAGAATGCCACCAGTGATAAGCAGAGCTGCCTGAAAAGGTGGGTGGGTGACTCCCAGGATATAGCCTAGAACAGCAGTTCTCAAACTTTTTCATCATTACCCCTTTAATATTATTGAACACATAATGTAGCGGGGGTGGGGTGGGGTGGGGGGATACGGGGAAGGCAGTATAACACAGAAAAGACAAGTAGTGATTCTATAACATCCTTCTACCCTGATGGACAGTGACTACAATGGAGGTATGTGGTGGCGACTTGATAATAGGGGGAGTCTAGTAACCATAATGTTGCTCATGTAATTGTATATTAATAATAGCAAAATAAAAAAATAAAAGTATTGAACACCTTCAAAAAGCTTTTGCTTATATAAGTTACATCTATTGATATTTATTGCATTAGAAATTAAAACAGAAAACACAAGTATACAAGCACACATTCCCTTAGGTTTCAGAGCCATAAAGGTATCACAGGTCATGTAGCTTCTGGAAAAATCCACTCTACATTCATGAGACAAAATATAAGAAGACAAATAATGCCTTCGGAAGATTATAAAAAGAGTTTTGACACTGTAGATTCTCGAGGACATCCAGGGATTACTGAAACACATGGCGAACCGTTGACCTCAACGTTCTGTGAGGAATATTTTAAAAGATAAGAGTTAAGTTAGGTAGATATTACCTTAAAAATTCTTAAGCCAGGTGCAATAAGAGTAAAAAAGAGTGAATTAATTTAAATTTTAGGTTCATCAATAGTGTCCCATTAAAAGAATTTTCTCCTCTTTGGTGAAGAGGTTTAGGAATGTCCATTTAATTTCAAATTTGAATAAAATCTTAGCCATGTCAAGTATACTTTGCTAAAGCAGCAATTTTGGCAGGAAAGTATAAATTGAACCTTCTGTAATAATTTATACCTGGTGAACAAAGCAGAGACTAACAACGATAAATAAAACCAACCACCCAGTTAAAACAACACTATTTCCTTTCTATTAATCATTGCCACATTCATCCTCCCTGCCTTCCACCAGTAATAAATAAAAATTAGAAAAGCACTCATAGGTAACAGTTGGTCCTACTTAGACCATATGTGGATTAATTCTCCTTGACATATATGGCTTTGTAATCAGGTTGCTTACAAAGCATATTTGGTATTTTTTAAACACAAAAACACCTGAAGAAAAAACCAGACATTCTTTTTCATAAAAAATATTACTAGCTTCCCATTCCACGTACATGCCCAAACCAAAAAACCTTATGCAATATGCAACTGAGCAAAAATAAATCGTGTTTATTTTTTTATATGCACTTAGAGAATGTGTAAAAATAAATGCTCAGAAATATAAATTTGCCAAAGATTACTGCATACGCCTGAATACAAAAAAATCTTCCCGAAAAATCATTGCTTGGAAGAAAGAGTCACCTTGTTTTTGAACCCTCACAGGATGTCTCCTGGTGCAGGAAGGTAACTCAATACCTTAATTTTGAGTAATAATGGAATGTTTGCTGAAGATACATTGGCCTGAATGATTTCATTCAATATTATTTTGAGGTGTTTATGTAAGTCACCTGATAAATTTGACTTAAACACTTAAGTAGAGACTTAACATTTGTATCTGGGAATATGATCTCATATTCACAGATACTAGATGCTATGGTAAACTCAAAGATTCAAGAAAGTATTGATTCCAACAACTTGGGTGGCAGTTTCCTCTGGAAAGAAGTTAATGGTTCCATGTCCTTACTAATGTCCACGAGATTGGTAAAAAGTAAGAGAAGTTGTTTTTTGAAATGCGAATAAGGGTTGGAAAGAGGGATGTTTCTAAATCAGTATATATTTATGTAATGCGACAAATAGTGTTGTGTACAACTGAAGTTTAAGTACGCATTTGTGTTGGGACAAGTAATACTACCTCTTCTAACAACAGTCCTAGACATCTTAGGGGTCTAACACAGGAGAGTTACTTCTGTATGTCATCATCCAGTGCCGTTGAGTGGCTCTCCTCCAAGCACTGACAAGGGGACTGCTGTCTTTAACACATGGTCTCCAGACCTGCTGCAAAAGGAGAAAACGCAGAAGACCACATGAGTCGTTTTACCCCTGGGAAATAACAGGCATCAATTCCACCCACGTTCTGTCTGCCAAAACTCAATCATCTGGGTCTAACCTAACTCTGAGGAAGGCTGGGAAAGTAGTTAGTTGTCCATGTTCTGAGGAGGAAAACGGGGTTAGCAAGCATCTAGAGTCTCGGCCATAGCATTTGACTATGTTTTCTGATTCTAAGAGTTGGCCAAAAAAAGGCTTATAAACGTTTGTAATTTGTATAATATGAGATCAGTTTACATTTGAAATCTCCTCTTCAGCATCCAGTATGTGTGTAGTTTTTTTTTACCACCACTAATTAACTCAATTCTGACACTATCCACCTGGAGATGGTATAAGATGCCACAGGTGAGAGACCCACAAGAATGCACACCCCCCTCCACTTCAGGTGCCAATTGCAAGTCCAGGTTGTCACCTGCACTTATGACCAACCAGCTCTCCATCAGAGGTTCCCATGACCCTCTTCTCAGGGTCTTTTAATTTGCTAAACTGGCTCACAAAGCTCAGGAAAGATTCACTTACTAGATCACGGGGTTATTATAAAAGGACATAATTCAGGAACAGCCAGATGGAAGAGATGCCTAGGATGAAGTATGGGGAAGGGGTGGGGAGGTTACATGCCCTCTGGGCACACCACCCTCCCAGCACCTCCTGCTCACCAGCCTAGAAGCTCTGAACCCTGTCCTCTGGGCTCTTATGGCGGCTTCATTACCTAGACAGGATTAAGTCATGGCCATCGGTGATTGATTCCACCTCTAATCAGTTCAGTCGTTACATTCAACCCTGCTGGAGGCCAGGGGTTGGGACTGATAGTTCCAACCCTCTAATCACGGGTTGGTTCCCCTGGCAGCCAGCCCCCAACCTTAGGTGATCTAGAGGCTTTCCAAAAGTCACCTCATTGACATAACAAAGACACCTTTATTGCTGTCAACACTAAGGAATTCCAAGGGTTTTAGGAACTCCATACCGGGAATTGGGGTGAAAACCAAGTACATGTTTCTTATTATAAATCACAATATCCCAAGTATATTGAGTAGTGACCACAAAACTTCAGAGTCATAAAATATTATTTATTATTAGAATTGAGCAGGGATTTGTATAATCAAGAGAAATTGAGATAGAAATAATATGAAGATTTATTGAAAACTGACTTTTCCACCAATATACTTGCATTTAATCATATTTAGTGCCTATTTAAGTTCGATTTCTAAAATTTAAGTATTAAGATTCCATAATCTTTCAAGACTGTTAGCTAGTTAATGACATAAAAGAACAATTTCAGAAGAGGCATAGGTCTACCCCAGTGGTTTTTTAACTCTTCTTATTAGTAGAACACTCTATTTTCCTTTCAAAGGAAATCCTCTGTCACACCCCTATTGGTGACCTAGATAACACAGTCATACTGGTAGACTCAGGGAAGAGGACCTGGAACTTGGACAGCCGGGGCAAATAATTCTACCTGTTAAAACAACGATGCTAGACATCTCGTGGGTCTAATGCAGGACAGTCACTTCTGTGCGTCACAGTCCAGTGCCGTTGAGTTTCTCCCCTCCAAGCAGTGACATGGTGGAGCCCCTGGAGTAAGGGGGTTCCCTGCCCTGGACAAGTTTGCTGTGAATCCAGTGAAACCAAAGACAAGGGAAAGGGTGGGTTGGGGGAAATGGGTTTATTTCTCAGAGCCCGCTCGGGTGCTCTTGACAGCCCTTGCTCCATCCATCTCCCATGGCCACGGCGCAGGCCAATTATGTACCAGGAAAGGAGGAGAGGAGAGAATAACTGTTTTTCTCTCCATCCCTTTCCCCGGATCAACTAGGGGCTCTGCTGTGGTAAACGTCCACTGGTATATAAATGAACTAAGGCTAGGTAGGAAATTCTGGACATTCTGGGTGAAAACATCCATTTACTCCACACCTGGGGACTGCTATCTTCTCCTTTCCAACGGCCACTAAAACATCGTTGAACCATTGCCTGTGAACCTTGGGCTCAGAGAAACTGGGTTGGTCAGCTGTTGATTTAATCTATCTTGCTTTAATGATGAGGGCACAGATGCCCAGATCGGTCCATTGGCAGGGAAGACCCCTCAGGGTACCTGAGACCCTGTGGTCCCAGACACTGTGTCCTGCCAGTAGTGATCCAGACCGGTTAGCCATCTGCTGTCTTGTGCTGCATTCCCCTGAAAAACCATCTCTTCTCCTCTTGGCTGGCAGCCAACGTCCTCTGCCAACGGTTCCGGGAGGGCATTCTGATTCATATACAGTGAAAGTCTTCCTTGCTCTTACATAACTCTGAAATCCCAGTTCTGTTCCCTCTGGGTCTTGTGGAGTATAATAATCACCTCCTCCTTCTTTAAACCTTTTATTTTCCAGGCTAAAAATCCCTGAGTCCTCATATGACATGTTTTTATGCCTCTTTACTGATTCCTCGTGTCTGATTGTGCATAAATATAGCTCTTACAAAATGGAACACACACCGAATTAAATAGTTTAGTTGTGATCTAGCCGAGCACTAAATAGAACGAACTAGGAAGACGTGTGGATTGGTGGTGAAGTGAAGGTTTGTTGGGAGGAAAAACGTTGCCTCTCCTCTCTTAGGTTCATTCTCCCAGACTAGCAAATTAAATTAGGTTAATAGGAGAAAAGGCATACAGTGTTATTAATATTTTTATTTCTAGGGGAGTTCCTAGAAAAAAGAATCTCAAAGAAGTAGACTCAGGGAATTATATACCATTGTAACAAAGGAAAGGGGATTTGGGTTTCAAGAGATGGTAAATTATGGGGATGTGAGTCGGAAATATATAGGGGAAACTGATAGAAGGGAAGGGTTATCTTAGTAAGGTCTGTGCAGACTCGTCTCAGAACTGACTGAACATCTCTGGTGGTAATAGTAGCTCTCTTGTTCCTGGTTTTAAAGAAGGAGACAGCGTCACATGGGAAATTTATGCCTGGTTTGGGGGCAGAAAAGGAAAGGGCAGGGAACTATTTCTGCATCTGTTTAGTCTCAGTTATCTTCAACTCAAAATAATCCTGATACCAAAGTAGCCTAGTTGGTAGTTAGTGTCTTGTGACCCCCTTCAGTGTACAACATGATACCTGACCCCCCACTGCAGTTTTTCTCTATTGCTTTCCTTTGGGGATATAAGTTCCCACCTGTCACTACTGTCTTCAAAATCTCGCTTTAAATATCTTTCAGATTATCACACCATGAATTAGGGTCCTTGAAGTTTTGCTGTTTTTACAGCTATAAACTGGATTAATTATTCTGTCATTCGGCATCTGTCAGCTTCTCCACAAGTAAAAGAGGTCTCATTTGATGCTTGGTCCACTCATTCTTCATTCATTCAGCTTAGTGTATGCCAAGCCCTGTCCCAGCCACCAGGAATAGCAGTAAACAGGAGGATCATGGTCAATTTGGGGGAAGCAACAATACACCAATGTGTACATATGTGATGTGATGCAGAGGTAAATGCTAAACCATCCAAATTAAGGGCAAGAGGATGAGGAGCTGGGAGAGGTCAGATATGGCTTCTCTGAGGAGGTGACGTTTGAATGGATGAGGGTGCACACATGCGCATGTATGGAGGACGAGCCTTCCAGGCAGCGGGAACAACAAAGGTAAAGGTTGGGAAGCACGTCCTTGGGCCAGCAGGAGACCAGGGCTTCTTAGTTCAGGGAAAGGCAGGCAGGCCATACATCAGGCAGGAGCTTACAGGTGTGGGGAAGCCTTTGCACTTTCTAGTGAGCCCTGGGGAAATCTGACGGGTGGTGTTGAGCAAGACAGTGACGTGGTGTGATGAAACCTTATTTTTTGTGAGCCCTCAAAAAAAAGAAAGAAAAGCACTGGCTGGCCGTTTTGTGGGGCAAGGGTGTGGTGCTGGGAACGAGTGTAAAGCAAGCCAGGTGACTAGTGGTCCCGCTCCAATATTTCACCTCATTCCTTGATCTACCAATTTAATAACCATCCAGAAGAATAAGGCTTCCTTAATGAGCTTTGTTTTTCATCCATGTTTGCTGGCTCTTGGAGATTCTGTTTTTATTATCTAAGCACTTTTCAGCTTGTCTCCTCGTCATTCTTACAGAACATTTCACAATTGGAAAACTAGCCTTTCGAATGAGGTAGACAAAGACAATGTGAGGAGCAGAAGAGGCCTTTGCCTCTTAGCTCCAGTTGTAGACCAGTCTGAGACTTGGTTTTCTTATGCACAAAATGAAGGTCATTACACCTCTCTGAGACATTCAAGGGATGAAAAATATTAAAGAGTTTTAACTATAGACAGTTCCTGCAACTCAGGCTCAACAAATCTTAGTTCTTTTCCTACTCATTCTTATTCTGTGTAGCATGCATTTAACTTGATTGTGAAGGCTATAAGAATGTGACATCGGTTTTGTTTGCCCCCAGCAGAGTGCCTGAGGTGCTAAATATAGACTAAATCAGAGTCTGTGTAATCAGTGGCGAGTCGGCGCAGGGATGGTGGCAGTCAGCGGTTTACCTGGAGTCCCCGAGGCTCATTTTCAGGTTACCTAGGTGACCCCTAGGCCTCCCACAAGCGGCAGTCATGTGAGGGGCCGGCAGGAGCGCTCCTTGTACATCGTGCTTCTCTGCTGGGCTTCTGCTGTTGTTTGTTTGTTTGTCCGTTTTGTTTTTTCTGGAGAGCTAAAGGGAAGTAGTAGATCCAACTCTTCAGGTAGCCTTGAAGGGTATCAAGTACTTGGAGCAGATATTGTTCATGCAAGAGCAAAGATCTTTACCCTTCTGGGACAATTCAGTATAACATTAGGAGAGAGAGCTCTGTTCACCCCTCGGGGGACAGGGGACTAACTAGATTATGTGGCTCGTGCCTGCACTTTATTAGCCCGGACTCTGGGAAATGGTCTCTCCTCATGACTCTTTGACGACCTATTTCTTCCCTCTGTGGTTCTTCAAACCTATCCGGGTTGTGCGACCAAGCAGAGGAACAGCGCAGCCTGGACGCATGGACAGAGCAGGCCCACTGAAAGAGTACTCTTGTGAAATATGTTTAATTTTAAAAACCCATGTAAATTTTATCTTCAAAATATGATTTAAGAGAAAAATATTTTAGATTGCAGTTAAATTACTTAAAACATTTTGCTCACAAATCTTCCAGTAAAATGGACAGAGCTGGAGGATGACTTGTACTGGTTTCTTAGAGGGTTCCTATGACCACAGCTTGTGTGATGAGCTGAATCGTGTCCCCTACAAATTCATATGTTGAATCCCTAACCTCAAAACATGCCTCAGAATGTGACAGTAGTTGTAGATAGGGCCTTTAAAAAGATATTAAAATCAAATGAGGTCCTTAGGGTGGGCCCTACTCCAGTGTGACTGGTGTCCTTAAAAGAAGAGATTAGGACACGGACACACACAGAGGGGAGACCATGTGAAGACACAGGGAGAAGACGGCCGTCTGCGAGCCAAGGAGCGAGACCTCAGAGGACACAGCCTGCTGACACCTTGATCCTGACTTACAGCCTCGAGAAATGTCAGAAGGTAAGTTCTGCTGTTTTAGCCCCCCTGCTGTGTGGTGTTTTGTCTGGCCTGTCAAGCAGACTAATACATCGTTGTGTTAGTGAGCACAGACTTTGCAGAAAAGCACAGCCTATCACAGTTGCCTTTCAGGAAGGGCTCAAAGGTTCTGGCGAAAGTGGTGTATTGCTAGGGCTGCCAAACCGAGCACCCCGCGCTGGAGGGCTCCTTCTAGGGGCTCTGAGGCAGGGGTCTGCCCCAGGCCTCTCTCTTCAGCTTGTAGCTGCTGCCTTCTCCCTGTCTCTCTCCGTCTCTCCATACTGCATTCTGTATCTAAATTTCCCCTTTTTATAAGACCACCAATCTTTGGATCCGGGCCCACCTGAATGACCTCCTTTAAAGCTGATTCCTTCTGTATAGATCCTATCTCCAAATAAGGTCACATTCTGAGCGACTGAGGGTTAGGACTTCAACATATCTTTTTGGGGGACACAGTTCAACCTATAACAGTGTCTTCTCAGAGGATGACACTTCTCAGGTGACTACAGTCTCACATATTTCGCTTGCTTTATTTATAAGCAGTACTTTCCACTGAGGCCAGTGGAATGAAAAGTCCCAGAAAGACCCAGGTTACAGTCTGGACTCTACCATCTATTTAGCTGTGTGTCCTCGAGCAGGTAACTGAATGGATTGTGTTTCCTGTTTATGTAACAAGTATTTATATAAAAAACATATGATTGCCAAGCATTGTTCTAAGCACTTTAGAGGTATAATCTCATTTAATAGTTGCATTAACTCCAGGAAGTATGTACTGTTAGTATTCCAGTTTTATAGAGGGGGGACTGTGAAGTAGCTTGCTCAAGGTTACAAAGTAGGTAAGGAGGATTTGAACCCACTGTTTCATCCTAGAGTTAGTGTACCTACCCCCTGCAATGGTAATGTGGTTTCGACAATCCACAAATGTCAACTTGCTTTCCTCTTTACATTCATCCCTTCATATGTATGTGTGTGTGTGTGTGTGTATGTATATATACACACACACACATATATGTATGGTTAGAGGATAAAGTGACACATCTGCTGGCTGAAGTATTGGTGGGAGGTCCTGACGTCTGCAGCTGTAAATCGAGTCAGCAGAGTAAACAGTGATATAGTGCGAGAAAGAAACAGACCACGAGGAGCCGACTTCCTGGACTGTGTGTCTAAGAGTTCTGGTGAGTGTCACTGGTTTCACCTCTTTGTGTTTAGGGAAGAGTAGAAGCTGTTGTTGAGGTGTTCATTCCAAGTGTTTGGTTTTTACCCAGTATTTGTGGCCCACTTGTTACTTAACAGATTGAATTCTTCCCCGTTTTTCCTTATCCGAAGTGTCTGATGTAGTGAGGATGGAAGAAGGAATTGTCTGTGTATTTTGCTGCTGTCCAGGGTGTTTGTGGTAATACTTTGTTGACATTGTGCATTTTTTTTTTTAGGTCAGTATTAGAAAATTTTACTGGGACATCGAACATGTCAGATTTTTCTCAGGAGCAGGAGAGGACATTTTCTAGCGGCTGGCACTCTGGCGACTGGTGCAAATTACTATGTCTGATAGTTTACCTTCAAGTATGGAGTTTAGAGCTACAAACAGAGCCTCAATTTAACAAAATTACAGCACTTAGCATTCAAAAGAGGCTTGCACTTTAAGGAAGAACATGGAGAATTTTCTTTTCCATCCCACGTGTACTGGCCACATTGGGTAAAGGAGTTTCCAATGTCAACAGCTCTAAATTTAAGAGCCTCCGTTTCCTTTCCTACAGAAGGGTGAATTACATTTAATTTGGTCCTTATTTATTGCCAGGTTATCTCTAGAGCTTTATGAGTAGGGCATTCCTTTAGGTATGGCTGTGGAGATAAATATGTGTAAGAGACAGTTTATGTCCTTACCATGCCTCATTCTAAAGACCAAAGACCAGGTGTGACGTGTGCGATGAACACAGTGCCACAGGATTTCCAAAGGGGCAGGGATGGTTTCTGATGGGGCATCCAGAGCTTTCTAGAAGCGGTAGTGTTGTGCCTGAGTTGTGGGCCACAGGTAAGCTTGGAGAAGCTGTGGAGTTATCAGAGGGCTTTTCATGGTGTAGCAAGACAACAGCATGAGCAGAGCATGGATGTGAGGACAGGTGAGGGTCCAGGCCCATTTTAGATGAAACGTAAGGTACAGAAGGATGGAGGCGGCAAGCAGGGGCTAATCTGGGTTAGAAAGGACCCGGGCTATTACTTTCCCTATGACATTTCTACCTTAGTTTATGATGAAGATTTTAAATCAGGGAATGCAATGATCTGAGCTGCACTCTAAGCAGAGTAATCTGGCCTCAAACGAATGAAGCTAATCAGAGAACACGGAAGAAGCTGATCGGATCAGCTTCAAACTTGAGTGCCGCTAATCACTCATCTGTGTGAGAAGGAAAAGAAGTGGCACAGGAGGCTGAGAAACGATCACAAAGGAGAATTGGGGTCTTGCTGTCTTAGGAAATTAGGGTAAAACCTTGAAGACTACGGAAGGGTTCAGCAGGGTCAAATGCTGCAGAGAGATCAGGGAGGAGGACAACTCCCAAGTTTGGCACTAAGAGGTTATCACTGGCCATGGAAAGAATCACTTTAATAGAATGTGACAGCGATGGAAGCCCTATTTAAGGGGTCTTGGAGTGACATGAAGAGAAAACATGAACAGAAAGCACGTCATATCCTTCACTTAGAGAATAGTATCAAGGACATAAAATAAATGTGTAATGGAAATTTATGGGAGCAACAGGATTCAGATTTTTATTTTCTTCCTCAAGAATATATATGGGAGATCTGGGGGATAAAGAGACACAAAATCTCAATCATGATATAAGTCAGTCCCTGGGATGGTAGTACACGTACAGAATAAAGCCAGTGATATTTACATCTTCCTATGCTGACACATAGTAACTGCACTAGTGGGGCAGAGGATTTAATAATGTGGGTAACTGTTGAACCACTGTGTTGTATACTGAAACCAGTATAAGATTGTATGTTAACGATACTTCAATTAAGAAAAAAAAGAAGTAAGGGACATCACCACATGATTAGGTAGAAAAATAGAAGTAGAAAAGGCAGAAGGAAGGGGTGCAGGGATATTTGCCATCATCCGAAGCTCTGCAGAACAGTAGTTCTCAAGTGTTGGCCTGCATCAGACTTACTGAAACACAGACTGCTCAGCCTCACCCCTAGAGTTTCCGACAGGGAACCCAAGAGCTGGCATTTCCTGCAAGGTCCCAGGCGGCACTCGTACTGTTGATCTGGGGACCCCAATTTGAAGGGAGAATGTGGGATCCAGGTTGCAGGTGACCAGCAAGCCTTGGAGAGAGACAGACAGCTTTGTCAGAAAATGACAAGGTGTGAAAGTAAAAACCGGGGTTAATGATACACAAAGCTTTGAAGTTGGCGTAGAATAATGATGAGAGCCCCAGGAATTACGTACCTAAAAGGGTTACGTACTAACATCCCAAAAGTTGTCGCTGTGGATATTCAAGTTCTGACCATGAAGATGGTACAGGCTTGGGGAAAATGCTGCAAACCAAAGAAGGTGGTCTAGAGGAGGAAAAGGCCATTTCGTTTTCCTTCTGCTCTCCTAGCTTCTCTAACGGAGGCTCTGTAAATTAGACCAACAAAAGATGGGATCAGGAGAGAAAAACAGTTTATTGGCCCATGCGGCGCACACCACGTGGGAGGAAACTGAAGAGTAATTCACAGGGGTGGTCAGAACTTGGGCTCACAACACCTTTTCAGAGACGTGGCAAAACAAAAGGAAAAGGCCTCTGAAGTCGTGGCATGGCACACGGCGCCGGGTGGGGTGCACGGGGGGCCAGTGGGGTGAGGCTTATTTGGGCCGGTCCGTCTTGGCTCCGGCTTTCTGTCGTCTTCGTGGCCAGAAAACCTGCCCTGAAAGAAGGGGAACATGGCAGCCTCCATTTCCCAGAAGTTTTTATTTGGAGTCCCTTAAGGGAGGTTCTGGAAAGGCATCTTTCTGCACCGCTAATTCTCATTTGTCTCCGCCACAGTGGCAGAGTTTGGGTGGGATGCTCTGGCCCCCAGAATGGACACGAGGCGGCAGAGTGGGCCTCTGGTGAGATGGGCCGTGATGGTAAGGGTCCTGGGGTCCGGAGATAGTACCGGGGCGGCAGAGGCCAGGTGCAGTCAGTTGACAGGGCTAGGAGATGACCAGGCCTCCGCTGCAGAGCCGTGAGGGAGTCGGTGGGACCAGGCTGCATGTCTGTCCCGGCAAGACAGAGCGAGCCGGGGTCTCACACGGGCCCTGCACGCACCGACTACTGCCAGCCTCCTAAGGACCCCGTGAGGTCGTCCTCTTCCCCTATTTTACAGTGAAAGAAATGGGGTGCTGAGAAGTTAAGGCAGTTGCCAGATTCACATGGTAAATGAGGAAGCCAGGGAATGAATCCTGCTGTGGGGAGCTCCTGGGCCCGTTTGGCTTCCTATCCTCCTCCTGCAGCAGCTGTGCCCCCTGAGGAGCCCGCCAGCCCCGGGCTTGCTTCAGGGTGTCCCACAGGGGCTGCGCCCCATCCTCCGGGATTGTTCTAGAGCGGCTGTTACTAGGCATGACTGGAGGACTCGGGCTGCTTAGGGTGGATACGGGGAAGCTCAGCGGGGTCCCGCTCCGGTGCCAGGGTTTGGAGTAAGAAGCAGGACAAAGGCGGATGGCTCAGAGTGCAGACAAAAGCCCACAATGGGGCCCGTGCCCTCTGCAAAGGAAGGCGCAGGGCAGGAGCGTCTGTCATTCGGCTCAGCAACACCAGCCGTAAAATGTACGTTTGCTCCGTCTAGTCCTTGGATCCATGTAATTCTCAGAGAAGTCAGTGAAGCCCAGAACTGTACTATTAATGCACAGTTCCAAGGAGCTCAAGGAGTGAGTGGTGTGTAAAGTTCCTGTGTGCTACATTTCTCTTTATAGCTGCCCTTTAAAAAATAAAAGTACGTCGTTACTGAATCACTAGATTTGACTGGAGGAAACCGTCAGTAAGCCAAGCACACCCTTTAACCCAAGTGGTTTTCTCATTTCCTTGCTAGATGTTTTTGATGCCTTTTGCTTCATCCCTAAAGCCCAGCACTTTTAGTAATTATTGAGAAAGACTAAGTAACGGATGTGGTGAATAAATAATGTGATGAGGTCGCTCACCTGGGGTTACAGCCAACGAAAGGTAGAATGTAGGTGAGGGATCCCCAAGAGCTGGTGCCCTTTTTCATTTCCTCTTAAGAAAGCATTTCAGTGTAAACTGAAATCATGCACGAATAACCCTCACGTGCTCTCGTTTACTTTTTTTATAAAGAGAAAAGAATCATACTGATATTGCAACATGTTACTTGGAACATATTTCAGTGGCTATTGAAACCCATAATCAGGAAATCAATGGCAAATTTTGTAATCTTAACCGTAAATGAGATAAAAAATCTGTTCAAGTGAAGAGATCGTTTGTATTCTAGACTAGGTGTGGGAAGAAGTTCGTACAGAGCTGGAATTTGAAGGATGAGTAAGACTTGGAAGCATCCTTGTGTGTGTCTCCCGTGGTTCTTGCATCTGGCCTTGCTTCTCAGCCCACTCGATGTGAGAAAAGCAGCCTGCTTAATGGAGGCATCAAAAATAAAGAAGCAGCCCTCTGGGCGGTTTAAACTTATAAATTTCCAGTTGCAGTTCTAAGAAAAAGCTTAGATTCATTCCAGCGGGCCCAGCATTACCGCACAGATAGCCCCAAGGCGTCCCAGGTGTTCCTGGCCTTGTCTCGAATCGTGTTCCTAGACATCGATCGCAGTCATGGGTAGGGTGCTTCTGTCATCAAGATTCAGCTCATTAGTCGTGTCGCATTTACCCAGTTTTAAACTGGATCGTGAGCAGATTTGTTCAGTACGTTTGCTTGAGTCGATGTGTATCAAGAAACTAAACAGCTTTGGAGCTCCATTCTGCCACTGAAACACGCTTTTCACCTACAGAAAAATGACCGTTTTCTTCAAAACTCCTATCTCGCAAAAGAGGGAGCTCTTCACAGGGAAGGGCTCTGCACCTGGCAGTCCCGACACCCATACACTCGTCCCGTCCCAGTTCTGTCTGTCTGTCCAGGACAGTTTTTGCTCCTGATGATCACCAATGGTGACTTAGTCCATTATCTGCCCTGCAAGTACAGACACACTAGTGGAACCTGCATATGCATGGCATTTAACTTTGAAGGCACGTATGTAACTAGCAGAGCGCCAGGTCATCGGGTCATACATAGTCTATGTCTAGAGAGGGCTCAGTACCACTGTGTGTGCCTCATAACCTGTGATCTTTCAGTTCCACTTTTTAACAGCTGCGTAAATGCAGGTCACCAAGGGCAAAAGAATTGGTTCATCTTCACCCTGGGCTTATTCCTTCCACACCATACACAGACATCCTTTCAGGCTGCTGTACTAATGCCACAGACTGGGTGGCTTACCAACAGCGGAGATGTGTGTATCATGGCTCTGGAGATGGGAGCCGGGAGCATGGAGCTGGCATGCTTGGTTTCTGGTAAGGGCCCTTGTCTGGGTGGCAGATGACCATTTTCCTGTATCATCACTTGGAGAGAGTGAGACAGCTCTCAGAGGTGTCTTCCGTAGAGACATGGATCCCGTTCATGCAGGCCCTACCGTGCAACCCCATCGCCTCCCCAAGGCCCCGCTGCTCAGGCCATCACATTGGGGGCCAGGCTTACAATGTATGAATTCAAGGGGGACACAGATATTAAGTTCATACCATCCTGTAAAATTTTTTATCTTACTGAATTGATCCTATCTCTGTAAATTCTTTTGAAATAAGCCAGGGTATCCATGAATAAAAATAAACAGAATCATAGCAGCACATTAAAAAGAGAGAGAATCTAGTCAATGATCTCATTGAAAAACTGCCTTCCATTGATCTTGGCACCAGTGGAGTTTATCAAGGTTGCCCTTATAAATAGAGGTGCTCACTACCTAGGATGATTTCTAGATTTCTATTTGCCAAAAGAATTTCCTGCCCCACCAACCGCGTTCCTGGCTACTTCTGCAGCGTCCAGTCATTCCTTAATGCACATGCCTGGTGGAGCCTTAGCAGTGGGTACTTACGAGTGCAGGGGCATGTTGTCATATCCCTCTCTGATATCAGCCGAGACACGGCAGTCCGAGACTGCCAGACGAGTTCATTTTCTGCACAGCTGGGATTAGAAGCAGGCCGTGGTGGTACAGAAAGTAATACTTAGGGGAAAATCCCGTCAGCTCCTGTGTTGTGAACCAAAGGTAACCTTAAGGAAAAGAAGAACGCATTCCTTCTCTGTCCCTTTATCATAGACCACATTAAAAAAATATATTTTTTTGAAAAATCAGAGATTGTGTGTGTTGCACTTGCTTTTTGGGCTTTTTGTTCAAAAATCGATACTGAATCTACTTTCCTGAGAGTGTTTGTTTTCACGTCAGCTCAGAACAGTGGTTTAGCAGATGGTTGTCCTCGACTTATATTTGCTACCATACGTGTCCCCCAGGGGGCAGCCCCCAGACCAGGGGCATCCTTGTCATCTGGGAGCCTGTTATAAATGTGAGTTCTGTGGGGCGGAGGCCTAGGCCTCTGGGTCTCACGAAGCCCTCTGACGTCTGAGAGGCGGTGCTCTCTCAAGCACCTGCCCTCAGTCAGTTTCCTGTGTCTTTCATGTCTCCATAAAACTCAACCTCAGCTTCACCACCTCAATGAATCAGATTTTCAAATTCCACAGTATTTTTTTTCTCACTTCTTGCATTTGAGATAGGCTCCTACAAGCTTTGTAGACAATTTATTACACATTCTTTATGTAAAGGGGGGAGTTGAGAATTTTTGGCCAAATGCTTAGTTTATTTAGCATACTATATTTCAAATAACCACAGCCACTTAATACACAGGTTTCTGTGGAATCATGTAAAGACACCAAGTTCACCAGAATTTCCTTGTCAGAAAGTCCCTTGTGTAAAGACAACTGTTGTGTGACAGGCAGGTCCCTGCAGGAATGATACTGGAACAATCGTGGCCTCCCTCAGGGAAGGTGAAAGGTACATTTAGAATCCACTTGCCAATCCTTAGAAAATCAGACAACTATACCAGTTCTCTTTTAGAACCGATAATTAGGAAGACAGTGGTTTTGGTAACATACTGAGTAGAAAATAAAACCTAAGACCTGGTAAAAAGTGAAGAATTGATCTGATAAGCTCTCTTACTTACGGTCGAAGAGAGTTTAATTACAATCATCAAGTCAGCTTTTATTGACGGTCCAAATGTAAATAACTCCCTGCTTCAGAGGAGATGAGTCTGGTAGAGAACCCAGAACGCTTAAGGGATGGGCGCAAACTTCAGTGGGCCAGAGCCTTTGTCCGGAATGGAACTCTGCCCTAAACGCCTCACTGAGCACGTTGGCGGGCTCTCCAGGGGGAGAAGGACGGGCCGCGGCCAGGAGCCCAGGTGGGGGATGCAGCGCTCACTAGCCAGGTGTACGATTTTTCAACACATTGCTTAGTTTAGATCCTTGATTTCTTTTTAAGATAAGAAAAATAACACCTGTCTAGACGGTATGAAGATGAATGACGTAATGCTTCACTTATTCAGGTAATTTGTATTGAGAATGGTAGCTGCATGTCGGGCCATGGGCTACGGCTAGAAGCAAGATAAAAACCCATCTTGACACATGTCACCCCATCCACTGGGTTGCTCAGGCCCAAGCACCCTTAGTCCCCGTCCCCTCCTCAGCTCAGGTGGTCTGTCCGCATCCGCATCTCCCCTCTGCTGCTGCCTCTCCAGGCTCGTCTCCCCTGGACTGGGAGCCCCAGAGCAGCCTTCCCAGCTGGCTTCCCCTGCTCTTCCCTCCCCACGACAGCCACAGTGATTTCCTTAACGCTTAAATTGGATCCTTTATCTGTCCTGCCTAAAAGCCTATCAGAGCTTTCCACGGCCATAGATAGTGGAAAGATAAATCAAAACTTCTTACCGTATTTTACAAAGCAGAGAGAACGCGAGCTGGCTCCCACTGGCCTGACTTGCTGGCGTGTCCTGCCCATCCCCACACCACCCTTCCTGCCTCGTTGCCTCCGCAAGCTCTTTCTGTTTGTCTTGAGGCTTGGCATCTCTTCTGTCCGTTGCATGTTGACGCACTGTCGTCTTCCACGTCCCAACTCGTTGTCATCTCTCAGAGATTCCTTCTTGGCCACTGACTTTCCTATCACCCTGTTTATCTTCTCCATAGAACTTTAATGAAACAGCTCATGGATTGTGCCACATCTCTATTTACTTGCCTGTCTCTCTTCTGTCTTTGTCACGAGGATGGAAGTGCTGGGGGGCCAGCATTCTTCCTGGACTTGTTCACAGTCTCCCAGGACTGAGCTCAGCTCCTTCCACACAAGAGGTGCTCCTTAAGTGTGGGCTGCAGGGAGACAGCCTCTGTTCTCCTTAAGTGCACGGCATAGTGAGGAGATGAAGTCCAAGGGGCAATTCTAGTAGAGCATGATCAGTACTATGGTGGGGAGGATTCACCCATAGAAGCATCCAGAGGAATATTACCAAATACTTGGAAATCAGAGAAAGCTTCTCAGAGAAAATGATACCTAGCGATTTCAAGGATCCCTAATAAATAACTGTATTGGAGGTTACAGTATTACCTTTTAATTTCTTATAATTTTGACATCAAGGCAGTGCTTTGATACTTTTTTTCATTATAACCCTTTAAAGAAGAGCCTTTTCCTAACCAATTTGTTTTCCTAATCACCATATCCTCTTCCTGTTGAAGTTCCTTACCACAAATATACTGGAAAGCTCTGCTTTATGTATTAAAAAAGTAAGGTTTTTTTCGACTTCTAATAGCATTTTTTTTTGCCCCCTTTGGAATGAAATTGTACCCATTGAAGTATTTAATAGAGATCAGGATCAAGTTTTGAAAAAAATGAAATTGATACATCTTTGTAGTACTTACTCTTTTAATGTCAAATGGACTAGGTACTATTTTTTTTAAGTGATTTTTTTTCTATTGGGGGTAAAAGAGATGAAATTTTTTAAAAAATACCATATACATGCTCACTGAATTGAAAAGCCACCATCAAAATTGTAACGTGAGTTCACATATCTGCCAGTACTTAATGGGACACCAACGTCCATCGAGAGCATTGAAAGATGCATCAGAGGAGCTTCTGTTTTTAGGGAAACAGTTTGTGGACAAGTGTGGGGTGATTCTTGCACCATCCCAAAAGGAACCTGTGGCGCTGGTGGACTCGGAGAATACTTGGGGGTTTATTTGGGAAAGTACTGGTAGGAAGGTGTTGTCTAAGACATGATTTAGAAATGGGAATTAAATTAGTAGGTAGTTCTGATAAAATTGCCTGGAAGAATTAAGGGTAGGAGAGCTGCAATGAATGTTAATGGAGACAGAGGAAAACTATTCCAGAGAAAGAAATGAGTTATCTGGCTTAAGTCCTGCTGTCGTGGTTGCTGGGGGTGAATTCTGTCTGGAACTTGTACATTAACACAGGTAAACACCAAATGGCTCTTTCTTGGAATAAACAGTGTTTAGATCTAGTGTGGGGAATGCTAGTTGAAGGAGTCTTTAATCATGGAAGTGAGCCCAAGGGCGAATTGTGTTTCTCCCAACGCTTCCCACTTGCTTATCTCTCAGGAATTTTAAGAAGGTTAAAGCACTAAGGTTGGTTAAGTGGTTTAACTCTGTGGGACCCATTTATATTCTGGCTGTTATTTTGCTACTGTAAATGGATTCTGCTTCAGTATTAGGAAGGGCCTAACCCCAAACAGTGGTGGGCTTCTCATCCTGTACTTTTAGCAGAATTTCTTTTCATTAGCCAAGTAGAATTGAGCTTTACTGATGGGCAGTGAAATGAGGCGTGACTTAGCCTGGTGATCCGTGAAGGATGCTCAGTGAGGGTGACATTTAGTTCCTTTAAAGCTGATGGTCCTGTGTATTCCAAGGATAGTTTTTGCAGTTGCCCAAGAGCTAACATATTTCTTGGTCTTACCAACATATTCATCCTTTGCTTTTATTCCATTTCCACTTAGCCAGCCTCCTTATTACCAGTTTTTCTTTCTTGTCTATTAAATGTAATCTTCACTTTTGGCAGATTAATGTAGATCATCTCTTTCAAATGCATTTCCCTTAAGATACTTCCTGCCAATCCATATTGCCTGGACGATGCTAAACTCCTTAATTAACTGGCTAACCCACTTTACTCTCCAAAATCATTTTTCCTTATTCTCTCCAAATACAAACTCCAGTGTCTAATCTGTTTCTTTTCCTTAATTCTCCTCTATCCCATGCTTACAGCTTTCCTGCTGTTCTTTCTTGCAGTGCCTCTAGCCTCTGCCTGGCCACCACTGGGGGTGATATACCAACAGCTCAGGGCTTAAATATATAATGAATCCTTTTCATATTAACTTCAAAACAAAGGGAACACCCCCTTACACTGAGTTCTAGCAATACTTGGATATGGGATTGTCACCCTATTTCACTCTTCCTTTGATATCATATAAATGAATCTTATGGATCTATTTAACACTTAGCATGCCTTTTTACCCAACCAGTGTTCCAGCCCTGGAGATGGTTTGTTACCGTGTACTTCGACATAATATATACATGTAGCGATGGCTGCACTAAATAAATGCCATTTCATTTGTTATTTGAACACTTAACAAATGAGGAAGGATAGCTGATGACTGTTGTTTGGATGGACATGTATACACAGAGTTTGCCCCTTGGGAAAGTTTTCCCCCTGCTTACAAGTTCACTACTTATTACTATGATGATCCACTGATAAGAATTATTTTTCATTTTTATGTAGGAATTTTTTTTGCAATTTTTTATTATGATAAAATATAAATATAAAATATGCCTTATTTAAGTATACTGTTCACCACCATTAAAGCACATTCACTTTGTTGTGCAACCGTCACCACCATCCACCTCCACACCTTTTTGAAGTTCTCCAACTGCATCTCTGTCCCTATGAAGCGCAGCTCCCCACCCCTTGTCCCCCAGCCCCTGACACCCACCATTCTGTTTCTGGTCTCTATTAATATGACGGCTCTAGGAGTAGTAGGGCCTCATGTAAGTGGCGTCATCCCGTATTTGTCCTTTTGTGATAGGCTCACTTCCCTTCGCATAATGCCTTCGAGGTCCATCCACATTATAGCATTTATCAGCATTCCTTTCTTTTTAAAGCTGAATAATATTCCATGGTATGTGTTTACCACATCTTGTTTATCCACTCATCAGTGGACACTTGGTTGTTTCCAACCTGCAGCTGTTGTGAATAATGTTGCTGTGGACACTGGGGTGCGTATATACCTCCAAGAACCTTTAACGATATTCAGAAAACTTAGGCTGTTACCTTGGATTGTATGGCTTGAATTGTATCCCTCCTACGCAGTGTAATGCCTCATTTTAAAATGCTGTTGGATAATATAGTACTTTTCATTTTAAATGGGTACCAGCTCTTCTTGGCAGAATGGTGATCTTTTTCAGCAACTTCTTTTTAGAGTAAAAGAAAATCAGGAGAAAATGCTTGGATATCTAAATATAAAAACAATTTATTTTTACTAGAATATGTTTGTTCTCAGCATGGCTAATTTTTTTTTACATGATCATCAACCTTGGACCACAAATATCTTTCACTAAGTCAGCAAATTATTTTTGAAATAATGATGCAGAGGTGAACCATCTTCCCAATTCTATTACAGTATTGGCTTTCATGAAACATTCTTTTTAAATGTGCACAAGTGTTTTAAGCTATGCAAACATCTAAGTCTAAAAATAAAGAATAAAAGCTATTAAGGTATCCATTTGCAAGTGAATTCATAACCTCCTAAGCAGTAGAAATTCAAGATAAAAATATTGAGCTCCTAGTTGGAAAACATATTTGGCATATCTAATACTGTGCAGGCCAGGAAAACATGTGAAAGCTTCATGCACTTTCTATGTTTCGTTACCAATTTGTATGTAGTGAATTTCAATTGTATTGATTCTAGGACGTTGTGTAAGTGCTACAAAGAAGGGGATTTTTGTCTGTTTTGTTTGTCGCACACTGTAGGTGCTTGTTAGTATTGGATGCACACAAGTGAATAATTTTAACAGTTCTTCGGAACTGTTCCGTAGACTTTCTTCATGCCATAAACTGGAATTAACAAACAGAATTTTAAGTAATATCCCATTTAAGACCCAAAAAATCCACAGAAGACATAAATAATAATACAAGTCAAACTGAGATTTTTTTTTCCACTTTTTATTGCCATCTTAACTTTAATGCCCACCTAATTCAGGGCTTCTACTTGCTAGTATGAAAGAAAGAAACAAAGTGAACTTTTATTAAGCTTTTAAAAAATATTTGCCCCAACTGTAAAAAGATTTCAAAATTACCAGCGAGTCTGACACCTCAGTGTTCAGATGCCAGTTTTTGCAGCAGCCACTCCTGGATAGTTTGTTTTCAGCATTATTCATCATTTCCTTAAATGAACATTGGCATTTTGATGTCCACAATGGCCTTTTAATTTGTCTTTAAAAAGTGACTGTGAACCTACGTTATTTTGTTAAATTACAGATGTTAACTGAGTATATTCTTTGGTTGCAAATTAATAAAAATATTGGCCTTTAATGGTAACTCAACAGTGAAGATGATTCTCTTTATGAATTTTTTTTTATTCAGGTATCATTGATATACAGTCACATAAACAACATTGTGGTTACTAGATTCCCCCTATTATCAAGTCCCCACCACATACCCCATTACAGTCGCTGTCCATCAGCGTAGTAAGATGCTACAGAGTCACTACAGTACTATGTTTAGAAAAGGCAGGGAGAGTGGGCATCCTTGCCTTTTTCCCAATCTTAGAGGAAAAGGTTTCAGCTTTTCACTGTTAAGTATAATGTTGGCTGTGGGTTTGTCATATATGGCCTTTATTATGTTGAGGTACTTGCCCTCTATACCCATTTTGTTGAGAGTTTTTATCATGAATGAATATTAAATTTTGTCAAATGCTTTTTCAGCATCTATGGAGATGATAATGTGGTTTTTTTCCTTCTTTTGGTTGATGGGGTGGGTGATGTTGATGGATTTTCGAATGTTGTACCATCCTTGCATCCCTGGGATGAATCCCACTTGATCATGGTGTATGATCCTCTTGATGTATTTTTGAATTTGGTTTGCTAGTATTTTGTTGAGTATTTTTGCATCTGTGTTCATCAGGGATATTGGTCTGTAGTTTTCTTTTTTTGTGGAATCTTTGCCTGGTTTTGGTATTAGAGTGATGTTGGCCTCATAGAATGAGTTTGGAAGTATTCCCTCCTCTTCTATTTTTTTGGAAAACTAAGGAGAATGGGTACTATGTCTTCTCTAAATGTCTGATAAAATTCAGCTGTGAATCAGTCTGGTCAGGGTGTTCTGTTCTTGGGTAGTTTTTTGATTACAGATTCAATTTCATTGCTGGTAATTGATCTGTCTAGATTTTCTGTTTCTTCCTGGGTCAGTCTTGGAAGGTTGTATTTTTCTAGAAAGTTGTCCATTTCTTCTAGGTTATCCAGTTTGTTAGCATATAGATTTTCATAGTATTCTCTAATAAATCTTTGCATTTCTGTGGTGTCCTTAGTGATTTTTACTTTCTCATTTCTGATTCTGTTTATGTGTGTAGATTCTCTTTTTTCTTAATAAGTCTGGCTAGGCATTTATCTATTTTGTTTATTTTCTCAAAGAACCAGCTCTTGGTTTCATTAATTTTTTCTATTGTTTTATTCTTATCAATTTCATTTATTTCCTCTCTGATCTTTATTATGTCCCCCCTTCTGGTGACTTTGGGCTTCCTTTGTTCTTCTTTTTCCAGTTTCAATAATTGTGAATTTAGACTGTTCATTTGGGATTGTTTTTCCTTCTTTAAATAGCCCTGGATTGCTATATGCCTCCCTCTTAGAACTGCCCTTGCTGCATCCCACAGAAGTTGGGGCGTTGTGCTGTTGTTTTCATTTGTCTCTATATATTGCTTGATATCTGCTTTAATTTGGTCATTGATCCATTGATTATTTAGGAGCATGTTGTTAAGCCTCCATGTGTTTGTGAGCCTTTTTGTTTTCTTTGTACAATTTATTTCTAGTTTTATACCCTTGTGATCTGAGAAGTTACTGTACAATTTCAATCTTTTTGAATTTCCTGAGGCTCTTTTTGTGGCCTAGTATGTGGTCTATTCTGGAAAATGTTCCTTGTGAATTTGAAAAGAATATGTATCCTGCTGCTTTTGAGTGTAGAGTTCTGTAGATGTCTGTTAGGTCCATCTGTTCTAATGTGTTGTTCAATGCCTCTGTTTTCTTACTTATTTTCTGTTTGGTCGATCTGTCCTTTGGAATGAGTGGAGTGTTGAAGTCTCCTAGAATGAATGCGTTACATTCTATTTCCCCTTTTAATTCTGTTAGTATTTGTTTCACATATGTAGGTGCTCCTGTGTTGGGTGTATAGATATTTATAATGTTTATATCCTCTTGTTGGACTGACCCTTTTATCATTATGTAATGTCCTTCTTTATCTCTTACTTATTTCTTCATTTTGAAGTTCTGTTTTGTCTGATACAAGTACTGCAACACCTGCTTTTTTCTCCCTATTAGTTGCATGAAATATCTTTTTCCATCCCTTCACTTTTAATCCATGTATGTCTTTGGGTTTGAAGTGAGTCTCTTGGTGGCAGCATATAGATGGGTCTTGTTTTTTAATCCATTCAGTGACTCTATGTCTTTTGATTGGTGCATTCAGACCATTTACATTTAGGGTGATTTTTGATAGGTATGTACTTACTGCCATTGCAGGCTTTTAGATTTGTGGTTACCAAGGGTTCAAGGGAAACTTCCTTACTATCTAAGAGTCTAACTTAACTCACTTACTATGCTATTACAAACACAATCTAAAGGTACTTTTTCCCCCCCCCTCCTTTTCTTACTCCTCCATTCTTTATCTATTAAGTATCATATTCTGTACTCTTTGTCTATCCTTTTTTATTACCTCTGGTGACAGCTATTTAACCTTAGGAACACTTCCATCTATAGCAGTCCCTCCAAACTACACTGTAGAGATGGTTTGTGGGAGCTAAATTCTTTCTGCTTTTGCTTCTCTGGAAATTGTTTAATATTTAGTTGGTCTACTTCCTTTGCTGTGGTTTTATTTTCTCCGGTGACAGCTATTTATTCTTAGGCATACTTCCATCCAGAGCAGTCCCTTTACAATACACTGTGGAGATGGTTTGTGGGAGGTAAATTCCCTCAAATTTTACTTATCTGGGAATTGTTTAATCCTTCCTTCAAATTTAAATGATAATCTTGCCAGGTAGAATATTCTTGGTTCTAGGCCTTTCTGTTTCATTGCATTGAATATATCATGCCACTCCCTTCTGGCCTGTAAGGTTTCTGCTGAAGTCTTATGATAGCTTGATGGGTTTTCCTTTGTAGGTGATTTTTTTCTCTCTCTGGCTGCTTTTAATACTGTGTCCTTGTCCTTGATGTTTGCCATTTTAATTATATGTCTTGGTGTTGTCCTCCTTGGGTCCCTTGTGTTGAGAGATCTATGGACTTCCATGGCCTGAGAGTCTATTTCTTTCCCCAGATTGGGGGAGTTTTCAGCAATTATTTCTTCAGAGACCCTTTCTTTCCCTTTTTCTCTGTCTTCTTCTTCTGGTACCCCTATAATGCAAATATTGTTCTGCTTTGATTGGTCACACAGTTCTCTTAATATTCTTTCATTCCTAGTGATCCTTTTTTCTCCCTCTGCCTCAGCTTCTCTGTATTCCTGTTCTCTGATTTCTATTCCATTCACTATCTCCTCTTCCTCATATAATCTGCTTTTAAATTCCTCCATTGTTTGTTTGATTTCTGTTATCTCCCTCCTGAATTCATCAGCTCTTGAATATTTTTCTGTAGCTCCATCAGCATGTTTATGACTTTTATTTTAAATTCTTTTTCAGAAAGATTGGTAATTTCAATCTCACCAAGCCCTGTTTCTGGTGTTTGAAGGATTTTGGATTGAGCAAGGTTCTTTGGCCTTTTCATAGTCCTGGAGCAATGGGAGTGGTTGCCAGCAAGTGGTGTGAGTGTCAGCTTCCTGCTGACAAGTCCTTCCTGCTGTAAAGTCCCTTCCTGCTTTCCAGTCACCGTGCCTGTCTCTGCTGTCTGTGCTGGTTAACTGTGCATGGGGAGCAGCCTCTGGGTTGATCCCCTAAACTGCCATGGGCAGGGTGGCCCTCGGGATGGCTTAGAGCGATGGCCGGGGTTCAGGCAAGTGGCCCAGGTTCCACCACGATAACTAAGCCCTGTCATTGCCCCCAGTCTCAGCACCCATCTCTGATGTCTGCTGGTCAACCATGCACAGGGAGAAGACTCTGCGTTAAGCTGTGTATTTGCTGTAGGCAGGGGTGCAGCAATGGGGGGGGGACAGCCTGTTTGCACATAGGTGCCGGCAGGGAGTAATGAGCGGCAGGCTGCTTATCATGGTGAAGGGCCTCAGGGCTGTGTTGCCAACCAGTAGGACAGGGCGCCTGGAGCTCCTGAAAGTTCCCAGCTTGCTGAGCTGAGTGTGCCAGGACGATTTTGCCCATCTGTTCCTTCTCCTAAACTCTTGCCCCTTTAGCAGCCCTCTGACTGCTGAAAGTCCCTTAAAGCACCTGCTCTTCTTTTGTCCCAGGGCAACAGGTTGTGGGAACCTGTTCACCGTCTTAGTCTTAGTCTTTCGTTTTCAGCCCCTCTAATATCCATATCAACATGCAATATGGATCCATGCTCCTTGGGCAGATTTCTAGGGCTGGGTATTTAGCAGTCCTGTGCTTCCACTACCTCCCCACTCTGATTCTATTCCTCCCACCAGTGAGCTGGGGTCAGGGGAGTGCTCGGGTCCCACTGGGGTCGCGGCTTTTCACCTTACCCTTTTCCGTGAGATGTTGACTTCTCCCAGATGTAGACTGGCTGGTGTACTGTTACCTCTGGTCACTCTTTTAGGAATAGTTGTATTTGCTATATTTTCAAAATACATGTGGTTTTGGGAGGAGATTTCTGCCACACTACTCTTGCCGCCATCTTTTCTCCCCCTTCCCCTCTCTTTATGAATTTATTACTTTAAAAAACCTGTAGTTTTGACTTTCCTAAAAAGTGGTTTAAAAAAATAATAAAGTTAATAAAAGCTAGAGTAATATAAAAAGAGGTCTGGTGGCTGCCTCAAATTCACACCTTTGTAGCTGTGATACTTAAATGTTGTGCACTGATGGTACCAGGAAAACGGGGCCATTTGTCACCTGCCCGCCAGCCACCTTTATTGTGTTGCTTCTGCAGAAGAAACACCACTGATGTCTAGTAGAACAGTTCCGAAGGAAGGAGGTGGCCACAGTCATCCAATTGAACATGTGTTTTTCGGGGCTATGCACATTGTATTAGAATTCCACAGGGGCAACCCTAAGCCCACAGACTGCCTCTGTGCTGTGGCAGGCCAAATGCTTCGGGCTTCCTCCGAGAGCAGTATAATGATGCTGCCTGTCGGGTGCAAAAGTTGTTCATCTGGGTGGTGTTCCGTGCCATGGCAGACGTTGAATGAAATTCACAGATAATCTCCCTTTTATATTTTTTTATCCATGTTATTATTGCTAATTTAAAATATCCATTATTAAAAACTCTCAACAAAATGGGTATAGAGGACAAGTACCTCAACATAATAAAGTCCATTTATGACAAACCCACAGCCAACATCATACTTAACAGCGAGAAAGCTTTTCCTTTAAGATCGGGAACAAGACAAGGATGCCCACTCTCCCCACTTTTATTCAACATAGTTTCAGAGGTCCTAGCCACAGCAATCAGACAACACAAAGAAATAAAAGGCATCCAGATTGGTAAGGAAGAAGTCAAACTGTCCCTGTTTACAGATGACATGATACTGTATATAAAAAACCCTAAAGATTCCACTCCAAAACTACTAGATCTAATATCTGAATTCAGTAAAGTTGCGGGATACAAAATTAATACACAGAAATCGGTTGCATTCCTATACACTAACGATGAACTAGCAAAAAGAGAAATCAGGAAAACAATTCCATTCACAATTGTATCCAAAAGCATAAAATACATAGGAATAAACCTAACCAAGGACGTGAAAGACTTATACTCTGAAAAGTACAAGACACTCGTGAGAGAAATTAAAGTACATACCAATAAATGGAAACATATCCCGTGCTCATGGGTAGGAAGAATTAATATTGTCAAAATAGCCATCCTGCCTAAAGCAATCAAAGGATTCAATGCAATTCCTATCAAAATACCAACAGCATTCTTCAATGAACTAGAGCAAATAGTTCTAAAATTCATATGGAACCACAAAAGACCCCAAATAGCCAAAGCAATCCTGAGAAGGAAGAATAAAGCAGGGGGGATTATGCTCCCTGACTTCAAGCTAGCTACAAATCCACAGTAATCAAGAGAGTTTGGTACTGGCACAAGAACAGACCCATAGACCAATGGAACAGATGAGAGAGCCCAGATATAAACCCAAGCATATATGGTCAATTAATATATGATAAAGGAGCCATGGATATACAATGGGGAAATGACAGCCTCTTCAACAGCTGGTGTTGGCAAAACTGGACAGCTACAAGTGAGAGAATGAAACTGGATTATTGTCTAACCCCATACACAAAAGTAAACTCAAAATGGATCAAAGACCTGAATGTAACTCATGAAACCATAAAACTCTTATAAAAAAATATAGGCAAAAATCTCTTAGACATAAACATGAGCAACTTCTTCATGAACATATTTCCCCGGGCAAGGGAAACAAAAGCAAAAATGAACAAGTGGGACTATATCAAACTAAAAAGCTTCTGTACAGCAAAGGACACCATCAGTAGAACAAAAAGACATCCTACAGTATGGGAGAATATATTCATAAATGACATATCCGATAAGGGGTTGACATCCAAATTATATAAAGAACTCATGCACCTCAAAAAACAAAAAGCAAGCCAATTAAAAAATGGGCAGAGGATCTGAACAGACACTTCTCCAAAGAAGAAATTCAGATGGCCAACAGGCACATGAAAAGAAGCTCCACATTGCTAATTATCAGGGAAATGCAAATTAAAACCACAATGAGATATCACCTCACACCAGTTAGGATGGCCAACATCCAAAAGACAAACAACAACAAATATTGGCGAGGATGTGGAGAAAGGGGAACCCTCCTACACTGCTGGTGGGAATGTAAAATAGTTCAACCATTGTGGAAAGCAGTATGGAGGTTCCTCAAAAAATTCAAACTAGAAATACCATTTGACCCAGGAATTCCACTCCTAGGAATTTACCCTAAGAATGCAGCAGCCCAATTTGAAAAAGACATATGCACCCCTATGTTTATCACAATACTATTTACAATAGCCAAGAAATGGAAGCAACCTAAGTGTCCATCAGTAGATGAATGGCTAAAGAAGATGTGGTACATATACACAACGGAATATTATTCAGCCATAAGAAGAAAACAAATCCTACCATTTGCAACAACATGGATGGAACTAGAGGGTATTATGCTCAGTGAAATAAGCCAGGCGGAGAAAGACAAGTATCAAATGATTTCACTCATCTGTGGAGTATAAGAACAAAGCAAAAACTGAAGGAACAAAACAGCAGCAGACTTACAGAACCCAAGAATGGACTAACAGTTATCAAAGGGAAAAGAACTGGGAGGATGGATGGGAAGGGAGGGATAAGTGGGGAAAAGGGGTATTACAGTTAGCACGGGAGGGGGTGGGATACGGGGAAGGCAGTATAACACAGAGAAGAGAAGTAGTGATTCTATAGCATCTCACTATGCTGATGGACAGTGACTGTAATGGGGTATGTGGGGGGGACTTGATAATAGGGGGAATCTAGTAACCATAATGTTGCTCATGTAATTGTGCATTAATAATAGAAAATAAAAATAAAGAAAGAAAAAGAAAAAGAAAATATCCATAATGTTCTAGACACTGTATATACTAATAAATTGGGTAATTTTTACTCCCCAGCATTTTGTAAGAGAACTAACATATTCAGGGATTCTTTTAAAGAGCCGTATTTGTGTGTGTGTGTGTGTATACAATAAAAATATACACATATATTTGCGCATACACGTGTGTATACACAAATACATATGTATGTTGTCTTTAATGCCAAACGAAACTATGGAAATCTATAATAAGGCCTAAAAGAGCATGAGACAAATTAGGAGTGTTGTTTCCATTCATATTTTACCTCCTTATTTGTGGCTCTTGATAGATAACACAGAGCAGGTTGGGAAGAACCAGTGATACTCTTCTACCCCAGTGTAGTGGGCATTTGCTTCCACGCTGGTAGTCTCTCTCTCAGTGGTGTGCCCTCGGAAACTGGGTAGAGATTCGTTCTTTCCCAAAATCATTCCAGGATTTATGCAGTCACAGCATCAATGTTTAAGTAGAACTGATGTTTTATATCTGTAAGAACATTTCCAATCATTCACTCTTTTTTCCTGTAGGAGTTGTGATGTATACAGATATGGAGGCTGACCAGTAATTATTCCAGGGAGAATTTTCTTTCTGGCAGATGACAATGTTCAAATCCCTCTCCTAAAACAGGGATTCCTCATGCTGGTCTGCTTCTCTGCCCCAGGGGCCCTTCCTCAGTTTCCCCGTTCTGTAGGCTGCTGTCCTCAGGTGCTGGGGCTGCCTTCCGCCCTCGGTCCAGAGTGATCCTGTCGCTACGATGCATTCCTCTCCGGACTGACCCCTTTCTAGGTTTACCTTTCTCACTGGATCGCCCTCACCCTTTCTAGTTCTTTTTGAATCCAATGTCCATGATTTTCCCCTTGATTCTGTTTAAATGAATTTACATTTGCAGACTGTCCTCCATTTAAGGATTTTGATTTGGGCCATGTTACTTCTACCCAAGTCTGGAGCTCCTTGGACAGTGTGGTTGGGAATTGCCGCTGGCCTCCGAACTGGTCTGTGTCACCCCAAGACAGAGTTCATCTGGTATCTGCTGAAATCTTGCTGCAGCCCCGGGGAGAGGGCTGGGATTCCCTTTTCTTTTTTTCCATCTTGGATGGTCGCTTATTCCAGAAAGAGATCCCTCTCCACCCTCCCTATCAAAAAGTCATCCGTTCTGGGGAATTGGCGCTCCGTTCTGGCTGTGTTCCCCCTGCGGAAACGAGTAGTGTGAGATTCCCTACAGCCTTGGTTACGCAGTGTTTCTCCAGAACCCTGCAAAGTGTCCAAGGATCCTGGGACAGAAGATCCACAACAGCTTACGAAAATGTGTAAAAACAGGAACAGTTCTCTCACTGCCCACAAGACAGCAAATGAGAGCTTTTATTACACAACCACAGAGCCAGTGTTCACTTTCATATCATCTGAGGTGATTTCCCTAACCTCTCCTCTCTTAAACTCTTTATTTTTTCACTTCCAGTTTTTTAAAAAGTATTTTTCACTGATTCAGTTCACTGACGTCCCTTTGTGCTTCTCTGAGAAAACAAAGTTAGCAGGCAGGAACACTCTCCTGTCACCACCGCCAGGCTGTAAACCTGTCTTCATCTGTCCTCCACGTTTTACATCTTCCCACCTGTTAGAGTGGAAGAGGAGTCTCCCCCGCTGTCAGAAACGTCTTATTCCCTGCTTCTCACCTTCCGAAGACTTCCTGCCTTCAGTCATCCTCTCTTCCCTGCAGCATCCGTCTTGCCCTCCCCGTGGATCGCTCCATCAGCATGACGCAGTGTGGGGGTGCCCATCCTGAAAGCCCCAAACCCCCGTGTCCTAGATCCTCCAGCTGCAGCTGCTTCTCTCCAGTGCCCTGCCCAGCCAGCCTCCTCAGATGCGTGGTCTGCACATCACCTCTGCCTTCCTCACCCCTGACCCCACTCCAGTCCTGACTCTGCCCCCACAGCTCCGAAAACTCCAGCAGGTTGCAACGAGCGAGGTGAGCAACTCTGTGTCCTGAGTCGTGAGCTTCGTGCTGTCTTCCTGAAGCTGTGAGCAGCCTTCAGGATAGTTGACCATTCTCTCCAAGGTGAAATGCCGTCTGCTCTTGGCCTCTGTGCCACCGTGTTCTTCAGCCATCCTTTGCCACGTTCCTTTTTTTGAGGAGGGACCGAGCAGGCCCTTCCCTTGCTACGCAGCCTCTCAAAGCTAGGACTCTCCAGCACTCAGAACCTGGCGCTTCCCTTTCCTCTCTGCTCTCCTCTCTGAATTCCAGCTCACATGAAGGACTATGTAGACTGTCCGCCTGCTCCCTCAGACCTCAGACTTGTCCCGGTCAGACCGCCTCTACCACCCTCAGACCTCAGACTTGTCCCGGTCAGACGGCCTCTACCACCCAACACGTTCCTCTCTGGCTGCAGTTCAAAAAAGGCCTTGGTCTCCATCTTCAAGAGGAGCCCAGCTTTACCGCGGCAACTGCAGCCCAGCCCACCATCCTCTCTCCTCTGGGCTGGGCTTCTCCTTCTCCTCCTTTAAAACTTACTAAAGAAGTAAAATTAGAGAAGGCTGGCGGCACCTGTATTTAAGTTGTGGGAGGAGGGGATACATTCGAATATATATATTTAGTAAGTCGAACAGCAGACTTAGCGAGCCAGCAGGCACAGCTGAGAGGCAGGCATCCGGGTTAGAGAGCTAGTAAAATGGGGAAAATATAAAAATTCTGCCTGGATGACTTAGTCCTTGGACAGGTTGAGCTGTGGGTAATCTGATGGATACTCTCGGAGGCATTTGATTATAGACAGTGAGCACCGAACCCTCAGGGCTACATATGCAGACCCAGAAATCATCCATCCCAGCTTGTCCCTAAAGCCGTGGAAGCAGATGCAATCCCTGGGAGAACAGCATAGCTGAGCAAATGAGCAGCGAGCCTGCTTCTCAGCCTCCGGTTGAAGTCTTGCACCTCCCACCCGGTTCTCCTCCCAGACCCAAGTCGGCCTTCTTTGCTTCTGTTCGCAGCTGCGCACTGCTTCTGTCTGCCCTGGTCGTTCCTTTCCCGGGATGCATGCGGAACAAAGCCCAGGGTCCCATGTTCCTTTTCAGCCTTGTAATTCACAAAGATAAGCACAACACGTCCACTTTCTTTATAAAGGTTTTGTCGCTGAGCATTTGGCACTAATAATCTTCCATTATCTGGGCCGAGCAGAGAGTGACAACACTTGACAAACACATGCAGTCACACCTTCCCACCCCGGGGATGACTTATCTGCCATTTCAGTTCTGCTGCAGGAAGCCAAGAATCTCAAAGCAGCAAACAGAACCTTCAGCCATCCAAGCCATTATACCACCTAGGCTCTAACACTGGAGTCAGTGTCATCTGTTTTACCTACCCCTCTGAAGAACTTGGTTTTCTGACTGTGGCTGTTAATTTTTGGATTGTATGAAAGTCCTGCATGGAAGATGGCATCAGATGTGGCAGAAGGAAGAAAATCAGATTCCTTTGTAACCACATAGCTTGATCATCCATTACAGAGATAAGCACTTGAAGAGTCTGAAACAATTCTGAAGTTGTTCAGCTGAAATGATAAATTCACACTGCAATCTGCTTTTGTCACAAACATAAAAAAAACGCACTGATTTCCGTCAGCACTAGCGTTCTGACTTCAGGGACCACTGCTTCACACGAACGGCCACGTGTATTCTCACGGAGCAGTCCGTCTAACTTTGGGATCAAGAACTCTTGGTGGTGTGCCCAGTATATGCCAGGTCCTGGGAAAACGATGATGAACGAGAGGTAGTTCCTACCTCGACAGGCTTACAGTTTGGTGAATTTGCGGTCTAGTAAGACAAGATCTGCAAAACCAATGCAGAGCAATACAAAGTGGTAGGTGTCGGGTGCCAGCGGAATAGCGTGCACGTGAGCACCGTAGGTTTCACAGTGTGGAGGCTCTGCAGAAAAACGTGCTGTGGCCCCTGCAACAACAGTGGTCCGGAATCTGGGAGCCCTGCTCTTTTGACTTCCCAGCCCGACTCCTACGGCTTCACCCTGTGGAGCTTTTCTGTCAACCTGCTCCTCTTCTAAGCCTCTCCCTGGCCAGGTGATCAGTACTTTTTTTTCGCAACTAACACTTCTGTTCTTTGTTCTTCCCTCTCTGGGAGGACTCTGGGAGACCGTTGTCAGCCTGTCTGTCCCTCCTACGAGGGTCTCATTTCCTTGACACTGCAGGTTTTGTCTTATCCATTTTTGAATCCCTACGGCCTAATACAGTACCTAGAATACTGTTAGTGCCCCTCGAACCAGTGTTTCTTACATGAGTGAATAAAGAATAAATTCATAAGACACGAGTTGGGCCCTGAAGAACGGTTGCTTCCATGCATTTTCCAGTCAGTCAAACAGAAGGCCTTTACCTGGACGTGGTAATCAGATAAAGAAATTTAGCCTGCAGAACAGGGCTTGTCAAACCTCAGTGTCTGAGTTACTTAAACCTATTAAATATACAGATAATGTGGACCCTCCCCCAAACTTAGTAAGTCTGAATCTCAAAGCATGAGGCCGGACATCTGGGTCTTTTAAACGCTCCATAGGTGATATGGCACCAAGGTTGAGAACCACTGATAGACAAAACTACCTCATTTAGTCGATGTCTTTGGGAAGGAGGCATTCTATACTGGCTTTATAGATAACTGGCCCTGGCTGCTATAAACAAGCAAATGTTTTGATTTTTTATGGAAGTGACATAAAACACTCCCCCTGTCTTCTTAAAAAGCGCCGTGGTTTGTCTGGTATTGCCCGTGGGAGTTCGGGCCAGCCCTCTGGATGTTACCACTGGGCATCTCGCTTCCCTCGTTCCTTCCTTTCTTGCTGGCTGCAGGGATCCCCTCGCCTGACGCCACTGTTCTGTTGCTAATCCTCTGCCTCTCTCACATCATCTTCGCTTTGAATGTGCTTTTGGTGAGGATAGCAGGCAACCTGACTTGTTAGCAACTATATTTTGAATGAAAATCAACCTCATGGACTAGAGGAACTTCAAAAACAGTTATTTAGGTGCCCCAAGGTGCTTTTGCTTACTTCTGGCAAATTTCCAAACCAGGCCCAAACCTGGGAACCTGACCCCTGAGTGGGGTGGGGCCGGGGGGAGGGCGTGGGAGGGTCATGCAGTTGCTTCAGAAGAGGTTATGAATACTTGGGTTTTAATCCCATTATTTTACATTCAAACTAACTGAGGCTTAGACAGATTGAATGATTTTCCTAAGAACGAGAGAGTTACTGTGAATAAACCAAGTTTAATAGAATTTGTGTGGTTTGAGCCAGCGGCCACTATAAAATCTTAATTGCGTTCGTGGGAGGAATATCTGGTTACCAGTAAGAATAAATTTAATGGTTGATCCAATTTCTGTAAAATCCCCCACTTCATGTTTCATTTTAAAACCTATCTTATCACATCTCTACTTCTAATTTATGCTCAGTTTTTCCACCCTGACAAGTCACAGGTATCTTGAGATTAAGGACTGGGTCTGTTTGTTTTATATGTAGCCCAGTTTAAATATGGAATATGCTCAATGTTTTCTGCCTTGTCGTGCTGTAAACCTATTTTGCAGCCAGAAATGTATGTGAACTGATAAGTGAACATTTTAAAAAGAATTAGGAATTGCTACCTGGAAATATGTATTTATGGAATGCATTTTCTTTAAGGAAGCCAGAAGCTTGCACTTTTTTTGTTTTTGTTTTTTTTACATGTATGCAGAAAAATAGTTCATAATTATGTGAATGGCCTTAATAGAAATACAAGTAGCTTAAGATTTTCAGTGAAAGACAGAATCTTTTGGGGGTAAAATGCCCTATACCTTGGAAGCTACGTAATGATGTTATATGCCTCTTATAACTTGGCTTTTTAAAACAAACATTCAGCACTTCTGTTTCGTGTGTTTAAAACTGTTGCCTCTATTGCTGCATATATGTACGTATTACGTGTGTGTATGTATAGGCACAGGCGTATCTCATTTTGTTGTGTTTCATTTTGTACTTCACAGATAAGGCATTTTTTAACGAACTGAAGGTTTTGTGTAAGAATTGCATCAAGCAGGTCTATTTTTCCAACAACATTGGCTCACTTTGTGTCTGGGTCACATTTTGGTAATTTTTGCACTATTTCAAACTTTTTCATTTTTATTATATTGGTTACGGTGATCAGTGATGGTTAGCAATTTTTAGCAATGAAGTACTTTTTAAATTCAGGTACATGCATTTGTTTTTAGACACATTGCTATTAGGAATAGAGTATGGTACAGCGTAAGCATAGCTTTTATATGCGCTGGGCAAGCAAAAAACTCGTTTGTCTCACTTGATTGCCACATTCGCTTTATTGCAGTGCTCTGGGACCAAACCCGCAGTCCCTCTGAGCTGTGCCTCCATTAAATGTACACTTTCCAAGGGCCATACGCCATAACAATGCTCAGAGTTTCTGTCTCTGGCCTTTCTTCTCCCGGCCTGCTTCAGTTTGTTCGTACCAAAGTCAGACAGTTCAGCAGATTCTGCTACACTGTGGCGCTTCACGCCCTTAAACCGATGTTCGTTGGCATTTAGCTTGGGGTCGATAGTGCCTGGCACGTGGGAGGCACGCCGGTGTTCGCTGAAGTCTTTGCTGAATGCAGAGCATGGCTGGCCGGGGTGGTGGCACGTGCCTGCAAAGCAGTCGGGTCCAGTTGCGCGCGGGTTTCGGTTCCGCTGGCCCCAGACAGGAGCTTTAGTGGCGTGGCCAACACCGCCTCACATCCTGCACGTGTGCCATGGCCAAGGGTGATTCTTGGACTGTAAGCCGTGGCGAGTTGGTCAAGTGAGTATTTCTGGAAGATCTTAAGTTTAAGGCATTCCTTGCCCATGATAAAAAGTAATTTATCGTTTCCTCACAAAATCTCATTAAGATGCATAGCATGTTAACAAGTCATTCCTTTTAGTGTTACTTTCTCCAACATGGGCGGCAGTTATCCTGCTGCAACTAGGCTTTATTAAACTGCCCTGAGTTGCAGCCTTTGGATTTTCCACTTCCTCCAGAGCACACGTTAGTAAAGTCCTAAAATTGGAGCAGAAATTATGGTGCACTGGAGTTGGAATTAGGGGGCAGAGTCCAGGCCCTACCAGACAGCCGTGTAGTTGGGGCCTCCCTCTGAGTCTCATATGCATACTGGGAGTAAGAATACTTAAATCACCTACAAAAGCATCTGGCGCTCTGACTCCAAAGGGATCTTGAAAGTTTGAATATCCAATCAAGGTAAAGCAGAAATGGCAGGGTGGAGAGGTGTCTGTAGTGAATTATGAAATGTCCGTAAAGACGTCTTAGAACGGGAAGGCCCTGTGCAAACGTCACGCAGAAGCCACCACCGTAACACGGCTGCAGGTTTGTCTTCTGCTGGCCTGCTTTTAGAGTGACTACACGTCACGTAACAAGTATGTCCCGCCCCGGAAATGTTGAGCTCCAAGCCCTCCCTGTGTCGCTGTCTCGCTGCATGGTTTCTTCACAACCACCACCCCCACTACCTCTGCTCCTTGATCTCGGAGGTACCTTGAGGCTTAGGTTCCTCCATTTTCTTTTGGTGGGACATGCCTTCTTGGCTTCACTTCTTTTTCTGTTGCCTTAAATCCCATGATCTACCTACAAAACCAGTTTTTAATAAGGCGTCTCAGTTTCTTTGAGGACTCATGGTTGGTTTCATGGTGTAAGCCTCCTCCGGGTCCCAGCATCAGCACGAAGAACGGGCGAGTGCAGGCTGATAGGAGAGCTTTTGTCACCTTGCTGTTCGGTCTGGCTTAAAATTGTGTCTGACACAGCTACGTCCTGAGTAGCCTTACTCGCTTATTACTTTCAATTCAGTTTTTAGAAAGCAAGGGGCCTTTTAGGAAAGCTTAGTGCCTCACTGCTATAGAACGCGTTTTCTTCACATGGAAATTCACATTCCTGCACATGGGGAGATAGATGTTAAAGTGGAACAGCAGAATTGTTCTGTGTTATCAGTGGTTCTTAATGAAAACAAGCCTGAGTCAACCATCGTGCTTTTGGAGACCATCAGTAAAACAATACCATACTCTGGCTCCACCTGCTGGAAATTCGTTGCACTGTTTCCAGGTGGAGCTCAGAACCCTTATTATTAAAAGTGTCACAGGTGAGATTCTATTTGGTGAAAACATGATATTGTGCATCTGCCCTGGAAATAAATACATGCTGTAGAGAGCAGGAATTCAGGATGATTTAAGTTATTCATAAATTAATAAATACAAAGCCAATATTGGAGTTATTAGAGAACTTCAAGTAAAATTTTATAAAAGTCTACAGATTTACCACCAGTCTTTTTTTTTTTAAATCTTGCCTTTACCCAAAACCTGAAAAGAATGTTATGGTTTCTCCTTCCCTCAATGAAATCATTTTAAATTCAGAATCACCAGGGCTAGTTTACGTTCAGTTCAAGACAGCAAGCGCTAAAATAGCCTTAATGACTCATGCAAAGCATTTTCCTAGGAACTGACTCTGGATTTACTAGTGTCTGAGGCCATCAGTCCGTGCTCAGCTGGTGCCCTGGTGTGTCAGAAAGTAATGCCAGAAATGTGTGCCTTCTCCGATCAGTCGCACAGGGAATTCACGTAACTCGCTTTAAATAGCTAAAGGGGGAAAGGACATTGACTTCTCAGTTGTTCTTGCTTCTTAAAAACACTTACCTTTTCTGTAAAATAGCAATAAAAAACTGCCATGTAAAGTTGGCAGTAATTTCCTGAGATTTCAGTTGTTTTGTATCAGATCCAGGGCCAGGGTGTAATTGGACAAGGAGCATGGAGCCCAGATGTGGCTTCCTGCCACACTGTGCGACCTCAAGTGAGACCCCAAATTGCTGGGCTTCCTCTTTTCACTTTTAAAATGACAGGGTTGGGTTCACTCACTAAGGGCTCTTGTAGGTCAAATCGTCAAGGTGATGACACATTATGTTTCAAGATAGTTTACTGAAATTTCTCACATAGAAAAGGGGCCTTTTAAAAATACATAATGAGATTTGGTGGGGGAAGGAGCTGCCGCAGTGGGGGAGGGGAGCATTGCCCCCAGAGACCAGTCATCTCTCCGCCAAAGACCAAAGGGACCGAGAGGCAGGGTGACTGTCAGGGAGGTGGACCTGAGCTCTGGTATCACTCCGGCGTCCCGCCAGGTGCTCAGTCAAGCTCATGGCCTGAGGCGCCCTCGTCGATCAGTGTGAGTTGTTAGGGCGCGTGAAGGCGAGGAGGCAACTGTCTGTTGTCCTCATGCAAGCCCTTTCCCTCAGTGACAGCTCAGTCCCCTGGGAGAGGGCCCTGGGAGGTGAGCTTGTAGCTGTGAAGGGCACCGAAGTGTCCAGCTGGCCTTTTAAAAGATCAGACGCAACGCTGGCACCGTTGGTGGTACCTACGAACTGGTGGGACGCATGCCCAGCCACGGGCCGCATTCCAGGAGTGTGGCTGTAAGCATTGATCTTTGCATCAGGAGGCGCCTTACTGTTAATTCCCCTGCCCCTTCCACGTCAAAAGGAGCAAATCTTACCATTTATCCACTAGACCTAGAAGGACGAAGCTCATGATTGGTTAGGGAGGCCCCTCTGACAGTTCGTTTTTTGACAGTTGCCATTTTTTGAGCAAGCCCCATGCCGGACACTGCGCTGGGAGCTGTGTGTGTTCCGGCTCGCTTCAGGTTAATAAAACGTTCTTTACGAGGTGGGAACTGGGCTTAGAAAGGGTGACACGGCCTGAGTCACGCCCTCGTGGCCACGGCTCATCCACCAGGGCTTCTCAGTAATATGGTGACTGCGTCCCACCCTGCTTTCCCACAGAAGTGCTGAGCAGAGAGCCCCGACTTCTGTTTAACCACAGCTCAGAATTCTTAGGAATCTGGCCATGTCAACCTCCCTTTTGGAATAGTTTCCAATTGTGATGTTCTCTAGAACTTGTTACAGATACTTAAAATGTATACAGTGAAAAAAAGTTGGGGTGACCACTTGATAGTTGAAATGCCTAAGTAGTGAACTCCCTCACACTGTTGGAGTAACGGAGCGGAAGGCAGGTGGGGGCCCAAGGGACGCTGGTGGTCACGTTTTATCCACATCGCGTGACCCAGTGGTGAGGCTTTTCTTTCCACCAAGAGGAACAGAGTAGGTATACAGATCTGGCTGGTCGGTTGGTTTGTTTGTTTTTTAATAGCTTGAGGCAGACCATGGAATACAGGAAGAACACAGAGTAGTTAGCAGAGCCCAAGGGCCACACAATAGAAAAGGAAAGACATTCTCTGGTTTTTGAGTAATTGGCATCAGGTTTCTCTCAGAGAACACTGGAAGGAAAATTTTTTATCTTTTATTATGAATTAAATTCTTTTAATGATTTATGATAAATTTTTATTGTAATTTTCATTTGAGGACCACAGCTCATTTTTTAAATTTGTTTTTTAAATATTAGAGCTGTGGGGTTGTTTTTTCTCTTCTGGCTGCCAATCCAGTTACTCAAAGATCGGGCTCCTTTTTTGTATAAACTTGGTGAAGTGTGCAGTGTTTATAGTTAACTTCAGGCGACTGCAAACAGGCTGCTGATGACGACAAGGTGTCCTCTCAGTCAAAAGCTGCCGTCCTGACAGCAGTGCACCTGTGGAGCCTAGACCTGGGAGAAAAGGAATCACCGTGTTGGACCAGGATAGGTTTCTGAGCCTCCCGACCATGCAAGGAGTAATTAGTATAAAACCCTGCCATAAACCATTTGTAATTTGCTTGAATCTAGCCATACTTATGTTGTAGTAAGATAATATTGGACACATTTTTTCATTCTGTAATAGAGGTTCCATTTTTCTAATTCTTTGTGGTCTGTAGGAAGATCCGGATTAAAAGTTCCCTCCAGGCCTGCATCATGTACAGGCCTGCCCGTCAAGAAGAGCCGTTGGAGGGGAGAGGAAATAGTGAGAGATTGTAAAGAGGGTAATACACTTTCAGTTACAAGATGAATAAGGTCTGAGGATCTAAGGTGTGACATGGTGACTGCAGTTGATAACACTGTGTTTGTACTATTGAAATTTGCTGAAAGTAGAACTTAAATGTTCTCAAAAAAGGGAAAAAAGGTAAGTATGGGAGGTGATGGGTGAATGTGTTCATTAGCCTGGTGCAGGGAATCCTTTCACAATGTATATACATATCAAATCATCATGCTAGACACTTTAAATAATTTACAATTTTATTTGTCATCATATTTCAATAAAGCTGGAGGGGAAAACAGCTATTTAGGAAAAAAACTGTTCAAAGCTTTTCCCTCCCTAGGTGTCCTACAAGTTAGTTGTCAGCTTAAACAATTATGAGAACAGTAGCACGCCTGAATTTAAATACAATAAGATACGCAAAAGGACATGCAATTTGTAAATTTAGTAAATTATAGATAGTTTCTTTGTTACTGCTTCTTCCAAATTCTACCAAATTCTTTTGCATGTTGCAGCGGGGGCGTGGGGGGGCATCCTATATAACTGCTTGGGTGTTTAAAACTGTGGTTAATATTTAGCATTTCTTTTTAAAAGTAGAAAGATGTGATGCAAGGTGGATGGATGGAGAGAGACATATATAAATGTATTCCTGAAACCCTCTCCTTGACTTCCTTCTGCCAAGAGTAAACACAAATAACCACATAGTCTGAGATCTCATCTCTTGACAGGCCTGTGCTGAGAAATTTTTGCAGGTGTACCTAGAGTTTTCAATAAAAATTCCAAGACAACACCTTATGGGAACCATAAAAAATTAAGGAAACTTCAGAAACCCATGGTAGGGATTGACTTTCTCACGAAAGGAATTGACAAATTGTTAGGACTGTCCTCTGAGGCACCCAAGAAGACAGCTCATTACTTTTAGAGTCAAGCAGTGTTTTTCATTTAAAAAGTTTATCTCCCAAGTTGACTTTTATCTATTAAACTTGGCTTTGAATGACTCTGGGCAGTTTCAGAAAAATTAACTTGCCCTCAAAGGAAAATGTCTTACCAGTAATAAGAGCATTCAAAATGGTCTGCTTTTGAGTTTGTTGATACTTTCAAAAAATGAGTTTTACATAATTTTCGAGCTCTGGGAGCAACCCTGGAATAAATGTACATTTTTTCCAAGAATACTTTCTTGAAGGGCCAACACTAACTTGGGTACGTTTATACATGCTTGATTTTTAAAAATTAACCAATTTACTTGATCACAACTCATTTTTTGTTTGTTTTTTAAATAGTAGAGGTGTGGGGTGGTTTTTCTCTTTTTTGTTACCCACCTGGTTACTGAGAGATTGGTGGTCCTCACCCCTCTAGGACCAGACAAGTCCCTCTGCGTGAGCCCTGTGCTGCATACCATCGCACAGACGTGTCTCCTTTGTTTAACATCCCAAGGGCAGTGAGGACTGCTGTTAGTACTTCTGTCTTTCTCTCCTGCTAGGATATTAGCCTTGCAGAACAAAACCATGTCTCTCTTACTGACCTCTGTGTTCCCATGAAGAGGGAACCTTGCACACAGAGGAACTCAGTAAATACTTATGAATTAAAGGGGAATGTATTTGGTTACCGGGCTAATTCTACCAATGTCCGTAGGTCACCTGCAGAAAACCAAATACAGAACTTTGATATCTCCAGTCTGTCATCTTGACTCCTAGAACTTTGGATCTATAAATTCAGCAGGGCTCAGAGAAAATAATTTTATCCCGTCAGTGGGCAAGAGAATCAACACATTTTTCTGGAGGGCAATTTGGGAATACATATCAAATCTTCTCAGATAGCAACATGTTTTGATTGAAGAATTTAAGGAAATAAGGGTAAAATGTTCTGGATGTGTGTAATGGAATAAATATTTGTGTGTCCCCCTCCCAAACTCATATGCTTAAGTTGAAACCCCCCGGTATGAGGTTATTAGGAGACTGATCTTCGGGCAGTGCTGAGGCCATGAGATGGAGCCCTCATGAATGGGAGTAGTGCTGTTATAAGAGAGCCCTGAGAGCTGTCCCACTTTCTTTCCCGCTGCATGAGGATACAAGAAGGCACCGGTCTGCCTTCTTAATGGGCCTCTCGCCAGAGCCGCGCTGGCACCTTGATCTCAGACCTCCGGCTTCCGGTACAGTGAGAAATAATTTCTGTCGTTTATAAGCCACCCAATTTATGGTACATCTTGTTTTATTGTACTTCACTTTATTGTGCTTTGCAGACAATTGGGTTTTTTACGCGCTGAAGGTTTGTGGCAACCCTGAATCTAGCAAGTCTGTTGGCCTCATTTTTCCAACAGCTTTTGCTCACTTTGTGTATCTGTGTCACATTTTGGTAACTCTCCCAATATTTCAAACTGCTTTATTATTATTACATGTGGTGACTTGTGATCGATGATTACAACTTCCTGAAAATTCAGATGATGACTAGCAATTTTTAGCAATAAAATATTTTGAAATGAAGGTATGCACATTTTTTTTTTAGATATACTACTACCCACTTAATAGGCTATAGAGTAAATATAGCTTTTATATGCACTGGGAAACCTAAATTTCATTTAACTTGCTTAACTATACTATTTGCAATATATGTTAGGTATGTCTGTACTTTGTTATAGCGGCTTGAACTAAGATAACGTGTTTTTGAAATAGGAAAAAAAAAAGTTCAGTAATAGTGCAGAGCCCTCGTCTGCACCCTGAGATGCCCTCAGCCGCCCTGCCCCTTGTTCACCCGTCTCGGTGGCAGTCCCTCTGCGTGAGCTCTTTCCTGCAGGTCTTCTCTGTTGGCAGCGAGGGATTCCGGCATAGGGCACTGCTCAGCGTGTGCACAGCCAGAGGCATGGTCCTCCCATCTTTGGCCAGTAGGTGACTGGAGTCACCTAAATACATTCTCCTCCTGGCGGACTGTCCGGACGTGGTTTATGTGGCTTCTCAGATGATGGTCCAGAGAAATCAAGCAACCGTCAGACCTACTGGTAGTCACAGCACTCCTGGGTCCTCGTATTGTGTTTTCTCTCCTTTGCTTTACTCTGGTCTCTCACTGCTGTCCCCTGGAATTGCACTCCTGTATAAACATTGTTTGGGAAACCCAGAGGTTATCTAATGGATTCAATAAGACCTATTATTTACTCAGTGGATATAGATGTGTGCAACCGTACTACTTGGGTTGAAGATTTAATAATGTATATAACTGTTTAATAAGTATGTTGTATACTTGAAACCAATATAATATTGTATATCAACTATACTTCAATAAAAAATAAATTTGAAAAATGACGTGGAAAGACAACAGGTGTTATTTTCCTTTTTTCTTTTTATATGAAGTACCTGATACACAGTCTTATATTGGTTTCAAATATACAACACAGTGGTTCAACAGTTACCCATATTATTAAATCCTCACCCCACTAGTGCAGTTACTGTCAACATAGGAAGACATTACAGAATCATTGGCTATATTCTCCATGCTGTACTACATCCCCGTGACCAACTTGTATTACAATTGAGAATTTTTGTGACCCTGTATCCTCCTCACCCACCCACCTCAGTCCCTCTCCCATGGTAACCACCAGTCACTTCCCAGGGTCTATGACTCTACTGCTGCATTTTTTTTAAATTTTTTAATTTTTTAATTTTGCTATCATTAATGTACAATTACATGAACAACATTATGGTTACTAGACTCCCCCTATTATCAAGACCCCACTACATACCCTATTACAGTCACTGTCCATCAGCGTAGTGAGATGCTATAGAATCACTACTTGCCTTCTCTGTGTTATACTGCCTTCTCCATATCCCCCCCCCCCGCCCACGGCTAGATTATGTGTGCTAATTGTCATAGCCCTTTTCCCCCTTATCCCTCCCTTCCCACCCTTCTTCCCCAGTCCCTTTCCCTTTGGTAACTGTTAGTCCGTTCTTGGGTTCTGTGAGTCTGCTGTTGTTTTGTTTCCTCAGTTTTTTCTTTGTTCTTATACTCCACAGATGAGTGAGATCATTTGATACTTGTCTTTCTCCGCCTGGCTTATTTCACTGAGCATAATACCCTCTAGCTCCATCCATGTTGTTGCAAATGGTAGGATTTGTTTTCTTCTTATGGCTGAATAATATTCCGTTGTGTATATGTACCACATCTTCTTTATCCATTCATCTACTGACGGACACTTAGGTTGCTTCCATTTCTTGGCTATTGTAAATGGTGCTGTGATAAACATAGGGGTGCATATGTCTTTTTCAAACTGGGCTGCTGCATTCTTAGGGTAAATTCCTAGGAGTGGAATTCCTGGATCAAATGGTATTTCTAGTTTGAGTTTTTTGAGGAACCTCCATACTGCTTTCCACAATGGTTGAACTAGTTTACATTCCCACCAGCAGTGTAGGAGGGTTCCCCTTTCTCCACATCCTCGACAACATTTGTTGTTGTTTATCTTTTAAATGTTGGCCATCCTGACTGGTGTGAGGTGATATCTCATTGTGGTTTTAATTTGCATTTCTCTAATGACTAGTGATGTGGAGCATCTTTTCATGTGCCTGTTGGCCATCTGAATTTCTTCTTTGGAGAAGTGTCTGTTCAGCTCCTCTGCCCATTTTTTAATTGGTTTATTTGCTTTTTGTTTGTTGAGGTGCGTGAGCTCTTTATATATTTTGGATGTCAACCCCTTATCGGATATGTCATTTATGAATATATTCTCCCATACTGTAGGATGTCTTTTTCTGCTACTGATGGTGTCCTTTGCTGTACAGAAGCTTTTTAGTTTGATATAGCCCCATTTGTTCATTTTTGCTATTGTTTCCCTTGACTGGGGAGATATGTTCATGAAGAAGTTGCTCATGTTTATGTCCAAGAGATTTTTGCCTATGTTTTTCTCTAAGAGTTTTATGGTTTCATGACTACAGTCAGGTCTTTGATCCATTTTGAGTTTACTTTTGTGTATGGGGTTAGACAGTAATCCAGTTGCATTCTCTTACATGTAGTTGTCCGCTTTTGCCAACACCAGCTGTTGAAGAGGCTGTCATTTCCCCATTGTATATCCATGGCTCCTTTATTGTATATTAATTGACCATAAATGTTTGGGTTTATATCTGGGCTCTCTAGTCTGTTCCATTGGTCTATGGGTCTGTTCTTGTGCCAGTACCAAATTGTCTTGATTACTGTGGCTTTGTAGTAGAGCTTGAACTCAGGGAGCATAATTTCCCCTGCTTTATTCTTCCTTCTCAGGATTGCTTTGGCTATTTGGGGTCTTTTGTGGTTCCATATGAATTTTAGAACTATATGCTCTAGTTCATTGAAGAACGCTGTTGGCATTTTGATGGGGATTGCATTGAATCTGTAGATTGCTTTAGGCAGGATGGCCATTTTGACAATATTAATTCTTCCTATCCATGAGCATGGGGTGTATTTCCATTTATTGGTATCTTCTTTAATTCTCTCATCAGTGTCTTATAGTTTACAGGATATAGGTCTTTCACTTCCTTGGTTAGGTTTATTCCCAGGTATTTTATTCTTTTTGATGCAATTGTGAACGGAACTGTTTTCCTGATTTCTCTTTCTGCTAGTTCATTGTTAGTGTATAGGAATGCAACAGATATTCTGTGTATTAATTTTGTATCCCACAGCTTTTCTGAATTCAGATATTGCATCTAGTAGTTTTGGAGTGGAATCTTTAGGGATTTTTATATACAATATCATGTCATCTGAAAACAGGGACAGTTTGACTTCTTCCTTGCCAGTCTGGATGCCTTTTATTACTTTGTGTTGTCTGATTATCGTGGCTAGGACCTCCAGAACTATGTTGAATAAAAGTAGGGAGAGTGGGCATCCTTGTCTTGTTCCCGATCTTCTACTGCTATTTTGTTCCTTCTGTTTTGCTTTGTTTTTATATTCCACAAATAAGTGAAATCATATGGTACTTGTCTTTCTCCACCTGTCTTATTTCACTGATACCCTCTAGATCCATCCATATTGTTGCATATGGCAGGATTTCCTTTTTAATGGCTGAATAATATTCCATTGTGTATATAAGACAACAGCTTTTTAAATGAAGTAAACTGGTTATAATATTGTGTGTTTAATATGATACAATTTTTGTTTTTAAAAAGCATGTGTATGCTCTCTAAAGTGTTTGCTAGCCAATGAACTCATAGACAGCATTTCCATTCTTTGGTTTACTGAATTTTCTACTTTCATGGTTAATTTTTTTCAAGGGAGAATTTAGCTGGATCTTTTTTTTGGTAAGAATTTCAACTGGGAAGTATAAAAGGGACAAATATAAAGGCTGTAATTGAGGAATAGTGAATTTAAATGATTTGAAGAGTTCTAAATAAGAATTAGTGAAACTAGGAGAAAGTATGAAATGAGTAAGCTTTAGAGTATTTCCATGAGATATTCGGACGTGTAATTGGGTTTTGGAAAAATTAGAAAATGGGTAGAAATAAATGAAATGGAAGTTTCACAAAAGAAACTGTGATCTTTCTTGATGACAGTAGAGTGCCATAAGAGAATACATGCTTTTGTAGTCAAAAAAAGACCTAGATTTGGATCCTCGATCCTTGCTTACTAGACGCATGACCATATGGGTTTTTACAGAGACTAAATGAGGTATGTCTAAGCACGGTAGCTTTTATGTAGTAAATACTCAATAAATTAAGGCAGATATTAATTATGGTAGTCTAGCAGTATATAAGGAAACAAGTCAGTTTACCAAGCTATCATATCTTTCTACTTCCACAGAAATGCCCAGGTAAGTCAAGGTTGATACTTCTTGTATTTCTCTTTTGCTTTCTTGGAAACCTTGGCTCACAGAAGACCATAGGGAAGTTGGAAATATCCTCACCTGACTGACGCTACCTTGAGATATTTGAGATGCCTTTAGTAAAGACCTTGAGAGTAATGACAAGTGTTAAAGCGATTAAGCAAGGAGGCCATGAGACTGGGGTGGCTCCAATGCCTTGGGAACCTCCATAAGCACTCTAAAACATGCCTATAAATTCACTCATATCCCAGAAAGCAAAATTTAAGCACAACCAATCACAAACAGCCAACTAGGCTTTCCCAAATAAGGCAACTACTTAAGCTGTAGCCAAATAATTTACTTGCTTTGCTTGCACGGTGTCTTTATGAACGCCTCCCACCCACCCCAGTTCGTGGAGCAGTCTTAACCACTTCTGGTTTGGGGCTGCCTGATGTGAACTGATGTTTGCTCAAAATCTTGAAATTTTAATATACTTCCATTTATCTTTTAACACAACTTATTGTCAGAGTTTAATTACAGATATTCAAATGATAACTCAGTCTAAAAATACAACCCTGTTAATACTCAGCATTTCTCAGTAGGAAGAATATTTTTCATGCATGAAGCTGATGTCTGCCTCCCTTCAGCATCTGCCCCTTTGGGCCACGCTCTGTCCTTTCTAGCACAGTACCAGTCAGTCACAAAGCATTACTCAGGAAAGTCTTTCAACATCAAAGTAAGGATAACAACAAAGTCGTAAAAGTTTCTAGAGAATAAACAATGAGACAGGAACTCATGTTAAGAACTTGCCACCCACAGCTCTCAGCACTGATTAATCTATTCCTTTTGCCAAAACATTTGGTTTGGACCTAGATACTCTGCTCCATTTTTTTTTTCCTGCTCAAGAAAAACAAAGCACTTAGCATGAAATAAACAATAACAAAACAAACACAAATCACCGGAACTATGTGGACTTAGCTGAAACTGCAGCTGTTGGAGTAGAGAAGAAAGCGAAGATTACAGAATTAAAACGAAATACAGCGTGTCTCCCCATGTTTGTCAGCCTGCACTTTGTGAAGGCTTTCCTTGGGTTTGTTTGGAATGCTTCTTCGGAAATTCTTTGAAGTGTATAATTTTCTAAATAAGTATGGAATAGACATTTTTATAACCGTTTAAATGCAAAGCAGAAGTTTTAGAAGGGATAGCACTACTTGTCCCTTGTCATGGATGCAAGGACTGAGCAGACCCTTGATGGAGATGGTGTCAGGTTCTAGCTGTTTCTGGACTGCGCTTCGTGGACTGAGGGCCTCGAAGGGGGAGGTGCCTCGGCCCTGTTGATAGGATCCTAAATCACTACATTTTTTTTTTTAATATCTGTACTTTAAGAAAAGTAGAAATAGTATAATTTAGAGAAAACAAGCTAAGAAATGGGAAAGCTAAGTTGGTGAAGTATAACAGACAAGCCAAAAGAAAGAATGGAAATGCAAAGCTGTTATTCAGGATTGGGAGTAACAACTTCACAAAAGATGCAGCCAGCCGGCAGCAGAAGATGGGGAGCCCGACGACCCAGAAATCCAAACTTTTCAACTGCCTTCACTTCAGCGTTTTGGTCTCGCGTAGCCCCAAGCTCTCCAACCAGGGTCTCACCCGGCTTAAGGAAGGAAGCCCTATACCCTGCACCACGCTGTCCTTCAAACCGGGCCGTGCTGGATTTCAAACAACATAGATGCAGAGTAAGTGTGTGTTGAAAAAAAGGAGTGAATTTTATTGACTTGACATTTTCCTAATTTTCTCTGAAAATATACATGAATTTTGGGTAAAGAAATTATCTTTGGTTATGAATGACTCCGATATCAAAATAATGTCAAGTAAAGTCATGTTTGTTACTAGAAATATAAACCGTCATATGACTTGGTTAAGGCTGCTGTTAGCCTGCTTGGGCCGCCATACCAAATACCACAGACTGCATGGTTTAAACAACAGAGACTGATTTCCTCCCAGTTATGGAGGCTAGAAGTGTCTAGTCAGTCTAACGAGTCAGTTTCTGGCGAGACTTACCTACTCTGCTTGCAGGCAGCCTCCTCCCTGTATCCTTACGTGGCCTTTCCTCTGTGTGTGCTCAGTAAAGGTCTCCGGTGTCTCCTCCTCCTACCACAACACCAGTCCCGCTGGATTAAGGCGCCACCCTTATGACCTCTTTAACCTTAATCACTTCCATAAAGACCCTGTCTCTACAGACTGGAGGAAATCTGAATTCTTGGGGACACAAACATTTAGTCCATAACAGCAACTGAAGGAGAGTTTTTTGTTTTTTTGTTTTGTTAAACAGCAAGCCTAAAGTAAAAATTAATTGTTCCTGAATTATTAGCTTACAAATAACTTGAGAGATACTGTTATCATGCTCGGTAAGACCAATCAGTTGAGTAAAATTAAGTATAAACAGTTCTTCATAAGGTACTGACTTAACTGAAATTTCTTCATGTAAAAAAAGGCTGAGCTACATTGTCCTCTCTCTGTATGTGTGTGTGTGTGTGTGTGTGTCTGATCTGTCATTAATCTTACCTTGAAATGTTGATTCTGCAACTCTGAAGATTACCTTGGTTTTAACATCCATAAATGTTATCTTCATTTTTACTTCCAATTAACTCTTTAAGGTAATTAATATTTAAAGGATTACTATGATTTACCTCCCAAGACACCCTTGCAAGAACTTACCTACTGTTTCATCATCTATTCAAAAAGGAAAAGTAGATATTCCATATTTTGCTTCATACACAACTTTAACTTAACTTTACATTATGATTGTTAATCATTCCAGTGGCTTTTAGGGGGATAAGATTCCAAACTTTGTTTTAAACATTTACTCCTTTGCTTAATATAGCTGTTTTAAACTTTAAAAATGTATGTGTACACTTGTACTTACATGCATGTATATTAATTATATCAAACAAAATTCTGAGCAGACCACCTTGCTTTCCTAACGGTTTAGCCATTCGGTGTTTGTGGGCCTGGGTCTGTGCCGACAGGATTGAGAAGGTGGCTGGCATTTGGCTGCCTGATCACCTGTTAATCGATTCCTTTAACAGAAAAGGATCAATCTCTTCACTGAGATGGAGTTATTCGTGTATCTTAATTGAGTTATTAGTGTATACCTAGTGCTATGGTAAATGCTCGGAGGCTAGGATAAAAAAAGAGGACTATAAATCACTGACCTGAAAAGGGTTATAACCTAGTTGAGAGATGGGGAAAGTGGGTAAAAATGCTCCCAAATATATATAGAATATATTTGCACACATACCCTGATACACTCTTCTATGAAATTGCTGTGGAAAATTCAAAGCAAGATGGGAAACAGTAGTTGTAAAACCATGATATTTTGGTGGGGGATTATGCTTTTCACTCTATTACCTGTGAGATGGTGTTCTGCATTCCAGCATGCTGTGGCTAGCTTACTGTATAAATCTGTGACCTTCACTGTCAAGTGGGCCTTTAATACTGCAGGCAGTCTGACCACCCTTCCATAGTCCATTTAATCTTCCACACTCTCAGATGACTATATTGCATCTTTTCCTCCCTTCTCAACCCTCTAATACCTTATTTCCTGTCTATTCCACTGACAAACTGAGACAGAAGATGGCATTCCATCATCACAGAGGCCACATCCATATTCAGACACACTGCCTCCTTGCCTGTTTCCAGAAACGAAACCCCTTCTGTCTAAGGCCGTGTCCTCTGCTTGAGCGCTGGCGTCCACTGTCTCTTCCACTAAGCAGGGACACAGCTTGGCAGTTTTGTGCTCTTGTTCCTATATCATCACATTCTTCCTCTCTACTGGACCATTCCCATCAGCACAGACACAGCTGTTACTTCCCCTACTTTAAAAGAAAAAAATCATGACCCCCTTTATCTGCCACCTATCTCCCCATTTCTTTCTCTCCTTTGTAGTAAAATTCCTTAAAGAATCTGAATTCACTGTGTCCAATTCCTCTTCTTCTGTTCTCTCTTAACTCCAGGAAGGCTTTCATCCCTAGCAAACTCAGAATTGCAACAGTGACCTCATTGCAAAATCCACATGACAGTTCTCAGCCCTCACTTACTTGGCCAATTAGCAGTATCTGAAGAATTGATGACTTCCGTCTCTTTGAAGCACGTTCTTCCTGGAAACTACAGTCTTAGCCATCCTTCTCTTGCATTGGCAATCCTTCTGAGCCTCCTTGGCATTTGGAGCACCCCAAGTACAGGCATCTGCTTGACAATCTCATCCCAGCTCAATGGCTTTAAATGCCATCGATACATCTAAGACTTACCTGCTCTATCTTTAGTGCGGGTCTTTCTCCCAGACTTTTAGACCTTGAGCGCTCTTCTGAACTCTACTTGGATGTTACATACAATCTCGTGTTTTACAGTTCAAAACAGAACTCCTGCTGGTTGCCTCCCCGTGTCGCCTGAGGGGTGCTCCATCATTCTGATTGCTCAGGCCCAGACGTTCGGCGTCATCATGGACTCCCTTTCACACCCACATCAAATCTACCAGCAAATCCCGTTTGCTCTGCTTTGAAAATGTATCCCAAATTGGACCGTTTTTTACTACCTCCATTGCTGCTTCCCCGATTCAATGACTATCATCTCTCCGCCTGGATGACTGTGGTTGTTTCCAACTGATATCTGTTTGCACCCAAAAGTTCCCAAAGTCTTTTTTATAATTGAGGTACACTTGACATAATAGCATCATATTGGTTTCAGTGTACAACATAATGGTTCTATATTTATAAACATCGTGAAATGATCACCACAGTAAGTCTAGTTAACATCTATCACCTTACATAGTTATAAGAATTTTTTCTTGTGATAACTTTTAGATACACTCTCTAAATAACTTTCAAATGTGCAATCCGTATTACTAACTGTAATCACCACGCTGTATGTTATATCCCCAGAACCCACATACGTTATAACTGGAAGTTTGCACCTTCTGATCCCCTCCCCCCATTTCTCCCGACCCCCAGGCCCCAACCTCTGGCTACCACTCATCTGTTCTCTGTATCAGTGAACCTGATTTTTTTGTTACTTTGTTTTTGTTTTTTAGATTCCATATGTAAGTGAGATCATAAGTATTTGTCTTTCTCTGTGACTTTTTTCACTTAGCATAATGCCCTCAAGGTCCATCTATGTTGTTGCAAATGGCAGATTTTATTCTTTCTAATGGCTGAGTGATACTCTAATATATATAAGCACCACATCTTCATCCATTCATCTACCAGTGGACACTTATGTTGTTTCCATATCTTGGCTATTGTAAATAATGCTGCAGTGAATATAGAGATGCAAATATCTTTTTGAGTTAATGTTTTCCTTTCCTTTGGATAAAGACCCAGAAGTGGAACTGCTGGATCATATTCAGGAAATGGTAGTTGTATTTTTGTTTTTTTTTGATGAAACTCCATACTTTTTTCCATAGTGGCTGCACTAATTCACATTCCCACCCGCAGTGCACAAACACCATTTATTGAAGAAACTGTCCTCTCACCATTGTATATTCTGGCCTTCTGTTTATGCATGGGATTATTTCTGAGCTCTCTATTCTGTTCCAATGATCTGTTTTTATGCCAATACCATACTGTTTTGATTACTATAATTTTGTAATATAATTTGAAATCAGGCAGCATGATGCCTCCAGCTTTGTTCTTCTTTCTCAAGATTGCCTTGTCTCTTTAGGGTTTTTAGGATTCCATACAAATTTTAGGATTGTGTGTTCTATTTCTGTGGAAAAATGCCATTAGAATTTTGATACGAATTGTACTGATGAGTAGATAATTTTGGTAGTATGGACATTTTAACAATATTAATGCTTCCAATTCATGCGCACAGAATCTCTTAACATTTGTGTCTTCTTCATTTGATCAGTGTCTATACTTTTTAGTGTCCAGGTCTTTCAGCTTCTTGGTTAAATATATTCCTAGGTATTTTATTATTTTTGATGCAATTGTAAATGGGATTGTTTTCTTAATTTTTCTTTCTGGTAGTGTGTTATTAGTGTATAGATGTATAGAAATGCAACAGATTTCTGTATATTGCATTTTATATCCTGCAGCTTTACTGAATTTGTGTATTCTAACAGTTTTTTGGTGGATTCTTTAGCATTTTCTATATATAATATGACTGCTAAGAGTGACAGTTTTCCGTCTTCCTTACCAATCTGGATGCCTTTTCTTTCTTTTTCTTGCCTATTTGCTCCGACTCCCAAAGTCTCTTTTCAGTTCAGCCCCATGGTCCTTCTAATGTGGCTGGTCACCTCACTCCTCCATTACAGAACCTTCAGTGACTTCCAGTCTCATTTAGAATAAAAGCCAAAATCTTGACTATGACCTACAAAGCCACATATAACCTGAGAGCTCTGTCCTCATGGTTGGTTCTTTTCCTGCTTCACCTCACTTAGCCACAATCTGATCTGCTTGTCTTCTTCCAACACGTCTGGCCTGTGCCCCTGACGGGCTTCTGCACTGGCTGTTTCCTCTGCCTGGAGTTCCGCTGTCTGCACCCCCTCACCTTCTTCATGCTCTTTGTTCACATGCTGGCCCGTTGATGCGGGCTGCCTGTGCTCCCACTTAAAACTGTACCCGCCTCGTCACCTTGCACCCTGGCTTTTCTTACCTTGTTTTTTCTTTTTCTACAGCATTTACCACCTTCTAACATATTATATACTGTTTAAAATGTCTATGATGTATGATCTATCTCTCCCCTGTATAGTATAAACTCCTAGATTACAGGGAATCTTAGTTTCTTTTATTCATTGATATATCCCAACTGCCCAAAACAGTGACTAACACATAAATAATGAATGTATGAATCACTGGATAAATGAATGGATCGGTGGGAACTCGAGTTTTTCCCTAACCACCTCATTTCATGTTGTCTGCCCACCTTCCCCACCATGGGTTCTCTCTACTCACATACCTTTTAGTAATTATTCATTATTTTCTATTTTCTCTATGAGATTTTCTCCTCAACTAGAATGTAAGATAAGCTACATGAGGGTAGGTATTTAAGATGTTAATGGGTAACTAATAGATATTTATTAAGTAAATCAATTCTGAAGAAGAAATTTGAATTTCTCAAACCAGTTAACTGCATGTGTAAATTTTATCTTGCAGAAAATCTGTTATTTGCTCATTTGGTCTGATTCAGTACTCAGTTATCAGAATACATAATCAGTTGTTAACTTTCTTTTTATTCCTTTGCTTTGATATACTTTGCTTTTAAAGAATATTCAGACTACCCTTGTTAATTCATAATAAATTAAGCAAAGATTTTTTTTTTAAGTTCAATGATTGGCAAGACCAGGGGCAAGATTTTCATAATATACCATAAAATCTTGTGCCTTTTATAAGGAACAAAATGAAGATTTTCATTCTATATTGTAAGAATTTTTTATTATCACTGAAGGCAAAGTGATACTAAGAAGTTCTGCAGGGGATAGCTGGAAACTGAAGTATTAATATGTAATAAACAGAGCAGACACCTGTGATCTGATTCCTGGAAGCACATCACCATCTCTGGGGTTTTTGAGTATTTCCTATTAAGGCCCAACGGCTATACTCCCACTTGAGTCATTTAAAATTATAGAGGACTATAGCCATGTTCTATAGGAAGTTATTACATATACACAAGAAAAGTATATCCAAAAATAGATTTGATTTTTAAGCTTTCTTTTCTGTTTGTACTGTCTTTAGGCAACTAGGTCATTAAAAAATTTTTTTTCTTTAAAAATATTGCAAGTTGGGAGTATATAATATTTAGACAAATCCGTTGTTGACATTAAAAACATAAACTTGGATTTTCCTTTTATGTTATTAAGTATTGACTTAATAACTTCAGAATGAAAGTGGAATAACATACCTTGCCCTTTAACATAGTAGAATGCATCTTTGTATTCAGAAGAAGAGCTCAATACTTGAAAATTCAAGTATCTGTATTAATCATGATAGAATCATTTTTTCTTATTTGAGTAAATTTCATTTTGCTTTTTAACAGTAAGTTAAAAACAGTAGGTTATCAGTAGCACATTTAAGAAACCAAAGGTAAACATTTTGTATCCATTAAAATAATTAGTTTCCGTATTAGTTCAGTGTTAGTTTTCAGATTAGCCCTAAGCTTTTCCCTCTCTGGTACTTTTGGAAGCCATGAAACCACATGTATTTTAATATCTCCGTTCTTTTTGCAGGCAATATAGCTTTATATGTTGTGAAGAAGAGATGTGAAGAAACTTTATATACAAATAAACAAAATCATGATTTGACATTGTTATTTATTGTACCACAAATTGATTTAAGTGCAAAGAAGCAGAAATGAGTGACCTTCACAAAAAATGCCCATAGTTCTAATATGTGATACTGCTCATTTAGTGTTTTCCTTTTTTTTAAGAAATGGACTAAATTAGGCTACAGGGCAGACTTGAGCCTAATTTTTTACTTTCTTCTATTCCAAGCAATTTTTGAGCATTTTGTAAAATACAGTGTTTGAGTATTAAGGATCTCGCATGGACGTCTAGATGCTCTGAAGTTGCCTTCTGTGTGCCCCTCTGAAGGAAAGGCAGTCCGGCCCTACAGAGAGAACTCAGGGTTTTGAGTGAGATAGTTGGGTTTGAACGTCATCTCTTCTGCTTGTGGACCAGAACTTTTCTGAGTCTCAGTTTCCTCATCTGGGAAAAACAGTTGTTGCTGGGATTCAGTTAAATGCAACAGTGTGTGTATATACACCACACGCTGCTCAGCTCTGTGCAGACATCCCAAAGTGGTGGCTTTTATGATTGTCATAAGCTATGCCATGTACAAGATAAAGAAGGGCTTGGAAGAGAAGAATCATTTCTTTGCACCTGTATTACTTACTGATTCCCTCCTTCAAACATATTTGGAAACACACTGAAGATACTGTGGGAAAATGATAGAGGTTTGGCGTTGTTCGAGTACTTTTGCCTAATTGTCTGGATGATGAGATGCTCCACTCTTCTACAGATTGGTACTTATTGATTTGAAAATCTTTTCCTGTTTAGTCCCCAAGCTCAAGTGCAGCAAACTTTGAATCTGTGTGCCAGAAAGGCAACTACAAAACAGGAGTGGTTCACCAACCACCCTTATGCTGCATAGAAGGTACCAAAAAAGGCCAAGGAATTGATCCATCTTTTTGACCGTGGCACTGGATTGGCACTGGAGCATAAGAGGCAAAGGCTGGTGGGGTAGTATGCCCTCCATAGCCACAAAACAAGTTAGCCAGGGATCCAGAAGTAGACTCAGGCTATGGCACTGGCCTGATAATAAGGTTCTTGGGCTATTCATGGTGTCAGGAGTGTAATTAAGGATCATATGACCTCTCAATCAACTAAATATCCTAATGATTCTGTAGAGGAGGATGAATCTAAATCTAAATCTAAATCTGGATTTAGGTCCCATTCCACAATAGTCAATCCTGGTAGGACCCTACCTAGGGTTGTGGGCCATCTTTATATTTATGTTTTCTTCCTTTCTTCCCCCCCTTCCCCGGAGTTGGAGGGTGGGCAAAGGAACCTGCACCTGGGGCCGAGCCCACCTCTCAGGGAGCGCCATTGCTTCTGATCTGGGGTCCTGGGCAGCTTGGCCCCCTCGAGGCCCCGAGCACCTCCTGGGTCCCAGCATGTCTCAGAGCTCTGTATCTGCCTGTTGCCACAGTCCAGTCTGCCCTGGGGTTCCGGGAGGCGTCTGCAAAGCCAGGGCTTGTTGGTTCACATTTTGGTCTTGCTTTTCAGTACTTCGCATTACCTTATAAGGGAGCAAATAAGAGAGAGTAAACAGCTGCTGGCCGCAAAACATAAATGCCCTGAGACTCTGTTATAGTCACCAATTGTTATGATGGCCTCATAGTGGGCTGGGAATTGCTGAACCATGACCCAGGACCCTGATTAGAGACGTGACGCTGGACACAACAGAGACATGGCAGACCGAACGAGTGTGTGAGCACGAACCGGGGCGGCGTGAATGGTGGGGGGCAAATGCCCTGAGGGCCCTGGACCACACTGCGGTGGGTTGAAATGCAGATGGTAACTCAAAGCATGAAATGGTCTCATGGCATAAAATCCAAAGATTCCTTAAGAGATGTTCCCCTGGGACTTCAAGTTGGTTTATCAAAAAAAAACAAAAAACGCAACCTCTGTATGTTCTGAGGGGCACTAAAGAAAATCAGAATTAAAGAGAGAAGACACTGTAAGCGAAATGAATTTGGGAAGACTGTACCCTCTTCTCACACTGGAGAGAATGTGATTGGGGGCACGCCACATGGTACGGTGGGAGTCAAACTGCTAACTAGTTTGGTCTGAGGGGCGTCAGGGAGGCAGGACGTGGAGGAAAGTGTGTGCTGAGCCTTTAGGGATGAAGGAATGTGGAGAAACATTTATTTATACAGACCATTTCTTTTGGCATAGAGCAGGTCCCCATTTATGGAGCGCACTCTCTGTATACTGAGTGGTAGACTAGCCTTGGGATATGGGTTTTCTATGAGTTCAGGGATTTTTTGCCGGGGTGTGGGTGGTGGTGATTTTAGATTCCACACAGAGGTGAGATCATGTGCTACTTGACTTATTTCACTGGGCACAAAGCCCTTGAGGTCCATCCATGCTGTCACACATGGCAGGATCTCCTGTAACTTGGACCAGCATTTTCTGTAATGTCATACCCTCCCTGCCAGATTAGGGTATTCACTCTCATTTGAGCCATGAGGAAACATGCTCAGTGACAGTAAGGAATTTGCCGGGGCCACTCACCTAGTAAATGGCAGGCCCAGCCTTCAGATCCAGTCTATTTAAAATCCCCTGCCCTTGAACCCAGATGAATGGAATTGATGTGGAAAGTGTCTTCCATGCCCTCCTTATACACGCACGCCTTGAGCCAGACGGTGCTGGGGCCAGAGTACAGGAAGCTGTAAGAGACACTGTCATTCGGCCCTTTGGTTAGCATCCTGCGGTCTTTCGAGCTGATCAGTGCCAGCCGGGCTTTACCTTTTCTTCCCTCTCTGCTTTCAGTGCTCTCCATTCCGATTTTAGGAATGCGGTTCCTGAAGTTAGGGTGTTGAGGGTGGGGCTCCGATGTTCTCTTTCCTCCATGTGTGTGATAAAAAGCAGATTCCAGGGGAAGCTCCAGATCTGCTAGCAGCACAACTGATGACAGAAGTGAGTCAAGGAAGGAGGCCCATTCTGGATTGATGTCTTAATCTAAGAACATAACATTACTGACTGTGGCCCATGCTACTATATGCTAAACTTCACCATCTCTTGAATTTACTTTTCTTTTTCTCAGTGTTTCCTCTTCCTTTACGCCTTGGTTTGAAAAGTTAATCGTTGTGTAAAAGATGTTAGATTTTCCATGGGATCCTCTATAGAGTTGAACATTTAAGATTCATGCCTTCTGGTGATGAAAAAATATATGCCTCCAAGAAATAAAAGACCCTGAGAAAAATGAAAGATCATGCTTTTTTTTTCAATCTTGATTTTTATTTTTCTTTGTGATCAAAACCCTACTAAATAATGGATGGATCTACTCAAGAAAAGCCTATTCCTAGTGGCAAAACTGAGTCTAATACTTCATCTTATTGATAAAGGTAACATCATATTCTGCAGGTTGCAGTGTAGAATGGTGCAGCCCGTTTGGCCAGTAGTTTGGAACAGAGTTTTAAAAGGCCTTGATAACACATGGTTCGCTCATGCTACCTCTGGAAATCTATCCAAAAGAAAGGATTCTAAATAGAAAGAGGCTTTTCATACAATGATTTTTTTCAAAGTAGAATATTATTGCAGTGAAAAAAAAATTGCAAGCCTAAATATCATAAAAGGGTGACTAATTGAGGTAATTTTTTAAATGGTAGATTTAAAAAGTATATCAAATGAAAAATGCTATATTATTTTAAAAGCTGGATTAAAATTAAATATATTATGATTGTAGCTATAATAAAATCTATATAGTAGGTTTTTAAAATTTCAAGAAAAAACGGAAATGCCGTCACATTCTCAAGGATTGTGTTTGAGGGGCAGCATTATGGGCAACCTGAATTCCTTAAGTCCATATTTCCATGTGAGGCGCAGCACCTCTTTTATCATGAAAATCATAATGGAGACCAAGAATTGGATTTCAGATATTTAAATACTGTGCCCATATCCAGAACTCGGTTCCCCACTCCCAGTCTGCATATTTAGGACAGATCTGAGAAACTTCATGGTCTTAGTCGGTCCTCGACCCAGACAACAGTCAGCGTGAAGGGATTAACTGTGGACATTTTGGAAATGAAGATGCGTTCCCTATTCCGGCTGCCCCTTGTCCCCCTGGCAAGTCCAGGTAGAGTTCTGCGAGTAGGAGAAACCGCTCAGAAGAAACCCATTTGCCCCACAGTGTCAATCAAACAGTCTCTCTCGTCACCATTTCTCTGCTTACTTATTTTTTCACCTTGTAGGTAAACAGGTATTGTGCAGATAATACTTATCTAAATTTGCAAAACACCCACTGATGAAGGATAGCTTAATTGATGTTACCATTTTTAGTGAGTGAGCTCAAGGAAGAAAAATAAAAGAATAAAAGGTCATCGATTTCATAATTCCGTGTAGCCATGAATAAGATACATTTTATGATTTTTTTCATCCAAAACATTGGATTTCCTAGAATTATGTCATCAGTTATTAACTAAAGATGTTTGGGGTGCGGGTGGCTGTTACTGAGTCTATTTCGCTGACACCCAGGAGCTAGGCTTTCTGTGCCCATGTGGGCTTCCTGGTTTCCAGCTGCGGCAGCTGTGATGTTATAAACACATACGCAGGAGCGTCTCTTCGCCTTCGTTACCTGCAGTGTTCTCAGTGAGAACAGGAATGGGCTTGCTTTAGTTCAGAAATGGGTATGTCGCTAAGCGCTCGAAGATTCCATGTGTTTTGAGTACTAATAGGCTGTTTAGTGATAAAGGACCAAGCTGGGAGAAACCACGGTAACCGTTACTCAGCGCACATTTGGATTTGGGAGCCGGGGGAGGAGAGGGACCACTGTTCTCTTACTCGTCTCCCCCTTTTCCCTCTCAGACAAAGCCCGTTGCGTTTGCGGTGCGCACAAACGTCAGCTACAGTGCAGCCCACGAAGATGATGTTCCAGTGCCGGGCATGGCCGTCTCATTCGAGGCAAAAGATTTCCTGCATGTTAAGGAAGTAAGGAAAATAATTTGAATTTCTATCTGTGCAAGTTTTCGCCTTGAAACATCATTTCTTAGTTCTCGTTCCTGTGAAATGGCATTGTGAAGAGCTGCGGTTGTGTAATACACGCACGACATCACTGCCTCTCAATCTTTTCTAATATAAATACGACCTTTTTAAAGAAGAAAGAAGTCACGGGCCTCTTGCAGTAACTTCGAGGCTCCCCTGGGCTCTGTGACCCAGAAATTGGGAACTACTGGAATAGATCATCTTTTTTTATGCCTCACCTGCACTTTTTCTTTTAATTTTTAACCTTGACTTCGTGTCATTTTCCCCTTATTGTCTCAAGTTTAACCATCTGGGGAGGGTTTAATAATAATATCTAAAATTCATAATCTCTCCTCTCTGCTGACAGTGTCTAAACTTGGACAGCTGTTCCCTTTATCCTCCTGTGGTGGTAAATTTCTGTGGTGGAAGGGAGAATGGTCAGAATTGGAGCCCGTGAGACAAGGAACAGATAGAAGGGAAATCCTTTTTCCTCCATGCGAAAGCCTCTACCTCGCAGTGAACAATGACTCAGCTCTGTAAATCGGAAAAACTGACCCTTAATTAAGGTTTATTTTGAGTCAACATGTATCAAATGCCTGCTGTGCAGAACACTGTATTAAATGACCAGAAATCCCCCCTACGTGATGTTCTCAGTGTGGGAACATGAGGCTTCCTTGGACCTGCAGAATGTACACTGGGAGCACGTCCACCTTGGGATGATAGGCCATGGGGGGCGTGTGTAAATTTAACTGTTCACCGCACTAACGGCTGGGAGCAGGGGAGGCGGGGGCGGCCAATGAAAAGAGCCTAGAGAAGTTAGAGCCTGCGATTTTATTGACTTCCAGAAAGAGATGCAACACATTAGCTAGGAAGGAAAGATAGGGAAAGTTTTCAGAAGTGCTGGCATGCCTCGAATGCTGGCATGCCTCGAATTCCATGACCGTGCAACAGGAAGTCAGATCCACCCCGGTTCTCCTCCTGTGGGCTTAGAGGGAGACATCTATCTCTTTCCCTCCCATGGAAGGAAAAGAAAAACTGAATGGTTGTTCTTTTTTGAAATGTTCACGAACAGATTTGAAAAATACTCATCAGTTGAGGGAAGTCAAATCAAATCATAAAGATTTAGGACAGATAGTCCATCCATAAGAGAAAAATGGTCCCATCAACATGAGTGAAGAAATCATCTGTGAGCACCGTACCATGGTGACTACAGACCTGTTGGCACAAAGGCAGATTTTGCTCTGACGACCCAATTATTTCGGGGAGATTTCAACATGTGTTTCTCACTCTTACTACTTCTGATTCACCTGATTATATAAAAGGAAGCTATGTAATGCTCCCGAGTTCCTAATGGTCCTTTGTAGGAAGGGCTGTTAACCTTTGCACAAGCAGGTTTTATCCTACTCAGTGACAGCAGAGGCTGCGATGGAAACTGGGGCTAGTCTCCCGGCCATACCAGGAAAGAGGAGGAAGAGGAAGGCTGCCAGGCATTGCCGAGCATGCCGAAAATACTTCTCTTAGGTGCTCAACCTGTGAACCTAAGGGTCTCTTGAATTGTGACGTTTGAGGCATAGTTCATTGTAACTGCTGCAGTATTTCTATTGAAAACCATTAAAGTGGAAGAGAATGATTTGAAGATTTGAACTTCCATGCACTGATCTTAACAACTTTGATTTTGGGTTTAGAAATTTAACAACGACTGGTGGATAGGGCGATTGGTTAAAGAAGGCTGTGAAATCGGATTCATTCCAAGCCCAGTCAAACTAGAAAATATGAGGCTACAGCATGAACAGAGAGCCAAGCAAGGGAAATTCTACTCCAGGTATGAGAGAAACATCAAGTGTTTGTGTAAAAGCTCAGATTCTACCGTTGCTCGTGTGCTGTTTGCTATTATTCCACAGTCTTCTTTAGGAAAGGAAAAGTTTTTGCCAAAATTGTTAAGGAAGCATGTGGTTTCCTCTGCCTTCTGAGGGGGCATCCCTGGTCTAGCGTTTGTCATCAGCTGAGCTTTGTAAGAACCTATAGGAATGGTAGGTATCAGAGCCTCTACTTCACAGATGAGGAAACAGGCTAAGAGAACTTGGGGAATTTGACCAAGTTCACCCAACTAGTATGTGGCAGAGCTGGGACGAAAACCCAGTGAGTCTGAGTGTAGCCCAAGCGGGGCCAGAGCGCCATGCTGCGCGAGGGTCACGCAGCCAGAGCCTGGCAGAGGAAGCACCTGACAGCCAAATCACTATTACTGTTGCCATCTGCTATCACTTATTACGTTAGATAGTCGTTTTTGCTCACTGCATTTGCCCCTCGAAAGACTGTAAATTATCTGTGTTTGGGGAGTGTAACATCTCGTAATTTGTTCTAAGGAACTGAGTTACTTTTCCTATACCTGTATATATTTTCCTTTTATTTTCTTGATTTTCTTCTGTCCTCTTTACCTAAGCTTTTGCCTAAATACATGAAAATATTTCGACTTGCTTTCAGAGGTGTTTACATTTGTCTCCTACCATTGTAAATACAGTTCTGCTTTGAGGACACAACCAGAATTCAGCAGTATTTAAGAACTCTGATGCACATACATTATAAAAATGGAAATCAAAGGCAGTAGAATTGAGGCCTCCTCAAGAATGTGGCGTTTTTACAGAATTAGAAGCTAAGAGCAATTTTGCATTCTGAACATTTTGACTCTTTGCAGTATTTGTACAGAACTCAATAATACTTCTATTTTTATTAAAATCCAAAGAGATTGTATAACAAACCCATACTGGAATTGAAATTAGACTTACTACTTCAGAAAAAGAAAGGGAAAAAAAAAACTTTTGCAAGAAAATGTTTTGGTCCTGGTAATGGATTCTTGTAAAACTGCCAAACATCTCTTCTACAAATACTACATTTTATTGATGTCATATGTTATCACGTATCCTTGTTAAATGCCCTGGAGCATCTCTCAAGAACCTGAGAAAGATGTTGAGGCCTTTTGCTAGCTGCTCAAAGTTACTGATGGTCTGTCTGTTTTACGCATGTGAGTGCCAACACAGTAGCAATAAAATCAAGCCTGTTACTGGTATTTTAGTGGAACTTACTATTTTTCTATTAATATTTATGTAGGTAAAAACTGCCTTTTGATGCATAGACACTAGCATTTTCTTTCAACTAGACCCCGGCTTGGCCTTGATGATAACCATTAGGCAGTAAGATTGCCTTGCTGAAATTTCACATCACTCTTTTAAGATATTCCTTTCCATGTTCATCTCAGAAGTAATGTTATTTATTTAGTAATATGTTACTTAGCCTACACTTGTAAAACAAAAATGCTCTTATTCTAATGTTAACTCCAAACTTTCAAAGACACTGAAGCACGTCTTGTATCAGACTTCAGAATTTAGTACTTCTGAAGCACACGGTCTTCAAATAATTTCTCATTTAATCAAATTGAATCCTACACGATAGCTGTGCTTAAGAAATATTCCAGATACTCTCAGAGGGTTAAATCATATGATGCTGACCGTCTTCTTTTAAAGGGTAGCAAGTTTTGGTATTGCTGTGTTTTTCTTCTATAGGTTGCTCATAAAGCTTGAGTACTTTCAGTCTTACAGTAAAAATAACCAAGCTGAGACAGGAGCAGGAACCAAACAGAAAGGAAATAACAAGTTTTGGTGTTAGCCTTTGGGTTCCATGCTTTGGAGGGGCTCCAAAATATATGAAGCAAAGGAAATCTCTGCTGTTATCCGTCTGTGATCCTGGCAGATAATTTGAAGGCTGCAGAAATATCCTAGTTCACTCTCATTTTCTCAGGGCCTTTTCAAATTAAGCCTGAGTTTGAAACAGCCACTCTTCCATGGCTGTCTCACACAGCCCAGGAATCTCCGCTGGGAAATTACCATGTGCCTCCTTGTAGGAAAGACAGCTTTAAAGTTCAGTAAAAACACAATGAGTAATCATGTTTTTTGAGCAATGTAAATGTTTTAATATCTGAAATAAGCCAGATGTAATACAACTTTCTGCTTTACTCCAGTAAATCAGGAGGAAATTCATCATCCAGTTTGGGTGACATAGTACCTAGTTCCAGAAAATCCACCCCACCATCCTCTGGTAAGTAGGTGATTCACGCTGAGCAGTGCCTACTGCTTTTCTGGCTTTCTGCAGTCTTCCCTGGTGGTGTGAATGTGCAGATGCTGGCTCAGTGTGTGAGCCCTCAGACGTGGGGGAATCCTCCGCGGAGTTGGGAACAATATGGGAGATTCTCCTCTGGCTTTGAAAAAAAGGAAGCATGTCAGTGTATTCACTGTGAGCTGCTTAGATCAAAGTGATGGACATTTTTAACCTCTTATCCACGCCTGCCACCGTGGCGCCCAGCACATCTTGTGCGCAGTAAGTGGGTGAATGCCCACCATCAACCATGGTGCCACGTGAGGTGTGGCCGCAGTGTTAAATAAAACTAGAAGGACAGCAACTTCAGAAAGGCGAGGAAAGGGGAATAAAGCAGTGATGGAGTGACCGGCCTGACTTGCGCTCTCCCTGGAGACTCAGAGAAGAGGCGTAGAAGTATTAAAAAGGTAGAAACTGGAGGGGTAACTACTGTTTTCTTTCCAAAGAGGTGGAGAACGGCACCAAGTTAATCTGAATTTTGGAGAAACACTGAATATTATTTAGGATAAGAAAATGTTGTATAAGACATACTGATACTAAAAAATTATTGTTTCCCTGAAATTCAAATCTGATTGAATTATTATTTGTTCAATCTGACAACTCCACCACGCTGTGTAGAACGGGGAGTTCTATAGAAAAGGGACACTGACCGGCTGAACTGCATGAGAACCCATGATCAAAGCCTTCGTTTTGATAAGAGATGCATTTGGGAGTCAGTAAGATTGTAATGACCTCCCATGTGTGCTTTCTAGGAAGCCAGAAGTGGGAAGAGGTCAAAGACCGTGAATTGTGCATTTGTGGAGAAGTTAAGGAACTAGGTTCTCTCTAATTAGTGTGTCTTTAGAGCAGGCTCCCCGGTTAGTAACAGTCAGCCCTTGTTTCAGGACGTTGGTACTTTCAAGGACCAATCAAGGGCTTCTCGGTAAAAACTGCAGGGCTCTTCCAGTGAGTCCCATCTGAGCACAGTAAGAAATAAATCTTGTTAGGGTGCATACTGATTTTTAAAAATGTGTACTTACAAACTGTAGTGATTCTGAGTTGCCCAGAATTAAGTAAAATGGTATGTTTGAGATGAAGATGGAAGCCCCTTCCGGGATTATATAAGGCTCATGTCTTTCTTGATTAGCAGGGAGTAGATATTTCCTGAAGGCACAAGGGAAGGGAGGCTTATCTCTGCTCCTTCTCAAATGTGTGGAGTTGCAAGGATTATGGTATAAACCTTGTAATCCCCCCCCTAGAATATTTGTTTTGTTTTGTTTTTGGTGGTGGGGTAAAGGCTGCCTCAGAGACTCAGAGGCCTGTCACTGGGCTCCTGAAATGGGAAAGCGCTCTATCACATGTGGCACAGGAGCAGCCTTGCCCACCGATGCCTCACCCCTGGGACCAGGATAATTCTCCCAGGGAGTCTGACTATACTGTTGCCTTCTCATCATTTCGACAATATAAGGACAGCAGACCACGTGCATTTTGAAGAATCAGTTACTGTATTTGTAAAATGTCATTTCAGTTTTGTGGACAGATGTTTTTCATCACTAGACCTTCACCCATGTTTTATACAGTTACAGGACTTTGGAATAACTTTTCTGAATACCAGTAGTACAAAACACCCATGATTGAATGGAGTGGAGAGATCTTTTGAAGCGCCTCAGGGTCCTGCTCTGATTTTCCTATCAGTAGCACAAGCCACCTAAAGGGAAACTTCAGAAAATTCTACAGAGAGGTTCCCCCACCCCACTGCCAAGGAAAACTGCCCAACCTATCAAATGTGGATTGGCCTGCAGTTGTGATTTTCATCTTTATTTCCCAGAGGCCCTATGTACAATTCATCCCACCCATTGCCAGACCAAAGAATACAAGCATTTGTCTGAAGCAAATATACTTGAAGGTTCTCAGGGATTTGGAAAAAGAATTCCCACTTCACACCTGGGTAAGAGGGTCGTAGCTGTTACACAAAGCATACCCTACACTTACAGATGTATGTTGACACATGTCACCCCAGCATGCCACTCATCTTGACGTTAGTGTCTAAGATTAAATTAACATTTAGATTTCAAAAATGTTTCCAAGGCTGTCTTCCCCTTCCCCACCACCAAAAACAAAACAAAACAAATATTCTAGGGGGGGATAAATAAAAGAAAGTACTTTCAAATTTACTGAATCAGTTTCTCCTAAGTAAATACTACTGTTTGTCAAAATATGCTAGTACAAGTATGAAATTAAAAAGGGATGATATCTCTAGGTAAAAAGAGAACCGTCTGAGTCTGATAAAGTCTATAGAACTATGACACGCTTCTTAAATGTCTTAGTAAATTTCTTAAATGTGTTTTGAAAGCAGCCAAATGTCCTAGAATTCTGTGTTTTAGAATGAACCCAGATGCCTTCAGATTTAAGTTCACCAAAAGTCAGAACTAGTAAGTTGGAAAGTTCTCCGTTTAGTATTTTGAGCCCTTGTGTCCAAGCAGAAATAAATTTCAAACCTGACTCAGACATCTGGGCAGTGTCTCAGCTAAACTTATGCATTTCCACTCTTTCTACCTAAAACTAAAAAACCCATCCACTGATTGTACCAGACCAGAATCAATGAACAAATTTTGATTTGTCCAGTTCATGAACTTTGCCATTCACATGGTCCTGCCAACTCTGAAATGCAAGTAGGTGTCCTCAATTTTTCAGGGGGTGCTGTCCCCTGAATGTAGCCTTTATAAGCCCAATAAAAGGCAAGAAAGGTGAAAATACATGGGACTACTACAGAAGGGAAACTTGTTTGATACTAATTAAGACATACGATAGAAATAGTGAAAAACTGAGCAGATTCTCTCTGTCCTATCCAGGAAGACACTAGTAACATGTTTCTTGGGATTCAACGAAAAGCATTATAGGGCCATGTAAAAGTCACCATCAGCTCATTTTATAATGTTTTCTACCCTTTTAGTGCATCATTACACATAGAAAGGGCAAAGGGAGAGGCACACGTACTCAGTAAGTCTATCTAAACCCCTGGAATTGACTCAATGTGCTATTACTCTCACTGGAGAGCGTCCTACCTCATCCTGGTGCTGGGAACAGCTGGGAATTGCAACACTGCAAACAATGCCAGGTATTCACCCCAAAACAGGTTTCCAACCTTATCAAATGAAAAGGAACCATTAAACCAGGCGTCCTGGTTCTCAGACGGGCTCAGTCATCTAATACCCGCAGCAACTTCAAAATCGCAAAGTAACACGATGCCTGCTGGATGGTCTCCCGTCCTTGGAAAAGCATGAGCAGCTGCCGTGACCACCGGTTGAGCTGTTTTATCACAGGCAGTGGTAGCTGCTTGGCAACACCGAGCTGTCTGTGGTTTCAAAGAGGAAGTTTGTCCCTTTGGTCTGAACGTCCTGTGGTTTTTGTTAGCAAGCTTACAAGTGTAATATGATGCTTTTTTGGGGTGAGTAGATATTCTTTTACCTGACCTCATTTCAACCATAGAATAACTTTTTTATGAGCTCAACTCTGTGATGCCCTCCTGAATGCATCCTCCCTGAGGACACATCCCCACTTGGGGAGCAAAGGGGGCCTGAAGAGTGCCGCAGGAATGAGGAGGGGCCTCACGTGGAGAGGCGGCTTGGTGTGGGTGCCGGTGAGGGCTCGCGGAGGCGGGAGAACTACGTTCTGAGGCCCGGCTCTGCCAAGCTTTTGCCAAGAAAAGTCCCTTCAACTCTTTATGAGTTTATTCCTTAAATCTTAGAAGTAGGAGGGTTAAAGTTGAGCTTTGAAATACTTTCCAGCTCTGATTCTACAGTTGCTAAAATTCCACGGTAATTGCATGTGAAAGCATTTTACAGACTTCAGTATGAGATTATGGATCTTTCTTCATTTGACACTTAATCTTTAAGTGCTTTATTTTTCAGCGTGAAAGATTTTAAAACTGAAAGTGTGTTGAACCACAAACCTAAACCTGTCATTCTCCAGATAAGGAGTAAGGAGGCCAGTGGCATATTGTCTTGGGTCTTTGTGCCCCTCCACAGTCTCTCATGTTAGATCCAGTGGCTTTATATGAATTATCTGATCTCCGTATGTCATTGCATTAGCCTCATTTGATCTGGAGATCATCAGATCCAGTATTTTCCAGTGAGTCTCCAGTCATACCTGTCTAAGCGTGTACATGCCATCTTGAAATCAGTTTAGCCCTACCCACCCCAGAACCTTCCCTCAATCATATATTTGCCTTCTGTGTGACTCCTTTGCATTGCCTGAATTTAGGATTTTCTATTCTCTCTTTCCCTGTTGGAATTTTAGTGAATCTTTTCACATTGTCCTTATTTTTCACACAAAACGAAGCAACGTAAGAAATCTGAGGGTCATTGTGATAAAGGTTTCAGTGTAGTTGCTCGTTGAAGATGTTGCAGGAAGTGAAGCCAGATGTTCTGTACCATATTTTTATACAGTTGGTATGGAAAGAGATCAATGTTATACTTGAAACTACTATATTAAAAATGTTTCTCAAAAAATATTACTTGAGAGATCTAGCATTAAACAGATGTGTTCTAGCAGATATTATGAGGGGATCTTTTTGCTAGATTTGATTACATTGCATTCTTTACATGTTTTTTGGCTTTAAATTTTACTCTATTTGTTTACTATGCTGAGCACTCATGATAGACCTTTTACTATGGTTAGTGTTATTTGCTTTCATTTTATTTTTTTTTTATAACCTGTTTTTCCTCTCCTGTCTACCTGATGATTTTTGAATTGTTTGTCTGTATATAGCTATAGACATAGATGCTACTGGCTTAGATGCAGAAGAGAATGATATTCCAGCAAACCACCGCTCCCCTAAACCCAGTGCAAACAGTGTAACGTCACCCCACTCCAAAGAGAAAAGAATGCCCTTCTTTAAGAAGGTAACATTAACTTCCAAGCTCCCATCTGTCCACCGGCTCAACTGCACTGCGTCACATTCCTAGTCCTGTTGACTGTCTGTGTCCTTTGATAAGCCAATAACATGCATGCTCTGTTATTCTTTGTCTCTTTTCCATGCTGCTGTAGCTAAGCAGAAGCAGAAATCGGTAAGTTTACATTGACATAAGCTGTGTTTATCCTGCCACTGGCATCGTTAGCATTAAATCCTAGTTTTATTCAGTACAATCATTTCTGTCATAAGAAAAGAACCTATCAAACAGCTAATTGAGTCCATGCATTTCAAAAAAAAATTCAGTGAGTGACCTGTTAAAGCACCATTACAGTACTTATCCTTTTTGATGGAATAATACCTACCACCAAGGCAATTCGCTTAAACACTCTAGGATGTCAAACACTGGCGACTCCATATAATGCACCTCTATTGTGCATGCTTATTCTGTCGGTCTTTGTCTCTTTCTTTTTTCTGGAAATTTAACTTACAATCAAGCATATTAGAACCATTATTAGATTCTGATTTATGATATCCAGATACATAGCTTGTGCTAAAAAAAAAAAATTCAATTTTTAATTTAGTCAGTATTTAAACTTCTAATCCACTAGGTGCAAAGTCTGCAGATGACCAAGACCAGTGGAAAACTGCAGGCTTGTTTTGGCGGTTTACTGTGAGTTTTTCCTCTTGTCATATGTAAATACTCTCCCAATGTCCCTGCCTCCCCCATTGGTCAGACTGCACATCTCACCTGTCGGACAGTGAGTCAGTGGCTGTGCGTAGAGCCTTTGCCACCGGCTACCGAGTTGCTACACGGTGATGCGCCTCCTCCCCTGGCTGGAAAGTAGGGTATTCCTTACTCCTGACAAAGCGTTTCCTTCCAGCACATTCTGTGGCTTCAAAGCATTATTTTTTAGGGCTACCCACCCTTCACCCCCCTGACACATGTAATTTCCATTCCTTCCCTTCATTTTCCACACCGCTTTCCACAGCGGGCTATGCTGTCTTTCAGCGTCATAGTTCTAATGTCACGAAGTCTGGCACAACCACAGGGTTATCATGACACAAGGGTGTGGTGTAATGGCCTCCTCTGCCCCAAACTCTCCGTGTCCTAAATGCTTCCCCTCTGCACACAAGCATTTCACTCTGAGGAATTCTAGAGTCCTCGGTGAGGTGTTAGATAATGAACTGTGAAGTTTGTTGTGTTTTTTTTTTAATAAATTATGGTTAATTCAGTAATGGAAGACCTGAGCATTCCAGGCAAAAATTGTAAAACCTGGATTTTTGTGTTAACATTGGAAGTCCCAGCTTGATGTACATCCACAACAGTGGGCCCATCTCTGGCCCTGTCTTCTCATCACACCTAAAACAGCCAAGTGGCTATAGCCTTCATGGTGCGGAAGCCTTGAAAATCACATCATTAAGCCGCACTAAATTTTACAGAGCAGTAACATGAACTAAAACCATGTTCGTCAAGGCAGGATTTTTTTTGGAGAGTTGCCTACTCTTCAATTCCAAAACTTAAAAAATGTTTATCACAATTTTTCCACTAAATGATTGGAACAAAATAAGGTTAGCAGGAAAGGGTGGATAAAAATGATGATGTCATTATCAATAGGGCACAAAGTACTAATATTCCATCAAATAAGGTAATTTCTGTAGTTACCCTATTGATTAAGAAGCTGATTGATTACCAGCATGGGTAACCCTTTGCTAGCTGGCAGTCACAGCTCAAAGGAACCAAAGACCTATCAAATACTGGGCCACTTAATACTTACAGGCTTGAGGTAAAATTTCTTGGTAGCTATTACTAAAATGCATGCAACTTATGTTCCTATTTCCAGTGGTGGAAAAGATATTCTCATACTGAATAGTTATAAGGGCTTGGCTTCGAAACCTTTTCAGTATGATTCTAGGTGGTATAAATGTAATAATAAACATGCTTGCGATGCCTTGGGCACTGGTATTCATTCTTCTTACGTTACTGAGTAAATGGTCAACTTCATTGTAGAGCTCAAAAATGAAACAAAAGCAAAAACAACCTGAGATGCAATGATAAGACTGTTGTCCATGTGTTAGGTTGCTTCTAGAGTGGTGCTTCTGTGGCATTTGTGCTGTCACTGTATTGTTTGTCTTGTTTTGTTTTTATTTTCTGTTTAAAAATGTATTCTACCCTTCTTATTTCTATTAATATTATTTTGAGCAGTAGTTAAAAATTTAAGTTGTAATATCTGACAGCACAGTCACAGTAGTATTTGCTCCCCTTTGATTGTATTTGTCTCTGATGAATGGCGGAATTTCAGATGGAAGCTTTTGATTTTGAAATACTTTTAACTCCCCCCTTAAGCAAGTTTAATACAACTGAAGTTGGAAAGTTTGTTATGGGCAATTTCAAGCAACAATGAAATGTTCTCGAGTAAAAGGCTGATGCAGAGATTACATTCACGTTTGCACATCAGTTTATCAAATTCTTAAAATAGTTTAAAGAGTATTTTTCATCAGTGTGACCCTTAAAATATATTTTTTCAGACACTCCTTAATGCAAAAAGATTCATAAAACAAAGATTTGTTTATCCCAGTGTCTAAGGCCATATCTCTTCTGCATTTAAAAAAAGTCACATACAAGTCAATTTAACAGTTTCTGCTATTGAAATATAAATTTTATATTTATACATTTTAACATAAACAAATTAACTGTTACCTGTTTGAAATTTTTTATTTTAATCATTTTATTTGAAGCGGTTAAGCTGAAAATTTTTGGAAGTTTTAGAAATTGCTGCAAAATTTAGTTCCTTTCCCTGCTCTTCCAAAAAGAAATAAATTATTGTGGAAAGGCACGAATTAGTTATGTAACAGGAACACTTCTTAAACCACTCTTGAGAAGCATAGTAGATAAGCAAGTTGATAATGAACCTTGGAGGCCACTGAAGCATGCTTGAATCTGTTATCACACATTTACCACCTTCTTTCCAAGACACAAAAATTGTTTAAGTTTTTAAGTTCCAAGGTATAGAAACCAAAAATCCAAAAACACGTTAATCACTGAACTGTGAATAGTGACTCTGATGACTGTTTACTGGAATGAGCATGCCTGATAATTTAAACTCTCACAGTAAAATAGGAATTTCCAGGAATTTGGTACAGTTACAACGTTTTAAAATTAGGTTTATCCAGGTAAGACAAACATCTAAGATGAAAAGGTAATATGACCTTTCTTTTCTCTGTAATTAACCATGTCAGGCCAGGTCATTCAACTCTTCAGGAAACTCAAAGCATCTGAAAAACAATATTAACTTCCAGTCAAGCCTAACGCACCTATTTTGCATGAGGCATGTTTCTGTCTGGTCTACCAACTAGTTTTTGTTCAAAAGCAGCACCTCCTGCTTTATGAATTAATACATCAGTAGCATTTCTTGACAGCAAGAAAACTATACACAGTTCAGTAACTTGAAAACTTTAGGAATATTAAACCCACCAGTCTTTGATGGGGTTTATTTAGAAAAGAGGCAAGTAAAAAAATTTGAAATCTCTGGGAAGCCAGTGCCTCAATTACAGAGTTCAGAAAGAGCAGTTTTTGCATAAAAGACTTCAGCTCCCGCTGCCTGCTAACTGGCTGACGCCCTGTCCTCTCTCTGCAGACAGAGCACAGTCCTCCTTATGATGTGGTCCCTTCCATGCGGCCGGTGGTCTTGGTGGGCCCTTCTCTGAAGGGGTACGAGGTGAGCAGCCGTCCTCCGAAACACACGTGACCGTTGCCTGCTGAACTGCTTTGTGACACCACCTCCTTCTCTTGACTCTTGAATTTAGAACTTAAGAGAGCTCATAGCAGCCAAGCATACTGTTTTTCAAGCTATGCTCCACACTGCTTCCTGTTGGTCTGTGTTGTTTCCTTGGCTGTAGCTTTGGAGAGAGAGTCCTGCTAGCTGCAGTTTACTCAGCCCCAGAAAATCGTATTAAAATGGAGAAAGACTGAAAACCACTTGTAATGTAATGTACTGTCGCTTAAACATCAGGATAGGTTCAGGGAACTTTGTCTTTTTAATTGTCATTGTATTGGAGTCAGTGACAGAAAACTGTTTTGTGATAATTTTTCCAAATGTGAGGCCCGGGCTTCCAAATCTTTGAGTAAAATGTCTTGTAATTAGTAATATTTTTATCTTGTCTAAATTTATTGCTTGCTCAATTGCAGGTCACAGATATGATGCAAAAAGCTTTGTTTGATTTTTTAAAACACAGATTTGAAGGACGGTGAGTATCTTGAAATACTGGGTTTTGTGCATTTTGTCTTGAAGATGATAAAAAACCGGGTGGAACAGGCATGTGACCCCAAGAGTCTCCGAAGTCTGTATGGTGTCAGGAAATAAGTTGCATTCAGTTCAGCATGATTCAGTAAATATTTGCCATCTGTGCCCAGCACATCCTCAGCTGTGGATGATCCAGCTCTCTGGTCCTGTCCCTGCATCTGTATACTGAACTTGGCCACATCCCTGCTGACTAGGGTCGTCCTAAAATCATGATCAACTTCCTGTCAGTGCTGCCCAGAAACAATGCTCAATATCCTTCTTCTATTTACTTGCCTACTTTTTAAGACTTTCCTATCACCTTTTCTTTCACCAAAGTTCTAACACCCCCTTCTCATCTCTCTCATCCTGGTGAACTTGCTGCTTATGTCTCTGAGGAAACAGAGGCAAACAGAAGGGACCTTCCAGGAAGTCCCACCACCACACCTGCCCCGCTTCCACTGTTGGCCTGAGCGGTCTGCTTTGCGTGCTCTTACTGTGTCCTGCCAATGACCAGCCCACCCACTTGGGTGCTAGGTTCCATTCCCCATCCCCACCCCAGCACAGCACTCTCTCCTCATCGGTATTTCTCATTCTCATGGAAACTCCACCAGCATATAAAAATGTCATCATTTCCCCCCTTTGATAAAAAAATTTGACCTCATATTCCCTTCTAGCTGTCCTGCTTTTCTCCTTTTCTTTAAGTGATCCATGCCGGCTCCAGTCTCGTGCTCTTGATGCCTGATGGAGTCACGCAGCCATCATTCACACGCAACTAGCCATGCCAGGTGTCAGCGGCTTTGACATTGCTAAATCCAGGGCTGAATCCTGAGTCCTCCTACTTGACGTGGTAGACTACATACTCTGAAATATGTCTGCAACTGTATTTCCTGGCTTGCTTTGTCTCACTTTGTCTCCTTTTTCTCCTTTGCTGGTTCTTTCTCATCAGCTAAACATGTCAGAGAGCCCGGGGCTGAGTCGCTCCCTTTGTCTACACTCACCTTGGGTGATTTTCCTTGGACATCAAGCTTTTAAATAGCATTCCTTTGCTGGTCTTCCCTAACTTCCAGACCCCATCTATCTAACCGCCTTCAGTATAACCTCTGAGGTGTCTGATGGAGTTCTCAAACGCAACCTCCAAACCTCCCCTCAACACCTGCTCCTCTCAGTCTTCCATACCTCAACTGATAGCTTCTTCATTTATCAGTCCTAAGACCCTTCCACCCAAGAGGTCACTGAATTCTCTTCTTTTTCTCTCCTATGTCCCACATCCAAGTGCTGTCGTGTGTATCTTTGAAATATATCAAGCATCTAACCACTTCTCATATCTTTTGCTATCTTTTAGGTCTGAGACACCATCCTCTCTTCCCTGGACTATTATAATCAATACCCTCCTAATCTGTATCCTTGCTTCTATCTTAGACTATTCTCAGTTCAGAAACCTGAACAACCTGTTAAGCCATGAGATAGATCTCATCACTCCTTTGTTCCTATCCACCCAATGAGCTGTTTTATTCAGAGTGAAAACTAATTTTTACAGTGGCCTATGAAAGACCCTCCATGGCCTGACCATCCACACTTCTACCCCCACCCCCTTCCTTTGACTATAATTCTTGCCACTCTCCCCTTCGCTCATTCTGCTCCTGCCACATTGCCTTATGTTTTTCCATGAGTGCTCCAGCCAGCCAGGTATGTGCCCACCTCAGGGCCTTTGCACTTGCAGTCTCTGTGCTAGGAACACTTTTTCCTCTGTCCCTATGCACATGCACAGGCACATGCATGCATGTACACACACAACATACACATGCATTCTTCCTTCTTTTTTCCAAATGACTCTTTTATCTATTTTATTAATTTTATTTGTGTCATTCTCCCACACTTAGTATGAACTCCATGAGGGCAGGGATTTTTTCATCTTATTAATTTTATTTGTGTCATTCTCCCACACTTAGTATGAACTCCATGAGGGCAGGGATTTTTTCATCTGCTTTGTGAACTTTTGTGTTCCCAGTGCCTGGAACTGTGCTGAGTGAACAATGAGTGGGTGAGTGTTGAATGAATGTTTCCTGTATACTCCCTGCTAAAGAAATGCAGCAGTGTTAAGGCTGTTGTCTTTGTCTGTGAGCTCAGGTATAAACCTAAATTGAAACCCTGAGCAGTAAAAATATAAAGTGTAAATGAAAGGCTTAGCACATGTGTGTCCAAGGTGCAGGTAGCATAAAGGGAGGGAGTAACTGAGGGATGTCATCGTCCGGGAAGGGTTTTCCAATGGTCCCTAAGACCCCAAGTAAATTAGGAGAAGGGCATGTCCAGCAGAGGCTGTAAAGTGTGGACGCATCAAGGTGTAAGGCAGGTGTCCCAGAGGTCTTCAAACCAGGTCTCTAGGCCAGGAGTGACTGGTGACGTCGGGGCCATACCCAGTGGACTGTTAATCAGTGGACTTAATCCTCTGTCTCTGTCTCCCAGTCTCCCCCTTTAAATCGCTGCAGCATATATTAATCAGATAGAGCTTTTTCTCTGTGCTAGGCACGGTGAGGAGCAAAATCAGACAAGCTAACTTACAGTCTATTGAAAGGCAGTCTTGAGTCAAATAATCACTGGACACCATGGTCAAAGTTAGGCCAGTTCCTGAAGCATCAAAGATACAAGAGTCTAAACTAGAAACTTCAAAATTTAAACTAAGAGTAGCTCAGAAGGCACCTGAGAACATCTAGGGCTGGTTTGTATTTCTGTATTTCTCACGAGATAAATGCAGTGCCTCTGTCCTCTACATTTCTCTCTTTCTGCCATTCTGACAGCACAAGTAAAGTAGGTATTATCTGTATGTTTCAATGTTGTCTAGATTTCCTACGATAGTAGTTCTCCCTTGATCACACCTGTTCCCACACCATTTCTAATTTCTGTTTACTGTCAGCGAGAGAGGCAAGGACAAAGAGGGAGACTTTCACAGCAAGACAAATATTGTTAGTGATGAGGCAAAGAACTGAAACAGAAAAAGGAACACAAACTATGTTTCAAAGCATAAAAAGACTTTCTAATCCAGATCTACCTAATTAAATGTTCCTGATTAGATTTTTTGTTTTTCATAACTTTATGGAATTTTTTTAGTTTGTGCCAGGAAACACAGCCTTTGGCTTGGTCCAAGGCCATCAGGCGCTGGCCGAGTATAAAAGGCATACCTCTGGTCCAGACCACTTAGCTTCACCTCGTTATTCTTAGCTCTGTCATTTATCACAATTTGCATTTGTGTCCATGAGTATACACACCCAGAAAACTCTGCTAGGCAAGGCACTATGCTTTTCATGAGTGAGTTTCCCGCTGCCCTTTCCTAAATGTCAGAGACGCAGAAATGAGACGGAATTTCCGGACTTACTAATTCTATTTAAACCCAGTAAGCTTTGAATTTGGAAGATTGATTCCGGCCACAGGGTGTATCTTGGACCCCTGTTCTAAAGTGTCAGCCGTCCAGAATGATTTCATTTAAGAAGCAAATAAACAAAATATCTGAATGTTGTATCGATTCACTGTTTCTGACCAGAAGTAACTTCCATATGGCTTTATTAGCGGACATGCCTCAGCTCATCTAACTCAAGCTCTAAGCCTGTGATCACCAATTAAAGACGCTCAAAGGAATTAGTAGGGTCCATAAGATACAGTTTCAAAAAGCCATGCAAAAATTTAGCTTTTTTACCCATGGCAAAATATCCCAAGTTCTTGAATCATTAAATGTCTGCTTTTGGCCAGCTAAGACAGCAACACAACAGACACTGGAAACTCACCAAATGCAGCAAGTTCATCCATATACGTGTAATCCTAAAAGGAAAAAAATGAATTACTCCTTAATTATCTCTTATAAACTAAATTTACTTTTAAAAATTTAAAGCCTAAGAGGGAGAAAATATGAAAGGAGGTATTCATGAAAAAACTCTTGATAGAAATTCTTTTGTTTTTAAACCTAGTTAAGTTCATTTGTTGAAGCCCTGGAGAGTCGTCAGAATCATGACCCTAGTCATTAAGTAATGTAAATGTGTCACGTCAGAGAAAAGATGATAAATCATCTTTTTTTCTGTTGTGTGCAGCAGAGCAGCCCATTTAAAACCAGATCCACCCTAACCAACCGTGTCATGTAAACAAAGCAATCTTTGGATTCACCTTATAGGACAATGACAGGTAAATTAACAAGGAAATTGAGGACAGAAAGGAAAGCTACCATCGGTGATGAATTTGGTTTTCCTCCCAGTGACTGAAAATGTTGGCCCTCAGCATTGAAGTGTTTGGAATGTCAGTTAAATGGCTGGAGGGATATGTACAGTCTTGAATCTTCTGCAAGGGAAGCTTATTGGAAATCAATAATCCTGGGAAGTGTTACATCACTACTTTTTATTTTGTCACGTGGGAAATTTGCTTAGATGTGAAATAGCTTATAAACTGGTGGTTGTCTACCCTGGATGCACATTAGAATCACCTGCATTACTTTAAAAATAAAACAAAAACCAGGGCTTAGGTACCACCCATGACTAACAGAAACCAAATCTTCAAGGTGGGACCTGGTGTAACTTTAAAAGCTTATATGGCAGTTTTTCTGTACCACAAGGGTTCAGAACAATTACTCTCAACTGAATTGTCCCAGGTTTGGCTCCTAGGATTTCAAGGTCTTTTGGCAGACTCCCAAGCAGTGACCATTCCCAAAGCCTAACTTTAGGAGTTGAAATAGGATGGGGGCCCATCTTCACACAGCCTCCAAAGCTAACTACCGAAGCGGGCAGTAGAAGCCCCACTGAGCAGTACCATGTGCGGAAAGGACCAAGCCACAAGGAGGAAGCTGTGCCGTTACAGAAACCCTGTCTTCCAGCTGAGCCACTTCCCCGTAGGCTGACTGTGAGGTGCCTCTGCCTTGTCCATCTTGGCACCATTGTACCCCAAGCATGGTGCCCATCGCGGGGCAGCCTGCCTGCCTTCCGGTGCGTGTCCAGACTCTTCAGAGGCACAGGTCCGGACCCTGGTCATAGCAGCGTCTGGGTCGAGCTCACTGTCCTAGGACACTGCCCAGGGGTCTCTCCCCTCTGCCTGGAACACTCCACCCACAATACCCATACGGCTCCCTTCCTCACCTCCCTCAGGCCCCTGACCAGAGGTCACCTTTCCGGAAAGGTCTTCCCTGAACCCAGATACTACGGTCTATCCTCACTGTCCTGTATTATTTCTAATGACATTTATTATCACCTGACAGACAGGTGCTTCTCTGCACCCACAGAAATTTGAGTTCCATGAAAGCACCCCCACGGTTGGCCCACAGCAGGCACTCAGTGAGTCTGTGTTGGGTGAATGACTCCCTCTTAGCCCTGCAGGGGCTCTGCTTGAGGGGAGTACTTGACCCGCATCCCAGCAGAGACTTTCAGATTCACAGCCCTCCACTGTGACACCCATCCCCAAATAAATAAAAGCATTTTAAACAATTATCAAGCACTGGATGTTCCCGATTTCACTTGCGAATGCACCGTTGTTTTAAGATTTTTGTTTTGTCTGTTTTCATATTGTATATAAAATAAAATGCATATCTTACTGTACAGCTTGATGAATCTTGACGTGTGTGCACTCGTGTAACCATTGCTCCGATCAAGATACCAAGCATTCTAATTGATTTTCCCCCTTCACCTATTTCACCCATTCTTCCCACCCCTCTCCTACGGCAACCACCAGTCTGTTCTCTGGTGTTTGAGTCTATTTCACAGCTGTTTGTTCATTTGTTTTGCTTTTTGGATTCTACATAAGGGTATTATCATACGGTTATCTGTCTTTCTCTGTTTGACTTACTTCACTCAGCATGATGCCCTCTAGGTCCATCCTTGTTGTCACGGAGGGAAAGATTTCATTCTTTTTTTAATGGCTGAGTAACATTCTATTGTGTATGTACACAACACATCTATCAATGGACACTTAGGTTGCTTCCATATCTTGGTTATTGTAAATAATGCTGCAGTGAACATAGAGGTGCATATATCTTTTTGATTAATTATTTTCCTTTGGGTAAATTCCCAAAAATAGAATTGCTGGGTCATATGGTATCTCTATTTTTAATTTTCTGAGAAAATTCCGTACTGCTTTCCATAGTGGCTGCACCAATTTGCAGTCCGACCAGCAATGAACAAGGGTCCCCTTTTCCTCACATCCTCACCAGCATTTGTTATTTCTCGTCTTGTTGCTATTAAGCATTCTGACTGCTGTGGGGTGATACCTCATTGTGGTTTTGCTTTGCATTTCTCTGTTGATCAGTGATATTGGCCATCTGTATGTCTTCTTTGGAAAAATGTTCAGGTCCTCCGCTCATTTTTTAATTGGGTTATTATTGTTTGGTGTTGAGTTGTGTGAATTCTTTATATATTTGGAGTGTTAGCCCCTTATCAGATACATCATTTGCAAAATATATTCTCCCACACAGTACGTTGCCTTTTCATTTTGTTGATGGTCTCCTTTGCTATGCAGAAGCTTTTTAGTTTGATGTGGTCTCACGTGTTTATTTTTGCTTTCGTTTCCCTTGCCTGGAGAGACACATCTGGAAAAACATTACTAATACTCATGTTCAAGAGTGTACGGCCTATGTTTTCTTCTAGGAGTTTTATGCTTTCAGGTCTTAAATTTAGGTCTTCAGTCCATTTTAAGATTTTTTTTCTGTATCGTGGAAGATAGTGATCCAGTTTCATTCTTTTGTATGTATCTGTCCAGTTCTCCGAGTACCATTTATTGAAGAGACTGTCTTTTCCCTGTTGTATATTCTTGCCTCCCTTGTCATATACTGACCAGATAAGGCATGGGTTTATTTGTGGACATTCCCTTCCTTCAGTCTAGGTGCCTATTCCTGGGCCACTGCCCCCCTGTCTTGATTACAGCTTTGTAGTACAGTTTGAAATTAGAACACACACACACACACACACACACACCCTGCTTGGTTGTTTTTTCTCAAGATTGCTTGGGCTGCTTGGATCACTCATTGAACGCATTGTGAAATAACAATAAAACTATTTTTAATTGATGGGTTTGCTGTCTCTTTTCTGGTTATTGCTTTATACATATTTAATAAATTTTTCATCAAAGTACAAAAAGCTTGAAAGTTAAATAGACTTGGTTTTTTTAAGAATAGGAGTTCCACTCAGCAATAAAAAAGGGAATGAACTACTGATACGCACAACAATGTAGCTGAATCTCAAATCCATTATGCTAAATCAAAGAACCTTGACTTAAAAGGCTACGATATTCTGGACAAGGCAAAACTATAGGGACAGAAACAGTTCTGTGGTTGCCAGGTGCCAGGTGGTGGGGAGGGATGATTATAAAGGAGGCTCAAGGCGGCTTGGGGAGGTAGTGGGGTCATTCTGTATTACGACTTTATGAATAATACATCTATGAATTGGTCCAAGCTTATGGAGCTGTACACCAGAAAGAATACATTTTATGGTATATAGAAAAACAAATAAATTTCTTTGCAAAAGTAGTATCTTTCCACACTACCAAATGCCCTGCTCTCCAGATGGCCATTTTTCACTCTTAGCTGTGTATTTCAGTATTTACTCGTTGCCTCTAAGTAACGTTCTTGGTTCCTATGTGGGTTCTTCATGTTAGGCGTTACTGATTACCTTCCCACCATGAAGAATATTGAGCTTTTGTGCGTATTTTCCCGTCTCTACCATACACACACCTGCACACATCTCATCCTCCAATCTCCTAACAGTTAAGTCCTAATTTGGGCTGGCTCTGCATTTAGTATTTATTAGGACCATGTAAATACTCAAATGGGCCCTTTCGTACACTATTCTTTTTCTTGTGTGTCGTCTTTGTGGTTTCCATGAGATATTTTACTTTTTACTTGCTTAATATTCTATATTTGTGGCTCTAATTCAGCCCCACATTCTCCTCAATTACAGATCTCTTCACAATATATTATGTGCTAACATTTTTTGTTTGGAAAATATAGTCGCCATTTATATTTAATAGACAAGTTTTAGGCATGTTTTTCAATCTCCTTTCATTCAATTAATAACCTCAAGTCTTCTGTTACTTTTTCCCCAACAGGATATCCATCACAAGGGTCACCGCTGACATCTCATTAGCCAAACGCTCAGTGTTAAACAACCCCAGTAAGCATGCAATAATAGAAAGGGCCAACACGAGGTCAAGCTTAGGTAAGTCCCTGCAATACTGATGAGCTTAAGCTACTTAAATGTTTCTCTCTGGAGGCTGCCAAGGAGGTCTAACTAGATGGTAATTCCATGTGTCGTGGAGCACAGAAGAAAGAGACACATGATGCTAATAACTGGTGCTACAGTCTTTTTGATTTCATG
>JAQQAC010009376.1:5461250-5503107 GCA_029783875.1 Phataginus tricuspis | reverse complement strand
AGGCTTTCTCAAGGAGCTAAGCCTCAGCCAGACTTGGAACATGAGAGGTTCAAGCCAAGAAAAAAGGGAGAGAGGTGAAGGTGATTGGGATTTAAACAAGGGCAATAAGTAGCTTCTGGAAAATGTAGGTGCTTTACTTCAGCTGAATGTATGGCTTAAAAAGAGGGAGATGACACCACAGGGAGGGGTAAGAGGAAGATACTAAGGAATCTGAAGCGTATCCTTAAGGCATTATGGAACCATGCATGCATTTATTCGTTCATTTAATAAATACCTGAGTAGCAACCATGTGCTAGGCGTAAAAGTACTGGGAACATAGAAGGAAAGGACACCAAGTCCAAACTCTAATAGAATATTTTTTTCCATAGGGAAGACATGGGCAAAACAGAAGCAACTGCAGACAGATATAGGTAAATAGATGGTCAGTGGCTGCTGAGTCCAAACAGGGCAGGCCAACGGGTAAAGTGTAGGCTGAGGACAGTGTGGGGAAGTGAGGAGGCCTCTCTGAGGAGGTGTCATTGTGGCAGAATGATTTATGTTGTGAATTCTTCAGCCTTACAGTTACCTATGGCAAGTGTTCTGGGCAGAGGAAACTGTAAGTGCAAAGGCCCTGAGCAGGAGTAGGGTGTCTGATGTGGTTAAGGGATAGGAAGGAAGCCAGTGTGAGTGGAGTGGAATGACAGGGGAGATGAGATCAGAGAGACTGGAGAGCTGATCTTGTAGGACTTTGTGAGCCCTTTGTTGTGTATGTGATCGGCAGCTGCAGGAAAGCCGAAAAGTGACCCCATGTGACTTATGTTAGAAGGATCACTGACAGCATTGAGAAGAAACTGATGGAGCTGGTGCCTTTATTAGTAGCAGCAGGGTAGAGATGGGTAAGACCTGGACAGAGGGTTATTTAGGAAGCTGTTGTCAGGATTCAAGTTAGAGAGTAAGAGAGGCCTGAAACTAGACAAATGAAGAGGGATGAGTAGAACAAAAGGAATCCAGAGTGAGTCAGGGCTTGGCTACTTGCTGAATGTGGAACATGGAGGAAACTCCAGCATGATGTCTGTGCTAGCTTTGAGGAAACAGGTGATTGATGGTTATTCTGGAGACAATGGGCTCAGAGTGAGGAACTTGTTCGCGGAAGTACGCCGGGAGGAGGGTAAGATGGCTTCATCTGTAACACTGGATTTGCAGTGTTACTGAGCTTCCAATATCTAGCAGGCAACTGTGTATACAGATCTGGAGATACACACATCTCACAATTCTGGAGGCTGAAAGTTCACCATGAATGGGTCGGCAGGTTCGTTTGTCTCAAGACCTCTGTCCTTGACTTTCAAATGGCCCCCTTCTGTGTCTTCCCATGGCCTTTCCTCCATGTGTGTGCATCCCTGGTGTCTCTTTCTCTTCTGAGAACACCAGACGTATTGATAGAGGATCCCATCCGATTAGCCTCATTTTACTTACATCACCTCTTTGAAGGCCCTCTCTAGTTACGTGGACTAGAACCTGCCACATGACCCTGTTTAACTCCACCTCTTGAAAGGCCCTATCTCCAAACAGGGTTCCATTCTAAGGTACTGGAGGTTAGGACTTGAACATGGGAATTTTTTTTTTCTCTTTTTTTGTAGGAGGCAACAATTCAACCCGTAACATTGTCTCATTCAGGCCTTCTGCCTGCCATGGAGCATTTTGCACCTGCTCTTCCTCCTGCTTTGAATGCACTTCCCTCCCGACTCATGCCTTTGTATTGCTTGAAGAGCTGTCATTTTACATTCACTAGGTGGTACACTATTAATGTTTTTCTCACTCGTTTATAAGCCCTGTGAGTTCAGGATTGGATCTCTACTGGCTCATCATTGCTTCCCCAGTACATACTGTAGTGACTGGCACAAAGTAAGTGCTTAGTAAAAAATTACCAGATATGTGGATGGTCTTTGACACTGCCTGCCCCCTGCCCCCAATTTCATGAACTTTGTGTTCATGCAAACTTGGAAAGTGGCTTTGTATTCAGTGTTTGTTGTACATCACAAATGGATGCTTTTTCCAGGGCCAACAAGTTCTTTATTGTGGTATCCTTTTGAGCTATAGTTTTGCTGACATTAAGGATATATTAAAGTTTAGGGGGAAGGAGAATTATTGCTACTTTACTGCCCCATAAGAGGATAAAATATCTGTATTAAAGTATCAACACTAAAATCTTTGCTTATATTAAAGTCAATTTTCTAACTCTTTAAACCAATAAGTCTGCATGATAGATTCTCTGTGATGTTATTTTTAAAAAGTGTTAGAACGTCAAAGGGCTGAGTAACATCAGTGCTCACGTGCAGCATTTGTGAGCAGCTGGAGTGTGTTCTGGAGGAAGGTGAGCGACGAGCTGAGTTTGGGGCAGGGACACCTACTAAGAACTTCTTTAAAGCCTGGAACTTCTGTTGATCTATAGGTGGGTAGGGGTGAACATGGGGAGGTTATTTTAAAAGCATCTATTTTTCTTGTATATATTTAAAAGAATTAAATTAGACAATTTACCTCAATAGATTAGACCAATTGCAGCAATTTTCTTTCTTTCAGAAAGGCTTAGAGAGCCAGTACATTGAAGAGGTAAGACAAAAAGGAAGCATTTGTTTTTTGCCCAAGTTTTAGAAAAGATTTTCTGCATAGACAAAAGTACAGTACATTGCTTTGGAGTTATTATGCTAATTTACCACTGTATGATACGAAGAAAAAGAAAACTGAAAACAATGTGAAGCTTTAAGGACATACTCAGATAGCTAGGGTGGGTGGTACAGGACTTTATTGCATGTATAGACAGCTTGATACAGGTTAATGAGAGTTCTAACCTTTTTTATCACTTGTAGTATTAGTTGAGCATAATTTAAAACATTTATATTAGCTGTTATTCCTACCTCTAAACTTGGTAAATGCAAATAAAGAGCATTATACTCTTAGAAATAAAAACACTACTTCAATTTGAATAGTAAAGGGTATAGTGATAGTTATGTGCCAATTCCAAATCCAGATTTTAAAAAATAATGAATTAAGATGATCACATTAGTGCTTTATAAAAAGATTTCATCTTGGAATTTCTTTAAAATGCCCGAATTTATACTGTCTTCAATTATGGTTTTGGTTTTACCCAAAGCAGTATTCCAGGGACAGATCAATGTAGGAAAATATGGTACATATTTGTACCACAGGATGGCAAAAGTCTATGTACCAAAAGTGGGAAAGTATTGAAAAGATCAAACAGTAAAGGAAGCCAAAGCTCAACTGAGCTGTGCACATGGCAACAGTGACAACTGAGAGCGTGCAGAGAGTAAGGAAAGGCACTTGCTTTGTGTGTTAGCAACAAAAGTGGTAAGATAATAATGTTTTCCGCTTGGTATTTTAAACCCAGTTACAGAGCCAGCTTAGATAATTTAATAAATTTGTCACTCCTTGTGGTAGTGGAACTACGTTGATTGTGATGGTGGATACACATGTGAAAAGTTGTATAGAGCTAAATACACACATCCACCCAAGTACATGAGGAAGTCTGAATAAACTGGCAGATTGTATGACTATCCTTACTGTGATATTGTACTATATTTCTGCAAGATGTTTCCATTGGCGAAACTGGGTAAAGGGTACAAGTGATATCTTTATAATTTCTTTTTTTTTTTTTTTAGTTTGGATTTTTTTTTTTTACAATTTATTTTGGTATCATTAATCTACAGTTACATGTGCAATATTATGGTGATTAAACTACCCACTTCATCAGGTCCCCCCCACAAACCCCATTACAGTCACTGTCCTTCAGCATAGTGAGATGCTATAGAGTCACTACTTGTCTTCTCTGAGTTGTATAGCCCTCCCCGTGCCCCCGCTACCTTACGTCTGCTAATCGTAATACCCCTTTTACCCTCTTATCCCTCCCTTCCCACCCACTTTCCTCAGTCTCTTTCCCTTTGGTAACTATTAGTCCGTTCTTGGGTTCTGTGAGTCTGCTGCTGTTTTGTTCCTTCAGTTTTTTTCTTTGTTCTTATACTCCACAGATGAGTGAAATCATTTGATACTTGTCTTTTTCGGCTTGGCTTATTTCACTGAGCATAATACCCTCTAGCTCCATCCATGTTGTTGCAAATGGTAGGATTTGTTTTCTTCTTATGGCTGAATAATATTCCATTGTGTATATGTAACACATCTTCTTTATCCATTCATCTACTGATGGACACTTAGGTTGCTTCCATTTCTTGGCTATTGTAAATAGTGCTGCGATAAACATAGGGGTGCATATGTCTTTTTGAAACTGGGCTGCTGCATTCTTAGGGTAAATTCCTAGGAGTGGGATTCCTGGGTCGAATGGTATTTCTATTCTGAGTTTTTTGAGGAACCTCCATACTGCTTTCCACAATGGTTGAACTAATTTGCATTCCCACCAGCAGTGTAGGAGGGTTCCCTTTTCTCCACATCCTCACCAACATTTGTTGTTGTTTGTGTTTTGGATGTTGACCATCCTCACTGGTGTGAGGTGATATCTCATTGTGGTTTTAATCTGCATTTCTCTGATGACCAGCGATATAGAGCATCTTTTCATGTGCCTGTTGGCCATCTGAATTTCTTCTTTAGAGAAGTGTCTATTCATGTCCCCTGCCCATTTCTTAATTGGATTATTTGCTTTTTGTTTGTTAAGGTGCGTGAGTTCTTTATATATTTTGGATGTCAACCCCTTATCAGATGCATCATTTATGAATATATTTTCCCATACTGTAGGATGTCTTTTTGTTCTACTGATGGTGTCCTTTGCTGTACAGAAGCTTTTAAGCTTGATGTAGTCCCATTTGTTCATTTTTGCTTTTGTTTCCCTTGCCCGGGGGGATATGTTCATGAAGAAGTCACTCATGTTTATGTCCAAGAGATTTTTGCCTATGTATTTTTCTAAGAGTTTTATGGTTTCATGACTTACATTCAGGTCTTTGATCCACCTTGAGTTTACCTTTGTGTATGGGGTTAGACAGTAGTCCAGTTTCATTCTCTTACATGTAGCTGTCCAGTTTTTCCAACACCAGCTGCTGAAGAGGCTGTCATCTCCCCATTGTATATCCAAGGCTCCTTTATCAAATATTAATTGACTGTATATGTTTGGGTTAATGTTTGGATTTTCTATTCTGTTCCACTGGTCTGTGGGTCTGTTTTTGTGCCAGTACCAAATTGTCTTGATTACTGTGGCTTTGTAGTAGAGTTTGAAGTCAGGGAGCGTAATTCCCCCTGTTTGATTCCTCCTTCTCAGAATTGCTTTGGTTATTCGGGGTCTTTTGTGGTTCCATATGAATTTTTGAGTTATTTGTTCCAGTTCATTGAAGAAAGCTGTTGGTAGTTTGATAGGGATTGCATTGAATCTGTAGATTGCTTTAGGTAGTATAACCATTTTGACAATATTTATTCTTCCTAGCCAAGAGCATGGGATGCATTTCCATTTGTTAGTGTCCTCTTTAATTTCTCCTAGGAGTGTTTTGTAGTTTTCAGAGTACAGGTTTTTCACTTCCTTCGTTAGGTTTATTCATCGGTATTTTATTCTTTTTGATGCAATTGTGATTGGAATTGTTTTTCTGATTTCTCTTTCTGTTAGTCCATCATTAGTGTATAGGAAAGCAACAGATTTCTGTGTGTTAATTTTGTATCCTGCAACTTTGCTGAATTCAGATATTAGTTCTAGTAGTTTTGGAGTGGAGTCTTTAGGGTTTTTCATGTACAGTATCATGTCATCTGCAAATAGTGACAATTTGACGACTTCTGTACCAATCTGGATGCCTTGTATGTCTTTGTTTTGTCTGATTGCCGTGGCTAGGACCTCCAGTACTATGTTGAATAACAGTGGAGAGAGTGGGCATCCCTGTCTTGTTCCCGATCTTAGATGAAAAGCTTTCAGCTTCTCACTGTTAAGTATGATGTTAGCTGTGGGTTTGTCATATATGGCCTTTATGATGTTGAGGTACTTGCCATCTATACCCATTTTGTTGAGAGTTTTAATCATGAATGGATGCTGAATTTTGTCAAATGCTTTTTCAGCATCTATAGAGATGATCATATCTTTATAATTTCTTAAAACTGCATGTGCATCTAGAAATGCCTCCTTAACAGTTTCAATTAAAGCTAATCACTGATACAGCACCAAGGACAACAAACCTGAGTGACCATCTAGTCCAGTGGTTCTCAAACCATACAGCGTTACAGGCTCTCCAATCTGTTAAAAAGCCCACCAGGTGGTCCACTGTGTGCTGAAGTTTGAGAATGACTGATCTTGTTCAAGCCGATTGTTACTGGGCTGCAGTTAACATGGGGGTACAGATATCTTTTCAAGTTAGTGTTTTCATTTCCTTTGAATACCCAGAAGTGGAATTGCTGGGTCACATGGCCACGTTTTCCATGGTGGCTTCACCAGTTACATTCCCACCAAGAGTGCACAAGGATTCCCTTTTCTCCTCATCCTCACCAAAACTTGTCTTTTTTATATTAGCCATTCTAACAGATGTGAGGTGATAAATCACTCTGGTTTTGACTGGCACTTCTCTGATTAGTGATGTTGAGCACCTTTTTGTGTACGTGTTGGCCACTTTGTATGTCTTCTGTGGAAAAATGTCTGTTCAGATCTTCTGCCCATTTTTTTTATTAAGATGTTTTGTTTTTTGCTTTGTTTTTTTACTTTAGAGTTGAGTTCTTTATAAATGTTGGATATTAATCCCTTACCAGATATATGATTTGCAAATATTTTCTCCCATTTAGTAGACCACCTGTTCATTTTGTTGTTTCCTTTGCTGTACAGCTTTTTAGGTTGATATAGTCCCACATTATTTTGTTCTTGTTGCTTTTGCTTTATCAGAACATTTAGATATTTTTTTGTATAGTGATTTACAGTATCAGACAAACTATCTCAGACCTATGTCGAGGAGCTTACCGCGTGCTTTATTCTAGTTTTATGGTTTCAGGTGTTATGTTGAAGTGTTTAATACATTTTGAGTTGATTTCTGTGTGTAGTTTCATTCTTTTGCTTGTGGTAGTCCAGTTCTACCATTAACATTTATTGAAGAGACTTTTCTACATTGTATGTTCTTGGCCACCTTTGTCATAAACTAATTGACCATGTATGCATAGGCTTATTTCTGGACTCTCTGTTCCACTGACCTTTTTGTTTTTATGCCAATACCTTACTGTTTTACCATATAGCTTTGCAATAGGTTAAAATCAGGAAGTGTGATATCTCCAGCTTTGTTATTATTTCTCAAGATTGCTTTGGCTACTTGAGGTCTTTTGTGGTTCCATACAAATTTTAACATTATTTTTTTCTATTTCTGTAAAAAATGCCATTAGGATTTTGATAGGGATTGCACTGAATCTGTAGATCATTTGGTAGTGTGGAAATTTTATTAATGCTTCCAATGTTTGAGCATGGAATATCTTCCATTTGTGTCATCTTCAGTTTCTTTCACTGGTATCTTATAGTTTTCAGTGTACAGCTTTTCCACTTCCTTGATTTACATTTATTCCTAGATATTTTCTTGTTTTATGTAATTGTAAATGGGATGTTTTTTAAACTTCTCCTTTTGATGCTTCATTATTAGTTATGGAAATGCAGTGTTCTTTGTATAGTGATTTTGTATACTGCAACTTTACTGAATTTGTTCTAACAATGCTTGGTGCAGTCTTTAGGGCTTTCTATATATAATATGTCATCTGCAATTCTATGTCATGAGTTTTACTTTATCTCTTCCAATAGTATATTGAATAAAAGTGGTAATAGAGGGCATCCTTGTCTTAGTCCCGATCTTAAAGGAAAAGCTTCAGCTTTTTACCACTGACTATGCTGTTAGCTGTAGTCTAGTCATAACCCTGTGAGGTAGACGATTACTGACTTGCCTTTTATGGAAAAATATACTGAAATTCTCTTCAGGAATTTTTCGCATGCATCCAAATACTTAAGAGGAATTAAAAGGCATTTTCCAGGCCTGGCAGTCTCATGGGTGTGGCTCTCCATTACTGCAGGGGGCACTGCAAGCTGCATGTTATGTTATAGGCCTTTGCTGCTCACTACAGTAGCTTTTGTATATTTAACTTTTAACTATTTCATTAAAAAAATGTAGTTGCTCAAGCGCTCAACAGTCACATGTGGCTAGCAACCGGACGGCATTAATAGATATAAAATATTTCCATCAAACAGAAGATTCCATGGAACAGTCCTGTTTTAGAGTCCGGGGAAATCATGGAGAAATAAATGAACTGAATATTCTTGGCCTTCAAATAGATTCTTAGATGTGTGACACTTAAGTTTTCTCTTATAGTCTGGCTTTCTGTAGTGCTTCCTCCAATATTTTTGAGACATGAATGTTGTGGGATCATTCACCTGTTGGTAGAAAATATGAAAAGTGTTTCCGGAGAAGTTTGTTTTGGATACTCCTAATGTCTCTCCTGTTTTATGTTGTATTGCATCTTGCTAATAAACACACTTAGAAAGCGTACCAGTCGGAGACAGAAACCCAGAGTAAGCCCAGGCACTAAAGGGAAGGCTGGCACGGTTGCTAGGGTAAGTGGTCAGACATAAACACATGAAAGATACTTTATAAAATTTTTATGAAATGATTTCAAAGTGAGGTTTTATAGCACAAAAAAATGTCAGCCAAGAGAGCCAAAATTTTCAGCTCTCACACACAGTGTTATACTGGGGATGAATCTTATAGCTGGTTGAAAGAGGAATTCTCTAAATTCTATAGGTGTCTGGAGAAACAGCTCTCTCCAAAGGATACCTTTTATCAGCTTTATTGCCTGTAAACATTAGTCTTATGGCTGGCCTACCTGCCTTCCTTCTGAAGAAATACTGTAACATTTTACTTTATCTCAATTTGATCTAAAAATATATATATTGTACCTTAAGTAATAAGACTCTGCTTAACCTTTTATAGCGGAAGTTCAGAGTGAAATCGAAAGGATTTTTGAACTTGCCAGAACGTTGCAACTGGTAGTCCTTGATGCAGACACTATTAATCATCCAGCTCAACTTAGTAAAACCTCTTTGGCCCCTATTATAGTATATGTGAAGATTTCTTCTCCTAAGGTAAGTAGGATAATCAAACTTTACTAAAATTAAAGAGAAACAGTAGTCAAAAAATTTAAGATTCATATAAGCAAAGCCTAGTTACTAGTTTTATGCTTGAAACAGATATTACCAAAGTGTGGTCCATGGAGGCTCCAAGATGCTTGCAGACAGTACAGAAGGTTGTAACTCTTCCCATAATAATACTAAGACATTTTTCACTGTTTTGATATTTGCCCTGATGGTTAAAATTGCTAGTGTCTAAGCATGAGTCAAGACTGCTACCAGACAGTACTAGCAGTTATATTCTCCACCACCAGGTACTCATATTTTAAAACAAAATCAATAACCCACTTTCTGTAAGAATGTCCTGATGAAATAGTAAATTGATAAATTACTTTTAAGTACAAGCCTTTTTAGTATTCTGTGTAATATATTAAAAGTTTTTCAGCTGCATACCAAAATTAGTTATTCTAAGCATAGGCACTGGTGTGATGATTCAAGTTGTAAACTAAACAAACCACTTTTTTATAGAGAACAACACCATATTTTCTTTTAATACTATTCAATTTCTTGCATTTTTTTTAACAATTTATTTTATTTTAGTATCATTAACCTACAATTACATGAGCAATATTGTGATGATTAAACTACCCCCTTCATCAGGTCCCCCCCACCAACCCTATTACAGTCACTGTCCATCAGTGTAGTGAGATGAGAATCACTACTTGTCTTCTCTGAGCTGTACAGTCCCCCCGTACCCCCCCACCCTATGTCTGCCAATCGTAATGCCCCTTTTACCCTCTTATCCCTCCCTTCCTGCCCTTCTTCCCCAGTCCCTTTCCCTTTGGTAACTATTAGTCCGTTCTTGGGTTCTGTGAGTCTGCTGCTGTTTTGTTCCTACAGTTTTTTTTCTTTGTTCTTATACTCCACATATGAGTGAGACACCATATTTTTATTTGAAAGAACTGACATGCTATACTCATTCAAAAGTGGGTTTGGTAGGTCTTCAAAATAACTAATTGCATTTGTTAACAATGATAAAACTCAGGAAACCTGGTGTTTTAAATATACAAACATTTGAGAGACCTGAAGAACTCAATGAACTATTATTTCCAAATGATTAATGAATGATGTTACAAGTCACGAGGTTCCAACTTTAAGACCAATGGATTTTAATGTTAAGAATGAGAAACATTCGTTGATACAGTTTCAGATTTCACATGGCAGTGAACACTTAACACACAGTGTTTAAAAACTACCACTTGTTGAATTTAATATAGTATCAACAATTACCTAAAAATCCTACTAAATTCTTTTCTGAATTACTTATCTATAGGAGGCTGGATTTTCTTCACATATTTCAATGAAAACAATGCACTGTATCAGGTTATACTTAGAAGCAGATAGGAGACATACCTTCTACTAACCCAGACAGAGAAATATGCAAACAAATGTAGCTATTTTTTTATTAAAATAATATATGCTAATATGTAACAGTTTTATTATAAATGTTTAAATTTCTCAGATATAGTCTAGATAAATAAAAGCTCTTTGGGGTTACTCAATTTTTTAAAACAAAGTTGATAACTGCTAGCTATCTTTTTTTAAAGCTTTCAACTGAGATTTAATTTTGCAGATAATCTTACATATATTTTACAGCTCAATCTACTATAAACCAGTTGTAAGAAACCCCAAAGAAAGGTGTGGCTAATGAACCTTTTTATATATGCAGATACTCTTCTGTTAAATCTTATCTTTTACAGGTTTTACAAAGGTTAATAAAATCTCGAGGGAAATCTCAAGCAAAACACCTCAACGTCCAAATGGTAGCAGCTGATAAACTGGCTCAGTGTCCTCCAGTAAGTCATTTCGATCTCTATAGTATAAGCCACTTGAAGACATCAGACCTGGCATTGTATTTTAAGAAAACCAACAAAAACCAGACAGGTCAACAGCTGTTGGGACAGAGAATCATTTCTCTACACCTAGCAGTGGTTATTCCTTCCCACCTCCTGCCCTAGCATGTGTCTACATCAGGACCATAGCCTACCAAAAGCTACAGTGACTCTGTGGTAACCTCAGCTTAAGTGGAATGAGATTGTGGTTTCAAATATTTGGTTTGTAAAATAATCTATTTGGGGTTGGTTTATTACTTACTTTTAAGCATAGGGAGGCAAGTTGCCAGCTCCAAAAACTGTCTGAGCAATTGATATGAGATCATGTAAAAACAAATTTCTAAATAATCAGTGACCTAGAACTATATTCAGATATTAGAATCTACTTTTAATCCCTGATTTACATACCATGCTTTGTGCCTATAGGTTACTTCTAAATTTTGTTTTGTTTTGTTTTTTAGCGCAGGCACAGCAGAAGCTAAAAGAAATCTTATTTTAAAGTTTGGACCATGTCAAATACAGGCTCCTTGCTATACTGCTCAGATTGGATTCTTTATATATACCGCTCTTTTCTGCCAAGCCCTTAGCAACTTGTACCTTTCTTCACTTTCTGGTCATTGCTACTGGTTAAATATCAAGTGGTCTAGACTCTTACATCTAACTAAATAGGACAGTCAGCCTCCTTTTATGAGAGTGTGTTTATGTGACACACAGTCAGTCCTGGGCTGGTTCAAGTGTGCAATGCTTGCCTCGGCAGGAGCTGTTTGATGTGATCCTGGATGAGAACCAGCTCGAGGATGCATGTGAGCACCTTGCTGACTATCTGGAGGCCTACTGGAAGGCCACCCACCCTCCCAGCAGCACCCTCCCCAACCCTCTCCTTAGCCGCACCTTAGCCACTTCAACTCTACCTGTCAGCCCAACTCAAGCCTCTAATTCACAGGTAAGGTCTCCTTTTTCTGGGCTAGAAACTAGGCCACCTCATGTCACATCGCTGGGATCCGAGCCCTGATGTGCACTGCTCGTTCCAAGCTGAACCACACACTGAGTCACTTGAGTTTTGTACTTGTAAGAAAAGCAGAGGAAACAATTATGTATTACAAACATATATAAACTTTAAAAACTCCCAACTACATACTCTGTAAGACAGGGATAGAACCTGCTATGCAATGAGCACCACAGACTGAAATTAGACCATGTGGTTTCAAATCCCAGCTGTACCTCCTGCCAGGTATATAGCTGTGGAGAGTTCCTTCTCTGCTCCTTGCCTTAGGAATACACACCACAGCCTATCTCCTGTGGCTGGCATGATTAATTGTCCCATGTCCTATCTCTTGGGGTTGTGGTTATTAATGAGTTAATATATTAAGACCAGTGCTTTTTTTCCCCTTTAATACCTTAAGCCAAAATTCTAAGGCTTTTTAATCTCCCCACAGGGTATTCAAATGGAGGTGGTTACATATACACACCTGTGTTGAAAAATCCCAAAGGTTTGTTTTTGTACCACAAGAGAACATAGAAAAGAATGCCCTCCCTCCTTCATAAAAAAGAAGTTACTCTGTGTACTCTCCTAGGCAGTTAGAAATTAGAGTCCAATATAATAAGTATAAACCTTAGCATAAATAACACTGGATGTTATCAAAAGAGTACGTAGCTGCACTAGGTTGTAGTTCATTTCAGCATTTTAAATGCTCCGAAGGAAAACGTAAGTGGACTTAGCTTTGTGACACATTCATTCTTTTTGCTCGGCCCCCGTCACCACCAGGGTTCTCACAGTGATCAGAGGGCTGATCGCTCTGCTCCTGCCCGCTCCTCTTCCCGAGCTGAAGACCCCTGCCTGGAACCAGTCAGGAAGTCCCAGCACCGTTCCTCCTCCTCGGCACAGCACCACAACCATCGCAGTGGTACAAGTCGAGGCCTCTCCAGGCAAGAGACCTTTGACTCAGAAACCCAGGAGAGTCGAGACTCTGCCTATGTGGAGCCAAAGGAAAATTCCCCCCATGACCACTACGCCCCACATCGTGACCGCAGCCACAGAGAGTCTCGGCACCGTTCCCGGGACCTGGATCGCGAGCAGGACCACAATGAAAGCAACCGGCCACGGAGCCGGCACAAATCCAAGGATCACTACTGTGACAAGGATGAAGGGATCTCCAAAAAACAGAATGAGGCTGGGGAGTGGAACAGGGATGTCTATATCCGCCAATGACTTTAGCCCTTTCGTGTTTTGTTTTGTTTTTTTTAGTCTTGTATACCACCACCCTCAAACTAATCTTTGGGGTCTACACTGCAGTCATATGTGATCTGTCTTGTATATTTTGTATTGCTGTTGCTTTAATAGCAATAGCATGAAATAGAGTATTCATAATACTTTTTTCCTTTTGTAAGTGCTATATAAATTCACCTAGTATGGCTGCAGTCCTCTGTTGTATACTGGGCTTGTCTGGGATAGCTGCCACTTGAACAAAATTTGCCATCCAGGTGGCATTAGTATTTTAAGGAACATAGCTTATGTTTTCAAAATGTAGTTAATGTATCCAGCAAGCCAGAATTGGCCCAGATAAAAAAAAGTGGAATTTGTTGATTCTCCAGATTTCTAATATGTAGGCACCTGCTCTGCATACTCACTCATCCATGGACCACTGTTTCTTGCTTGTACCTCTGGCTGACTAAATTTGGGGACAGATTCAGTCTTGCCTTACACAAAGGGGATCATAAAGTTAGAATCTATTTTCTATGTACTAGTACTGTGTACTGTATAGACAGTTTGTAAATGTTATTTCTGCAAACACCTTCTTATAATTATATATTATATATATATATATCAGTTTGATCACACTATTTTAGAGTCTTAATGCCAAGTCAGCAGATTTGCTTTATGAATTACAGGGACTAGAAATGCCCACATTCAGGAAATTTGTAATAACATCGTCTAGTCACTCATCCCCGTTCTAGTAGGAAGTCTGTACATACTGTAAATACATGTGCTTGCTTGACTTGAAACGGGTTGATTTCTGAATGTTTTACCATCCTTGTTATCATTTTGACCACAAATTATGGTAAATATAACCAAACTCCAAGGTTGTTCTAATCCATGCAGTTCACACTGATCGTGATGCATTCTTAGTAGCTAGTGTCTTGCCACTGCACTGGGGGACACGAGCCGCAGCTCTGCAGGCATGTGCGTCTGTGTGTAGAGTGACTGAGATGAATCTGAATGAAGACAATGAAGAAATTAGACTGAGATCTAGAGTTCCACCCACCTGGCCTTGTATTTAATTGTGCTGTGTGTTGCTTTGCTGATCCCTTGAGCAGTCAGGGAATGTGAGGAAGCTTGCTGCCAAAGGCAACTGGGAAAGCATTCATCTGCTGGCTCCTTGTATTTGCTCCTAGAGAGTAAAAATACAGGCAATATTTAACTGTGAGTGTTTCACTGGACCTGTACAATCTTTGTGTGTTCGAGTGTTTTAGTATGAAACGTTTACACGCTTGTAGAACTATTTCGTGGGGAAATAAATTTTTCTACCTTCTCCCACTTCCTTTTCTAACCTTGCCTGTTGTTCCTGTTTATCCCCCAGTTTACCGTCCTTTCACCCTCACCACCAACTCCATCAGTGTTCGTCAAAACCTAGAAGTGCTTCTTATAACCAAAGTTTCTGCTCTTCAGAAGTAATCAGGGCAAAATGAGGTGACTTAAAGTAAACGGAATGTTAGGAATATCTTCCTACATGAACCCAGAAGATTCTATGTGCAAGCTTCAATGACACCCCTGTACGCAGCTTATAAAGTGTTTGTCACTCTGAGGCTGAAACCTTCTCCATGTCTCCTAATGGAAAATTTCGTCCAGTTATGACTGGAAAGGTAAGACAGTATTAGGTATGCTCGTACCTAGCACTTGAGTTTGTTCCTGGAAAATGCCTACCTATAATTGCCTAACTTCAGATATCTGCATTATGTAATTATTATTTTGTTACATAAGTTAATCTGTTGTTTTGCTTTTAAACTCATTTCCCCTCTCCCCAAGAAAATTCAGTTTTAAAAATGAGTTACATAATGTTTCATAAGCTAATACATGAAACGTGTCCCTCAATCTATTTGCTAATTAGCTCTGTACTAGTGACAAATTTATTGAATATCAAAACAGTAGTCGTCATATATATACATTTTTTATGTAAAATACATCATAGGAAACCCTGTACTCCAGTTAACGTTAAAGTATTTGATAAACCTTCCATCACAGTAAGATGTTGCTGATCATCATCCTTTCCTACATGAAAGTCCATCCCAATTAATGACTTTGGAAAATTTAAATTCTTGACATGTTTGGTCTGTCTTACTTGCTGCTGCCACTAATCCCTTTCAAACAGTCATGCAAACAGATTCCATTTTTTAAATTTTGTACCTGGATTCTTAGCTTCTCACTTTACTGTGAAACACATTAGTCCAAATCAGAATATTCCTCAAAAAACTGCATTGCAGGATTTGACATTAAAGCATCTATATGTGAAAGTGTATAGTGGGCATATGTGTGAACAGTGTATATATGTAAATGAAATAATCCCAAGGACAGTGGGAGCTTTACTGGCTTCTGGAATGTAAAATTACAGTCTTTTCACACAGCAAAGGCTTCATCTTAACCTACTTGTAGAATCATGACGTTAGTAGTCAACCTAGAAAATGCTGGAAATGTGCTTAAGTAGTTCTGGTGTTTTGTTAAACCATTTCAATTTTTCCTATGCTTTTTCTCTACTCCTTTTAAGTTACTGTTACAAAAAGGTGCTGCTAAATGTAGGCTGTCTCAGTCATTGTACTTTGGGACAATGACATTTTTAACATGGTCTGCTATGCATTCCTGGTAAATATTCACTGTCAGCTAATTTGAAGTCATTCATATAAAACAAAGAGCTGGCTTCTGCACTGTTTATTATTAGTTGTATTAATTGCTATTTTAGGGCTGATTGTTACAGTTGAGATTATGTTAAATATTCAATGCCACTTCTCACCTGTGGAGCATCTTCCTTGAAAGCAGTGCCTATCTCTGATGTTATTTTAGTGATCCTCCCATAATGGCTAAATGATTGCTTATGGAAGGTGAGGGATCTTCTAAGAGAAGAGCACAGCAGAGTTAACTTCCTTCCACCTTGATTCTGTTAAGTGATTCGTGATTCAGATTTTGAATTTTACTATTCAATTTAAAAACAAAGATCTACTTTGATTTCAAAGTTAATCCTCACCCTGTCCCTTTGCTCAGTGAGTAATGCTGCTAGTCTTGGATACTTTCATCTTTTTAATACATCAAGAATCACACAGTTAGAGAAAACAGGTAACTAGGTGGTTCTGGGCCAGTGGTATAATTTTGGCTAAATTATAATTTTCACTATTTGTATTTCACTTTATTTAAGCTAAAATGTGATACAGGATGTTGTATTAAAATGCTTTTTCTGTTCCACAGAAATATCTAAAAGACTAAATTATGTTAAAAGATAATATATTGATTTTCTTCCACATTTCCCTGATTTTTCCTTTTTATTGTATTTTTTTCTTAAATGTGTGTCTCTAAGATTGAATGCTTTATTTCCCCAATTTGCCTTATACTTTGAAGGAAAGAAACCCACTGAAAATGTCTATATTGAAGGAAAAAAATTTAACAATATTCTTTAACCTGTTTTCAACATGCAAGTATTTTTCTTCTGTTTTGCCTGAATTGCTTATATTTTGTTATTTGTTGATGTTAATCAAAAATATAGTTGCTATTCAGCTCCTCTCTACCATATTCATTCCATAAGGCTTTGCAGAAAGCATGAGAAGAAAGGGATTCTGTGGATTTTTTACAACACATTTAAAGTTTGGGCAAGTGTGCTGAGCACTAGAAACAGCAGAACCACAGGGGAACAGTGTTCTCCCTTTAGTCAAATTACATCTATGGGATATAAGGCGGAAGGATGGATGTAAAGAAGTCAGCCAATTTGAATCTCAAGGAGCTGAAGTAACTTTTCCCTTATTCAGTTAAGCACGTACTGATGGTCTGCTCTGAAGCAGTGGCAGGAAAAGACAAAGTTCTTTGTTCCAGGGCTTTCCTGTCAGACGGTTGGTACTAGGGGCTTACCTGATAAACTAGAATGTGGTACGTGCCATGAGAGCAGTATGGCACTAGGCTACCAGGGGCACAGAGAAATAGGAGAGTCTAACCACTTCAGAGAAGAGTATTCAGGAAAGGCTTCTTCAAATAAAAGGCCTTCTAAAAGATCTTACCTGACCCAAGAGACCTTGCAATCTTGACGGATACAATAAATTCGTAACAGAAACCTATGAGGGAAAAAAAAAAACATTAGGCAGTTGTTTCCAATTGTCCACTTTATGTGCCCCAGGCTCAGGTAGGTGAGTTGAATGAAAGTTAACAAAACATGTATTTAACTAAATGAGATAGCCTTTGACTTACAGCTGGGTATTGCATATTTTAATGTAGCTTATCTAGAAAGCAGGTAGGATGAAGTAAACTTAAGTTCATAATTTTTTTTAAGTCATTTGGCCACTATAAAAGGATGTGTGCCTGGGTGATAACATTTTTATCTGATTTCAGATTTAATTACGAAGTGGCCTTTTCTGTCTTCTCTCTCATGGTCACAGTTGCTTTGTCTGATGGTGCTCTGTGAAACGTGTTCAATAGGAGAATGCCAAAGCCTAGTGGGAAGTGCCAGGCCCGTTCCCAGGGATGAGAAGCCACTTTTCTCTTCCCCACAGGTCACATCTCTAATACGTTACATGATGTGATACAGTAGATGATCAGAGGCACCCAAATTATGCAGTACTTCCATATTTTTGACCTACAAAGTGAAGAAAATATTCATTTTAGTTATTACTTTAAAATGATGAAAAAAAGGTGAATATAGAAAAGGCAGTTTACCAAATGGTAAGCAGGTAAAATACTCAGCTCAGTTACTGGCACATGGAAAATGTTACAGTTCCCATTCCCTGGATTCTTAAGGAACTACTACTTAGGAATTCAGGAACAGAAAACCAAATATTTTATTCCTTTTGTAAGACTGACCAATTTTAACATTAAAAAATGACTTGCATTCTTTACAAATTAAAACACAAGACCCCAAATGAAAGTATGTCCCAGACATCTGTAGGCATCTCCTTTTCTCTATACTCTGCTAAATCAATACAGAAAAAAGAATTTTAAAAACACAAAATACAATCTCATATCACTCCCAACTACTTCCTTATGAAGCAGTCTCTTAAGTCTCTTAACCCTTGGTGAAAAAGCTGGCAACATTTTCTGTTTCCTTAGCATTCATGCCATCAATCACTTAGCTCGACAACAGTTTAAGGAAAAAAACACAGCAAATGTTTGGAATTTCACTTCTAAAGATCCTTCTCCTATGTGCATTTGCATTTTATGAATTTTGCAATGAAAAAACCTATACAATCCTTGTTTGCCAGCCAAATCATGTCTTCTGTTATGGCATCTCTGAGAGAATCAATGTCAGTGTCCGGTAATGGCACAACAGATGGATCAAATCGCTGCAGCTGTTTCAATTGTTCAAGTGAGAGGCCAGCTCCCATCATTCCTGCTCCTCCAATCTGTGGTTGCTGTTTGGAGAAAATGAATAAATAAGGATGAACATCCTATAATTAGTAAGTGTGCCCATGTACAATGTCAGTTGAGAGAAAAAACTGAGTTGTAGCTACCACAAATTCCAAAAATAGAACAATGAGTAAATACCTTTTATTTTATGGAATGCCCATGCTGTTCTTCTGGGTAGTTGAGTGGCAAAACAGTCTATTGTCATCTGATGAGGGAGCAGCTCTTATGGCCCCCACATGCTTATCACGTACCATAACATTTCAAAAGGCCTGAGCTTCACAGTTAGAAACACATGGATTCAAATCACAACTTGGCCACATTTAAGCTGTGTGACCTACTCTTTGCTCATCTACAAACATAAAATATTCAGTTCTGAGTCCTAAATAAGGTGATATCATGCCTGGCATACAGTGGGCACTCAATAAATGGAACATTTTTATCAGTAACAGCAATGGATAAAAATTCAGTTTTATTTATCTGACTCTGGGCCTCTAAAGTTGCCTCTTTCTGATCCATAACAATTAGATGATACAAGTTTTCTTTTTTGTTGTTTTTAAATGTACTCGAATATCAGAAAGAGATAAAGGCTGTATCATTAGTTCACAGGAATACAGATTCATTAGGAACTGAGTGATACTTGCAAACCAGTACTGCAAAAGATCCATAATCTTAAGTCACCATTTCACAGACAATATCTATATTGTTAAAGATATATTTTCTTAGATATATGTCTGGAAATCTATTGTTTATTAACCCATGGGGGAAAAAATTCCATCTATTTTAGATATACATTGAGTGTATGTACACACACACAAGGTGAATTCCATAGTCTCCCTTTTGTCTACAATATAATTACCTTAATTTCTGAGTCAGGAAACCTCTCTAGATTGCCTTTTATGTATTACCGAACTAGAAATCTGCATAGGACGGCTCTGAAATTAGGCACCCAATGTACCTGAACGAATGTGAGCATTATTTCAGATTTAAAATTAATCTTGAACATCATGAGTTAAAAATCTAGTCATAAGTTTAGTTTTAATAAAAACCGTAACAGAAAGGGAGTGCTAGGTAAAGTACAAGAAAGCTTTTTAAATTTTACATATTTTATGTAAGAAACCATAAAGCAGCAGTGATCCTGGGCCATTGCCTCCCCTCTTGGCTAGTCTTTTGATATCCTCGTTATTAACACCTGTTTGGGCTTTGGTGTGACTTAAGAAAAAATGCTCAACATTTTCCATATAAGAAAAATCTAGGACTGCTAGGTGAAAAGTACCCCCAACTTTCTGGAAACAAATAACATGAACAAGAGTCACAGTGAAAGAAACGTAACAAATATGGCTCTCTGGCATTTTAACACAATGGCAAGGAATGAAAACAGGGAGCAACTCCAGATATGCAAACTCTGGGCAGTCTAAAATAGACATAATTGGAGAAATATTGCTGTTTTTGCACTATTTCAGACACGTTTCTTCATATAACATGTGTTTATCACCATGCTTCATCTTCTGTGATTTATTAGATTACACAGAGAAAACCAAATGGTTCTTACCTGGGGATGAAGCTGAAGGCAAGGAAATGTTCTGAGGGCCCAGGCAACTTGCTCTTCGTTCTCTGCCAGTGTGACGGTGCATGTGCTATAAACCAGCACACCCCCTGGCTTCAGCAGCCCAACTGCCTAAAGAAATGTGATGAAATTATACGTACCTGAGATCAAATAAATATTTTAAGGGATTTTATATCTGTGTGGTGTCTATCTTTCAAGTGTTTGGGGTAAATAAAATGATGTTCTGTATGACTGCACTTTATGTCTAATTAAATGTTCTCGACCAGATACATTTCATTATCTTGGAGCTGTTGTAGTCCATTTAAACCAAGACTTTCCCAAATACCATCGTTCAGTTTCACTGCTTTAGATACATGTTTGATGTGGAAAACACAAATTCACAGTTCTTGAATTCCATACTCATATATTCAATTGCCTTTTCAATATTTCTACTATCAAATCTGACATTTGCAAACTAAACTCCTATCTTCCCTCTGAAACCTACTGGAGAAATATTTCCATCCTTCCGAATGGTCAAGCCCCAAATGTTAGGTTATCCTTTATGCCTCTCTTTTTCTCACATTCCCCATCCATGAGCAAATGCTATTTGCTCAACCTTCAAAATATATCTAGAACTTGGCTACTTCTACAACTATCATTCTGTTCCATATCTTTTGCCTGGATTACTTGTCTCCTACTTGGTCTGCCAGCTTCCTTCCCTGCCCTCTTACCATCTGTTCTCAATAGAGCAGTGCTGTTAAAACTTGCACTTCTCAGCTCAAAACCCTTACCTGCCCTCCATGATCACTTGGAGTCAAAGCCCAGGCCCTTATTGTGGCTTTCAAAGCCCTACACAAAGCAGGCCTCTTGCTGCCTTTCTGGCCTCACCTCCTACACTGTGCTCACTCTGCTGTTAGCAACACTGGCCTCTGCTCTTCTGGAACATACCCGGCACACTCCCACCTCAGGATCTATGTACCAGCTAAGAAAGCTCTTCTAATTCTCTGCATTGTTTGTTCACAATCTTATCTTTGCTTAAATGTCACCTTTCCAGCAATGTCCTCCCTGACCACCTTGTGAAAAACTGCAACTATTCAAATCCAGCATGTCTATTCCCCTTCCTTCCTTTAGTTTGCTCTACAGGATTGTTGCCTTGCAACAAACTACATAACTTACTCATCTGTTTCTTTTCCTCCCCAGTTAGAACAGACACCCCAGAAGAAAGGCAGGATTGTTTGTTTTTCCTCGACTGTGTTGTTAGCATCCGGATTAGTGTACATATGTGGTAGGTGCTCAACAGTAGGTCCAGTAAATAAATGAACACACTTTGAATTTGTCCCAAATAAAACTAAGGTTTATCTTTTCAAATTCCCAGATTTTATTTTAAAATTCAAATGAAGATCTTTATGTATGTGTGTATATATCTATATACATATGGAGAGAATATACCTGTGCTTTCTTAACTAGAGTATATTGATCAAAATTTAAGCTTTATTACCATGTGCCAGTTTTTGTTTTAACATTTAACATGGATTTTCTCAGTTTACTTATAACCACAACCCTAGCCTGTGTTGTTATGATCTCCAATGGAGTAACCTATTCAGCAGAGTTATTATGACTATTTCTCAGCTATGAAAATGGTCACTCGGTCACTTACACGGAGGAATAATGGTTCTAATCAAGATGCAAAGTCCACATCCCCAATTGATTTCTATCCATGCCACCTAGCATACCGGCTATATTCTAAATTCTCTCTCACACAGTGTCACCTTTTCATTGAAATCAATGCATCTACTCCTAAGTAGCCTTCATTTTCTTCCTGCCCTGACCTAAAAAGAATAAAACACCAAGTTTCTTAAAACGGTGTCCTAATTTTACTCTCAAGTCCAAGTAGGTTTCAGGAGTAAGGAAGGCTGCTCTGTTGGTGCTTGTTGTTCTCACCGCCAGGCTGTGTTCTTCAGGAACTGTACAGAGGAAGAAGAAGTTGAATGATCTACTAGCAGTGCCACCTTTGTGTATTAAAGGAGACACCAGGAGAGATCAACAGAAATGTGCTCAAGGACAACTTGAGAGACTGAATAATTACATGTATCCATTATTGTAGCCTATGTGTTTAAAATTAGAGGGATGAGAGGAAATAATAAAATCATCTGATCAAATGCAATCTTATTTTCTGGTAAATCTGAATCATTTTTGCAAGGCAGAGAAATCCTCAAATGTTCTATTTGGGCTTCCTCTGAATCGTGCTGCAGACTAGCTACGTTTGCAAAGTTCTTATGGTTCTTCTATATCCTACACTGGACAGCTACTTCCCCTTCTTATCAATGTGTTTCCCTCTATTAGGCTTCCCACTTCTAATATACTAAGATGATCCAGGACCCCTATAAAAAAAGAGTAATTTACTTTATATCCAATTCTTTATACAGATTAGTAACTATATATTAAGAACCCATGACTTTTTGAAGATAGAACAGGATGTTCAAAATTCATAAATTCATTAAATGTCTCAGTGAAGAAATTCTACAGTTGCCTATAATGAAAAAAAGCTAAAAGAAAGTTTTCAACATGACAGCTCCTTACATTTAAACTAGGTCATGGTCCTTTTTTGTATGTTAAGATATTTATCTCCAAATTTATTGCTTTAACCTTTTAAGTGTACAATTTAGTGACATTAAGTACATTCACGCTGTCATGCAACCTCAGCCATTATCTGTCTCCAGAACTTTTTCATCATTCTAAACTCAAACTCTGTAACCATTAAACACTAACTCCCCATTCTCCTTGTCCCTCCAGCCCCCGGTAACCCCTTCTGCTTTTATCTCTATGACTTTGCCTCTTCTAATTATGTCACATACATTGAATCAGACAGTATTTGTCTTTTTGTGTCTGGCTTATATCACTCAGCATGTTTTCAAAGTTCATCCATGTTGTAGTATGTGTTGTAATTTCATTCTGACTGCATGTATACACCTCATTTTGCTTACCCTTTCTTCCTTTGATGGACCATCGGCTTGTTTCCGCATTTTGGTTACTGTGAATAATCCTGCTATGAACACTGTTCTCAGTCTTATAAACATCAAACTAGTGAAAGTTAACTTTCATCACATACCACAGTGAAGAGTTTTCGTTGTAATGGTTGATATGATGTCACTTCCTTCAAAGTCCAGGAACAAGCCATGTTTGGTCTCTGTCCTAGTCCACTGCAGGGAGCATCAAGAAGAATTCGGTCAAAAGATTCTGGCAAAAATGGAGGTCCTCCTATGAAGAGAGTTATAAACATATTTGTTTCCTGCCCTACTGGTCTAGAATAGAAAATGCCTGAGATATGAAAATTATCAGGGATTTAAAATCATAAGCTAGAATAGAAAGTAAAGAAAAACCATTTTTCTCTTCAATCAAGTACCTGGTGAAACTAGTTCTGGCTATTAGGAAAAACGGTTACATATATAATTATTATAGTTGAGGGTTATTCTGTTGATACAGTGCAAACCCAGGCCTCACCAAATGAGACCTTGTTTCCCGCAGTACATCAGAGCCAGGACCCAGAATTGATTCTAGTCATACTGAGCGCTGACACTCTCTTGGTAACACCTACTGAAGTCTGCCCCAGAAAAAGAGGGCACCTATTAGATTCTTGTCAGATACACCGCTTGTGTGCTGGCTCTATCTCCTTGTGTCCATGGTCATCAGCACAGCTATGCTCTAGAGTCAACAGCCTCCTAGATCCAATCTTCCACAAGTTTCCCTTTGCATTCACTTGAGTAATTTTTTCCACTTCAATTTCTGATCTACTTAATGTTGCTGGACAAAGCCATGAAACCAAACTTATATACTTATGTTGTCTGACTACAAAGCAAGATATTGCTGCTAGCTGCTTTTCTAAGAAACTGGTTGATTACCTACAGTACTTACAGCAATGTTTGGAATCTCACTCCAAGATAACCTTCTGCTTTTCTCTGACTGCAAAACTCTTGGACACAAGCGCTTATCAACTGAACGCATTCCATCTATAGCCATCCTTGCTTTCTTACTACTGCCTCAGAATACCTTTTCAAAGTACATTGTTTTTAAGGCTTTTGCTACATACAATAAAATCCTCTAGAAAGAATATACCAATTTACACTTCCATTATAATGAGTGTACTTGTTTTCCCAAAATCGTCATCAAAGCTGGTAATTATTTTGTTGGCCATTTGTATTTTTTCTTTATATGGTCACATTCTTTGTTTTTGCCCTTTTTTTCTACTGAGAATGTTTTTTTTCTTGTTGATTAGATAATCTCTAATAAAGGGTATTAATCTCTCCTCCTTGAAATATTTTACAAATATTTTCCATACTGTCATCTGCCTTTTCTTTGTTTTTATACACATGTAATTGTTGAGTATTAAATGTATATCTTTCCTTGTTGAGCTCTATGTTTGCTTTCATGCCTTAAAATCTTCCCCACTGTAAAATCAGATAAATGTTCATCTACATATGCTTCTAGTTATTTTCCATTTAATTCTTGACAGTAAACTCTTCAATCCATCTCAAATTACTTTTGTGTACAATCCTGTTTCCCCATCCTCTAAGAGCTATTTACTAATTTTTCTTTCCTACAGGTTTGAAATGCTTCTTCATCAATACTAAATTCTTGTACAAACTGTCATCTATATTGGGCTTTCGTGTTGCTCCAAATATGATAGTTATTAGGCTGCTTTTTCTGAGCTCTGTATCTACCCTTCCCTCCTCTGCTATGGATGCTAAGGTGGTGACTCAGTGAACAACAATTTTCCTTTGCCTGCTGGCTTCAAGATTCACCAACAGGAGGTAAAGGAGTGGTGGTGGTGGTGGGGGGAAGATAAAAGATAAGGGGGTAGAAAATGGACTTTCTCCTTCCTATTTGCTGTTCCTGTCAAACCATCCTAGCAATAGCTCTTATCTTAGCAGCTGCAGTTCCTAACCTTTTCCCTTAAATATTGGTTCAGGGAAGACAGAACCCCATCAGCTCCATAACACTACCTGCTCTGAGTCCTCTGGAACAAGCAGCAGTACCCACTTCCTTAGAGTTTTGAATTCCAGCTCCACTGACCCTCTCCTCTAAGCTTTTTGGTTCTGATAAGTGAATCTCCTGCCTTTGCTTCTCCTGCTATAGGGGCAGTAGCTGCTTTCAGCAGTTATAAGGTCTGGGATGCCTCACTGATATCCTTTTGCTTTTCCGGCTCTCCAACATGTATTTAAGTGATTCCTTGTACTATTTATTTATAGTAAATTGCCTTTCTTTAGTTCCCTCTAAGTTCCCAAAGCACTTTGTATCTTTTAGATGAACAGTCTTACAATACAGTCACTAGTGTTCATGTGTTGCCCCAAGGCACTTAAAATTCCTTAAAAGCCAGGAAATCTTTAAGCCCACCAGATACCTTTGTCTGAACTAGAAGGCATTCCCACCTCTGCATGAATACAGTCCTGTACCATGATAAACAGATCATGGGCTGGATTTCAGATTCCAATTCACCCCTTAGCTAGGTGGCCTTGATAATGGCTACAGCAATGCCAAATCGGTGAGCTTGATGCTACTAATAAGTACAACTTTCAAATAAGGTGCAGGTTGACTATACAGAAGTTGAATTAAGAAATTAATAAAAACATTCTATACTTGTCTTAAGTCAGACCAAGATCACCAAAATGACCCCCAAATGTACCTGGTACAAGAGAAATTTCTCTTACTCAAAACTAGAAAGGCATGGGATAAACTAAGGCTTATATGCAGTGCAAGAGTACTAGCATTTTTACACATTCAAACTTTTTTCTCCTAATATATATCTTACAACCACTTTTAGTGATTTCTCAAACTGCATTATTTTGGGGTCATGTATAATTTAGGAGAAACTTTATGATAAAAATAAATGAGATTGACAGAACTTTGCAATTGAGGGCATGAGGAGTTCTACAGATCTTCTCCCCAGAGAAACAACCATAACTGTTGAAACTTATAAAACAAAACAAAACCATCATTCAGTCTCTGGAAAATGTCCAGGACACACATCAAATGCAGAAACCTTTATTTAAAAAAATCTAAGAAATGTGAGAATCTTTGGCATGAGAGCCACAGCCACCCCTTCCCTCTACACTTAGGGAGAAAGAAGAGCCACTTTCTATAAACATAAGCCAAGAACATGCAGCTCCCCCTCCCTGAGCTCCCAGTCAACAAGCATGGTATCTCTTTGGGAGGGGCAGGCCTGCCACCATTTCTCATATTCTATACCCCCAAGTCCCGTGTTGCCAAAGCTCAATTCAAGGTAAGAGCCGCTGACAAATCTAGAACTGCCTTCCTCCATGCAGCCACCACTCACAGGCGGCAGCTCTACCCCAGGAACAGTTGCTAAAAATACAAAAATCCCGACTGCCCTCACCCCCAACACACTGATGGTGAAGAGGTTTCATGCTAGGAGGCAGGTTGACAGCACAACCGGCTGTGGCCCCAGCCTAGAACTGGGCTCATTCATCAAGAGTCACTCCAAGAGAGACAGGCTACTATCCTTCCCCTACCTCTGGAGCAGAGATCCAAAGATCTTGCCCAAGGGGAGAGGCAGAAATTAAGAACAGAGAGCTCACTCTCCTCAATAACTTTAAAAAAGTTAGTTTGAAGGTTAAAGGACAAAGGTAGTAAAATCAAGCATATTCATAAAAATTAGTTGAGATACACAAAATAGAAAGATATAAAATATGTCAAATATAAAAAACATAAAAGGAAGGGTCACAAAAATATATTTCAGAATGTGTTTGAACTTAAGCGACCACCAACCTAATGTAAACTGCTGTCATACACAGGGTGCTCTATGAACCTCACATGACCACGAACCAAAACCCAAAGGGAGATGTCAACATCCCACTCACTTCACTGGGCAGACCATCCAGACAGGAAATCAGTATGGAAACAGTGGCTCTGACTTACATATATTAGACAGATATATATAGACTATTTCATTCAAAAACAGTAGAATACACATTCTTTTCAAGGGAACATGAAATATTCTCCAAGATAGACAGCATGCTAGGCCACAAAATAAGTCACAATAAATTTAAGAAGGCTGAAGTCATATCAAGCGTCCTTCCTGACCACAACCCTATGAAATTAGAAATCAAATATAAGAAAACTGGAACACAAATATGTGGAGGATAAACATGCTAGTAAACAACAAATGGGTCAATGAAGAAATCAAAGAGGAAAGTGAAAAATACCTGAAGAGAAATGAAAATGGGACACAGTGGTTCAAGATCTTAGAGATGCAGCAAAACCAATGCTAAGAGGGACGTTTACAGCAATATGGGCCTACCTTAAAAAACAAAAACTCAAATGAACATTAAACCTAAAGGAATTAGAAAAAGAACAAGCAAGGCCCAAAGTAAGTAAAAGGAAGGAAATAATAAAGATCAAAACTGAAATAAACAAAATAAAGGCAAAAAAAAAATTGGAAAAGACCCATTAAAACTAAGGGCTAGTTCTTTGAAAAGATAAACAAAATTGATAAACCTTTAGCTAGACTCATAAAGAGAAAAAACTCAAATAAATACAATCAGAGGTGAAAGAGAAGTTACAACCAACACCATAGAAATACAAAGGATTGTTAGAGACATACAAAATTTCATATGCCAACACATTGGACAACCCAGAAGAAATGTCTCCTAGAAACACAGTATCTTCCAAGACTGAATCAGGAAGAAATAGAGTATCTGAATAATCCTATTACTAGTAATTAAATTGAAGTAGTAATCCAAAACCTCCCCCAAAACACAAAAAAATTCCAGGACTAGATGGCAGCACAAGAGAATTCTACATTTAAAAAAGATTTACTACCTATCCTAAAACTATTCCAAAAAAACTGAAGAGGAAAGAACAATTCCAAGGTCCTTCTACAAGTCTGTTACCCTGATACCAAAACCAGACAAAGACACTGCAAAAAAGAATATTACAAACCAAGATCCCTGATGAACAGAGATGCAAAAACCTTCAACAGAATATTAGCAAACTGAATTAAAAAATACACCAAAAGGGTCATTCACCATGAGTAGGTGGGATTTACTCCAGGGTTATTTATTCTAAGGATGGTTCAACATCCACAAATCAATCAGTGTGATACACTTTAACAAAATGAGGAATAAAAATCACAGTAATCTCAGGACAAAAAGCATCTGACAAAATTCAATATCCATTCATGGTAAAAAAAAAATCTCTAAACATAGTGGCTACAGAGGGAACATACTTCAACATTACAAAGCCCATATACAACAAACCCACAACTAACATCATACTCAACGGTGTGCCAAGCAGAAATACAAATTTCTCAAGAATGTCACGAAATCAAGTCCAAACAGACAGAGAGAAAGTGACTTAATAAATGAAACAATTTATATTAAAACAAGAAATGTGGCAGTTTTTCCTCCCTTCCCAGCTCCACAGCCCCATTCTTCAAGAAAAATGAAGAGAACAAAACAGTTCAGGAATCCTAACACTGAAAGGCTCAGAAGCTTTCTGAAATGTAATATGAAATTAAAACAAATACATTAACAATAAAAACCTTGACAAACTCTTGGGGTTTGACTCTATGCTATTAAAACCTGGTATTTAGGGATGAGAAGAAAAGTGTAAAGGTATCTATTATGGCAAAATCTCTTGGCCATATGGATATTTTAGGACTCAAATGATGATAGCAAAATCTGTTGCAAAAGCCAATTATAAAAGCCTTTAAAAGATTAAGCTTAACTCACCTTCTGCATTATTAACCGTATCAAGTTTAAGTGCCTTTGTTCCATCAAAACAAAATGCCCTAATGGAATTCAGCCCTAACAACAAAGCATTCTGCTTTATTTTTTCTACTTTGTTGAATATTTTATCCAGTGCTATTACTTCTCCCTAAAAAAAAAGAAAAAATATAAATATAAAAAGTATAAATCCATATCAGTTAAGAAAATTGAGGAAAAATTATGAAAATTTATGTTCTTCACATTTCTCACATGCCTAGTTTTAAAGCTGAATTCATTAACCAAATGTGTTTCAAATTACCTGAATGCTTCCCTTCCCTTTTAAAAAACACACATACCAGATAATTAATTTTCTTATAATCCTCACTACTCTAATATCAACAAAACTCAAAACTATAAATAGTTTGCAGTCTTCTAAGGAAACCCGAAAACACCACTGGAATACTAAAAATCAACAATTTGATGTGCTTTGTTCACCTCTGGAAGAATACAAACTATGTTATGAGACATCTGCCTTTTAGTGCTTTGAAATGCAAATGAATGTTACTTGTAAAATCAATCCTCATCTCAGTATTTTATGAGTTATACATGAAAAAAAATTCACACATAAATTCTGACTCTAACAGGAAAACATCAACCTGTACATCACAAGATATTTGGACTGGTATAAAATAGTTCGAAAATAGTTATATATGGTAACACTTTGGTTAAGTCAAAGTAAATAAAGACGAGGCCTCATTTTTATGAATACACTGTGACATTTGTGATATTTTAAAACATACTAAGAAATAATACTGCAGAGATGGCAAGATTAACCCTTCAATGTATTTTCTTGCTTTGGTTCCTTTCATATATACACTGACTGTCCTTATATTTTATATGCATTCAATTGCATAGACTACAACGGTAAACATCTGTTGATGATATTCCTAAATGTGACAATAGGTTTATTAGAAGACATAGTTTCAATTAATACCCTAATAGGATAATCATTTCAAATCAGTTGAGTTGGAAAAGTAGGCAAAAACAACCTGAATATAGTTCAAATGCACTACAGTAAAGGAGAATGCTGAAGGCTACTTTTACAAAGTGCAAGACTCAAGGCTATTCTCACACAAAATCTGCATAACTATCAAAACAAATAAACAACAAATCAAAAGCAGCAACAACTCTGGGATTCGTTTATGTCTCAAGTATTTCTATTCAGTTTGTTCATTTCTACGTTTCTGGCCCAGTGGGGGAGATTACCTAATTCCAGTTCAACTCTCCACGTATCCCCACCCTTCACCATTTACCTGGCAGTACCCTCCATTCTGACCTGGGCTCAGCCACAGGATTTGTGTTGGCCAAAGAAAGGACAGTAAATATGACACAAGCAGGGCCCTGGAAAGCAACTGAACAGTCGGCCCTGCCCTGCTTTGTCCTCTGCGTAGACCAACCCTCAATAATTGCCCTCTACAGCCTAGGCCTCTGGGCCTAAAAGGAAGGTAAGAGACACATGAACTGGAAGCAGAGCACCCTAATTTTTTCAGCTAACATATTTAAATAAACCAATACCAGAGAACATGTCAGGAGGCAGTCATAGATGGTGGCCTAGAAAAATCCTGAGTCAACCTCCTCTCACCTACTCACCTAATCTACACACCTACACACAGAGCAATAATCTCAAGGAAGATTGGAGGCCTGAGTGAACGCCTCCACAATAAGGGATAAAAACACATAAAGAACAGCAGGAGGAACACACACACAGTAAGGGAGGGTGCCCCATGCCCAGTGAGGCTCTGCAGGAGGGAGGGATATTGCTACTTCACTAGAGCACAGACTCATCTGCCCTATGGTAGAGAAAAAAAGCCACGAATTTGGAGGGTTTAAACCTAACTGCCCAACAGCAGGGAAACTGCAGGGACTCTCTCTAGGACCAGAGGAGCTGGTGCACACCGATGTTTATACTACCCCTGGTCACTCCTGGTGTGAAGAGGAGCAGGGTAGGCACCATTGCTTACATTCCCCCCCGCCCCCAAACACACTGTTAGCGCTAACTATTACGGCAGATGGGAAAATGGTGAGCTATGTTGTTTACATTACCCTTGCACCTTGCTAGTGCAGAAGGGAACAGGGTGAGTGTTACTGTCCATGCTCCCCATTCACACTGACTTTGTGGACAAGAGCACAGGCTAAATGAACAAACCAGCTCCAGATGTGATGGGGTGCAGCCTCTCGGCTTCCACCCACATCCAAACACACCTGTCAGAGATCCAGCAGCCCCACCAAGGTGGTATTACCAGAATGATCATTAAGATTTACCTTGCACATGCCCCTTCTACCCCCGAAAGCCCTATCTGTATGGCTCAAGCCAGGTGCCAACCAGGGACACTCCTAAAGTGCACCATCTACCCCCAGTGGCAACGGTAGCCTGGCCCTGGCAGGCACCCACTCAGGAAACCCCTGGACAGTGCCACACCATCCCCATTAACCCCACCAGAGAGACCAAGCCCACTGTCCGCAAGATTTCCCTGGACTGTGGGCCATGACACCTGCTCCCCTACCAGCACAGCCCTGCCTGGCAACCACAAAGGAGAACCCAGTCCAACCCTGGGAGGCCCAATACTAGGATATGCCTGTCACACTCTCACTTGGCCTCCAGCCAACCAAAACCACCAGGCACAGCAGCCCACCCAGGGGAAGTTCTTACAAAGGCTAACTCTTCAAGACTGGAAGCAGTATCTCTTCCTGCTAACACACAGACTCAAGCACAGAGAATCAAACAAAATGAGAAGACAGGGGAATATGCTTGAAAAAAAAGGAACATGACAAAACTTCAGAGAAAGAACTAAGCAATCTATTGGATAATGAGTTCAAACTAATGATTACAAAGATGCTCACCAGGCTTAAGAAAATAATGGAGAAACTCAGTGAGAACTCTACAAAGAGAGAAAATATAAAACACAACCAATCACAGGGAATACAATAAATGAAATGAAAAATACCCTAGAGGGAATCAACAGCAGACTAGAGACTGCAAAAGTATGATCACTGGTTTAGAAGACAGAGTAATGGAAAGCACTCAATCTGAACAACAAAAAGAAAAAAGAAGAAAAAGAAATGAGGATGGGTTAAGAGAGCTCTAAGACAACATCAAATGTCCTAATATTCACATTATAAGAGTTACAGAAGAAGAGAGAAAGGGGTGGAAAGCTTATATGAAGAAATAATACCTAAAAACTGTAACAAATAGCTAGGGAAGAAAAGAGACATCCAAATCCAGGAATCATGGAAAGCCCCAAAAAAGATGAACCCAAAGAGGTCCACACCAAGATACATCATAATTAAAATGTCAGAGATCAAAGACTAAGAGAATTTTAAAAGCAGATAGAGAAAAACAATGAGATATATAAAAGGAAACTCCATAAAGCTATCAGCTAATTTTTCAATAGAAACTCTTCAGGCCAGAAGGAAGTGGCATGACACATTGATTGCTGAAGGAGAAAGACGTATAACCAAGAATACTTTATCCAGCAAGGATATCATTCAAAATTGAAGGACCGATAAATAGATTCTCAGACAAATTCAGGTTAAAGGAGTTCACCATCAATGAACCAGCCTTAGAAAAAATGTTAGAGGGACTTCCTTAAACGGAAAAGGAAAGGCTGTAACTGAAAGCAAAAAAATTATGAAAAGAAAAAATTTCACTGCTAAGAGCAAACAGCAAAAGTAAGTAGACAGAACAGATAAAAGCTAGTAGGAATGTTAAAAGACAAAAGGAGTAAAATCAACTAATCTAAAATTAGTGAAGGGAATCATTAAAAGGTATTAAAGATACCATATACATAAAATGTGGAAGAGAGGGAGTTAAAACTGTAGTTTTGTTAGAATGAATTCAAACTCAAGTGACTACCAAGTTTCACACAGACAGCTACATTTGTAAAATATCATATATAAACTACATGGTAAGCACAATCCAAAACCTAAAATAGATACACAAAAAATAAAGAGAATGGAATCCAACCATAACACTGAAAAAGTCATCACACACAAGGGAAGACAGCAAGAGGGGGAGAAAAACAACAAAATAAAGAGAAAATGTTTAACAAAATGGCCATTAAGTACATACCTATCAATAATCACCTTAAATATAAATGGTCTAAATGCTCCAGTTGAACACAAGATGACCAAATGTAAAAAAGGAGAAAAAACCATCAAGATGCTGCCTACAAGAGACGCATTTCAGACTTAATGACACACACAAACTAAAACTGAATGGCTGGGAAAAGTTATCATCTGCAAACAATGAAAAAAAAGAAAGCTGGAGTAGCAGTACTTATATCAGACAAAACAGACTTTAAAACAAAAACTCTAGCAAGAGACAAAAGAGGACATTATATAATTAAGGGCTCATCCAGAAAGAAGATATAACAATTGTAAATGTGTATGCACCCAAGAGAGAAAAACTATGTAGTTATTCTAACTACACAGAATAAATATTAACATACTTTAAGAGAGAAATTAAGTGATAATAGCAGGGAACTTTAATGTGCCACTTACACCAGTGGATAGAAGATCCAGACATAAAGTCAGTAAGGAAACAATAGCTTTGAACAATACATGAGAGCAAATGGAACTAATATATATATATATATATATATATACGTATTTGGAATATTACATCCAAAAACAGCAGAATACTCATTTTCCAAGTGCACATGGAACAGTCTCCAGTATAGATTACACATTAGGCCACACAACAAGTCTTAATAAATTTAGGAAGACTGAAATCATACCAAGCATCTTTTCTGACCACAATGTTATGAAACTGCAAATCAATTACAAGAAAAAAACACCAATACAAGGAGGTTAAACAGCACGCTTCTAAACAACGATAGGGTCAATGAACAAATTAAGGAGGAAATTAAAAAATACTTGGAGAATAATGAAAATAGAATCAGAAGAATGCAAATTTTGGGGGATGCAGCAAAAGTAGTCCTAAGAGGGAGGTTATTATTATTATAGGCTTACCTCAAGAAACAAGAAAAATGTCAAATAATCAATCCTACATCTAAAGGAACTAGGAAAAGAACAAAGTCCAAAGTTAGCAGAAAGAAGGATATAATAAAGAGCAGAGCAGAAATAAATGAAATAGAGATTTAAAAAGCAATACAAAGGATCATTGAAACTAAGAGCTAGTTCTTTGAAAAGATAAACAAAATTAATAAACCTTTAGGTAGACCCATCAAGAAGAAAAGAGAAGATAAAAGATAATGTACTAGCAAATTGGACACCCTACAAGGAATGGATAAATGCCTACAAATATGCCATCTCTCAACACTGCACAAGGAAGAAACAGAAAATCTGAAAAAGAGTAATACCTATCCTTAAATATTCCAAGAACTAGAAGAGGAGTGAATACTATCAAACTCATTCTACAAAGCCAGCATTACTCTAATGCCAAAACTAGACAAAGACACTACAAAAAAAGAAAACTACAGACAAATATCCTTGATGAACATAGATTCAGAAATCCTCAACAAAATATTAGCAAACCAAATTCAAAACTACATCAAAAGGATCATCCATCATGAACGACCAAGTGAGGTTTATTCCAGGGATGCAAGGATGGTACAATATTCATGAATCAACCATTCTGATACACCACAATAACAAAAGGAGGGATAAACACCATATGATCATCTTAATAGATGCCAAAAAAGCATTTGACAAAATTCAACATCTGTTCATAATAAAAACTCAACAAAATGGGTATAGAGGGAACATACCTCAACATAATAAAGACCATGCTAACATCATGCTCATTGGTGAAAAGCTGAAAGCTTTTCCTCTAAGATTAAGAAAAAGACAATGATGTCCACTCTCAACACAGTATCATAAGTCCTAGCCACTGCACTCAGACAAGATAAAGAGACAAAAGGCATCCAAATTAGTAAGGAAAAAGTAAAACTGTCACTATTTGCAGATGACAGGAATTTTATGACATTATACACAGAAAATCCTAAAGACTCCACCAAAAAACTATTAGAACTAACAGCTGGATTCAGCAAAATAGCAGGATACAAAATTAATACACAGAAATCTGTTGCGTTCCTATACATTAACAATAAACTAGCAGAAAGAAAAATCAGGAAAACAATTCTATTTACAATTGCATCCAAAAGAATAAAATACCTATGAATAAACCTAACCAAGGAGGTGAAAGACTTGTACTCTGAAAACTATAAGCATTGATGAAAGAAATTAAGAAGACACAAATAAAAGAAAATCTACTCCATGCTTATGGTTAGGAAGAATTAATATTGTCAAAATGGCCATCCCACCCAAAGGAATTTACAGATTCAATGCAATTCCTAACAAAATACCACAACATTTTTCAATGAACTAGAGCAAATAATGCTAAAATTCATATGGAACCAGAAAAGACCCCAAATAGCCAAAGTAATCCTGAGAAAGAACAAAGCTGGGGGGGTTATGCTCCCTGACTTCAAGCTCTACTACAAAGCTACCATGATTAAACAGTATGGTACTGGCACAAGAACAGACCCATAGATACAAGGCTCAATGGAATAGACTAGAGAGCCTAAAAATAAATCTACGCATATGTATGATCAATTAATACGTAATAATAGAGGCAAGAATATACAATGGAAAAAAGACAGTCTCTTCAATAAATGGTGGTAGGAAAACTGGACAGCTACATTCAAGTGAATGAATATGGATCACCGTGTTATACAAAAATAAACTCAAAATGGATTAAAGACCTAAATGTAGGCCTGAAACCATAAAAGTACTAAAAGAAAACATAGGCAGGAATCTACTTAACATCAGCATCAGTAATTTTTTTTTTCTGAACATATCTCCCCAGGCAAGGGAAGCAAAAGCAAAAGTAAGTGAGACTACATCAAACTAAAAAGCTTCTGCACAGAAATGGGAACCATGAACAAAGTGCAAAGGCAACCTACTGTATGGGAATAGGTATTTATAAATGATATATCTGATAAGGGGCTAACAGCCAAAATATATGAAGAACTCATACAACTCAACATCAGAAAAAAAATTCAATTAAAAAATGGGCAGAAGACCTAAGTAGACATTTTTCTAAAGAAGACATCCAAATGGCCAACATGAAAAGATACTCAATATCCTCATGATGAGGTAATGCAAATCAAGACCTGCAATGAGATATCACCTCACACCAGTCAGATGAATAGTAACAACAAGGCAAGAAATAACAAGTGTTGGTGAGGCTGTGGAGACAAGGGAACCTTCCTACACTGCTAATAGGACTGAAAATCAGTGTGGCCACTAATAAAAGCAGTATGGAGCTTTCTTAAAAATCTAAAAATAGAAATACCGTATGACCTAGCTGTTCAATTTCTGGGAGTTTATCCAAAGAAAACTGAGTTGAAAAGTTGTATGTCCTCCTATTTTCACTGCTGCATTATTTACAATAGCCAAGATATGGAAGCAATCTAAATGTCTATTGATAGAAGAATGGATAAAGAAGATATGGCATATATATACACACACAATGGAATTTTACTCAGCCATAAAAACTGAAATCTTGCCATTTGCAACAAAATGGATGGACCTAGAGGGTATTACGCTAACTGAAATAAGTCAGACAGACAAAGACAAAAACCATGATTTCACTTGTATGTGGAATCTAAAAAAGAAAAAAAAAATGAACAAAACAGAAATAGACTCATAGACATAGAAAAGAGAATGGTGGCTGCCATGTAGGAGAGGGGTGGGGAGGTGGGTGAAATAGTTGAAGGGAATAAAGAGGCACAAAATCCCAATTATGGTATAAATTAGTCACAAAGATGGCAGTATAGCATAGGAACATAGTCAATAATGCAGTATCTTTGTTGACAGACAGTAAAACACTTACTAGGGTGAGCAGTTAGTAATGTATATAATTATCAAGTCACTATGCTATAAACCCCAAACCAATGTAACATTGTCTATCAACTATGCTTCAATAAAAGAAAAAAAACTATAAACACTTGTTTCCTCCAGCAAAAACATTCTTCCACCTCCATACTGCTCATAACCTTTAGGTATTTCCTCAAATACCATCTTCATGATATGGATCTCCTTTACCACCCTACTTAACCTGCAGCCTCACTCTCTCTCCCCTCCATACTTCTAGTTCCCCAAACCCTGCTTTACTTTTCCCTACAGTCCTTATCCCAGCCATATATATCAGATCTTTAATTCACTTACTGTTTATTATCTGTCTCCTCTTGCTGGTACGTAAGCTCCATGAAGATGGCAATTTTCTTCACTGTGGTTTATACATGTATCCCCAGTACTTAGCACTTAAGTGTGTACTAACTGTTTAATCAGTCAACTAATCAATCAATTAAAATCCAATTCCAAATGAAGGAAGCTATTGTAGGTAAAGATACCAACATATTTATTTTAGGAACCATTTAGTTCTGTGGAATTTGAAACAAATAGGAAAGACAGCATCAACTGGCTATACCCTTCTTAAGTTGAAGAATCTTAGATGAAGAACAGAATGGTTATAGGCCACAATGAGGTTTCAACACAGATAAAACTAGCACATAATAAAAGAAAATACTTTGGGCAAATATGCACATGGAGGTAAAAGCAGTAAAATCTTCGCTAAAGTTATCCAAGGATAGACTGTATTCTGTGACAATGAAGCAGGCCTTATAATTAAGGCAGTCCTAAGGTTTTTACAAACCAAAAGAAGAACACACACATAATACGATCAATATGTGTTTGCATGTGTGTGTATATGTACTTATCATACATGTAGATATATGTCAACAATGTGTATTTTGCACTTAAATGATGTAACTGTGAAATTAATTTTGAATGGCAGAATTGTTTAAAACTGGTATAATTGACTTCCGGGAAGATGGCGACATGAACGGAATGACAGAAATTTCCTCCCAACATTATATCTTTCCACGAAAACACAGCAAATACAACTATTCCTAAAAGAGAGACAATAATACACAGGAAAGCGCACAGCGTGCAGCTACACCTGAGAGGACTCGGCACCTGTCGAGGTGAGTAAGATACGGAGCTGCCACTTGGCGGGACCCAAGCACTCCCCCACCCCAGTGCACCGGTGGGTAGCTACACCTGAGAGGACTTGGCACCCGGCGAGGTGGGTAAGATACGGAGCCACGACCCGGCGGGACCCAAGCACTCCCCCACCCCAGGGCACCAGTGGGCAGCTACACCCTGAGAGGACTTGGCACCCGGCGAGGCGGATAAGATATGGAGCCATGACCCAGCGTGACCTGAGCACTCCCCCTCCCCCACCCCAGCGCACCGGCGGGAGGAGAGGATTCAGAGCCAGGAGGGAGTGGAAGTCTGAGCCAGGAGCGCTGACACACAGCGCGCGGTGTAGTGGAGATTGGAGAGACAGAGGGCGCAGGGTCTCAGCGGGGAACGTGCCAGTTCCTTGCAGCAGGCTCCGGGAAGGAAAAAGAAAGGAAAAAAAAAAAAGAAGAAAAGCGCGCGCTTTTTTCAGCGGTCTTAAAGAGACAGGAGCACAGCAGAGGACCGCCTCACCCTGGCACACTCAGCACAGCAGGCTGGGAGTCCTGGGGAGCTTCGGGCCCCTTAGCTGGCGACTGGGAAAGCGTGGCCGCACTTAAGATTCCCACAGAGATCAACAGCCTCCCATTCGTTCCCACCCTGGCCAGAGCTATAAAGTGCCTTGCGGAGTGGCGCAACCACGGCTCTGGAATAGTGGAGCAACAGCGCCACCTATAGCATCCCCACAAAACCCATTCCCGGTGGGCGTTTCCTTTGGTTTTTTGTTGTTGTTGTTGTTGTTGTTTTTTCTTCCCTTTCTTTTCTTTTTTCTTTCCATTTTTATTATTTTCTTTTCCTTTCTTTTCTTTTCTTTTTCTTTCTTCTTTTTTCCTTTTTAAAGTCATAAAGAGCCCAGCTGACATACATGGCAACTACCAGCAACCAATCTTATAGCCATGAAAAGACAGAGGAATATGATACAGACAAAGCTTCAGACCCAGACAACCCCAGAGAGGGAACCTGAAGGGATGGACATGCACAGTCTTCCTGAAAAAGAATTCAGAATAAAAGTCATAGCCATGCTGACAGATCTACAAAGAAATGTGCAAGAGCTGAGGGAGGAAGTGAGGGAAGTGAGGAAAGAATATCCGGAACTGAGACAAGCCATCGACGGGCTTAACAGCAGACTGGATGAGGTGACAGAGACTGTTAATGGATTAGAAAATAGAGAACAGGAATACAGAGAAGCTGAGGCAGAGAGAGATAAAAGGATCTCTAGGAATGAAAGAATATTAAGAAAACTGTGTGACCAATCCAAACGGAACAATATTCGCATTATAGGAGTACCAGAGGAAGAAGAGAGAGAAAAAGGGATAGAAAGTGTCTTTGAAGAAATAATTGCTGAAAACTTCCCCATGAAGGGGAAGGAAATAGTCCCACAGGCCATGGAAGCACACAGATTTCCCAACACAAGGGACCCAAGGAAGACAACACCAAGGCACATAATAATTAAGATGGCAAAGGTCAAAGATAAAGACAGAGCATTAAAGGCAGCTAGAGAGAAAAAAAAGATCACCTACAAAGAAAACCCATCAGACTATCATCAGACTTCTCAACAGAAACCTTACAGGCCAGAAGAGAATGGCATGATATATTTAACGTAATGGAACAGAAGGGCCTTGAACCAAGAATATTGTATCCAGCACGATTATCATTTAAATATGACGGAGGGTTTAAACAATTTCCAGACAAAGGAAAGTTGAAAGAGTTTGCCTCTCATAAACCACCACTACAGGATATCTTAAATGGACTGCTCTAGAGGGAAGCACCCCTAAGGCTAAAAAGATGTCACCAGAGAAAATGAAATCATAGCAAAGAAAGCAGACCAACCAAATACTAACTAAAGGCAAAGAATAAAACACCCAATATATAAAGAATGGAGGAGGAAGAATAGGAAGGGAGAAATAAAGAAACATCAGACGGCGTTCACAATAACTTAACAAGAAAGTTAAGTTAGATTGTTAGATAGTAAAGAAGCAACCCTTCAACCTTTGGTAACCACGAATCTAAAGCCAGCAATGGCAATAAGTACATATCTATCAACAATCACCCTAAATGTAAACGGACTGAATGCACCAATCAAAAGACACAGAGTAACAGAGTGGATAAAAAAGCAAGACCCATCTATATGCTGCTTACAAGAAACTCACCTCAAACCCAAAGATATACACAGACTAAAAGTGAAGGGATGGAAAAAGATATTTCATGCAAACAACAAAGAGAAAAAAGCAGGTGTTGCAGTACTTGTATCAGATTAAATAGACTTCAAAATGAAGAAAGATTCAAGAGATAAAGACGGACATTACATAATGATAAAGGGGTCAGTCCAACAAGAAGATATAACCATTATAAATATATATGCACCCAACACAGGAGCGTCAGGATATGTGAAACAAATACTAACAGAATTGAAGGAGGAAATAGACAACAATGCATTCATTTTAGGAGACATCAACACACCACTCACTCCAAAGGATAGATCAACCAGACAGAGAATAAGTAAAGACACAGAGGCACTGAACAACACACTAGAACAGATGGACCTAACAGATATCTACAGAACTCTGCACCCAGAAGCAACAGGATACACATTCTTCTCAAGTGCACATGGAACATTTTCCAGAATAGACCATATACTAGGCCACAAAAAGAACCTCAGTAAAGTCAAAAATATTGAAATCCTACCAACCAACTTCTCAGATCACAAAGGTATAAAACTAGAAATAAATTTTAGAAAGAAATCAAAAAGGCTCACAAATACATGGAGACTTAACAACATTCTCCTAATGAATCAATGGGTTAACTACCAAATCAAAACAGAAATCAAAGAATATATGGAGACTAATGACAACAACAACACAAAGCAACAACTTCTGTGGGACGCAGCAAAGGCAGTTCTAAGAGGAAAGTATATTGCAATCCAGGCCTATTTAAAGAAGGAAGAGCATACCCAAATGAACAGTCTAAAGACACAATTATTGAAATTGGAAAAAGAAGAACAAAGGAGGCCAAAAGTCACCAGAAGGAGAGACATAATAAAGATCAGAGAAGAAATAAATAAAATTGCGAAGAATAAAACAATAGAAAAAATCAATGAAACCAAGAGCTGATTCTTTGAAAAAATAAACAAAATAGATAAACCCCTAGCCAGACTCATTAAGAGAAAAAGAGAATCTACACACATAAACAGAATCACAAATGACAAAGGAAAAATAACGACGGACCCCACAGAAATACAAAGAATTATAAGAGAATATTATGAGCATCTGTATGCTAACAAGCTGCAAAACCTAGAAGAAATGGACAACTTCTTAGAAAAATACAGTCTTCCAAGACTCACCAAGCAAGAAACAGAAAAACTAAACAGACCAATCACCAGCAACGAAATTGAATCCGTAATCAAAAAACTACCCAAGAACAAAACCCCCGGACCTGATGGACTCACCTCTGAGTTCTACCAGACATATAGAGAAGAAATAACACCCATTCTCCTTAAAGTTTTCCAAAAAATAGAAGAGGAGGGAATACTTCCAAACTCTTTCTATGAAGCCAGCATCACTCTAATACCAAAACCAGGCAAAGACATCACCAAAAAAGAAAATTACAGACCAATATCCCTGATGAACGTAGATGCAAAAATACTCAACAAAATATTAGCAAACCGAATTCAAAAATACATCAAGAGGATCATACACCATGATCAAATGGGATTCATCCCAGGGATGCACGGATGGTACAACATTCAATAATCATCAACATCATCCACCACATCAACAAAAAGAAGAATAAAAACCACATAATCATCTCCATAGATGCTGAAAAAGCATTTGACAAAATTCAGCATCCATTCATGATTAAAACTCTCAACAAAATGGGTATAGATGGCAAGTACCTCAACATCATAAAGGCTATATATGACAAACCCACAGCTAACATCATACTTAA
>JAQQAC010009376.1:5438236-5456250 GCA_029783875.1 Phataginus tricuspis | reverse complement strand
GGGGGGGCATGGGGAGGGCAGTACAACTCAGAGAAGACAAGTAGTGACTCTATAGCATCTCACTACGCTGAAGGACAGTGACTGTAATGGGGTTGGTGGGGGGGACCTGATGAAGGGGGTAGTTTAATCACCATAATATTGCACATGTAATTGTAGATTAATGATACTAAAATTAAAAAAAAAGTGGTATAATTAAGAACTTGAAAAGATCTCTTAAATGTTTCAGTTAAACTTAATTTTTGAGGGAAAAATTCTATAAATGTAATAGGAAATATGGGATTCAAGAAGATGCTGAGATACTCTTAACAAATAATGACTGTCTACTGAACTTTATATGTGATAAATGCCATCACTGAACAATTTTCACTTTGGCTAAATTTGAAACAAAGATTATAAATGCCTGAATAATGTTTCATGTTACATGTAGTTCCACCTTCATAACTGAAATAAGCTGAGAATAGTTTGCTGTGAAGACAGTCTCACCTGATCGTGCATTAATGCTGCAATGTGTGTGGTTTTGCCTCCAGGTGCCGCACACAAATCTAAAATCTTCTCACCAGGTTGAGGATCCAGAACATGAGTTACCACAGCAGATGGCAAATTCTATAATGAAAAAAAAAATCATAAATTATTCTAAATCATTTTAAATTTTAGAATCAGGGACTGTAAAGAGACCTTTAGCGGCTATCCAATATAGCATCCCCTGCTGAGCACATTTTTTTATAAATATCCTTGTGTCAGGAAATTCAGTTCCTGAGAGTATCTCATGTTCTCATACTATATTCAGACACACGTATGAACACCCATGAAATATTTCCCAGATCACCTCAGCAAAAAAAGCAGAGTTATTTTGCAATTCAGTGGTTCTCAATATTTTGGAGGCAGAGATTTTTTAGAAATGAGAAAGCTCTGCATCTTTTCCCCAGAATATGTACAGAATTTTGCAATTTCAGATGCTTCACCATCTAAATAAAGGGAAGGCAAGAAGCATTTAAAAAAAGAAGTATAACTTTCCCCAAGGATTTTTCTAACAGATATACAATCCCACCTATTCCGTAACATCTGTAATCTCACAGAATGGACAAAGGCTACTGGCTGCCAAACTCTTGTGCTTACTAAATATTTCTTTAGGGTAGAAGTTCTTTAGCCAGTCATGCTATGAAGTACCTTATCTTTACTAGTTAACCAGTTGCTGAAAATCATTCAAGTATTAGTTTTCCTAAGTTATAAGCCAGTGCAGGCTTGCAATAATATATTCAAAGCACCTAGCACAACACCAAACAAACAAAGGAAAGAAAAAGGGCTGGCCAGCCAGTATAGATTACTGAAGAAGAATCTCTATAATTATGTATATTAGGTTATGTATCCTATATGTTACATCATAATGTGGAATTAGATAACAATAGACATAAATAAGTTTTTCTACTTGTTCACACCAGAAATAATCTCTGGAATTATAAAATGTCTTTTGATTAAACAGTGGGCAGAGTAGAAAGCAAGCCGCATCTGCACTTAGGTTACAGTTCAGATTACAAATGATATGACCTTGTTCAAGAACGCTGAGAGATCTAATCTTTGGTATCTTCATCTTATATTGGGAATAATGATAATACCACCACCTAACCAGCAGATTATAACAAATCAAATGAGTTAATGTATATGAAAGTATATAATGAACTGGAAAGGCAAAACAAATTACTTGTTATATCACAGCAATTGATAACCAAGGACAAAAATGTTAGCAGTAAACTATTTGAATCTCACTCAAAATTAAAAATGGACCCTTATATGTCTATCAAATGCATGCATTATTTGGGGATTAATATTCTGAGATGGAAAACAATAATTATAATCTATTAAAATGCTCTTGGGCAAACATGGGCAGAAAAAGTAGTTAAAAACCCGTAGAGAGAGAGTGTGCTCAAAAAGTTGTTTATTACTGGTTGAGCAAAGATAGGATCAGAAAACAGACCATAAAAAATAAGTTCAAAAAAAAAAAACACCTCAATTTCCCGTAACTATCCAAAGTAGATTTCAATGTCACTTTTACAAATACTTACCTGTAAAAATAAGTAGCTGGGCAGTACATTGTCAAATGAAGGGCTGAGATATACTGGTTCTGTCATTTTTATGCCTATACCTCTGAAAAGTAGGAAATTGAATATTAGTGTGTATAAATTACAGTTTATGCAAACTCCATTTCTAGGAACATATCCAAGTAGCATGTCAAACATAAGATGTTCTGTCTTTTTAAAACCCCTCTTACTCAACACAAAATACAGAGTATTCCTGTAGATTGTTTCTGATTTTTTCCCTGTAATAGGAGGCCATCAGAAGAATAAGAGGATAAAGTTACATAAATTTTTCATCTAGGCACAAATGAGTTTTTTAGAGATGTGACAGACTGAGATACAGAGAACATCTGAGTCTTTATTTACTGACTCATTCTAATCTTTCTGGTAACAGATTCATGATCATTGCTAATAGGCTTTCAATTCAATAAACATTTTATAAATGCTCCAGTTTGTAAGGCACTATGCTAGATATTTGATGAAAAATAGAAATATATTTAAGAATCATGCTGATGCTAAGCAATGACAAACTCGCTACACTGCTCTTCCCTCATCTCTTTGAAGAATAACTGCCCCAAACTGACACAATCCTCAAGATAATCTCCTCTGTCCCATTTTACCCATGGCAGTAGAAAGGACCAGAGCAGGAGGGGCCAGGACCCATGATAGCAGGGTACACAGTGATTCATTGAGACAAACATCGCAATCTGAGAGAAGCTCTGAGAAACCTCATCAAAGGGGAGAGAGAGCATACAAATGCTACTAGAGAAAGCCAAGTATGGCCTAGTGTCTCTGGCCGCAACACAGGGAGTAAGAAAAGGAGGAAACAGTGCTCAAGTCTTAGAGGAACACATAAAAATGCAGTCTAATCATAAAGGCAAAGATAAGAATCAGGATTTAAACCAGGCCCAAGGGTACAAGCAAAGAAAAGTCTAAGTAGGGAGAACCAGAAGAGAGTCCTCAGACACAGTACGCATACAAGTTCATAGCTTATGAGTAGACTGTGGCAGACAAGCATCTACTCAGATGGTCTGCACACTACTTGATGTAGGCAAATGGACTAATTTTACTCACTACACTACTGACATAAAATATGTGGGGTTTTTTTTCTCAGAACAACCAATTCTCCAACTGTCCAGATATACCAAATGAGTGTCCTACAATTCTATTCAATTCTAACACTACTTGGGGTTATTGTCAGATCCCAAAGGTTCAAGGGCTGGGTCAAAAAAGACTGGCCCAAACCAGATGCAAGCTCAACCTGGAATAAAATCTTAAATGTAAGGCCTGAAGCCATAAAACCACTACCTCACCGGTTCCACTTCTGGGTATTTATCCAAAGAAAATGGAAGCACTAATTAGAAGAGACAAATGCATTCCTATGCTTATTGCAGCATTATTCACAACAGCCATGATATGGAATCAACCTAAGTGTCCATCGATAGACAAATGGATAAAGAAGATGTGGTACATGCACACAACAGAGTATTACTCAGCCATAAAACAGAATGAAATTCTGCCATTTGCAACAGCATGGAAGGACCTACAGGGTATTATGCTAAGTGAAATAAATCAGAAAGACAAATATCATATGATTTCACTTATATGTGGAACCTAAATAACAAAACAAATGAACAGAACAAAAACAGACTAATTGGAAGAGAGAACTGGTGGCTGCCAGAAGAGAAAGGTATGGTGGAAATGGATGAAAGATGTGAAGGGGATTAAGAAGTATACTCTTCTAGTTATAAAATAAGTAACCCAGGGGACATAATGTACAACATAGAGAATATGGTCAGTAATATTGTAACAAGTCTGTATGGTGACAGATAGTAACTAGACATTATGGTGACCATTTTATAATGCATATAAATATCGAATCACTATGTTGTACACCTGAAACTAATACAGTATTTGTATATCAATTTTTTCAAATAAATAAATAAAGCCAGTAACAAAAAAAAAGAAAGAAGAAAAAGAGCACGAAGAACACTGTGCTGCTAATAATGAAGGAAAGGAGGAAGTCAAAATATCAGTTCCCTATTACAGACAGATGTTTATCTGCAAAGATAAACAGCAGATATATGCTACATCTTCATATTCCTAAAGCCTACCAAGGGTAATAAAATCTTTGTTTTTGGCCATTTGGAAAGTACTGCTATTTAGAACTAGGGAATCCAATAAGCTATTTCTTCAGAAGAATTATTTTCAATTATAAACGCAAATTGCTGCAACACGAAAACCTGTTCCAAGAATCAGGGATGTGGTCCAGTCTGGATGGATAAATGCACAGCTTTCAGCATGTCTACAATGGTCAACCTTGGAGCAATGGAGCTCTCCACAGAACTCCTTAAATAACCTGAAAATACTGAGCAAATTAAGAAACTGGACAGATTTATTTAAAGCTGATTTATAAAACTGAATGTATTTTAAATGTATTTGGTTTGAGTAAATCCAAATATTAATTTTTCACCACAAATATTCATGAGTATTGGCTTTCTAGTAAAATTTATTTTAATCAAGAAATGTTTAATTTATATTAAAATTGTAAGTTTTTCCTTTCTCAAAATCAAACTCTTAAAAATCATCTCAATAGGTCATCTAATTCATTATTTATCAATTATTATTCTCTAAAGATGCAAAAATTTTCAAATCAGTGAAATGTAAAAGATAAAGTAAAATTATTTGGCAATTATTGTGTGACTAGTTACTTACATATGTAGGCTATTTAATGGAGCATTTAGTCTTGTACTTAAAAGCATCTTTTCCAATAAACATGAAAATATGGGTTAAGCAAATATTTTCCAATTGAATTCACACCAAAAATTATTCATAGAATGCAATCAGATATACTTTTTTACATTGTTTTTGAGCCAGAAAAAGGATGCTTATTTCTCCCAAACAAAACTTGATGACATTACTTCAGTTCAGGCAGCCCACTGAAGATTTGTTTGCGGCTTAGTTCAGAAATCCCATTTCCAAGAAACACTTTTGTTCCATCAAATTCTTTGGCTCCTCTCCTACATTTGCCTTTAATATCAGAGTATACGGAAATAACATCTCCAGCTTTCATAACTAGAGGAAGAAGAAACTCAGATTATAGCAATCTCTCTTTTTGTAGAAGACAAATGAAAGTTCTTGAAGCTAGACTGGGGAGATCTGGAGCATCAAGAGTGGGCATGACGGGGTCTAAAATGGCTCATTATCTCAATATAATCCCTATTAAAAAATACGACTTTTTACTTTTAAATGTTCCCTGAAGATTTTTTTTCTAGGAAAACAAAGAACTAAAAAAGTTTTTAAAACACCCTAAGTCTAGCTGAGCAGAAAAGAAAGGATACCTTCTATTTAAATTATTTTCCCCAAGCCTAACTTTATCTAAAAGACTTCATATAAATCTTGATGTGTTTGGCTCAATCCTCAAAGTTTTAAATGTCCTTCAAAAGGATTCCTCGAAAATGCACAAAGAAATCTTTCTAAATCCCCTAACCCAGTTGCTATTTTTTATAGGTTTCCTAATATAGCAATTAAAGCAGAGATTTTTAATGATAAGCACATATATTCATTCACGTGTGTGCATGTGTGTATATATGTATACAAATAAACATATATGTGTATGTGTGTATATACTCAGAACACCTTGAAACTGCACAGTGTACAGAGTTGTTTTATTTATGTGGTTGATTAAATCTAACTTCTGTAGTCAATTTCATTAAATTATTTCGAGTAACAAATCCCACTGACAGTAATAATGGAAAATTGTATTCCACTTCCAAAAAAATGTTTTAAGACCTAACTAATTGTAAACTTGTTTACCCATTAACCTGACAAGAGTAGTAAGCAATCTATCAGCTACAGCTAGAGAGACTATTCAAATTAAACAGATCATGGGTCAATGAACTTTTTGTGTTAAAGGCAAATATTGTAAGCTTTGTGAGCCACAATAAGGTCTCTTGGCACACTTTTTCTTGTTAAAACAGCCTTTTAAAAATGGGAAGACTATTCTTAGCTTGTAGGCCATATAAAAACAGACATGGGCCAGACTTATCCAGTGAGCAATAATTCCCCAAACCCTTCTAGAGGTCAAATTATTTCACAGACAAAAAAACTAAGGCCCAGAGACTAAATAACTTCCCAATAAATTCAAACCCAGGTCTCTTGATTTCAAGTGCAATAAATTAGCACTGAACCATAGTGACTAACTTACTAAGCATACAGAATATGCCATCAATTGAGTGAATAAACTAAGAATACTGAGTTTCATTCCAATATTAAGATTCCAGGTCCTAAATATTATCCTCAAATGACAGCAGCAGCCTAAGGTTTGAGGACAATAGAGTTAAGAACACAAAATGAAATTTCACTGACATTTTTTACTCTTACCAATCAGTAATGGTTGTCTAAATAATTATCATCAAACACACCCTTATATGGAAAAAAATTGGCAAAAAACCTTATATGGATGCCTAATATGTTAGTCCACATAAGATAAATCTCTCACTGACTATTCTAAATATAAAATTTGTAAAGTACCTGATGAAAGTAAATTTGAAATGCATTTGAGTGATAATTTAATGAATTTCCCATTTGATAATGTACATACATTTTAGAGAATCTTTATTTTACAGATAAATCTAAGAATCACACTTACATTTGGAAGCTGACACAATTCCTGGAACATAGACATGGGCTCCTCTTAACACTGCATTGCCGCACAGGGCTCCAACAATGGCTTCACACTGATGTTTTTTTATATTTTTCCTAGGGATATAAAATAGAAGAAATTTAACAGAGTGATATACCTCCAATGCCAACCGACCTTTTCAAAGTTTCAGTCTAAGCCCTAAATAAATAACCTCTTTAGTCTTGATTATCCCAAGATAATGCCACTAATGAACGGGAAAAAAGAAAGAGGATAAAAAGAAAACAGCTAAAAAAAAAAAGATTGGAAACAAAAGCAAAAATGAACAAATGGGACATCAAACTAAAAAGCTTCTGTACAGCAAAGAACACCATAAGCAGAACAAAAAGGCATCCTACAGCATGGGAGAATATGTTTGTAAACAACAAATGCGATAAAGGGTTAACATCCAAAATACATGAAGAGCTCACACATCTCAACACCCAAAAAGCAAATAACTCCACTATAAAATGGGCAGAGGATCTGAACAGACACTTCTCCAAAGAAGAAATTCAGACGGCCAACAGGCACATGAAAAGATGCTCCACATCACTAATTATCAGGGAAATGCAAATTAAAACAATGAGATATCACCTCACACCAGTTAGGATGGCCACCATCCAAAAGACAAGGAACAACAAATGCTGGCGAGGATGTGGAGAAAGGGGAACCCTCCTACACTGTTGGTGGGAATGGTGGGAATGTAAATTAGTTCAACCATTGTGGAAAGCAATACGGAGGTTCCTCAAAAAACTAAAAATAGAAATACTATTCGACCGGAAATTCCACTCCTAGGAATTTACCCAAAGAAAACAAGATCCCTGATTCAAAAAGACAGATGCACCCCTATGTTTATCATAGCACTATTTACAATAGCCAAGAAATGGAAGCAACCTAAGTGTCCATCAGTACATGAGTGGATAAAGAAGATGTGGTACATATACACAATGGAATATTATTCAGCCATAAGAAGAAAACAAATCCTACCATTTGCAACAACATGGATGGAGCTAGAGGGTATTATGCTCAGTGAAATAAGCCAAGCCAAAAAAGACAAGTATCAAATGATTTCACTCATATGTGGAGTACAGCAGCAGACTCACAGAACCCAAGAACGGACTAATAGTTACCAAAGGGAAAGGAACTGAGGAGGATGGGTGGGAAGGGAAGGACAACGGGAAAAAGGGGCAGTGCGATTAGCAGACGTAATGTTGGGGGGGCGTAGGGAAGGGCTGTACAACTCAGAAAAGACAAGTAACGATTCTATAGCATCTCACTACACTGATGGACAGTGACTGTAATGGGGTTGGTGGGGGGGACCTGATGAAAGGGGTAGTTTAATAACCATAATATTGCACATGTAATTGTAGATTAATGATACCAAAATAAATTATATATAAAAAAAATTTAAGGGGGTGCCAATGTTTTTCAATCCCAGGTAAAAACCTGAACCACTGAGTCTCTAATGAGTGTCCCCAGTCAGCAACGTTTCACGTGTTGCCACAACTCCTTGCTGAGGGAATTAAGTGTCTCCCATCTTCTTCCCATGATCTTCAGATGATCAAATCTTTTAATACCTCTCACCTCTACACTACTTCATGGTCCGCAGATTCACACTGCTCATTTTCTACCTACTTCTTAAGAAAGAGCTTCATTGTAAAGTTCCAAAACATTCCGCTGTCTCTTTTCACTTTGCATTCTAACTCTTGGCAGTCTCAGGATTTCAATAATCACTGACAAAAATAATCTGTGTATTCTAACATTTAGGCTTTCCAGACTCTGAACTGATATTTCTAATTACCTGCAGGTAGGTACCTATATCCAGCTATCTATCCCACAGTTACTTCAAACTCAACAAGTCCTAAATAATGTTATTTTTCTGATTCACACCCCAAGTCTTTTTATCCTCCTATGTTTCCAGTCTTAAACAGTGTTGTTATCTGCCTGGATAATAAAACTGGAAACCTCAACATCATCTTAAATGTCTTCTTCCTGAAACTTCTAACTCAACACTGACTGAGTTACCAAGTCATGCCACCATTAATTCTCTGACAGGCCTTCTGCCATCAGATGTACATCACCTCTTGATTATTGAACTAGCTTTACCTCTGGTTGCTTTCTCATCTTGTCTGCAGTTTCATTCTAAAGTATCTAGACATGGTACATATTTCTAAAATATTGCCATAAGCATGACTCCTGTAAAAATTCTTTAGTATTTGAATTTCTATAGCATATGGAAAAAAAATATTCATATATTATATGAAAAAAAATCCTCTCCACCTCAGATCCGGCCTCTTCCAACTTCTTCACCCTCATTCTTCACAAACTTCTCTGAAAATCAACTGAGTAGCTGAACCTGTCAGGATGAATTGCCTTACATTTTTCATGACTCCATACTTCTGTATACACTTTCTCTCCACCTAGCATTTACTGGGAAAACGTCTTTATCAGTTTCCTTGCACTCAGTCCTTCTATTCTGTTTTCTATGCTCTGATGGCACTTAATTTATACCTTTACTGTGGCATTGGAACAGTCTGACATGCAACAGAAGTGTCCTCTCCTTATATAAGTGTTCCATTCATCATGTCATACCTTTGGGTTTTAAACAATGCACCAACTTAAAAATGTTTGGTGCAGTATAACCTTGTAGTATTAATCAAGAAGTTTTTATAATGAGAGTAACCATTTCATGGTGAGGACTATAAAGAAGAGTTCACATAGCAGGCATGAATTGCTACCATTTCTTTCAAAGGCACTCTTACAAGGCTGGACCTTGATTGGCATTTGGGAACTTAGATTTCAGACGGGTTCCCACTATTAAGGGTAGCTCACTGTTTCCAGATCGTTTGTATAAACAATATGGTTTATGAACAACATGGATGCTCTTTCTGGAGGCTGAAATTTGGATTATGTACCAAGCAGGGAATGCCTACATGACCAGCCCAAAATAAAAATCCTGGGAACTGAGTCTCTAATGAATTTCCCTGGTTGTCAACATCTCCTGCATTGTCAAACTCACTGGTGTGGGAATTAAGCATGTCCTGTGTGATCCCATTAGAAGTTTTCTCTGGACTTTGCCCCATGTCCCTTTTCCTTTTGCTGATTTTGCTTCTGATTCATTTACTCTAAAACATCATATGAATAATTAATATATATGCTGAATCCTATGAGTCCTCCCAGAAATCACCAAACCAGGGAATGATCTTTGGGATCCCTCGATGCAAAAACTAAATGTATAAAAACATAAGATGTCATATACAAGTATCAAGGTATAAGTCAGCTTTGCTGGAGGGGACAGTGTTAGCTAAGAAATAAAAAAGAGGAACAGTAAAAGTTGATGCATGGCCATAAAACATACTAAAAGGTTGATTTTTATTTCAATGTTTCTAAATAAAGGAATGAATCAACATTAAGGAAAGATGACTTTCCAATAGTATAATAATACAGATTGGAGGAAAATAGTGTGAAAGTACTTAGATTAAGAAAACATTAATAGCTAAAAAATGAATTAAGTAGAAATCAAAGATCCAGATTAAAGGAATGGAGATTAAAGATGGTGCCTGAGAAGTGAGACACAGACCTCCTCCTGAAATCACACATAATACAAAAATATATTTAATACAACTAATCCTGAAAGAGCAACATGAAAGAAGGCTGCGTCAGACTGCATAAACCTGGAGAAAAGAACAAACCTCACGGAATAGGGTAACGTACCAAAGCCATGACCCAGTAGGACCCAAGCCCTTGCCCCACCCCAGCTCACTGGTGGCAGGAAGAGAAACAGAGAGGGGAGGGAGTGGAGGCCTGGGACTGCTGAACACCTAGCCCTGGAGATCTGCTCTGGGAGCCCAAACCTACATCACATGGTGCTCTGGTGGTTACTGGGGTTGGAAAGCTAAGACAAGCAGAATACCTGGACAGACTGAGATTCAAGCCGCTTGTGGAATACGGATCCATATCTGGATGCTCTGGGACAAAAGAAAGGCAGGAAGTCTGAGAGACTTCCTAACAGCAAGAGGGCAACTGAAGGGGCAAAGATAGCACAGTGTTTACTGCTCAGGAGAAAGGAAAGGTAGACAGAATTGTCCAGGTGCACGCTCCCCAGCAGGATGGGAACTTTCAGGAGCTTCAGGCACTCCATCATCCTGGCTGGCTAGGCAGATCCAAGCCCTCCAACCATGATATGCAGCCTGCTGTGCCTTCCTTCCAGTCAATCTGCACCTGGCTCTCAAACCAGCAGCTCCTGCCCTGGCATCAGGCCAGCAAGAGGGAAGCCCCACCTACGGCAGCTACAAACACAAACCATAGAAGATTACACCCGTGTGTTTGGCCCAAGGGTTCTGGCAGTGGAGACAGGCATAGCAGCCGTAAATCAGGAAACAGCTCTTTCCTCCCCCAGGCATCAGCACTGCTCCCTTGTGACCCCAGATATCACTCCAGGGACTGAGCAGCTCCAGAGAGTACAGCTTCTGGGCAATAAAGGGCGCCACATACAAATATGAAACGTCAAAGGAACCTAGCTCAAACCAAAATCCCACGAACACCAGAAATAGGGTCAAGTGAAACTGAACACATCAATCTTCCCAAAATGGATTTCAAAATGAAAATCATAAACATGCTCATGGGGGTACAGAAAAATATGCAAGAACTCAAGAACGAATTCAGCACAGAAATCCAATCACTATGGAATACAATGAAGGGATTTAAAAGCAGATTAGATATGGTGGAGTAGATGATAAATGAAATAGAAATTAGAGAAGAGGAATACAAAGAAGCTGAGGCATAGAAAGAAAAAAGGATCTCTAGGAATGAAAGAATATTGAGAGAACTGCGTGACCAATTCAAACAGAACAATAATTGTATTATAGGGGTAGGAGAAGGAGAGAGAGAAAAAGGGATAGAAAGTGTCTTTGAGGAGGTAATTGCTGAAAACTTCCCCAATCTAGAAAAGGAAATAGTCTCTCACGCCACAGAGGTGCACAGATCTCCCAACACAAGGGACCCAAGGAAGACAACACCAAGACATATCATAATTAAAATGGCAAAGATCAAGGATAAGGACACAGTATTAAAGGCAGCCAGAGAGATGAAGGGAGTGGCATGATATATTTAATGCAATGAGGCAGATGGGCCTCGAACCAAGAATACTTTATCCGGCAAGATTATCATTTAAATTTGAAGGAGGGATTAAACAATTTCCAGATAAGCAAAAGCTGAGAGAATTCACCTCCCACAAACCACCTCTATAGTGTATTTTGGAGGGACTGCTGTACATGGAACTGTTCCAAAGGCTAAGTAGCGGTCACCAGAGGTAATAAAATCACAGAAAAGAAGTAGAATAATTAATTTCTAAGCAAATACAAAATTAAACCAACAACCACCAAAGTCAGTAAAGGGATACACAAAGAGTACAGAATATGATACCTAATATATAAAGAAAGGAAGAGGAAGAAAGAGGAGAAGAAAAAAAAAGAACCTTTAGATTGTGTCTAAAATAGAATAAGCAAATTAAGACAGACTGTTAGAGAGTAATGAAGCTGCCCTTAAAACTTTGGTAACCACAAAGCAAAAGCCTGCAATGGCAATAAGTACATACCTATCGATAATCACCCTAAATGTAAATGGTCTGAATGCACCAATCGAAAGACACAGAGTCACTGAATGGATAAAAAACAAGACCCATCTATATGCTGCCTACAAGACTCACTTCAAACCCAGACATACACAGACTAATAGTGAAGGGATTGAAAAAGATATTTCATGCAAACAATTGGGAGAAAAAGGCAGCTGTTGCAGTACTTGTATCAGACAAAATAGACTTCAAAACAAAGAAAGTCACAAGAGATAAAGAAGGACATTACATAATGATAAAGGGGTCAGTCCAACAAGAGGATATAACCATTATAAATATACATGCACCCAACACAGGAGCACTGACATGTGAAACAAATACTAACAGAATTAAAAGGGGAAACAGAATGCAATGCATTCATTTTCGGAGACTTCAACACACACTCACTTCAAAGGACAGATCAACCAGACAGAAAATAAGTGAGGACACAAAGGCACTGAACAACACATTAGAACAGATGGACCTAACAGACATCTACAGAACTCTACCCCCAAAAGCAGCAGGATACATATTCTTCTCAAGTGCACATGGAACATTTTCCAGAATAGACCACATACCAGGCCACAAAAAGAGCCTTAGTAAATTCAAAATGATTGAAATTCTACCAACCAACTTCTCAGATCACAAAGGAATAAAACTAGAAATACATTGTACAAAGAAAACAAAAAGGCTCACAAACACATGGAGGCTTAACAACGTGCTCCTAAGTAATCAATGGATCAATGACCAAATTAAAACAGAGATCAAGCAATATATGGAGACAAATGAAAACAACAGCACAAAGCCCCATCTTCTGTGGGACGCAGCAAAGGCAGTTCTAAGAGGAGAGTATATTGTAATCCAGGCCTATTTAAAGAAGAAAGAACAATCCCAAAATTATAGTCTAAATTCACAGTTACTGAAACTGGAAAAAGAAGAACAAATGAGGCCCAAAGTCAGCAGAAGGAGGGACATAATAAAGATCAGAGAAGAAATAAATAAAATTGAGAGGAATAAAACAATAGGAAAAATTAATGAAACCAAGAGCTGGTTCTTTGAGAAAATAAACCAAATCGATAAACCCCTAGCCAGACTTATTAAAAGAAAAAGAGAATCTACACACATAAACAGAATCAGAAATGAGAAAGAGAAAATCACAATGGACACCACTGAAATAAAAAGAATTATTAGAGAATACTATGAAAATCTATATGCTAACAAACTGGAAAACCTAGAAGAAATGGACCACTTTCTAGAAAAATACAACCTTCCAAGACTGACAAAGCAACAGAAAATCTAAACAAATTACCAGCAATGAAATTGAACTGGTAATCAAAAAACTACCCAAAATCCCTGTACCAGATAGATTCACCACTGAATTTTATCAGACATTTAGAAAAGACATAATACCCATTCTCCTTAAAGTTTTCCAAAAAATAGAAGAGGATAGAATACTTTCAAACTCATTCTATTAAGCCAGTAACACTCTAATACCAAAACCAGGCAAAGACACCACAAAAAAGGAAATTACAGACCAATATCCCTGATGAACATAGATGCAAAAATACTCCTCAAAATATTAGCAAACCGAATTAAAAAATATATCAAGAGGATAATCCATCATGATCAAGTAGGATTCATCCCAGGGATGCAAGGATGGTACAACATTCAAAAATCTATCAACATCATTCACTACATCAACAAAAAGAAGGACAAAACCACATGATCATCTCCATAGATGCAGAAAAAGCATTTGACAAAATTCAACATCCATTCATGATAAAAACTCTCAACAAAATGGGTATAGAGGGCAAGTACCTCAACATAATAAAGGCCATATATGACAAACCCACAGCCAACATCATACTTAACAGCGAGAAGCTGAAAGCTTTTCACCTAAGATTGGGAACAAACAAGGATGCCCACTCTCCCCGCTTTTATTCAACATAGTACGTGAGAGGTCCTAGCCATGGCAATCAGACAACACAAAGAAATAAAAGGCATCCAGATTGGTAAGGAAGAAGTTAAACTGTCATTGTTTGCAGATGACATGATATGTACATAAAAAACCCTAAAGAATCCACTCGAAAACCACTAGAATTAATATCTGAATTCAGCAAAGTTGAAGGATACAAAATTAATACACAGAAATCTGTTGCATTCCTATACACTAATGATGAACTAGCAGAAAGAGAAATCAGGAAACCAATTCCATTCACAATTGCATCAAAAAGAATAAAATACCCAGGAATAAACCTAACCAAGGAAGACCTATACCCTGAAACCTACAAGACACTCTTAAGAGAAATTAAAGAGGACACTAATAAATAGAAATTCATCCCATGCTCTTGGGTAGAAAGAATTAATATTATTAAAATGGCCATCCTTCCTAAAGCAATCTACAGATTCAATGCAATCCCTATCAAAATACCAACAGCATTCTTCAATGAACTGAACAAATAGTTCTAAAATTCACATGGAACCACAAAAGACCCCAAATAGCCAAAGCAACCCTGAGAAGGAAGAATAAAACTGGGGGGATCTTGCTTCCCAACATCAAGCTCTACTACAAAGCCACAGTAATAAAGACAATTTGGTACTGGCACAAGAATACACCCATAGACCAGTGGAACAGAATAGAGAGTCCAGATATTAATCCAAGCGTATATGGTCAATTAATATACGATAAAGGAGCCATGGACATACAATGGGGAAATGACAGCCTCTTCAACAACTGGTGTTGGCAAAACTGGACAGCTATGTGCAAGAGAATGAAACTGGATTATTGTCTCTCCCCATACACAAAAGTAAACTCCAAACGGATCAAAGACGTGAATATAAGTCATGAAGCCATAAAACTCTTAGAAGACAACATAGGCAAAAATCTCCTGAATATAAACATGAGCAACTTTTTTCTGAGCAACTTTTTTCCCTTGCATCTCCTCGAGCAAGGGAAACAAGAGCAAAAATGAACACATGGGACTATATCAAACTAAAAAGCTTCTGTACAGCAAAGGACACCATCAACAGAACAAAAAGGCATCCTACAGAATGGGAGAATATATTTGCAAATGACATATCTGACAAGGGGTTAACATCCATAATATATAACAAACTCACACACCTCAACCCAAAAAAGCAAATAACCTGATTAAAAAATGGGTGTAGGATATGAATAGACAATTCTCCAAAGAAGAAATTCAGATGGTCAATAGGCACATGAAAAGATGCCCCACATTACTAATTATCAGGGAAAAGCAAGTAAAAACCACAATGAGATATCACCTCACTCCATTTAGGATGGCCAGTATCGAAAAGACTAAGAACAATAAATGCTGGTGAGGATGTGGAGAAAGGGGAACCCTCCTACACTGCTGGTGGGAATGTAAGCTAGTTCAACCATTATGGATAGCAATATGGAAGTTCCTCAAAAACTCAAAATAGAAATACCATTTGACCCAGGAATTCCACTCCTAGGAATTTAACGAAAGAATACAATTTCTCAGAATCAAAAAGATATATGCACCCCTATGTTTATCGCAGCACCATTTACAAGAGCTAAGATATGGAAGCAACCTAAGTGTCCATCAGTAAATGAATGGATAAAGAAAATGTGGTACCTATACACAATGGAATATTATTCAGCCATAAAAAGAAAACAAATCCTACCATTTTTAACAACATGGATGGAGCTAGAGGGTATTATGCTCAGTGAAATAAGCCAGGCGGAGAAAGACAAGTATCAAATGATTTTACTCATCTGTGGAGTATAAGAACAAAGAAAAAAAATGAAGGAAAATAACAGCAGCAGACTCACAGAACCCAAGAATGGACTAACAGTTACCAAAGGGAAAGGGACTGGGGAAGAGGGGTGGGAAGGGAGGGATAAGGGGGAAAAGGGCTATGACAATTAGCACACATAATGTAGCGGGGTGCGGGTGGTGTCGGGGGACACGGGGAGGGCTGTACAACACAGAGAAGACAAGTAGTGACTCTGTAGCATCTCACTATGCTGATGGCAGTGACTGTAATGGGGTATGTGGTGGGAACTTGATAATGGGGGAATCTAGCAGCCACAATGTTGCTCAGGTAATTGTATATTAATGATACCAAAATAAATAAATAAATAATAAAATAAAATAAAAAGGGTGTACCACTTAATGTCTCCAACAGGGTCATATGTCTCAAACTAAAATACACACAGGCCATTGAACAAGCAATTCCACATTGTACCAACTTATCCTATAGATCATGCTTATGTAAGTATCCTAATAATAGTCACTGTTTTAATAATGAAAAACAGGGGAAAACTAAATGTCTATCAATAGAGGGCTGAAAAAATAAAACTGAGCTCAATGATAATATACTACTTATATAGCTATTAAGAAGAATGGAATTACACAGAATCAGGGAAAAATATGGACACCATGGAAAGATATCCACAATATATTCTGAAATGAATCAAGAAGCATAACCTTGAAAGACCTGTGATTGTGATCAACTATAGTAACTTACTGAACAGTAAATCAGAACAGCGATTTTCTGGTAGGGGAGCGGAATGCAAAAGAATTTTTTGGGGTGATGGAAATGGTCCATATTTTGATTGGGTGGGTCTTGGCTACATAGCTGTATAAATTTGGCAAAAGTCAGCAAACAGTACACATAATTAAGATCTCTATTTCAGTGTATGCAAACTTCACCTTAAAAAATAAACAGAAAAAGGAACTTACAAAATTAATTTTTTAACTGCAAAATTAATAAATGCTTATAGTAAAAAATAAAACAGAAATGTTACAAATGAAAATCTCCATTAACCCTTTTTCCCAATCCAACCTCCCCAGAGTTAAGACATTAACAAGATTTTTTTGATACACATGAATATACATAAATGTCTATATTTTTAATTGTAAAAAAAATGTGATTATCCTACACATGGCAACATGCCTTTGATATTTAATCATAAACATCTTGTCTTATTGGTACATAAAATTCTCCCACATTAAAGGACATGATAGTCCACTATTCCACTGCATAGATAAGCCATACTTACTGAACCACTGCTTTACTGTTGACCACTAAATTACTTTAAAGCTTTAACAAAATGAACACTTTTATATTTACTATAAATCTTAGGGGTGTAAAAAAATACCATAATTAGGGATTGTAAAATGTTCCTTGGAAATAGAACTCCCGTTATAATATGAAAGGCTGTTTTTCTTTTCTAATTTTCAAATATATGCTTTCCAAATATAAATGAGAACAATGCCTGTTCTATTAGTACCTGGTATTTTAATATAACTGTGAATTAATGAATAAAACTTTTCATCAGCTATGAAAGTAGAAAATATGCTGCTTTATATTTTTGTAGTTCAAAAAATGTTTTAATTTACCAGTGGAATCCCTTAAGATGTACAAATAAATAAAAGAAGATTCTTGGAAAGCAGGGGGAAAAAAATTGCTCAACCAAACAGACCTAAAATCCATTAATCTCAAGGTATATGGTATATGAGCCTCATTTCCTTTTATAATATTTTCCATGGTTAAGAAATCAGCATTTATGAATGTGTGAATTCCTATCTACATAAAGTAGCTAATCATAAACACCAAACAGTAAAAAAAAGAACCTGTACAAATTTGCAGAATATAATTT
>JAQQAC010009376.1:5412844-5438226 GCA_029783875.1 Phataginus tricuspis | reverse complement strand
CCAAACAGTAAAAAAAAGAACCTGTACAAATTTGCAGAATATAATTTCTATCATCCACTATCCAGTTTTAGGTATTTTTCATCACAAAGATTCCTCATGCCCATTTTTTGACAATCCTGTTCCCAGATCCAACCCCAGGCAATCACTAACCTACTTTCTTTCTCTACAAATTTGCCTTTTCTATGTATTTAATATAAATGGAATCAAAATTTATAGGGCTTGTGCCTGGCTTCTTTCCCCTACTAATGTTTTTAATGTTCACCAAAGTTGTAGCATACATAACTCATCATCTTCATTGCTGAACAGTATTCCTTTGTGTGACTGTGCCACTGTTTGTTTTTCTATTAACCAATCAATGAACATTTGGATAGTTTCTCCCTTATAAACAATGCTGCTGTGAATATTCAGGTTCAAGCATTTGTATGGACATCTATTTCATTTCTCTTGGGTACCTAGGAGTAGAACTGCTGGGTTATATAATAAGTTTATGTCTAATTTTTAAAGAGACTATCAACTGTTTTCCAAAGAAGCCAAAACCAAAAGAATGCAATAAAATAATAAAATAAAAAACAAAGAAGACAAATCCATTTGACGTTCCTACTTGTATGAAGATCCCAGTTTCTCCACATCCTTACCCACCAAATGAAATTTGAGTTATTAAATTTTAACATGTGGCCCAAAGACATTTGGAGACAAAGCACCTACCTACTCTTCTATCAGCCCACTAGGAACATCTCTTTAGGACACATGTGAGCTTTGGAACATGGAAGGGGAAAAAGACTTTCACTCCAAAACCTTCTCAAGCCCCCCTTACCTGGTAGAAATACAAACTGTTCCACCACCAGCTTTCTATCTACTGTTTTGGACCCAACCTTCTCTCTTTAATCTTAACCCCTTAGGAAAAGGACTCAAAGCCAATCCAGAGTGATTCTGTCTGCCTCACCCCAGATACTAGCTCATGAGATCTTGTATACCCACCAGACTGGGATACAGAATACCTAGGCTCTAGGAATAATTTGCTGGAAAAAAAAAATTGCATCTACATGAGTTAGGAACACTTTGATGGGCCTCTGAACAGTTACTACTAGCTAAAAGTGTATGCATGACTATATAAAAGTACTCATTTTAGTTACTTAGAAGAATACATATTTCCCAAGTATTATTTGATCTTCATCCAGTTTCTGAAACTCTGCAGTCTTAAAGGTGAAATGGGTGTCTTGTCATGTTAATGAGAGACTACTGGACCCCCACCCAAGGGCAGGGGCTGGAGGTTTAATCAGTCAATGGCCAAGAATTTAGTCAGTCATGACTATACAAAGAAGCCCTCACAAAAACCCCTGAGAAGAGCTTAATCGCCCTCTGCTCTCTTGGAAACAGAACACCTCTACCTGCACGGAGCCAGGCCCAAAGCTCCACATGGCCAGAGGCTCCTTTATTTGGGACCTTGCCCTGTATCTCTCTTCATTTGGCTATTAACTTGTATCCTTTACAGTACCCTCTATTTAACTGGTAAATGTGTTTTCCTGAGCTCTGTGAGCCGCTCCAGCCAATTAGCTGAACCTAAGAGGGAGGTCGCAGGAAACTTCAATCTGTAGCCCAGTAAGTCAGAAGCACAGGTAATAGCCTAGGGCTTGTGACCAGCATCTGGAGTAGGGGGTGGAGAGCAGTCCTGTAGGGCAGAGCCCTTAACCTGGGAAATCTGGTGCTGTCTCCAGGCAGGTAGCATCAGAAATGAGTGCATTCTACCACACCTTGCTGGTGTTCGGGAATTGCTTGGTGTTGTGTGTGTGGGAAGAACCCCCTCCCCCGACACGCACACTGGAATCAGGCCTGGGAACCCAAAAGGAGTTAAGCACACCCTTGAAATGCCTAAAACCATTACTCTCAGTGAAATTATTACTATCAATTGAAAGTCAGATTGTTTTTACTCCAAGTATTCTAACTTTTGGTCTCATACACTCAAAACACCATAGCTGGTTCTTAACAGCACAGTCACCTACCCACAACTTGAAATTTATAGAATTGTTCTGAGAGTACAACGTTCTATAAATGTAACGTGATTAAAGAAACTAATCAATACCAGTGATTTTTTTCTGAAGATTTCTTAATGTTATACCTAAACTGATAACACAGCCTGTGATATACTAATGGAAGCCTTTTAATCTTGCTTGCCTCATTTAGATAGTAATTAGGTAGCTTATTACAAAATCAGACTTCTGGGTTACGGTGGACCACTTCACATGTACTTTAATAATGAAGCAGCCAGGCCCAGAGGGATTAAGATGATGCTGACGTTCTTGTTCACAAAGCCGAAGATTGAGCTTCACAAACACTCAAGGTAGGAGAGCAAGGTACAGGCTTTTATTTAAAGTGAAAGGACAGAGCTCCCGGCTCACGCCAGGAGGGGACTAGAGAGTCCGGAGTGGTGCGTTGTCTAGGGGGTTTTATAGGCAGATGAGGATTTTTCAAGAACATGAAAAAAGCTCAGGGGTGTGGACTTATTAAGTGGTCCTAGAATATTTACAAGTAACTTGATACAAGTAACCTACTGCTCTGTTGATTTCTCCCCTGAAATACCAGCATCTTGGTCTGGGGGCACATGAACCAAGGCCACCTGCTCAGCCTGACCCCAAGATGAGCTGAGGCATTATTTGCTAAAGAGTAAGTTAAGTGCAATCTTATCTTTAAGGTGGAATCCTTCTTGCCTTTTACTGTGTTATGGCTGGGCTTGCATGCTAAGTTAGTTTGCCTAGTTTGCAAAATCACCTCATTAGATCTGAAGGAGGAAAGACAGCACAGAGGTGTGGGCCTTTTAGCATGTTAATGTGAATTTTATACATGATTATAAATAACTAGTATAAAATAAACATGTGCTACTCTTCTTTATCTGGGGTACACTAACTGATCTCACTGAAGAATGACTCTAGAGCTGAAGATTTATTTAACACAGAGTTTTAGTAGGGGGTTTTCTTACATGTAGTTACATTGCTCTGATTGCAAACATCCTGCCTTGCTTTTTCCGGAGGCCCTCACCCTACTCTGACTATACCCACGGTCCCTGTCTCAGAATGAACTATCCAGTCACAAAAAATAATAATTTCAGGATCAAAAGTGCTAGGTTCAAGTTCTAGCATTGCCACGATGTAACCTTGAACAATTTAACATTAATGACTCTTAATTTCCCCATTTGTAAAACTGGAATAGTATTCTATCATTCCTAGAATTTTAGCAGGGAGCAACATGACAAAGTATTACAAAATATGTACATAATGACAGAAAATTTGCACAAACCTTCCGAAGTTCATCAAGTAACAGGTTTTTCACATGCTGTACTGAGGCTAGATGTGTATTTACTCTGACAGTTGTGAATGATGGAGGGTGTGACAAACGATTTAACAGAGTTTCAAACTTCCTTTCTGCTTCTTGTTTACCTAAAGAAGATACAACCTAAGAAGAAAGTTGTTTCAATTTCATTATATGAATTAAGAATATGAAGCATAATATGTATGCACATTTGTTCCAACTGCTGAAACACCTTTCAGCAACTTCAGTTCTATTTCCTTTCACTGTATTGTTTATGTCTTAACACTAAGGTAATGGTAATACTTCACAGGGTTTTTGAGATTTACTTGTAGTAATGAACCTAACAAAATGTCCAACATAAAGGGCTTAGAAAAACATTGCCTCAACTTCCAAGCACTGTTAACATTTTGAACAGATTAATATCTGCAATTATTCATACAAATTCAGGGTTTCATTCTTATTTATAATTAACTGTTAAATCATTTCTGTAAAGCTATTAACTTGTTAACCTCATATTCTAGAACAGATTGTTTAGTAGCTTTTTAATATTTCATTAAATGTAACAACTATATTCCAAACAGATAGCAAAATAACCCGTCAGAAATGAAGGTATAGAGTCAACCAACCAAATTTCCTTGTAATTAACTGAAGTTTTGAGACATGTATTCACCTATTTTTCATCATCTTCGACTACACCCAGCCTCACAGAATCTTCATAAACCACTTGCCAGCCTACTAATCCCCCAGCCTCGTAGTTTCTCAAGGTTTAGTTTTTTATTAAACTTGAATATTCTTTTATATCTATATTTTTACAAAGGAACAGCTTTTCTGTTTTTAAAATTATATATAGGTAGTGGGTTGAGGCAGAGATGGTGTCAAAGATATTTGGATCTTCTTTTATAAAAGAATGTTTACCGTTTAAAATTGCTGGAAAAAATGCTGAATGCTTTTCTGTACCTTTATATGCTCCTTGTTATTTTAAGTGAAGAGAAGCTATTTTCTCTTTTTATACTGTCTAGTAATCCCTTATTATCATCTTTGGAAATAAAATGTAGAAGTTTACAAGTTACGGCTTCAGCAACATCTTTAAAGACGAATTTACACTTAAACGGCTTTACTTTGAATAAAAAAACAAAAACTTGGAAAATACAAAGTTACCTAAAGGAAGGAAGTAAAATGGAAAGAGCACAGGCTTAGCAATCAATTAACTTGCACTGAGGACTTCACTGTTAGGCTCTGCCTGTAGCACACAGAATGAACATGTGTTGAGGAATTACGGGCCCGAACAATGCCAGTTGCTTTCACATACGATTAATACCCTGAATCAACCTTATAATGTATTTTTAACCATCAATTTCCCGAAGGCAAAGAAAAGCAAGGTTAAATAATGTGATTTACTCAAAGCACTGAAAAACGAATCAAGGGTGGGATTACAAATCTGTACCTTCTTTCATTGTACCTGAGCACTTTAGCTTCAGATTTTAGTATTGCTACTTCAAAGTGTCGATTTGGGTCAATGGTGTAAATGACTCTTTGGACCCTTGGGTCTCTCTCACGTATTCAAATGGGGAGGAAATCTCCACCAAAGAATGAATGCGAAGACTAAGAAAGGTCTGCAAATTACCTAGTACAACTGGTGGCTTATTTTAAAAGGCACTCAACAAATTTAGAATTCCTTCCACCTGAGTGCCAGAGCGGGCACTCTGTCCAGGTGTTCCTTCTCTATTGACAAATTCCCTTTTATCTGGCTTTTCCTTGTAACGCCTTCAGCGCCATGCCTACTGCCAGACACATAATCGATTCTTTTTCCCCTCGCTTCTTTCCCATTCTTGTGTTAAACCGTCTACCTCATTTACCTCTTATGTCAGAAGACATATTAAATACCTGTGGGAAAATATTGGCCTTTTTACATTCGAAAAGACAATAAGCAACACTAGAAACGTTAGCCTTCCTTTTAGTTTTTCTACTTCTCTATGTAAATATTTGCATTTTGGCAAATATCTAACTTGTCTGTCAGACCTACCTCCTTATTCATGAAACCCTCTTTAAGGTAATTTTCAACCTCGAGTCTCAAAGATATTTTAGGGAAAATAGACATTTTTTTCCAATTGCTTAGTCCTCCTCCAAGAGAAATGCTGGAAAACGGTGGGCGTTTTCACTTTCCGAATTAGCAGCGTCTTGACAATGAATAACCACCCACTAGTTGCCGGGGCCACCAATGCCCCAGAAAACCGCGCCGCTCGCGCCGAGGTGAATTCGGAAGGCGGAGGCACGTCCACGCTTCCTTGGCCGCAGCCGTTCACAGCGGCTTCCCGGCCTCAGCAGCACACCGTCCTGGCTCCTTCTTTAGGGGCGCTCACTTAGTCCCGGGAGGCAGTGCCGTTCCAGTTGCTGAGAACCACAGGACACAAAGTGCGTGACGAGCGAGCCCGCGCTAAACCCGGCGTAGAGCTAACACGCTGCCGGCGGCTAAGCCGCGTTGGCCTCACAGCGTTATTTCCAAACCCACGCCCCAAGCAGCTTGTCAGAAGAGCCGCTTCTGGCTTGCGTCACTTCCTGCGGCGGGCCTCACCCCTCCCTCCGCGGCCTCCCCCAATCCGGAGCTGCAGATTGTCGTACGTCACGCCTCCGGAGTCCCCGAGCTGCGTGCGCCGCGCCTTCCGGCGCAGCGAGCCTCCAGTGCTTTCGTGAGGAGCAAACAAGTCTAGGGCCCCGGCGCCAGCGGAAATCGGGACATGACGTGGGCTGGGGCGAAGACTTTGCTGACCTGAATAAGGTGAGGGATTCAGTCACTTCCTAAGTGATCCCCAAAGAAAGGATGAAGCCAAGTTTATTTGGACACATCAGTCGCCGTTTGATTCCGTGAAATTAGTTTACCTCTCATGCATACCGACCTGACTAAAGTGAATGAACATTAAATTTTTGAAAACTGGGTTAGAAGTGCGTTAATACCATAATGTTGCACATGTAACTGTAGATTAATGATAAATAACCAAAAAAAAAGTCCTCAAGATGGTCCCCCATGTTTCTCAATAATAAAAAACAACTTGCAAAAAAAAAAAAAGTGCGTTAATATCCATGAATGCTCAGGTGAAACTTAAAAACCCAGACAATATTTAAATTAGTTGAATAAAACTACCAATTACCTGCATCATAGTGGATTTGTACTTTAAAGATGGAGACACTTGGCATAATGTTCTTGTATTACTTACAGATAACAGAAGATACAAAGGGAGAGGGTATCTAACGACAGTCACTGGGCCATTTTATGATTGAACGGGAAACTATTATTCTGTCTCCTTGACTTAATGGGGTTTTTTTGCATCGTACCATGATCACTGGCACATAACTGTAGGAAAGGTTTTGGGGGTTGGTTTTTTTTTTTTGTCTTTTTCTCTAGTTCTCACATGGAGATTTTTTTTTTTTTTAATAATACAGCTACTTTCTATGATACACGAACCAGTTCCTGCTGAATTTTAAATTACAGCCATTATGCTACATGACCCTGCTTGGTTGTTGTTGTTATCTCTTACAGACGAATAAAACAAGACAAGTAGATGAAATAACTCTCCATGGCCTAACAATTAGTGAGAAGGTCAGGCTAAACACCACAGGCATGTGGATTCTAAAGCCAGTCCTACTCTTCACCATGGCCTATTTCAGTAAGTTCATGGAATTTTTCATGGCTTAATCATCTGAAAATGATTAGGATTATGTCTAAGACCAGGCATTTTTTTGGACCAAAGGAATTTTTTGCAGCCTCAACGTTGTGGGGACCATAGCACCAATAATGGTTGGAAGCTGTGGGAGATAAGGGAGAAAAAAGAACAAGTTTAACTACACCGTAAACTGAGAGTTGAGACTTTAGCTCACCACTGAATAGGCACTCAAATATTGAATGACTAGATGAATTGATGGAGGACATCTATGCGCACAAGAAAATGCTGATAAAGCACGTATTTGCAAGAAATCAGTTCACTAAGTTCAGCACATGCGAACAGTGCTGAGAACATTCAGACTAGCCTTGACAGACAGCATTGTAGTGACAGTTATGTTGATGAAGAGGCCTCTTGGTGCTCCAAGGTTGGGTCCAAGAAAAGCATACTATAAATCTGAAGTTGGCATAGTGAATACGTATTGTCTAAGCAAAGGAAGACCCCTATGGGGGCAGGGGGAAAAAATTTCCAATATAATGTCATAATTTTAAATCTTAGTTTGTGGAGCTCCAAAGCTTAACCTTACAAACAAAACAAATTTTTTTTAAAAAACCTATTCTTCAGTATTTATTTCATGAAGAAGGCAGGAGATTTGGACAGAAATGTCTGGAAAGGCTGGGAATCTATCAATCTCTACTCATCTGAAGACTGACCTACTAGACTTAAGTCACAGTGGACATTATCTTAAAGATTTAGGAGAATTTTTTTTAGTTTTGTGTGTTTTTAAGTTTCATTCCTAGTTGGCAAAACATGCTGTCCCTGGACTCTTGGTTCAAGCTATGCATACAATGTATCTTTGTTAACTGAGTAATAAATTGATTTCCATTCCCGCTGTAACAGTTCTTCCAAGTATTATCTGTAGTTTATAGTAGTTCCTTGTAAGGAATATTAGATACAGATTTTCTTATTTCCCTAATTTCTTAATTCCCCTTTTCCCTTTGAAATTTTGTTTTCTGTTTTGCTCTCAGAACATTTATTCCTTTATCTTTTTCTTCAAATTTGTTGAACTGGAGAGACAAATTACTGGCATTCCATTTTAATTAAAGGAAGTTATTTCCAATTAATATTTAAGAAAATAAGTTATAAGCCTAATGATGCCATTATTATGTTCCTGTTTTTCTGACTTTTCTTATTTCCTGAATTTCAATATATTTATATTCAAATAGCAACATTCCACAGAATTGTGTTACCTCCTTTGGATCAAGGGCTACACTGAACTCATTTTTAAAAGATTTTACAGGGATGTTTTTAAGAAAAAAATTCAAAAAGGTATATTACTCAAAATTTCCTAGTTTGATTAAATTCCTAGCAAGTATTTCCTACTACAATTTATATATTTCAAATGCACAAGATGGACTAAAGTGTTACTTTTTTCTAACAGATCAGTAATTGTGGTACATCAGCATTTCTATTTAGATAATCCACAACTATTTCATTAATCATATTCATTTTTCAGTTGAGAATAATTTTTTAAATACCAGTTAATAAAAATTTGAAGTTTCTAAATCTAAAAATAAAACTTTCTAATGTGAAAAAATATTTTAAAGAGTCCTGTTTTCAAGTAAATTGTAGAAAAGATGATGAATGAAAGAACTGTTCTTCAACATAAAAGTTCCAGATGTTGCAAAAGATTAGAACCAATAAAAATAGGAACAGCCCTGCTCATATATATGCATTCCATTTAATTAAAAGTGAAAGAATAATTCAATTTACTGCCTTTAAAGTATCTTAGGCCATCACAAAAATATTTCAGAAATACGTACCGTTTTGCTTCAAAGCTCTGCCCAAAATGCCTTTTTTCCAGAAATCATTTCTTGGAAATCTGAAACCCAGAAAAAAATAAAATGTAAGGTTTACATCTATGTCTAACAATTGAAGAAGCTACAGAATATACAGTTTGTTTTTACTAATACAACTAGGACTAGAAATGTCCCTTTAAGCCTCTCCCTCCACAATCAATCATTTCTACTTATGGGCCAATTCACAGTCATGAAAGTTATACTAATTTGCATAGGCTAAGTACATACCTTTTCCTCTATATGGGAGGTTAAAACTTGCCTTTATTATCAGAAAGTTGGAGCACATTATCCCACATATAAGTCTTAAAAGGTCCTGAATCACACTGGGAGGACACAGTAAGTCTCAACATTCTATGTACAGGTAACCAAATAGTTTGGTGTGTTTTTAACTGACTAAAGTCCATAGTCTTTTCAGTTAAGTTCACTCCTTCAGCTGGTGTCATGGGAATTACAGTAAAGTTTCGTCCCAGGCTGTGAAGCTTTTAAACTGTTAGAACCTAACCATGGACTAGAAACTGGAATTGAAACAATTATGTAGTGCGGCCCTCCTAGTTAATTTAGTAATAAATTGAATTCCGGCAGCAGCCAGTTCTTCCAAGTATTATCTAAAGCCAGTTTATAGTAGTTCCTTCTAAGGAATATTAATATTACATACATATAATTTAATTCCCTAGTTCGACTTTTTTTCATTGAAATTTCAATTTCTTTGTTTTGCTCTAAGTAGCTTTGTCTTGAATTTTGCTGAAGGTGCTTGAAGCTTTTACTATTTTATTGAACTGGAGGGGTTATTGGGATTCCATTTTAATTAAAGGAAGTTATTTTCAGTTGAAACTTCAAAAGATAATTTTATTTCTTCGAATAAGAATATAAGTATATATAAGAATTTAAGAATGTATTATAAGAATATATCCACGAAAATGCCAAACGCTTTGCAAAACTGGGGGGGCCTTAAGTTTATCACATAAGTGAAGTCTGTGTTTACTGACATTTCATATTCCATAGATCGTTTCCCAATCAAGTCCACTCAAAATTAAGAATCACGGCAGAACTACAAGCTTGCCAGTCTGTACAGGGTGACAGTAAGAGATCAGTTGTCAGAAATACTCATTTAGTTGCAGCAAACCGCGGCTGTTCAGCTAGCGAAACAGCAGTCTGTCCCCGATTTAAGGACCAGGGACGCCCCTGCCAGACAGCGGAGCTTCAAGAAAGGGTAGCCGGCAAACACTTCGAAACGCCTTTTAGACAGGAAGCGCTCAGAGGGAAAGTCGGCGACATCCACACCCCGACATCCCGCCCGCCCACCGGAAAGTTTAGAACCCGCCTGCCGGAAGTGAAGTCGAAGAAAACGCCACGTCCAAAGCCTGGAAACGTAAGGTCTCTACGTCTGGCGCCGTTCTTCCGGCGGTAGGTGGCCCTCGAATAGGGACGGGAGGCGGAGCGGAGGCGGGGCTTGGAGCTGGTAGATGCTCTGGTGGTTAGGTGGGTTCAGATCGCGGGGACTACGGGTCGGCGTTGGGCTCACAGGGCTCCAAACAAAGGACTATCCGGTGGGTGCTGGGTGAGGCGCTTTCCGACGGGTAGCGGAGCGGCGGACCAGGGCTCCTCCACCAGCCAGTGGCACGCGGGCTCAGTGGGCATCTCCGCGGTTCCCGCAGGCAGCGCCGCGGTGGGGGGCCTGGAGCGGCGGCACCTGCTGCTGAGGGACCCCCGCGGCCCGCCCAGGTGCTCATGATGGGGCTGATCTTCGCTAAACTGTGGAGCCTTTTCTGTAACCAAGGTGAGAAGGATGGAGCTGCACAACGGCTGGAATCCGAGGAGTGTCTGGTCTCCAAGGGAACAGCAGGAGCGGGGCTCTCGGTGGACACAAACGGTCTGCGACGCAGAGAAGTGACTTAGGGGGGCCGGTAGGAACTCAGTATTTTAAGCTGGGAAAGGTGCAGGGGAGACATGATGTGTGGAAGGAATGGGGAGGCAGAAGAGGAGGCATTTGGTGTCCCAGAATCCAAACTAAGAATCTGGGGATTTTAGCGAAAGCAAATCGGAAAGCACCTAACGGTACCTGGAAGCATTTTGAGGGCCTTGTCCTTCTCTACTTGAACATCATATGCTTCAGGATAAGTGTACGCTCCGAAACCTACCAACCTTTTTCTTTCTTCCTTCCTTCCTTTTCTTTCCTTTCTCTCTCTCTCTCTCTCTTTCGAATACTTTGGGTTCCGTGTAGGCTATTGCGTGTCCGTAATTAGTCCAGCGCTGGTTATGAGACATCTAGAAGTTGCGAGTTCAAAGGGCCAGGAAGTTGTAAAACCTGTTCTGAGTCACAATGAGATGTGAATTCTTCTGAAAAGAGAAAATACCCAGACAAAAAAGGGGCCGACGATAGGTAAAGTTTTAGGTATTCATTTAACAAAATGTTTTCTTTTAACAGAATGTTTTCCTACTTATCGAAATCAGTTTTTAAATTCAACTGGTTTCATTTTGCACTTAATACCCAAGTTATAACATAAACCAGTGGTTTAACGTGATACCAATTTTTATTGCTAATGTGGTATCTTTTTTTCTGGATTTAAAAAGTCGAGAAGAGAATGAATGTCTTTAAGTTCACTTCTTCCATAGATTGATGATAACACTAAAATAACTTTTTCAAGTTATAAGTAAATACAGCTATATGCGTATGTATGTGTGTATATATATATATATATATATATGCAGTTAACACATATGACTTTTCAAGTGGGTGAAACTGGCCAGAGTTTAACTCCTCGTGAATATATCCATAAATTTAATATATTATTTTTTCAGCAGCTTGTATTTTCTAATCTTTGTTATGTGAATTTGCTATAAAGCAGCATTTTAAGATATGATAAAATGTATAAAGATTAATACAATAATCACTTTTTTTTCTATAGTTTAAGAAATAAACCATTGGACAGTGACATACATCAGAAATACATCATGAGACCACATGTCAAGCCTATGCACCTCCCCTAACCCCGTCCCTTGCCCCATTCTTGAAAGTCTTAAAAGACAGAATCCTAAGCCCTTAAGTGAGCCTTTTCTCTGAGGTTGCCCGCACTCCCCTTCTTTGAGTGTGTATTTTTTGCCTTAAATAAAGACTTCTTACTGCTCAAAAAAAAAAAAAAAAAAAAAACATTGTATAGTTTAAGAAATAAAACCAGGTCATGGGTTCTCCTTTGTAACCCATTCCATTCCCCTTTCTTCCCTCTGCTTTATTACTGCTGTTTTGAGTCTTCCTTATTGTGACTGGAAGGGAATGAAGGATGTAGAGGGCAAATTTGGGAGCTGAAGACAGACATTCATGGGCTGCTGTTAGGATCACATGTTTGCTCAGGCCTTCTCAGTCCCTATTTATTTATTTAGAATTTTTCTTTTCCTTTAACTTTCCTGTTGAACATCTAAAACTAGTAGTTATTCTGTCATTTTATTCTCTTTCGTTCATGCAACTAACATTTTAGTCGTTGGCCCTAAACCAGCCTTCAGGGTTAGGTATGGAAGATAAAAAGATTAAAAGCAAACAGAAAAGATACATAGTAACTTGCCCTCAAAATATTCAGAGATCAGTAAATAAGACTGAGGGGGGAGGAATAGTAAATTATTTAACAGATTATGTATAAAAGTGTGGTGATGATCCAAGAAGTAAGTGATTAATTATTCTCAGGTGGTTCCTGGAAGACTACAGAAAAGTATGCTTGAATTTTAATGATAGTTTACGTAGGGCATGCTAGGCCAACCTAGTGGAAGGAGCATGTTATTCTGGACAGAAGGACTAGTATGCAAATGGGAGAGAAATTAAATAGGTTGGTACATAGGAAGCTAAAAATAGTTTAGGTTGGCTGTATGGTAGTTTGTCTGTTGGGGAGTTAGAGGAGGTGAATTTGGAGAGGCAGCCCCGAGAACCAGATCACCGAGGGCCTTGAATGTCAGCTTAAGACATTGCACCATATTATAGAACAAGACGGGATCCGTTGAAGAGTTTGATCATTTTATGTTATTTTTAAAGCACACTAAATAATGTGATCCAATACATACTTCAGTCCTGTATTTTTACTTAATATATCAACAAAATTAACTGACAATTTCAGTATTACTATAACACATCCAATCCAGAGATACCCAAAGCACTCTTATCTTGGCTACATATTAGAATAATATTCCCAAGGCCCTACCTCAGACAGGTTGAATCAAAATTGGGTGGGGCAGCCTAGGCGCCAGTGCCTTGGTGATTCAAACACAGCCAGACTTGGTGAACTGCTTATCTTCAAGACCCCTTTCTCTCATCTTTCTCCCTGTATTTGCCTCACTCTCCTTCTTTTCTTCCTGAAGTATTTTAGAGCACAAAGCATCTTCTCATAAATTTGATACCTTCCTAGGAATAAGTATACTACAGCATGCATTGTCTAGGTAAAACTATTACAAAGGACATAATCTCAGCAGTCTTGCTTAATTTTAAGATAGAAGAATGATTTCTTCGACACACTTATCAGTGAAGGAAGTAACTTCAAATCTGGTTTTCTTTACAAACCTTGTATATATATCTTTGTGTTTGTTTAAAATACATGTGTGTCTGATCTCTTTAAACTCACCTCAAAGTTTAAGCATTCTTTTTTTAAAGAAGTTTCTTTTTTAATCTCCATAGACCTTGGTCTTTTTCTCACTGTTGTCGTACTCTACAGCTGATCATCAGTTATTCCTTGTTTTACCTAGAATTAAGGATGAATGGAATATGGTTTAAACTGTAGTTAATTTTCAGAACCAAATTACAATAACATTTTAATTCATTATCCATCATTTCTCATTGCTGAATTTCATATTATTTTGAGCACTGATATCCAACTCTCTATGGCATTATTAGTCTTCACTGAGGGTTCAGATCTGGTGTCTTAATATTTCTCCCTTTAGTTTATTTGGTTCTTAATTATGGACTTTTTGCTGATTTCAAACCACCAAACTTAAACTTATCATCAGTTTACTCCCTGTTTTCCAGAACAATGTTTATCCATTCCTTCAAATGGTTCGGGTTTCTGATCAAATGTTACTCCTTAGAGAGGGCATCCCTGGCCATTTACCATCACAACACTTATTCTCTGTCTTTACTCTTCTCTATTTTTATTAATAATATTTATCACTATTTGTAGTCATATTGTAAGTTTACTTGTTTGTTTCTTTCAATAGAAATGAATTCCTTGAGGCATGAACTTTATCTTATTCACTATTGTGTCCCTAATACAAAACATTTTTAAAAATTTTTTTCAAATGAAATTTTATATTGAAGACATACACATTCTTTTTTTAATATATTTTTATTGATGTATATTTGATATACAATGTTGGTTTCAAGTATACAACGTAGTGATTTGACAGTTATATACATTATTAAATCACCCCACCTAATGTAGTTACTATCTGCCCATACAGAAAGATGTTACAACACATATACATTCTTTTAAAAGTCATATACTTAAATTCTTAAAATGATGCATGCTAATCAAATTTCTTTAATCTCTTACCAGTATATACGTCCATATTTCTGAATATGTAGAAATTTTAAACATTATCGTTTGTCCTTCTTTCAGAGATGTAACTGACATATAATAGTTTCTGGTGTACTAATCATTTGCCTTATGGTTGCAGAGATATTAGCTTTTATGCCCTTTCCTTCATCATCCTAATAGAGTTTTTTGGTTTAATCTGTAGTCTATCTTTTCATTGTTGTGACTAAATTTTGTTATTACTGAGCCACATTGTGCTATAATTATATTTATTTTTTTCTGTAACTTTTTTCCCCTAGAGTAAATAATTATCTCATTGCCATAGTTTTCTCTGTGCATTTGACTAAGTCATTTCTTGTGATCCAGAAGTGCTCTCTTTTCTCACATCACACCTATGTGATGAGTTACCCTTCCTCTCACCCCCTCAGTACTCCACCCTGCTCCGAACTGGATTTGCTTCCCTCTGTGCCTGCTACACAGCTGTTCTGGACTTTTCTCTGCTACCATTCTAGGAATTCACTCTGCTTTTCTATTTTATTAGAACTTAATCTGACTTTACTCTTACTTTGATGAAACATATCCTTGAGAAATTTCCTGCAAAGGTGTCCAAAGTGATCATATTTTTGCAATTCCAAATGCCTGAAAATTTATTGGTTTATCCTGACTTTTGATTTATGATTGGGCTGGATATAGGATTCTGAGTTGGAAAACATTTCTTTCCAAATTTTTGAGTTGTTGTCATTGTCCTCCATGTTCCAGTGTTGTTGAGATTTAGTGTGATTTGTGTTTTCCTCTCTCTTTGTTCTTACAGGCGATTTCAGAATTTTGTGTTCTGGTATTTTTAAATTTAAAAAGGGTGTACCTTGTTATGTGTGTGTTTTGGTTCATTGTGCTAAAGCCCTCCGGGCCCTTTCACCGTAAAGTTGCACTTTTTTTGCATCTAGAAAAAAAATTTTTTTTCCCAGGTTTCTCTTAGGATTTCTTCCTCTACTTTTCTGGAAATCTTATTGGTCATACTGTGCTAGGTTACCACATATTCTTTTCCATTTTACTCTTCCTTTTTTTTTTTTTTTTGAGTTTTACTTTAGATGATATTTCCTTTATCTTCTAATCCTCCTATTGAATATTTTGGTTCAGCTATTGTATTTTCAACTTACAAAACCATTTCCTTTTTTCCTATATCTTTTTTAAATTTTTTGGTGGCATTGTTTTGTAATAATGTTGTCTTCTAGATTTCTTTAAGGTTTTCTTCTGTTCTCTAATTTTCTATTTATTTTTATATTATCCTTCCACATTGGAAGCTTTCCCCGTAAAGGTGTTATAACTAATGGCATTGCAGGAATATACAGTTGTTTATTCGTTTGCATCATGATGGGTTGTAATACTCTGACTAACCTTAAGACTTCCTGTACATATGTTTTCATTTCTCTTAGGCGAATATGTAAGAGTTAATTTTTAGGTCATAGGTTACATATGTGATTAGTTTTATCAGAAACTGTTAGATGGTTTTCCAAAGTGGTTATACCATTTTTATACTCTCACCAGCCATGTTTGAGACTTCTACTTGTTTCACATCCTTACCACCATTCGGTGTTGCTAGTCTTTAATTTTACCTGTTCCATTGGATGTGCAGTGATATCTCATTTTGGTGTTAATTTGCATATCCCTAATGACTGTTCGGTTTTCAGCACTTTTTCGTGTGCTTACAGGCCATTTGTGGATCTTGATATACAATGTTCAAATTTTTTGCCCTGGTTTTTTTTTATTAAAGTATTATTCATATACACTCTTATGAAGGTTTCACATGAAAAACAATATGCTTACTACATTCACCCATATTATCGAGTCCACCCCAATACCCATTGCAGTCACTGTCCATCAGTGTAATAAAATGCCACAGAGTCACTATTTTCCTTCTCTGTGCTACACTGTCTTCCCTATGATCCCCCTGACACCATGTGTGCCAATCATAATACCTCTCAATTGCCTTCTCCTTCCCTCCCCACCTGCCCTCTCCCACCCCTCCCCTTTGGTAATGACTAGTCCCTTTTTGGAGTCTGTGAGTCTGTTGCTGTTTTGTTCCTTCAGTTTTGTTTGTTGTTATACTCCACAAATGAGGGAAATTATTTTATACTTGTCTTTCTCCTCCTGGCTTATTTCACTGAGCATAATATCCCCCAGCTCCACCCATGTTGTTGCAAATGGTAGGATTTTTTATTTATTGTAGATGAATAGTATTCCATTGTGTATATGTACCACATCTTCCTTATCCATTCATCTACTAATGGACACTTAGGTTGCTTCCATACTGCTGCAGTAAACATAGGGATGCATATGTCTTTTTGAATCTGAGAAACTGTATTCTTTGGATAAATTCCAAGGAGTGGAATTCCCAGGGCAAATGGTATTTCTATTTTTAGTTTTTTGAAGAACCTCCATATTGCTTTCCACAATGGTTGAACTATTTGACATTCCCACCAGCAGTGTAGGAGGATTCCCCTTTCTCCACATCCTTGCCAGCATTTGTTATTCTTAGTCTTTTCGATGCTGGCCATCCTAAGTGGAGTGAGGTGATATTTCATTGTGGCTTTAACTTGCATTTCCCTGATAATTAACAATGTGGAGCATCTTTTCATGTACCTGTTGGCCATCTGAATTTCTTCTTTTGAGAAGTGTCTGTTTATATCCTCCGCCCAATTTTTAATAGGGTTATTTGCCTTTTGGGTGTTGAGGCATGTGAATTCGTTATATATTTTGGATGTTACCCCTTGTTGGATATGTCATTTATAAATATATTCCTCTATAAGGTAGGATGCCTTTTTTTCTGCTGATTCTGTCCTTTGCTGTACAGAAGCTTTTTAGGTTGATGTAGTCCCATTTGTTCATTTTTGCATTTGTTTCCCTTGCCAGAGGAGATGCATTTAGGAAAAAGTTGCTTATGTTTATATTCAAGACAATTTGCCTATGTTTTCTTCTAAGAGTTTTTGGTTTCATGACTTACATTCAAGGTCTTTGGTCCATTTTGAGTTTACTTTTATGTATGGGGTTAAACAATAATCCAGTTTCATTCTCTTGTGTGTAGCTGTCCAGTTTTACCAATACCAATTGTTGAAGAGGCTGTCATTTCTGCATTGTATATCCATGGCTCCTTTATCGTATATTAATTGATCATATATACTTGGTTTATATCTGGGATCTTCACTCTGTTCCATTGGTCTATGGTTCTGTTCTTGTGCCAATACCAAATTGTCTTGATTACTGTGGCTTTGTAGTAGAGGTTGAAGTTGGGAAGAGAGATCCCCCCTGCTTTATTCTTCCCTCTCAGAATTGCTTTGGCTATTCGGGGTCTTTTGTGGTTCCATATGAATTTTAGAATGATTTGCTCTAGTTGTTGAAGAATGCTGTTGGTACTTTGACAGGGATTGCATTGAATCTGAACATTGCTTTAGGCAGGATGGCCATTTTGACAATATTAATTCTTCCTACCCATGAGCACAGGATGTGTTTCCATTTATTGGTAACTCCTTTAATTTCTCTCATGAGTGTCTTATAGTTTACAGGGTATAGGTCTTTCACTTCCTTGGTTAGGTTTATTCCTAGGTATTTTATTCTTTTTGATGCAGTTGGGAATGGAATTGTTTTCCTGATTTCTCCTTTTGCTACTTCATCATTACTGTACAGGAATGCATCAGATTTCTTTGTATTAATTTTCTATCCTACAACATTGCTGAATTCAGATATTAGATCTAGTATTTTTCGAGTGGATTCTTTAGAGTTTCTTATGTGCAATTATCATGTCATCTGCAAAGAGTGACAGTTTGACTTATTCCTTACCAATATGGATGCTTTTTATTTCTTTATGTTGTCTGTCTGCCATAGCTAGGACCTCCAGAACTATGTTGAATAAGAGTCAGGAGAGTGGGCATCCTAGTCTTTTTCCCCATCTTAAAGGAAAAGCTTTGAGCTTTGAGCTGTTAAGTATGATGTTGGCTGTGGGTTTGTCACATATGGCCTTTATTATGTTGAGGTACTTGCCCTCTATACCCATTTTGTTGAGAGTTTTCATCATGAATAGGTGTGGAATTTTGTCAAATGCTTTTTCAGCATCTATGGAGATGATCATGTGGTTTTTGTCCTTCTTTTTATGATGTGGTGTATGATGATGGATTTTCAAATGTTGTACCATCCGTGCATCCATAGAATAAATCCTACTTGATTATGATAGATGAACTTTTTGATATATTTGTGAATTCGGTTTGCTAATATTTTGTTGAGTATTTTTCCATCTAAGTTCATTGGGGATATTGTTCTGTAATTTTCTTTTTTTGTGGTGTCTTTGCCTCGTTTTGGTATTAGAAGGATGCAGTCCTAGTAAAATGAGTTTGGGAGTATTCCTTCCTCCTACTTTTTGGAAAACTTTAGGAGGAGATGGGTATTAGATCTTCACTAAATGTTTGATAAAATTCAGCAGTAAAATAATCTGGTCCAAGAGTTTTGTTCTTAGGTTGTTTTTGATTACCAATTCAATTTCATTGCTGGTAATTGGTCTATTCAAGTTTTCTGTTTCTTCCTGGGTCAGTCTTGGAAGGTTGTATTTTTCTAGAAAGTTGTCCATTTCTTCTAGGTTATTCAATTTGTTAGCATGTAATTTTTCATAGTACTCTCTCATAATTCTTTGTATTTCCTTGGTGTCCATAGTGATTTTTCCTTTCTCATTTCTGATTCTGTTTATGTTTGTAGACTCTGTTTTTTTCTTGATAAGTCTAGCTAGGGGTTTATCTATTTTCTTTATTTTATCAAAGAACCAGCTCCTGCTTTCATTGATTCTTTATATTGTTTTATTCTTCTCTGTTTTATTTATTTCTACTCTAATCTTTATTATGTCCCTCCGTCTTCTAAATTTTATTGAGCCTCATTTGTTCTTCTTTTTCTAGTTTTGTCAATTGTGAGTTTAGATCATTCATATGGGATTGTTCTTCTTTCCTGAGGTAGGCCTGTATTGCAATATACTTCCCTTTTAGCACGGCCTTCACTGCATCCCACAGATTTTCTGGTGTTGAATTATTCTCATTTATCTCCATATACTGCTTGATCTCTGTTTTTATTTGGTCATTGATCCATTGGTTATTTAGGAGCATGTTGTTAAGCCTCCATGTCTTTATGGGCTTTTTCATTTTCTTTGCGTAATTCATTTCTAGTTTTATACCTTTGTGATCTGAGAAGCTGGTTGGTACAATTTCAGTATTTTTGAATTTACTGAGGCTCTTTTGTATCCTAGTATATGATCTATTCTTGAACATGTTCCATGTGCACTTGATAAGAATGTGTATCCCATTGCTTTTGGATGGATTGTTCTGTAGATGTCCGTTAGGTCCATCTGTTCTAATGTGTTGCTCAGTGCCTCTGTCTCCTTACTTATTTTCTGTGTGGTTGATCTGTCCTTTGGAGTGAGTGGTGTGTTGAATGGTGACAGCTATTTAGCCTTAGGAGCACTTCCATCTGTAGCAGTCCCTCCAAAATACACTGTAGAGGAGTTCCGGGAAGATGGTGGCATGAGCAGGGCAGCGGAAATCTCCTCCCAAAACCATATATATTTATGTAAATACAACAAATAGAACTATTCCTAAAAGAGACCAGAAGATACAGGACAGCACTCAGCCTGCATCTACACCTGACAGGACTCGGCACCCCGCGAGGCGGGTAAGATACGGAGCCGTGACCCGGCAGGACCCGAGCATTCCCCCACCCCAGCGCACCGGCGGGAGGAGAGGATTCAGAGGCAGGAGGGAGTGTAACTACAAGCCCGCAAAATAACCAGCCCTGGTGGTCAGCGCCAGGAGCACTGACACACATCGCGCGGTGTATCAGAGATTGGAGAGACAGAGGGTGCGGGATCTGAGGCTGGGAACGGACTAGGTCCTCGCAGCTGGCTCCCCAGGACAAAAGAAAAGCACGTGCTTTTTGTTACCAGTCTTAAAGAGATAGGGGCCCAACGGAGGAACAGGCTCGTTCCAGCACACTTGGCCCAGCAGACTGTGAGTCCTGGGGAATCTCGGACCTTTGGCTGGCGACTGGGAAAAAGTAGCCGCACTGAAACTTCCCACAGAGATCAACAGCCTCCCATTCGTTCCCGCCCCGGCCAGAGCTACAAAGGGCCCTGCGGAGCAGCGCGGCCACGGCTGCGGAATAGTGGAGCACCACCACCACCTACACCATCCTCACAGAATCTACTCCCAGCGGATGTGGGGGGTTTTTTTGTTTCTTTTTCTCTTCTTTCTTTCTTTTCTTTCTCTTCTCTTTCTCTTCTTTCTTTCTTTTTTTTTTTAAGTCTTAAAGAGCCCAGCTGACATACGTGGCACCTACCAGCGACCACTTCTATCACCATGAAAAGACAGAGGAATATGGTACAAACAAAGCTTATCCAGACCCACACACCAGAGAGGGAGTCTGAAGGGATGGAAATGCACAATCTTCCTGAAAAAGAATTCACAATAAAAGTCATAACTATACTGATGGATCTACAGAGAAATATGCAAGAGCTGAGGGAGGAAGTGAGGGAAGTCAGGAAAGACAGTGAAGAAATGAGACAAGCTATCAATGGGCTTAGCAGCAGACTGGACGAGATGCAAGAGACTGTTAATGGAATAGTAATCAGAGAATAGGAATACAGAGAAGCTGAGGCAGAGAGAGATAAAAGGATCTCTAGGAATGAAAGAATATTAAGAGAACTGTTTGATCAATCCAAATGTAACAATATTCGCATTATAAGAGTACCAGAGGAAGAAGAGAGAGAAAAAGAGATAGAAAGTGTCTTTGAAGAAATAATTGCTTAAAACTTCCCCACGCTGGGGAAGGAAATAGTCTCGCAGTCCATGGAAGCTAACAGATCTCCCAACACAAGGGACCCAAGGAAGACAACACCAAGACACATAATAATTAAAATGGCAAAGATCAAAGATAAGGACAGAGTCTTAAAGGCAGCTAGAGAGAGAAAAAAGATCACCTACAATTGAAAACCCATCAGACTATCATCAGACTTCTCAACAGAAACCTTATAGGCCAGAAGAGAATGGCATGATATATTTAACGTAATGAAACAGAAGGGCCTCGAACCAAGAATATTGTATCCAGCACGATTATCATTTAAATATGATGGAGGGATTAAACAATTTCCAGACAAGCAAAAGCTGAGAGAATTTGCCTCCCATAAACCACCTCTACGGGATATCTTAAAGGAACTGCTCTAGAGGGAAGCACACCTAAGGCTAAAAAGATGTCACCAGAGAAAATAAAATCATAGCAAAGAAAGCAGACCAACCAAATACTAACTAAAGACAAAGAATAAAACACCTAGTATATAAAGAATTGAGGAGGAAGAATAAAAAGGGAGAGAAATAAAGAAACATCAGACTGTGTTTACAATAACTTAACCAGAAAGTTAAGTTAGATTGTCAGATAGTAAAGAAGCAACCCTTCAACCTTTGGTAACCACGAATCTAAAGCCAGCAATGGCAATAAGTACATATCTATCAATGATCACCCTAAATGTAAATGGACTGAATGCACCAATCAAAAGACAGAGAGTAACAGAGTAGATAAAAAAACAAGACCCATCTCTTTGCTGCTTACAAGAGACTCACCTCAAACCAAAAGATATACACAGACTAAAAGTGAAGGAATGGAAAAAGATATTTCATGCAAACAACAAAGAGAAAAAAGCAGGTGTTGCAGTACTTATATCAGACAAAATAGACTTCAAAACGAATAAAGTAGCAAGAGATAAAGAAGGACATTACATAATGATAAAGGGGTCAGTCCAACAAGAGGATATAACCATTATAAATATATCTGCACCTAACACAGGAGTGCCGGCATATGTGAAACAAATACTAACAGAATTACAGGGGGAAATAGAAAGCAATGAATTCATTTTAGGAGACTTCAACACACCACTCACTCCAAAGGACAGATCAACCAGACAGAAAATAAGTAAAGACACAGAGGCACTGAACAACACACTAGAACTGATGGACCTAACAGATATCTACAGAACTCTGCACCCAAAAGCAACAGGATACACATTCTTCTCAAGTGCACATGGAACATTTTCCAGAATAGACCACATACTAGGCCACAAAAAGAACCTCATTAAATTAAAAAATATTGAAATTCTACCAACCAACATCTCAGATCACAAAGGTATAAAACTAGAGATAAATTTTAGAAAGAAATCAAAAAGGCTCACAAATACATGGAAACTTAACAACATTCTCCTAATTAATCAATGGGTTAACGACCAAATCAAAACAGAAATCAAAGAATATATGGAGACTAATGACAACAACAACACAAAGCCACAACTTCTGTGGGACGCAGCAAAGACAGTTCTAAGAGGAAAGTATATTACAATCCAGGCCTATTTAAAGAAGGAAGAACATTCCCAAATGAATAGTCTAAAGACACAATTACTGAAATTGGAAAAAGAAGAACAAATGAGGCCTGAAGTCACCAGAAGGACGGACATAATAAAGATAGGGAAGTAATAAATAAAATTGAGGAGAATAAAACAATAGAAATAATCAATGAAACCAAAAGATGGTTCTTTGAAAAAATAAACAAAATAGATAAAACCCTAGCCAGACTCATGAAGAGAAAAAGAGAATCTACACACATAAACAGAATCAGAAATGAGAAAGGAAAAATAACGATGGACGCCACAGACATACAAAGAATTATAAGAGAATATTATGAGCATCTGTATGCTAACAAGCTGGACAACCTAGAAGAAATGGACAACTTCTTAGAAAAATACAACCTTCCACGACTGACCAAGAAACAGAAAGACTAAACAGACTAATCACCAGCAACGAAATTGAATCGGTAATCAAAAAACTACCCAAGAACACAACCCCCGGACCTCGTGGATTCACCTCTGAATTCTACCAGACATATAGAGAAGAAATAACACCCATTCTCCTTAAAGTTTTCCAAAAAATAGAAGAGGAGGGAATACTTCCAAACTCATTCTATGAAGCCAGCATCACTCTAATACCAAAACCGGGCAAAGACCTCACCAAAAAAAAAAATTACAGACCAATATCCCTGATGAACAGAGATGCAAAAATACTCAACAAAATATTAGCAAACCGAATTCAAAAATACATCAAGAGGATCATACACTATGATCAAGTGGGATTCATCCCAGGGATGCGAGGATGGTACAACATTAGAAAATCCATCAACATCATCCACCACATCAGCAAAAAGAATAAAAACCACATGATCATCTCCATAGATGCTGAAAAAGCATTTGACAAAATTCAGCATCCATTCATGATTAAAACTCTCAACAAAATGGGTATAGACGGCAAGTACCTCAACATCATAAAGGCCATATATGACAAACCCACAGCTAACATCATACTTAACAGCGAGAAGCTGAAAGCTTTTCATCTAAGATCGGGAACAAGACAGGGATGCCCACTCTGTCCACTGTTATTCAACATAGTACTGGAGGTCCTAGCCACGGCAATCAGACAAAACAAAGAAATACATGGCATCCAGATTGGCAAAGAAGAAGTCAAATTGTCACTATTTGCAGATGACATGATACTGTACATAAAAAACCCTAAAGACTCCACTCCAAAACTACTAGTACTAATATCTGAATTCAGCAAAGTTGCAGGATACAAAATTAACAAACAGAGATCTGTTGCTTTCTTATACACTAACAATAAATTAACAGAAAGAGAAATCAGAAAAACAATTCCATTCACAATTGCATAAAAAAGAATAAAGTACCTAGGAATAAACCTAACAAAGGAAGTGAAAGACCTATACTCTGAAAACTAAAAGACACTCCTAAGAGAAATTAAAGAGGACACTAAGAAATGAAAATTCATCCCATGCTCTTGTCTAGGTAGAATAAATATTGTCAAAATGGGTATACTACCTAAAGCAATCTACAGATTCAATGCAATACCTATCAAGATACCACCAGCTTTCTTCAATGAACTGAAGCGAATAATTCTAAAATTCATATGGACCCACAAAAGACCCCGAATAGCCAAAGCAATCCTGAGAAGGAGGAATAAAACAGGGGGAATTACGCTCCCTGACTTCAAGCTCCACTACAAAGCCACAGTAATCAAGACAGTTTGGTATTGGCACAAAAACAGACCCACAGACCAGTGGAACAGAATAGAAAATCCAAACATTAACCCAAACATATACAGTCAATTAATATTTGATAAAGGAGCCTTGGATATACAATGGGGAGATGACAGCCTCTTCAGCAGCTGGTGTTGGAAAAACTGGACAGCTACATGTAAGAGAATGAAACTGGACAACTATCTAACCCCATACACAAAAGTAAACTCAAAATGGATCAAAGACCTAAATGTAAGTCATGAAACCATAAAATTGTTAGAAAAATACATAGGCAAAGATGTCTTGGACATAAACATAAACGACTTCTTCATGAACATATCTCCCCGGGCAAGGGAAACAAAAGCAAAAATGAACAAGTGGAACTATATCAAGCCAAAAAGCTTTTGTATAGCAAAGGACACCATCAGTAGAAAAAAAAGAGATCGTACAGTATGGGAAAATATATTCATAAATGATGTATCTGAGAAGGGGTTGACATCCAAAATATATAAAGAACTCACGCACCTCAACAAACAAAAAGCAAATAATCCTATTAAGAAATGGGCAGAGGACATGGATAGACACTTCTCCAAAGAAGAAATTCAGATGGTGAACAGGCACATGAAAAGATGCTCCATATTGCTAACCATCAGAGAAATGCAGATTAAAACTACAATGAGATATTATCTCACACCAGTGAGGATGGCCAACATCCAAAACACAAACAACAACAAATGTTGGCGAGGATGTGGAGAAAAGGGAACCTTCCTACACTGCTGATAGGAATGCAAATTAGTTCAACCATTGTGGAAAGCAGTATGGATGTTCCTCAAAAAACTCAAAATAGAAATACCATTTGACCCAGGAATCCCACTCCTAGGAATTTACCCTAAGAATGCAGCAATTCA
>JAQQAC010009376.1:5339504-5404664 GCA_029783875.1 Phataginus tricuspis | reverse complement strand
TGTGTGTGTGTGTGTGTGTGTGTGTGTGTGTGTGTGTGTGTGTGTGTGTTGCATAATCTTTTTTAGATTTTATTTATTTATTTTATTTTGCTATCATTAATGTATAATTACATGTGCATCATTATACTTACTAGACTCCCCACATCATCAAGTCCCCACCACATACCCCATTACACTCACTGTCCATCAGCATAGTGAGATGCTATAGAATCACTACTTGTCTTCTCTGAGTTGTACAGCCCTCCCTGTTCCACCCCACCTACATTATGTCTGCTAACCATTATGCCCCTTATTCCTCCTTGTCCCTCCCTTCCCACCCATCCTCCCCAGTCCCTTTCCCTTTGGTAACTATTAGCCCTTTCTTGGGTTCTGTGAGTCTGCTGCTGTTTTGTTCCTTCAGTTTTTTTCTTTGTTCTTATACTCCACATATGAGTGAAATCATTTGATACTTGTCTTTTTCGGCTTGGCTTATTTCACTGAGCATAATACCCTCTAGCTCCATCCATGTTGTTGCAAATGGTAGGATTTGTTTTCTTCTTATGGCTGAATAATATTCCATTGTGTGTGTGTACCACATGTTCGTTACCCATTCATATACTGATGGACACTTAGGTTGCTTCCATTTCTTGGCTATTGTAAATAGTGCTGCAATAAACATAGGGGTGCATATGTCTTTTTAAAACTGCTCTGCTGCATTCTTAGGGTAAATTCCTAGGAGTGGAATTTCTGGGTCAAATGGTATTTCTATTTTGAGTTTTTTGAGCAACCTCCATACTGCTTTCCACAATGGTTGAATCTAATTTGCATTCCTACCAGCAGTTTAGGAGGGTTCCCCTTTCTCCACCTCCTCGCCAACATTTGTTGTTGTCTGTCTTTTGAATGTTGGCCATCCTTACTGATGTGAGGTGACCTCATTGTGGTTTTGTTTTATTTTTTTATAATTTATTTTGGTATCATTAATCTACAGTTACATGTGCAATATTATGATTATTAAACTAACCCCTTCATCTGGTCTCATTGTGGTTTTCATTTGCATTTCTCTGATGATTAGCGATGTGGAGCATCTTTTCATGTGCCTATTGGCGATTTGAATTTCTTCTTTGGAGAAATGTCTGTTCAGCTCCTCTGCCCATTTTTTAATTGGCTTATTTGCTTCTTGTTTGTTAAGGTGTGTAAGCTCTTTATATATTTTGGATGTCCACCCCTTATTGGATATGTCATTTATGAATATATTCTCTCATACTGTAGGATGTTCTACTGATGGTGTCCTTTGCTGTACAGAAGCTTTTCAGCTTGATAGAGTCCCACTTGTTCATTTTTTACTTTTGTTTCCCTTGCCCAGGAAATATGTTCATGAAGAAGTTGCTCATGTTTATGTCCAAGAGATTTTTGCCTATGTTTTTTTCTAAGACTTATGGTTTCATGACTTATGCATTCGGGTCTCTGATCCATTTTGAAAATACTTTTGTGTATGAGGTTAGAGAGTGATCTAGTTTCATTCTCTTACATGTAGCTGTCCAGTTTTGCCAACACCAGCTGTTGAAGAGGCTGTCATTTCCCCATTGTATATCCATGGCTCCATTATCGTATAGTAATTGACCATATATGTTTGGGTTAAAATCTGGACTCTCTGTTCTGTTCCACTGGTCTGTGGGTCTGTTCTGGTGCCAGTACCAAATTGTTTTGATTACTGTGGCTTTGTAGTAGAGCTTGAAGTTGGGAAGTGAGATCCTCCCTGCTTTATTCTTCCTTTTCAGGATTTTGGCTCTGGTCTCTCTTTTAGGAATAGTTGTATTTGTTGTATTTTCAAAAATATGTATGGTTTTGGGAGGAGATTTCTGCCTCCCTGCTCACACCGCCCTCTTGAGCCCTCTCCTCTTTTTTTTGTGAAAAGTTGACCAACATTCATATCTTAACTTCCCTTTTCATACCTTGTCATTTTTCTCTTATTGCTTTTCAAAAATTTCCCTTTATTTCTGGTCTTCATAGATTGTCCATGACATGCTTAGTTTTGCTTTTAACGTGTCCTCTTTGAAGTTTGCTGAGCTTCTTGAATTTGTAATTTTTCCTGTTTCTTATGCAGTTCACTTCTATCTCAAACCCAAAGTTTTCTTTCTTTTTTTCCCCAAATTGCCCAGTATAACCAATCAGCAAGTTATAAAGTCAGTTTAGTAAGGACCAGCATTTCAAAAAGGAATGAACATTCTAAAATAGAAACAATCAGAAAGTATCTTACTTAGAAAGGTACAATTTGGGGAAACTTGTTTCATTTATATGTCTTCTGGATGCACAATACGCAAAAGATACTTCTTATGCAAATATATTTCTTAACTGTGGTCCTCATCCAACATTTTTTAAACCATGCATTGGATTCTGATCCTTAATACTTGTCTTCCCTACTGTAGGCTTCCCCTGGACAACATTTGAATTCTCTAAAGGACAACATTATGTCAATTTTACTATTTCCTCATTTGAAGCCTTTATCGTCACTGCTTTTGTTCATTTACTTGAGATAAGGGAATAATCTTTGGCCTTTCCTTAGGTACTTCAACCTGGCCTGTGACCTTAGAGAGTTCAACTTATTTAGTCTCTCTGATCTTCTTTCTTTATCTGTATTTAATCCCCTCATCTACATAAAGGTTGTTTTTCTCCTATACAATAAAGTAGTCTTATTTATTTTCTAAGACTGTAAGATTAGATTTTGTAGGACAGGTGCAGAGGCATCACATCATTAGACCATAAGCTAAGTTTCTCACCAACGTGACCTAAAGGCAGATGAGTTAATCTAAGACTGTTTCCTCTACAGTAAAATGAGGAATAATATCACACAAAGATAGTGTGTCACCTAAGAACTTGTCTGACTTATGACCCCTCTTTTTGACTGATGTGCTATTAGGACTTTAGAGTAGGAATATGACCTGATATTTAACTAGATGTATAATCAGAATTTTGATGTTCATCATAGGTTAACAAGAGGAACAGTTTGCTGATATGGAATGTGTCAAATCATTGGCTACAAATCATTTGATTGTGTTGTGGTTCTTATGGCAAATTCTTTTTATACCCTTTTGACGTTCACAATTAACTTTTTCAGCCTTCTGCCCTGAGGAGGAGGATTCTTAAATGTAGTCTATATAGATTAAAATCTAAATAAGGATATATCTGTAGTGCTTTCTGTGTTCAATGGAAGTTTCAGGATATCTACCATGTAACAGAAAAATTAGACAGGACCTAAAAACTACTTTGTAAAGAAGTGACTGTATAGTACATAGCACCTGAAAGAAAAGGAGACAGAAGCGGTTTGTGTTGTACAAAGGAAATGTTTTGACTACAACTCTACTTAAGAGTTTTAAAATCCAGATTGAAAAAGCATTAAAGACTAATCACTTATTTATCTGGAAATTAACAGAAACATATTAGAGAGTGTGTGTATCTCACTAGTCCAGGTAAAACTTCAGTTTTATGTTTTAAAGTGAATTCTTAAGGGAAAGGAAGAAAAAAAATCTTGGTACATGAGTGGGAGAAGGTCCAGGTGTAAAAACAGTTGACAAGAAGCTATTTCGGTTAGGAGAGATGGCATACGGGTATGTAAAACACTTTTTTTTTTTTTTAAGAAACCTTACACTTTAAGTCATATTGTCTTGTCCAGATTAGTATTTTGGTTTTCCTCCCAAACCAAGTCCAAGTTACCAAGTTCTGCTGTGCTACCCCCTTACCCGTCTCTTCCATTCTTTGATAAGAGAGCTTGGGAGAGAACATGATAATAGATTGCCTTACTGAAGGCAGGTGGCTTTGATGTCACAGTTCTTTTTCTTTCTGTATTTTAACAATCCAGTAATAATTATCAAGTGAATGATTCTCATTAGAGAGCTAACTTATAATCATTGTTAAAACATGTAATTGTAATATGCATCGCTGTTAAATGTTTATGGTTTGTTCTCTTTTTGTAGAACACAAAGTAATTATAGTGGGACTGGATAATGCAGGGAAAACCACCATTCTCTATCAGTTGTAAGTATGGGTGTTTATGTAAACAGTTTTCATTATTTTAGATACTGTAACTAATTTTATATAATTAATTAAAGAATGAGATGACTTCATAATATAATGGAAAAACTTACATATGATTTTGTATTTTATCATACACAAAATTTATCTAAAAAATAAATAAGAGAAACTAATGTATGTTTGCTAAAACCTTCACAAACACTTATCTCCCTTCTGGCCTTGAAAGAAAGAATTAATATTAAACTAAAATAAATAAAGCTTACATTATAGTGCTAGGGTATGGTGATAAAGTACATTTCACTTAATTCTTCCCACAGTGAGATTCATGTGAGTAGGTTTTTATTTCTAGGAAGCTATTGCTGCCCTCCTGCCTAATAGCTCTCAATTGTAAACATAGCTAGACTTGTTAGACCAAAAGAAATGAAATGACTTCTGAAAATACTGCACTACTAGCTTGCAACATGAAGAGGCTTGAACTTCCAGAGAAATACATTAATACTTGAATGAAATGTTAGCAGCCCATCAATCCACTTGTCAGAGTACCTCTCCGTATTCTTGCAGTACCAATGCAGTGATCATTGTTAAGCCATGGAAGTGGGTCTGCATCTCAGACATTTAACACAGTTATAAAGTACAGTGCATCCTCACTGTGTGGCTCTTATCTCTTCCCACCTCGTCTTAAGTATATCAGCTGACAACTCTGCAGAAATACCTCTCTTAAGCACTGCTTAATGTATTTTTAGCCACTATACTAAAAAGCTGCTAACCTGTGGCTTGTTGCAGAGTTGAATGACTACTCGTTCTACTTTAAGACATTCATTGGGGCAGACAGAGGGATTAAAGATGGCAGCATGAGAGGTAAGACACAGGCTTCCTCCTAAAACCGCATATAATACGAAAATATAATTGATACAACTAATCCTGAAAGAGCAACAGCAAAGAGGACTGCACCAGACTGCATACACCTGGAGAAAAGAGCAGACCTCACAGAACAGGGTAACGTACCAAAGCTGTGGCCCAGCGGAACCCAAGCCCTTCCCCCACCCCAGCTCACCGGCGGGAGGAAGAGACATGGAGCAGGGAGGGAGTGGAGGCCTGGGACTGCGGAATACCTAACTCCTGAGATCTGCTCTGGGAGCACAGACCTACATTTCATGGTGCTTGCATGATACTCTCGTAATTACAGGGATGGAAAGCTAAGATAGGAAGAATTCCTGGAGAGACTGAGATCCTAGCCACTTGTGGAAAGCAGGGATCCATATCTGGCTGCTGTGGGACAAAAGAAAGGTGGACAGTCTGAGAGACTTCCTAACAAGGAAGCCCTTACCAGGAGGGCTGCTAAAGGGGCAAGGATTGCACAGAGCTTACTGCTCAGGAGAGAGGACAGGTACACAAAACTGTCTGGGTGCACTCTGCCCAGCAGGTTGGGAGCTTTGCCATATAGACTCTCATATTTAATGAGGAAAACGAAATCTTCCTCCAGCTCCCTGACTGGCTACAGAGCTCCAAGCACCCCCTCCATAATACACAGCCTACTGCGCCTTTCTCCCCGCCATCCCCACCTGGCTCACAAACTGGCAAACCCTACCCTGGCGTTAGGCCAGCCAGAGCGAAGATCTGTCTACAGCAACTACAAACGCAAAGCATAGAGGCTTATACCTGTATGCTCAGCCATCTGATTCAGGCACTTGAGACAGGCATAGCAGCCAGGTAGCAGGAAACAGCTCTTTCCTCCCACCAGCACCAATACCACTCCCCTGCAACCTGCGACATCCCTTCAGGGGCTGAGCAGCTCCAGGGGTGTAGAGCTTCTGGGCACTAGAGGGTGCCATATACAAATATGATACATCAAAGGAATCTGGTTCAGAGTAAAATTATTAATACCACTCCTGAGAAAGATTTAAATGATATTGACCTCATGACTCTTCCTAAAAGGGAGTTCAAAATAAAAATCATTAACATGCTCATGGTGGTATGAAAAGATATTCAAGAACTCAGGAATGAATCCACAGTCAGAGAGCCAATTGTTGAAGAGCACAATGGACGGTATTAAAAGCAGATTGGATACGGTAGAGGAGATGATAAATGAAACTAGAGAAGAGGAATACAAAGAAACTGAGGCACAGAGACAAGAAACGATCACTAAAAATGAAATAATATTGAGAGGATTGTGTAACCAATCCAAACAGAACAGTATTCGCATTATCGGGGTACCAGAAGAAGAAGAGAGAGAAAAATGGATAGGAAGTGTCTTTGAGGAGGTAATTGCTGAAAACTTCCCCAATCTGGGGAAAGAGATAGTCTCTCAGGCCATGGAGGTGCACAGATCTCCCAACACAAGGGACCCAAGAAAGACAAGACAAAGATATATGGTAATTAAAATGGCAAAGATCAAGGATAAGGACAGACTATTAAAAGCAGCCAGAGAGAGAAATAATATCCCATACAAAGGAAAGCACATCATGCTATTCAGCAGAAACTTTACAGGCCAGAAGGGAGTGGCATGATGTATTTAATGCACTGAAGCAGAAGGGCCTGGAACCAAAAATACTTTATCTGGCAAGATTATCATTTAAATTTGAAGGAGGGATTAAACAATTTCCAGATAAGCAAAAGCTGAGAGAATTTATCTCCCACAAACCATCTCTGCAGTGTAATTTGGAGGGCCTGCTACAGGTGGAAGTGTTCCCAAGGTTTAATACCAGTCACCAGAAGTAATAAAACTACAGTAAAGAAAGTAGAACACCTAATTACTAAGCAAATGCAAAAATTAAAATAACTATCTCCAAAGTCAATCTAGGGATAGACAAAGAGTACAGAATATGATACCTAATATATAAAGAATGGAGGAAGAAGAAAAAAGAGGAAGAAAAAAAAAATCTTTAGATTGTGTTTGTACTAGCATATTAAGTGAGTTAAGTTAGACTCTTAGATAGTAAGGAAGTTAACCTTGAACCTTTTGTAACCATAAATCTAAAGCCTGCAATGCCAATAAGTGAATATCTAAAGATAATCACCCTAAATGTAAATGGACTGAATGCACCAATCAAAAGACATAGAGTCACTGAATGGATAAAAAAACAAGGCCCATCTATATGCTGCCGACAATAGACTCACTTTAAACCCAAAGACATACACAGACTAAAAGTGAAGGGATGGACAAAGATATTTCTTGCAGCTAATAAGGAGAAAAAAGCAGCACTTGCAGTACTTGTATCAGACAATAGACTTCAAAACAAAGAAAGTCACAAGTGACAAAGAAGGACATTACATAATGATAAAAGGGTCAATCCAACAAGAATATATACCCATTATAAATATCTATGCTCCTAACACAACAGCACCTACATATGTGAAACAAATACTAACAGAATTAAAAGGGGAAATAGAATGCAATGCATTCATTCTAGGAGACTTCAACACACCACTCACTCCAAAGGACAGATCATCCACACAGAAAATAAGTAAGGCGGCAGAGGCACTGAACAACACACTAGAACAGATGGACCTAACAGACATGTACAGAACTCTACACCCAAAAGCAGCAGAATACACATTCCTCTCAAGTGTACATGGAACATTTTCAAGAATAGATCATATACTAGGCCACAGAAAGAGCATTGGTAAATTCAAAAAGACTGAAATTGTACCAACCAGTTTCCCAGACGACAAAGGTGTGAAACTAGAAATAAATTACACAAAGAAAATGAAAATCCCACAAACACATGGAGGCTTCTCGACATGCTCCTAAATAACCAATGGATCAATGACCAAATAAAAACAGAGATCAAGCAATATATGGAGACAAATGACAACAATAATTCAACACCACAAAATCTTTGGGTCGCAGTGACATCCGTGTTAAGAGGAAAGTATATTGCAATACAGACCTACCTCAGGAAAAAAGAACAATCCCATATGAGCAGTCTAAACTCACAATTAACGAACTAGAAAAAAAAGAACAAATGAGGCCCAAAGTCAGTAGAAGGAGGGACATAATAAAGATTAGAGCAGAAATAAATAACATTGACAAGAATAAAACAATAGAAAGAATCAATGAAAGCAAGAGCTGGTTCTTCGAGTAAATTAAAAAAATAGATGAACCCCTAGCCAGACTTATCAAGAAAAAAAGAGAGTCTACTCACATAAACAAAATCAGAAATGAGAAAGGAAAAATCACTACAGACACCACAGAAATACAAAAATTATTAGAGAATACTATGAAAAATTATGTTAACTGCATAACCTAGAAGAAATGAACAACTTTCTAGAACAATACAACCTTCCAAGGCTGACCCAGAAAGAAACAGAAAATCTGAACAAACCAATTACCAGCAACAAAATTGAACTGATAATCAAAAACCTAACTAAGAACAAAACACCTTGACCAGATGGCATCACTGCTGAATATTATCAAACATTTAGTGAAGACCTACCACCCATCCTCCTTAAAGTTTTCCAAAGAGTAGAAGAGGAGAGAATACTTCCAAACTCATTCTATGACACCAGCATCACTCTAATACCAAAACCAGGCAAAGACACCACTAAAAAAGAAAATTACAGACCAATATCCCTGATGAACATAGATGCAAAACTACTCAACAAAATATTGGCAAACTGAATTCAAAAATACATCAAAAAGATCATCCATCATGATCAAGTAGGATTTATTCCAGGGATGCAAGGATGGTACAATATTCGAAAATCCAACATCATCTACCATATCAACAAAAAGAAGGACAAAAACCACATGATCATCTCGATAGATGCTGAAAAAACATTTGACAAAATTCAACATCCATTCATGATAGAAACTCTCAACAAAATGGATATAGAGGGCAAGTACCTCAACATTATAAAGGCCATATATGACAAACCCACAGCCAACATTATATTAAATAGCGAGAAGCTGAAAGCTTTTCCTTTAAGATCAGGAATAAGACAAGGATGTCCACTTTCCCCACTTCTATTCAACATAGTACTGGAGGTCCTAGCCACTGCAATCAGACAACACAAAGAAATAAAAGGCATCCAGATTGGCAAGGAAGAAGTTAAACTGTCCCTGTTTGCAGATGACATGATATTGTACATAAAAAAACCCTAAAGAATCCACTCCAAAACTACTAGATCTAATATCTGAATTCAGCAAAGTTGCGGGATACAAAATTAATACCCAGAAATCTGTGGCATTCCTATACACTAACAATTAACTAGCAGAGAGAGAAATCAGGAAAACAATTCCATTCGCAGTTGCATCAAAATGAATAAAATACCTAGGAATAAACCTAACCAAGGAAGTGAAAGACCTGTACTCTGAAAACTACAAGACACTCATGAGAGAAATTAGAGAAGATACCAATAAATGGAAACACATCCCGTGCTCATGGATAGGAAGAATTAATATTGTCAAAATGGCCATCCTGCCTAAAGCAATCTACAGATTCAATGCAATTCCTATCAAATACCAACAGCATTCTTCAACGAACTAGAGAAAATTGTTCTAAAATTCATATGGAACAAAAAAGACCCTGAGTAGCCAAAGCAATCCTGAGAAAGAAGAATAAAGCTGGGGGGATTATGCTCCCCAACTTCAAGCTCTACTACAATGCCACAGTACTCAGGAAAATTTGGTACTAGCACAAGAACAAACCGATAGACCAATGGAACACACTAGAGAGCCCTGATATAAACCCCACCATATATGGTCAGTTAATATATGATAAAGGAGCCATGGACATACAATGGGGAAACGACAGCCTCTTCAACAGCTGGTGTTGGCAAAACTGGACAGCTACATGTAAAAGAATGAAACTGGATTATTGTTTAACCCAACACAAAAAGGGAAACTCGAAATGGATCAAAGACCTGAATGTAAGTCATGAAACCATAAAACTCTTAGAAGACAGCATAGGCAAAAATCTCCTGAATATAGCATGAGCAACTTCTTCCTGAATGCATGTCCTCAAGCAAGGGAAACAAAAGCAAAAATGAACTCATGGGACTACATCAAACTAAAACGTTTCTGTACAGCAAAAGACACCATCAACAGAACAAAAAGACATCCTACAGTATGGGAGAATATATTTGTAAATGACATATCCGACAAGGGGTTAACATCCAAAATATATAAAGAACTTACATGCCTCAACACCTAAAAAACAAATAACCCAATTAAAAAATGGGCAGAGTATATGAATAAATAGTTCTCCAAAGAAGAAATTCAGATGGCCAACAGACACATGAAAACATGCTCCACATCACTAATCATCAGGGAAATGCAAATTAAAACCACAATGAGATATCACCTCACACCAGTAAGGATGGCCAGCGTCCAAATGACTAAGAACAACAAATGCTAGTAAGGATGTGGAGAAAGGGGAACCCTTATACACTGCTGGTGGGAATGTAAATTAGTTCAACCATTGTGGAAAGCAGTATGGAGGTTCCTCTAAAAACTAAAAATAGAAATACCATTTGACCTGGGAATCCCACTCCTTGGAATTTACCCAAAGATTACAACTTCTCAGATTCAAAAAGACATATGCACCCCTATGTTTATTGCAGTACTTTTTACAATAGCCAAGAAATGGAAACAACCTAAGTGTCCATCAGTAGATGAATGGATAAAGAAGAGGTGGTACATATACATAATGGAATACTATTAAGCTATAAGAAGAAACAAATCCTATCATTTGCAACAACATGGATGGACCTGGAGAGTATTATGCTTGGTGAAATAAGCCAGACGGAGAAAGACAAGTGCCAAATGATTTCCCTCATTTGTGGAGTATAACAATGAAGCAAAACTGAAGGAACAAAATAGCACCAGAGTCAGACACCCCAAGAAGGACTAGTGGTTACCAAATGGGAGGAATGTGGGAAGGCGGGTCGGGAGGGTGAGAGAAGGGGATTAAGGGGTATTTTGTTTAGTACACATGGTGTGGGGGATCATGGGGAAAACAGTGTAGCACAGAGAAGGCAAATAGTGAATCTGTGGCATCTTACTACACTGATGGGCAGTGACTGCATTGGGGTATGGGTGGGGACTTGATAATATGCGTAAATGTAGTAACATTGTTTTTCATGTGAAACCTTCATAAGAGTGTATATCAATAATACCTTAATAAAAAAAAGGCATTCATTGGCCATTATGTAGTTTAATATGACTTAGCATTTCAACATCAAATATAAACATTTCAGAAACCTGTCTATTGCTGAAATAACAGTGTAAATAACATCAACAAATACGTATAAAACCCAAGAGTTGCAAGCTTCTTCCAACACAGTGCTGTCATGCTTTAGGCAAATAGGTTTATTGAATGAATTAATTAATGTAGCTTAATCAGGGATGATATAATAAGTGTGGTACAACATAGGTGTTCTAAATATATTTATAGTTAATTTTAATCAGAATTTTCATTTGCCCATAACCTTATCTTTTTAAGAGTAGTTTAGGCCTGAACTAATTTTTATAGGTAACCCAGTCTCAATTTTGTCATATAGACCACCCTCAAAATTATAGGTAGCCTACTCTTCAGTGGTTGCTACTTCGCCAGAGTTGATGTCACAGTCCCCTAGAAACTTGCACACTCAGGATGGGGCATTAGTTCTGCTCTAACTGATAACATGCATGAAAATGTTAGAACTTCGGCCACAGAAATTCAGACTCACACCACAGAGTTCCCTTCTGTCCAGGTAAAGCTTATAGTTATACCATTAAAAAAAAAACAGTCTTCGTCAGGAGTTGTTCTTTGTCAAGATATTTGCACAAATGTTCTCCAAGGTTCTATTTTTGATACTAGTGATTTACCGTCATTGGTGCAATAAGGAAGAGAAGGTTGGTTCGTATTAAAAAAATGGATATAAAACTTGCTGCAGGCTCAAGATTTACAAGAATTTTTTATGGAGTCTATCTGTCCACAGCTTAATGAATGAAGTGGTTCACACATCTCCAACCATAGGAAGCAATGTTGAAGAAATAGTTGTGAAGAACACCCACTTTCTTATGTGGGACATTGGTGGTCAAGAATCACTGCGGTCATCCTGGAACACGTATTACTCCAACACAGAGGTATAGTATACTTAACTTACTTCTGAATTTTCATAAAAAGAACCAGAGAGTAAACCCAGAAAATTAGGTAAACTGTACGTAAGGCATATTGACAGATCCTTTTATTAAGGATTTTGAGACTTTCAAGTAAGAGAACGGGGCAAGTAGAAAGAGTTAAAAGGGCGCCGTTCACCGGATGCTTACCATTGTGCAGGTCCTCGCAGCTCCTTGCGGTCACGCTGCCATCTCCCCAGTGTTGGAGAAATTGGCCACTGGGACAAATTACACAACTTTTCCCAAGATAACACATCTGGTTAGAAGAGGAATAAGTATTTTGACATGATACAAGATTTTCAAAGAATACATTCAAAATTTTGGTGAGAGTATATTTTAATTAAAAAACAAATGGATTTGCCTTCCCCTCCCCAAGAGTTCTCTGTTACTTATTAGATGTTCACAGCCAACCTAGGGAACAAATCTGGCATAGCTTCTATTTCTGTTTTTATTTCTTGTTAGAGGCAGATATTTTTTTAAAAACCATGCAGTGCTCTTGAGAAAGGTTTATTTTTAAAAATAAGAATGTACAGTTGCATCTGTAACCTTTGCAAAAGGGTACGCCTATTTAAGCCTCTTTAAAAATTCGATTTCTTTTTTTTGAAGGGAGGGGAGGGCATGCCAAGGAGGTAGGGGTATCACGCAAGGAATTTTGGTGAATACGTTCCTTTTAAGTTAAAAACCATATATTATTCTAGATTTATATTGTAGTAGAATGTTTCTGTGTGTGTATATTTCAGTGCAATGTATGACTGGTCAAACCAAGATGGCATATCACAGATATTGAGCAGTTGTGGTAACACTTAATTTCTTTTTTGCAGGGGAGGATAGGTTGGTAAGAAACATGGTTGTAGGTTTAATATATATTTCTACAGTAAAATAGCATTCCGAAACTAAGCTGTTAGTAAGGGAAGAACACCATTTTAGCATATGCCTGTTGCAACAGCATAGCTGTTAGTACTTGTGAAAAGGTCACAATCAATTCCAGGTGTGAAAAGCATAGTTCTCTCTGATGAGTGGGTAAAGCTGATTCTCGCCCATCGGTATATTTATAGCATTACAGAAGGCTAGTTTTTGAAATTGTAGAACTCTAAGAGACTTAGCATGGATCCAGAACAAGACACACTACAGATACCATTTGCAGACAGTGTCCTTTCAATGAACTATTTCTATAAGGATTTTCAATTATTGCAAAGAGCCCTTGACCTATATTGCAGCCTACCAGCCTAGCACATAGCACTTGCAGTCTCAGATTCCAGGTAGGGATCTTATCTTTGTGGTATTTCCATGCTCACTTTGTTCTTATTAACACTTGGATTTTACTGCTTGATGGGACTCCTCATAATATAAATTCTTCATGATGAAAAAGCAATAGACCATTTTATGGTAAGGATGACGCAGTGTGAAGAAAGTGCTCTTGTCACTTGAGAGTAGTTTTGCAGAAAACTTAAACATCCCATTCAGTTTCTCTCTTTTTTTTTAATTGTCTTCTAGTTCATCATTCTTGTTGTTGATAGCATTGACAGGGAACGACTAGCCATTACGAAAGAAGAATTATACAGAATGTTGGCTCATGAGGTAAATTTTGAAAGCAAATGCTGGAGTAAGATATCTATTTACTAGTTTTACTTTTCTACAAAGATCATGTACTCTGTGTTGGTTATTTCATCATTAACAAAGTTTTATATATTAAATTCATGAAAGTCCTGAAGTCAAAATTTTTCATTACTTTTTCAGACTTATAAAACCAAATGTTAATTTGCAGACTACCACTGTTTTTGAAAAGATTTTTTAAAGTTAAAACTAACTATACATGCCTTAAAAAGTCTGATAAATTAAGGCAAGAAAGAAGAAAATGTAGGGATTTTTCTCCAAGAGTTTATAATAATTAAAAATTCTTTAGTGAATAATTTGAGATCACGTAACTCTAAGTATTTCAGATATTCCAACGACTTAGATATTAAAACACATTCTTGCACTCGCCATTTAACGTGCAATAAGAAATACCATATGAGACCTCTCCAATCTAACTGGTTTCCTTTTTCTGAGGACCTAAAAGAATTCCACTATGTTAAAAGTACTGATCATTTCTATGCCTATTTTATGCTTTTACTACATTTTTCTGTACCTCAGTTGTACCAAATATATTATGTTCCATGTTCATAAAACTTTGTATATTAGTGTATATATATGTATATTTCTATAACTTGGATTTTGGGGTTTTTTTGCATAATTTGAATTTCCACATTACTACATGCAGCTTTAGTTGATTCCTTTTAACACTGATATAGTATTCTAATGTGTTGAATAATACCACAGTTTTCTGTTAATGTTAATTAATGTTCTTCTGTTAATGAACATTTATATTATTTCTAACATTTTGATGGTATGAACACTGCTTCCATGGACACTAATGAATCAGCTTAGCTTACAAAGACAGATAACTACCATGCATAGGTCAGCTCCCACCCTCAGTATTCTAGTTAAATTTTGGAGAAACTCTAGCATTTGGCAACATAGTACCATATTTTTTTATGAGTCACTATATCCACATTCCTCTTTTTATATATGTATATTTTTTATTAAGGTATGATATACAAGCTTATGAAGGTGTCACATGACCAAAATTGTGGTCTCAACGTCACCCATATTATCAAGTCCTCCCCCACACACACCCCATTGAAATCATTATCTATCAGTGTAGTAAAATGCTATAGAATCATTACTTGTCTTCTCCTTGCTATGCTGCCTTCCCGTGACCTATGACCTCCCTATATTATGTGTGCTAATCATAATGCCCTTTAATCGCCTTCTCCCTCCCTCCCCACCCATCCTTCCCAGCACTTACCCGTTTGTTACTGCTAGTCCCTTCTTGGAGTCTGTGAGTCTGCTGCTATTTTGTCCCTTCAGTTTTGCTTTGTTGTTATACTCCACAAATGAGGGAAATCATTTGGTACTTGTCTTTCTCCGTGTGCTTATTTCACTGAGCGTAATACCCTCTAGCTCCATCCATGTTGTTGCAAATGGTAGGATTTGTTTTCTTCTCATGGCTGAATAATATTCCATTGGGTTTATGTTCCATGTCTTCTTTATCCATTCATCTACTGATGGACACTTAGGCTGCTTCCATATCTTGGCTATTTTAAATAGTGTGGCAGTAAACATAGGGATGCATATGTCTTTGAATCTGAGAAATTTTTTTCTTTGGGTAAATTCCTAGGAGTGGAATTCCTGGGTCAAATGGTATTTCTACTTTTAGTTTTTTTAGGAACCTCCATATTGCTTTCCACAATGGTTGAACTAATTTACATTCCCACCAAAAGTGTAGAAGGGTTCCCCTTTCTCCATATCCTTGCCAACATTTGTTGTTCCTACTCTTTTGGATGGTGGCCATCCTAACTGGTGTGAGGTGATATCTCATTATGATTATAATTTGCATTTCCCTGATAATTAACAATATGTGGAACATCTTTTCATGTGCCTGTTGGCCATCTGAATTTCCTCTTTGGAGAAGTGTCTGTTCATATCCTCTGCCCATTTTTTAATTGGGTTATTTGCTTTTTGGGTATTGAGGCATGTGAGCTCTTTATGTATTTTGGATGTTAACCCCTTATTGGATATGTCATTTACAAATATATTCTCCCATACTGTAGGATGCCGTGTTGTTCTATTGATGGTGTCCTTTGCTGTACAGAAGCATTTTAGTTTGATGTAGTCCCACTTGTTCATTTTTGCTTTTGGTTCCCTTTGCCTGAGGAGATGTGTTGAGGAAAAAGTTGCTCATGTTTATATTCAAGAGATTTTTGCCTATATTTTTTTCTGTGAGTTTTATGGTTTCATGACTTATATTCAGGTCTTTGATGCATTTCCAGTTTACTTTTGTGTATGGAGTTAGACAGTAATCCAGAGTTGTTTTCCTATATGTAGCTGTCAAGTTGTGCCAACACCAGTTGTTGAAGAGGCTGTCTTCTCCATTGTATATCCATGGCTCCTTTATTGTATATTAATTGACCATATATGCTTGGGTTCATATCTGGGATCTCTATTCTGTTCCATTGATCTATGAGTCTGTTCTTGTGCCAGTACCAAATAATTCTTGATTATGGTGACTTTGTAGAAGAGCTTGAAGTCAGGGAGCATAATTCCCCCTGCTTTCTTTTTCCTTCTCAGGATTGCTTTGGCTATTTCGGGGTTTTTTTGCCTAATTTATTTTTAATTTCATACCTTTGTGGTCTGAGAATCTGGTTGGCACAATTTCAGTCTTACTGAATTTACTTAGGCTCTTTCTGTGGCGTAGTATGTAATCTATCCTGGAAAATGTTCCATGTACAGTTGAAAAGAACATGTATCCTGCTGCTTTGGGGTGGAGTGTTTGTAAATGTCTGTTAGGTCCATCTGTTCTAATGTTTTATTCAGTGCCTCTAACTCCTTACTTATTTTGTCTGGTTGATCTGTCCTTTGGAGTGAGTGGAGTGTTGAAGTCTTCTAAAATGAATGCATTGCATTCTATTGCCCCCCTTAATTCTATTAGTATTTACTTAACATATTTAGGTGGTCCTTTATTTTGTTTGTAGATGTTTATAATGGTTATATCCTCTTGTTAGACTGATGCCTTTATCATTATGTAATGTCCTTCTTTGTCTGTTGTTACTTCTTTGTTTTGAAATCTGTTTTGTCTGATACAAGTAATCGTACTCCTGCTTTTTTCTCCCCATTATTTGCATGAAATATCTTTTTCCATCCCTTCACTTTAGTCTGTATGTCTTTGGGCTTGAAGTGAGTGTCTTGTAGGCAGCCTATAGATGGGTCATGTTTTTTTATCCACTCTGTAATTCAATGTATTTTGATTGGTGCATTCAGTACATTTACATTTAGGGTGATTATCAAATGATGTGCAACTTAGTGCCTTTGCAGGCTTTAGATTCGTGGTTACCAAGGATTCATGGGCAGCTTCTTTACTATCTAACAGTCTTACTTAATTCACTTACTACACTATTTCAAACACAATCTGAAGGGTTTTTTTCCTCCCTTTTTCTTCCTCCTCCACTCTTTATATGTTAGGTGTTTTATTCTGTTCTCTTTATTTATCCCTTGACTGACTTTGTGGGTATTTGACTTAATTTTGCATTTGCTTAGTAATTAATTGGTCTACTTCCTTTACTGTGGTTTTATTTTCTCTTGTGACAGCTATTTAGCCTTAGAACATATCCATCTAGAGCAATCCCTTTAAATACACCGTAAACATGGTTTGTGGGAGGTAAATTCTCTCAGCTTTTGCTTATCTGGAAATTGTTTGATCCCTCCTTCAAATTTAAATGATAATCTTGCCAGATAGAGTATTCTTGGTTCGAGGCCCTTCTGCTTCATTGCATTAAATATATCATGCCATTCCCTTGTGGCCTGGAATGTTTCTGCTGAGAAGTCTGATGATAGCCTGATAGGCTTTCCTTTGTTCACAATCTTTTTTCTCTCTGACTGCTTTTAATATTCTCTCCTTGTCCTTGAGCTTTGCCATTTTAATTATAATTTGTCTTGGTGTTGTCTTCCTAGGGTCCCTTGTGTTGGGACATCTCTGCACTTCCATGACCTGAGAGACCATTTACTCCCCCGAAATTGGGGAAGTTTTCAGCAATTTCCTGAAAGAGACTTTCTATCCCCTTTTCTCTCTCTTCTTCTTCTGGTACCCCTATAATGCAAACATTGTTACATTTGGATTGGTCACACAATTCTATTATTCTTTCATTCCTAGAGATCCTTTTTTCTCTCTGTGCCTCTGCCTCTTTGTTTTCCTGTTCTCTAATTTCTATTTCATTTACCATCTCCTCTACCTCATCTAACCTACTTTTAAATCCCTCCACTGTATATTTCATTTCAGATACTATTTTTTCAAAGTTTCTATCTCTTTGTTGAAGTTCTCCCTGAGATCTTGAATATTTTTTTTGTAGCTCTCTGAGCATGTTTATGGTTTTTATTTTGAAATCTTTATCAAGATTGATTGAAGTTTCACTTATCCCTCTTTCTGGTGTCTTTTGGATTCTTTTTTGTACTAAATTTTTTTTGCCGTTTCATGTTTCTAGTGATTCTTATGGAATCCAAACTGTGTAGGTAGCACCCTCTAGTGCTCCTGGAGCGATGGCGGGAGTCACAGGCACGCGCTGCTCGCACCTGCCAGGAGGAGAAAGCTCTTTCCTACTTACTGGCTGCAGTGCCTGCCTCCACTGCCAGGGCCAGTGGACTGTGCACACAGGGAGGAGCCTCTCCATTACACCCCTGTAGCTCCTATAGGCAGGACCACCCTCTGGCTAGCCTGTCATGATGGCAGGAGCAGGAGGTGTGCAGACCAATTCCTGCCGGGACGAATGAAGTGCATGCTGCCTATCTCAGTGGGGGGCCTAGGTGCTGCATTTCCAGCCTGGGGGATGGGGTGTCTGAAGCTCCTGAGCGCTCCCAGTCTGCTGGGATGAGTGTACTGGGACGATTTTTTCCACCTGTCCTTTCTCCTGAACAGCAAGGTCTGTGTAATCCTTGCCCCTTTAGCACCCCTCTTGCTGTTGGGAAGTCTTTCAAAGCGCCCGCCTTTCTTTTGTCCCAGAGCGACCAGTTGTGGGTACCTGTTTTCTGCAAGCAGCTGGAATCTCAGTCTCTCTGAGTATTCTGCCTGTCTTTGCTTTCCAACCCCGCTAATCTCCAGAGCACCATATAATATGGGTTCGTGCTCCTGGAGCAGGTCTCCAGGGCTGCATGTTTAGCAGTCCTGGGCTTCTACTCCCTTCCCTCTCCATTTCTCTTCCTCCTGCCGAACTGCAGCTTTGCTACTTTACCCTTTTCTGTGAGGTCTTCTTTTTTCCCCAGATGTAGGTAGTCTGTTCTGCAGTCTTCAGGTCGCTCTTTCAGGATTAGTTGTATTTCCTCTATTTTCATGTTATGTTGTTTTGGGAGGAGATTGCTGTCTCACTTCTTATGCCATCTTTTTCCCCTCAACATATTTACCCTATTTACTCGTTATCATATTGCTCATATAAGTCAATAAATAAGATTCAGATTTAATTTAGTTTGAGCCTTTTGACCCAACAATAGAAAAACAACTTTTAATTATCTATCTTAAGTAATCTATCTTTGTTAGGGTGAATTATTAAATTGTGGTGGTTTAAGGTTTTTTTTTTCCAGTAAAATTCTAAAATTAAATATCATTGCCTAATTATTTTAAAGTAGAGGGATTTCATTAGTACTATCTAGTTGGTCGTATTTCAACTTGCTGCTTCATTAGTTTCATTTGAATTTGATATTTCATGTATTAGAAATATTTCATATTGATTGCAGGATTTACGGAAGGCTGCAGTCCTTATCTTTGCAAATAAACAGGATATGAAAGGGTGTATGACAGCAGCTGAAATCTCCAAATACCTCACCCTTAGTTCAATTAAGGATCATCCATGGCACATTCAGTCCTGCTGTGCTTTAACAGGAGAAGGGTAAGTGCTCATCAGTAATGAGAGGAGGTGTGACTTTGTCCAGATTTCTTTCAACTTTTTTAGGCCAACTTGTTTTTTTCTTTGATCTTGTTCCAATTAAAGATGGCTCTTATATTGTGCCTCAGGGTTACAAAGTTGAAATATTTTTGTCAATTTCTATTTTTAAAAAACAATGGGTAACAAATTTTTGTAACTTCTACTGTAAACAGAATCTTTTACCAAAAATAGGTAATAAACTTTTGGAGTTTTTATAACCCAAATTTTTACTTTTTGCTTTTATAATTTACTATGTGGGGTAAAAAACTGTAATGTCACCTGAATTAAAAAAGAAAGCTTCAGAAAAGTTTATTTTCTGCAAGGGCCTTTACCTTTCTCCAAGATTACAATATTATCAGAAGTCCTTCGTGAAGCATACATCTAGGCAGTATACCTACAGACAAATGCCTTAGAGTTTGCTTCTTTTCCTAAATAGTTGACTTTGGTTATAGTAGGCCAAGGAGAACCCAGTGTGTTATATTTTATTTCCAGGAACTTTTTTATCCTCACATCAACATAACCACCTTAGTTTTTCTCATACTAGAAAAAGCTTATAATAATTTGATTTAGAGTTTTTTGACCTGTACTTTTTAAGACTGGGCCATAAACATTCCATTTTTTTAGAATTTAGGAAAGTCAGGTGAAATGAAGTTGCTGTTGTCTTTCTATAATGGTTTTGATTTTATTTAATTTTAAAAGAGGGGGGAAGAGCATTTGCAATCTTGATGGCAAACTCACCAAAGCTGCATCTTCAAGATGAGACTGAAGCAATTTCTGACATTAATGGATTAAGATCACCTTGTTTACATGAATCTTCTACCTCAAATTCTCCATACTGTGTTGCCTGACTACTACCACTTAAGTGTATAAATTATTATTGTAGTACCACCTTTTGGTTAAGGCTTAAAAATAAAAAGTATGCTTTTAATTTTTAAATAGAGGGGTTTTTTTTTTCATTTTGAAAATACTTCCATCTTTTGTTTTAGGTTATGCCAAGGACTAGAGTGGATGACCTCTCGTATTGGTGTGAGATAACTTTTTTGCTTGAAAAAGACTGCTCTATTTATTCTGTGACGTGAACATTTTCCTAGTATCTTTGGCTGCCGAGGCAGCAGCATGTTTAATTTATAACAACACAAACCTCTATTAGCAACACTTGAATCAAGTGCAGCTGAACTGGGACACAAGATTTTTTCATACCTTTTTTTTAATGCACTAATCTTCAGTTGGATGAACATAACGTATAACTATGTTTTCAGCGAAAGAATTCTCCAGACTGCTTATTCTAATTATTCAATGACTGCCTTGTAAGAAATGTTTGTCATGTTTGCTCTCTGAAGTATTATAGTAAGTTAATGACTGATTTCTTTTGTTTCTTGACCACCCCTTTCCCCCACCAGATAATTACTTGTTTGACAAAGTAGTAGCAGAAATTATCAGGTACTGCTTGCAAACTTAACCAGCACTAAATATTTGCTCCCTCTATAAACCACTTATCTTTTGAACAGAACTTATTATAGAGAAAGAAATGTGCCTAAAATATATATACAAGATTAAATATCATGAGAACTACCTTTAAATGTGCTAACTTCCCTCACATTATTGCAAGTCTTGGAATAATTTTAAGTTACTATTAGCATGGAAATTAAGTAGGCTATTTATCTAAAAGAATTAAGTTCACTTTTCTGCCTAATTTTAATTTGGTTAAGTTAATCAAGGTGAAATGTTTATATGAAAACCCAACTTTGATAATAAATATATTGGACAAAGATATTGGATCTGGTATTTTAAGATTGTCACATTATTCAATGCATATATAACTATCGGAAGTTATTAAAGCATACCAGCACTAATACTAAAACAAGATATTTGGAATATATTTTACTCTCAACTTTAACAAACAACTGTATTATCAGCAGAAAGTCCAACTGTTCCATTTGCAAGGGACATCATATCTGCTTTGGCCAGTAGCTAAAGCAGAAATATTAAACAGTTAATTCCATTTCTTAAAATTTGAAATTGTTTCTCTAAGAGTATTTTTATATTACTTAAAAAAAAGCAATGGCTTTTCTTAAATCTGTTTACGGTTGTAGTGTAATAGGCTTGAAACAATTGCCATCCTTATAGTTATACCTCGTGTTTTCAAGCCTTTTGCTGGATTATAGAAAACTGCTGAATTTAATCCTGACTTTTAGACTGTAAGTTTGAGACTCATAGTTAATACACTAACAACTTAAAAATTAAAAAATATTAAAAAAAGTCATAATCTATCAAAATTTGTATTTATTGCATAGCATTAAGAAGTTTTCAAGGCAGTTGTCTAATATGAATAATAATCTAAATAGCGCCTACCTTAAGAGGGAGGACAAGTATTTAATTTTGATCCTCTATTTCAAATGTGTGATTTTGCTATAATGAAAGGATAAAATGTGTATTTAGACAGTAATACTTCATTTTTACAGTATTTTTTGCCATTTGGGTCAAAATAGGATTCAGTATTCATAAGAATATCAAAATAACCTGTTTTAAAGTGGTGTTTTAATTTTAATATTTTTTATTGTAGGCTGGTTTAAATTTTGCTCTTGTTTTCAGGTATATTTGATTTATTAGACTTAGTCCAATTTAGTTGATTATGATAACATTTTCTGATTTCTCTTTAGTAGTAGCACACCCTAGAACTGCAAAGTGGCCAGAGGAAAGTTTCTAAACTTTGGGAACTGGTTACTTATTAACTTTATTTGGAACCTTTTTCTTAGTGATTCTATACCAGTTAGACAATAAATTCTGTTTAAAATATAACCCATAATCAAGAACATGAGAGAAAAGCAGACATAATTCAGTAAGAATGCTTTGTGGTGTGTATGTGCTAGTGGGGTAGGAGGAACTATGAAAATACCATTTACCTAAAGCACACTTGCCGGAATTTCCGTCTTGGTTATATAGTTTAGCCATAAATACTGAAGATAATTCTCTTAAACTCAACCTGAAAAAAACATATTTAATTGTCCTGTATGTATTCTTATTATGAAGTTTATCATCTTGTATCTAGTAAGATTGGCTGGCTCCATTTTCTTCTATCAAATTATTTGGTTATTTTTTATATTACCACATCAGCATTATACTGAAAGTGTTTTTAATAGTTGATGGTATTTTGTCAACTATTAGGATAGAGTCAAGTTTGCTATTTAATTTTTAAAATAAAGTTCATTTTATTTTCTATGTCCCTTTTTAAAAAACATTTCGTTAGCTTTGGATTAAAAATTATTTATGTTACTGTGTGCGAAAGATGAAATCAACGTCCCATGAGATTTTTGTGTGAGTGATTGGGAAAAGTTGAATAGGAAATTGATGTAAGACTTTTTAAAGTATCTTTTAAGTTCTCCTTAGATATTTCCTGTTACAGTAAGATGAAAACTGATTACCCTTTACTCCAAGAGAATAGCTTAACTCAGCCAGGTATCTAATACTAAAGAATTGATTCTGATATTCATTGTATCAACAAAATATGAATTTGTGATTAATGCCTTTATTCTTATTTTGAGCAGAGGTCTCGATTTTGTACTATACCTGTTCTTTAAGATTCAGATAAGCAGCTAATTAATTTAACAATTAAATAATTTGAGTTTCACCGTCCCACTCAACCTCTCAATTGCCTAGCAAAGTTTTTAGTAAGTAGAAAGCAAAGGGCCACATTACTTTTGAGAAGTCATTCTACATTTTGTTTTTAATTTGAAGATAAACTAAATTTTAACATATCTTTTCCATGTGTTATAACTAAAATGTAATTGCTACACTCGTAAGTTCAAATACGGCTGTTTTCTTAACTTAGAACAAGTCTCATTCATCATATTTAAACCCATTGTTCTTAATGAAGCTCATTTGGGAGCTCCTAGAATTAACAAGCCCTTTATATGAGGATATACTGTATATTTTGTACTAATGCAGTCTAATTCCTTAAAATCAGAAATAGTTTATGTATCATCTGTTTTTTAACAGATGATTAAAAATATAATTTTTGCTTTTATGTTCTGTGTTAGTATGCTTAAAGGTATATATAATTTTATTCTACATTAGAGGAAAGATAAATTCAACTTTCATTATTAAAAATAAATTTTAAATTATAGCCATAATCACCTTGATTAAGCATAAATTCACATTCATTATCTATAGCATAAGAGAAAACAATTATTTTCCTATGGAATCAGTGATATAGGCAGCACTGTAAACTGAATTCTCTGAAGAGTGAGGGGGAGTCATAAAGCAAGAAAATTTAAAAGAAACAGTTTTTTTTTTAAATCTTTTTGGTATAGTATCTTAGGATAAATTATAAATGGAACCATTTCTGACTAGGACTCATTTCATTCTTAATTATGTAAAACTGTATTAGTAGAAAAAATATACTGGTATTATGCCTATAGATGGAAAAATTCCATCAACATTTACTTTTGAAGACCAGTTCATGAGTCTAGCTTTTCATCTGTGGCTTTAGATCCAAAATGTTTCATTTCTAGTTCAGTTCTAACGGACCTTTTATATCTCGTCAAGGTAAAGTCACTTCAAGATACAGCATGGTGACTTCTCATCTAGTAGAGTAACGACTATCTGGCTATCTAAAAGGTGGACTCGAATCCTAATTTGGCCATAGCTTACTTATTTGATCTTAAATTTACTGTCCATAGACCTTCTATTTTTCCCATACTTAGGAACTTAAGCAAACAAAACTCCAACATGTCTTTTGCTTTTAAAATCCTAAATTTTTACATACTACATTAAAATTTTTAAAAAACTAAGAAAAGACATGTAATAAATTAATTCTTATCTTATTTGATGCCCATCTCATCATTTCATTTAGTATATGAATATTATCAACTAGTAATAGCTGCCCAACTTGAGCGACTAGCTAATGGCAGTGCAAAAGAGAAAATAAGCCATATCGCTAAGAAAATTATTTTTGCCTTCTTATAAAACACCAGTGTGTGTTGAAAAGACCTGGTTCTAGAGATTAGATTAGCTTGCTTATTTTCCTCATTTGTATAGTTAGAGTGGTTGTTAGCCTGTTCATTTCATTGGCTTTAGATGCCACCCAAAACTCTACTTGTTTGACTTCCCAGTACTGAAGGGATAGTGTAGCCAGGATGTCAATATTTTACAAACATCTATATAAATCTGAGAGAAGTTTATATTCAAGATTAGTTTTTTATGTAATGTCTCATCCTTACTCACTTAGCGTGACTGTGGAGGCTGAAAGCCAAAAGTCAGGTTCCCAAAAAGGATTTTTTGAGGCCCAGGTGTCCCAAGCTAAGTAGAGAAGGCCAATTAAAAAAAAAAACAAATCTCCAACCTCTCCGTTTTAGATTTAAAGTAGGAAAAATACTGTGCTCACAGACCTAAAATCCACTTCAAATGTGTATGGTTTGGTAAAATGCTTGGGAAATGTTAATTTGGAGGGACAGAAGAATATCTAGGAACAGAAGTTAAAACACTTGATAGTAGAGATAAACATGGGGCAGGAAATCTTGAAAAGGATATTAAGTAATAGAAAATTTGGATGAAACAGTGAACACCCCCAATGTAAGGCAATTAAAATTACTAGAAAAGACAGGCATTTACTCTAGAACTGAATAGCCTGTATAATTTTTAATGTGGCCAAAGCAGTGAAGACAGATCAGGCTTTTAGAATTTTGGAGTGTAATCACCTAAAGGCATCTTTTGCATTTTTTTAACACAATAAGCTACATTTTCTTGAGAAATTGAGAAATAATAAATGTGCCATACATGTCTTTTGGAATAGAAAACAAAGTTCTAGAAGAATGAAAATCTTCTCTCATACAAACTTGTAAAATCTTAATTAAAAAATTACCTCATTTTTCAATCTCTAAGGTGCTTTTGCCATTTGTGGGATGTTGGACCATCCCATAAATACTCCCTTCACCTAAACTGTATTTGAAATATGCAAAATTTGCAACTGAGGGATGGCATTCCTTGGAGATTTTGTTTCTTTTATTCTTGTGTACGACCAGCAGGCCGACATGGTGTAGCAGATCCACAGACCGTCCTCATTAAAGCACACGGGCAAGTTCTGTCACTACTTGGTTTAATTAAAGTCAGATAAGGGAAAGGAAAAACCTCAACATTTGATTGGTTTTATTATACTGTGAACATATTTCCATCAATGACTATCAGTTTGATGTTGGTTATGTGTAATTTATTTGAATAATTGGACCCTATTCATAAGAAATTACAATCATTTTAATCTTTATACTTTTTCCCTCAGGAAATTCAGGGACTTTACAGCCCCTATTTTGTTCTTTTAGAGTAAACAGTTAGGTGTAGTATTTGAAACCTTTCGATTTTGATTTTTAAAAAGTTTAGCTGCTATTTCATTAAAAGTGTGAAAAAAGATAATGGTTATGATTTTTTCAATTATGTAATAATTATAAATCTTACCCTATTCATTTATTGCTCAGAGCATGGTGTAAAATGAAAACAAAAATTAAAAGCAGTTATAGCCTTGCTTTTGCATTTATTCTAGTAAGAATATAATGATTATAATTCCACATGGCCATGTTAACATAAATTGGTGCTTTAGAGCATTAAAGAGGGAACAGGAGGCCCTGTGTAATATACTTCTTGCCTCAGAATGTAAAACTACGTAAAAGCATCTATATTTATGTTCATTTCTTAAGGTTTAAATACAGACTGTCATTATCCATCAAGCTTCAGGCTTTCTGCAAAAGCTGTAATAATATCTTAACTAATCAGTTTGGTCAAACAGAAGATTGTTAATAAGGCCAAAATTATGAGATGGATCTCTCTGGACCCTCTGGCATTGTACAGAGGGGAAAGAAACGTCTCATGCCATAAACTATGCTGCTAAGCCCCAACCAAGCAATTAAAATGTGTGATATCGGTCCAATATATAAGCATTAATAAATTTTTAAAGAAAACAGATTACTTAATGCATTTATATCATCACTTCTTGAAAATGTTTCATAGCATGTTCTTCTAATGTTGGGGTTTAAAAGACATGTTTTAAAATGTTTAATAGCTTCATTACTGTCATAAAATGCTTTTGTGTGCTGAGTTTAGGTTGCTGGTGCTCATGATTTTATATTTCTGCAAATATGCTATAATGAGTTACTTGCATGCCTACTTACCCAAGTAAAAGGATGCTGTTTGCTCTGGAATGTTCATTTTTCAGACAGATTTTGGCTCATTTGCAGTCATGGTGCAATACATTCATTTGTTTTCAGCCAACGATTTTATTTTTGTCATAATAAATACTTTTCCAATATGATGTGTCCCCAGTAGTTTGTTTTAAAGAGAAATTTGTCTTGACAGTCTTTGGTTCCCAGTGGTGGAAACCCACTGAAGCTGAGACAGAGACCATGGGCTTAGATAGAATAGGGTAAGGGCCTGGGGAAAAAGCAGGGTGGGATATTTACAGTCAGAGCAATGTAAGGATGGGCAAAGAAGTCCCTATTGAAACTCTGTTAAGCATTATGCAAAGTCAAGGTCACACTCACTAATTCTTTAGGGTAAAGATACCAGACGAAGAATACAGACATCTTCAGTGAGATCAGTTAAAGATCAAAAAGCCAGGAGCAACTTGGCCTGGAATGTTTAAGTGTTTCACAAATAGGGAAGGGTATCTCAGCATAACCCCTGACTTCACTATAAACAGCCCTAGCAAGCAGAGAACTACCCAGCCCACCTTAAGGCAGGGCAGGTGGTACAAGTCCACACCCTAAGCCCTCAATTTCCAAAAAAATCTTCAACTGCCTATAAATCCCATAGACAACACACCACCCCAGGCTCTCTTGTCCCCTCCTGGCGTGAGCCAGGAGCTCTGTCCTTTCACTGTATCTCTAAATAAAAGCCTGTACCTTGCTCTCCTACCTTGGGTGTTTGCTAAGCTCATTCTTCAGCTTCGTGAACAAGAACCCTGATATCAAAGCAAACAGAGAATGTCATTGTAAGGGTGCTGTGGTGAGAGCTCACGGTACCCATGGTCAGGGATGTAGCTGGATTTCTGGAACAGGCTGGGACCCAGGGACCCAGAAACACTGAGGAGGAACCGGGAAGTTTTTTCTCTTACTCATCTCTTCTTTCTCGGTCTTTCACTAGATTGGATTTTTCTGTTTGCTACTCCACGTGGTAGGTAGTGTCCAAATCATATAATTGTATAGTTTTATCTTTGTACAAAGGACAAGTCAGATTATCAGTAGGTTGTTGGTTACAATTCCATATTCCCCAGGGAAACTTCGTTTGCCTTCAGTGGGTCAGTTACTCTCTAGTTCAAACAACTTGAAGAAACCCTTGGGCAGTAGGAAGGAAATCCCAGACAGTGTGTGTGGTATAACAGGAAATATATTTCGTCTTTGTCCTCTGTCCTGGTATAAAGCTCCTCAAACTCTGGAATTTCCTGAATGATTGGTGTGTCTTCTATCATTCACAAGAAACCTCTTTTGAGCTTATGTTAATGAGGCGATGGAGGTGGGGCCCCTAGTTAGCCTCAGGATGGGGCTGGTCACCAGAATGACCAGGTCAGAGGGCTGGGACTTGTCAGCCCTGCCTACCACTCCACTGGGAAGGGAATGTTGGGGGTTGGGGGGAGCTGCTGATAAAGCTCTATGAAAACCTGTGACGACAACATGATAAGCCTCTGGGTTGGTAAGCAGATCCGTATACACCCAGAGGGTGGTGCACTCAGTACCATGGGGACACTTCCAGACCTTGTCCTATTCGTTTTGGCTCTTCTGTAACCTTTATAATAAACAGGTAAATGCAAGCAAATGTTACTCTGAGTTCTCTGAGCCACTCTAGCAAATTAAACCCAAAGTCGGGATTTGGGGAACCTCCAATGTATAATTAGAAGCACAGATGACAATCTGGGTGTTGGACTGGCATCTGAAGTTGGTTGGATTGCAGACTTGTGAGTCTGAACCTTCCTTCAACTTGTGGGATCTGATGCTGTCTCCAAGTAAATAGTTTAGAACTGAGCCAAATTGTAGGACCCCCTGTCAATGTCTGCTGAGAGTTGGAGAATTGCTTGGTGGTGTTGAAAAAACAAAAATTGGAGTCTGTACCCTATTGTGAGATAAAATACAATTAGGCTCTTAAGTACATTGCGCTTTGTGTTACTAAAAAAAAAAGTTGACCTGTAATCTAATATTGTATAGGATAAAGTTTCATTATATTCATGAATTAGATTCCTTGGAAGTGACTTAACTACCCCTTCTTTCAAAGACCCCTTTGAGAATGTGATGAAAAAGAAAAGTGAAATTTTATACATAAGTGCAAAGTTAGAAAATTTATATAGAAGGTTAGGAATATCACGTACCTCAATTTAAGAGGTCTGTTGCACTACTAGACTTACATGCCTGAACATTTCAGTATCTTCTGGGAAACACCCAAACCCAATAAGGTTCATCCTGCCTATTTTTTTTTTAAACAGCTTTATGTAGGTACAATTAACATATTAAACTGTACAGGTTTAAAGTGTACAACTTGAAATTTTTTGCTGTGTATACACAGTGAAACAGACAGGGACCGTGGGTGTAGTCAAGAGTAAGGTGAGGGCCTCCAGAAAAAGAAAGGCAGGATATTTACAGTCAGAACAATGTAACTACAATGCAAGGAAACCCCCTTCCAAAACTCTGTTAAACATTAAGCTCTAGAGTCATTCTTCAGTGAAATCACTTAATATTCCCCAGATAAAGGAAAGTAGCCCATGTTTTTATTATGCTAATTGTTTGTAATCATGTATAAGATTCACTTTAGCATGCTAAAAGGCCCAGGCCTATATGCTGTTTTTCCTCCAAACCTGATGAGGTGATTTGCAATCTGGGTAATTAATGGCAAGCAAGCCCAGCCATAAACAACATAGTAAAAGACAGGAAGGATTCCACCTTAAAAATAAGATTGCAAATTAAAACCACAATGAGATATCACCTCACATCAGTAAGGATGGCCCGCATCGAAAAGACTAAGAACAACAAATGCTGGCAAGGATGCGGAGAAAGGTGGTAATGTAAGCTAGTTCAACCATTGTGGAAAGCAATATGGAGGTTCCTCAAAAACCTAAAAATAGAAATACCATTTGACCCAGGAATCTCACTCCTTGGAATTTACCCAAAGAATACAACTTCTCAGATTCAAAAAGACATATGCACCCCTATGTTTATTGCAGTACTTTTTACAATAGCCGAGATATGGAAACCTAAGTGTCCATCAGTAGATTAATGGATAAAGATGTGGTACATATACACAATGGAATACTATTCGGCCATAAGAAAGAAACAAATCCTACCATTTGCAACAACATGGATGGAGCTGAACAATATTATGCTCAGTGAAATAAGCCAGGCGGAGAAAGACAAGTGCCAAATGATTTCCCTCGTTTGTGGAGTATAACAACAAAGCAAAACTGAAGGAACAAAATAGCAGCAGACTAGAGACTCCAAGAAGGAACTAGTGGTTACCAAAGCTGAGGGGTGTGGGAGGGTGGGTGGGGAGGATGGAAGAAGGGGATTGAGGGGTATTATGTTTAGTACACATGGTGTGGGGGAATCACAGGAAAAAGTGTAGCACAGAGAAGGCAAATAGTGAATCTGTGGCATCTTACTACACTGATGGGCAGTGACTGAATTGGGGTATGGGTGGGGACTTGATAATATGGGTAAATGTAGTAACCACGTTGTTTTTTCATGTGAAACCTTCATAAGAGTATATCAATAATACCTTAATAACAAATTTAAAAAAAAATAAAATTGCACTATTTATAACCAAGAAGTTAAGAAGTAAGATTATTTTTTTTAAAGTCATTATGAAGCTTTTTCAGTAGAAATGTACTGACCTTTACTTTTGAGCTTTCAGACATGTATAAACAAATAATACATAAATTTCCACACCAGCTATTATCACCTAGTACTGGGTCTTTAGGAAACTAGAATGAAATGGGATGTAGTGGCCAGAAGTCCTTAATTAATGGGCATCAAAATGTAGGCATCACATGCAAAAGAGGACTCCAAAGGGTAGAATGCAGCTAGATGTCTAGAAGCCAGTGATAAAACCCTCCAAAACTCCTCGAACCAAGCCTATCACCTTATAAAAAATTTAACCCAAAATGGGTCACAGACTTCTTAAATGCACCACTATAAGTAAAACTATAAAAGTTTTAGAAAAAAAAAGATAGGAAACCTTTGTGATCTAAGGTTGGGCAGAGTCCTTAGACATCAAAAACTCAGCCCATAAGGGAAACATTTATAAATTGGACCTCAACAAAAACAAAAACTTTTGCTCTGCCAAGATGCTACTAAGACGATGAAAAGACAAGCTATAGACTTCAAGAAAATATTTGCAAACCTCATATCTGACAAAAGCCTTGTATCTGGATATATAGACTTCTCAAAATTCAGGAGTGAAAAAACAAACAATCCACTAAGAATACAGGCAAAAGACATGAACAGACATTTCATCAGGGAGCATGTACAAACAGCAAATTAAACACATGGAAAGATAGCCAACATCATTAGCCATCAGGGAAATGCAAAGTAAAAATACCATGAAATATCACTACACACCTATCAGGATAGCTAAAATGAACAATAGTGAGAAAACCAGTGCTGGCAAGGATGCAGAAAAACTGGATCATTCATACATCACTGGTAGAAATGCAAAATGGTACAGCCAAGTCTGAAAAACAATCTGGCAGTTTCTTACAAAACTAAACATGTAATTATCATATGGCCCAGCAATTTCACTCTTAAACATTTATCCCAGGGAAGTGAAAACCTATGTTCACACAAACCCTGTATGCTAATGTTCATAGTAGCTTTATTCATAATAGCCCAAAACTGGAAACAACCCTGAAGTCCCTGAAGGGATGAATGACTAAACAGACTGTGGTGCATCCATGCTATGGAATACCATCAGGCAACTGAAAGGAATCAACTATTGATACACAAAAGGAATGAATTACTGACATCCGCCCCTTGGATAAATCTCAAGGGAATGACATTGAGTGAAAAGTGCCAACCCCAAAAGGCAACATACTATATGATTCCATTTACATGACATTCTTGAAATAAAATGATAGAAATGGAGAGCAGATTAGTGATTGCCAAAGAGGAGGATGGGGAGAGGGTGGTGGTGGCATTTACTCAAACTGACAGATATGATAAAATTGCATAGAACCACACACACACACACACACACACACACAATAGTGCATGTAAAACTGATGAGATCTGAATTACCTCTATGAATTGTACCAGTGTTTCCTAGTTTTGATATTGTACAATCATTTATGCAGTTTCCATTGGAGACACTGAGGGAAGCATCCTTTACACTTCAGAAAATAATGTATATATTTTAAAACATCAAAATAAATGAGTGAACAAACAAAACAGAAATAGATTCATAAACATGGAACAGACTCGTGGTTGCCAGAAAGGAGGAGAATGGGGGATGGGTGAAATAGGTGAAGGGAATAAAGAGGTGCAAACTTTCAGTTATAAAAGAAATAAGATACAGGGATGAAAGTACAGCCTAGGGAATATGCTCAAAAATATTGTGATAAGTTGGTATGGTCACAGATGGTAACTACACATATTTTGGTGTTTAATAATGTATATAATCGTTGAATCACTATGTTATACACTTGAAACCAATAGCATATTGTATATCAACTATACTTCATAAAAAAAGACATGTAAATATACATACATACATAAAAAATGGTATAATGTACACCTGTGCTTTTCAGTTGACTTGAAAGATGTCAATCCTCTGAAGTTAAAGAGTTCAATCATTAATTGTATTTCATTAATTACCATAAAAGGGGCTTCTGGAAAAATTCAACTCTTCCTTTCATTGGGAATATCATGTAAAAGCCAAGTGTTTGCTTACTAAAACACAACGTGAGCATCTCCATTTTCAACCCTACAAGTAAAGATTTTTCTACTCTAAAAATAACAATGTACAACAAAGATTCACTTCACTCCTGTTCTTCAAAGTTTTAGAAAAAACTGAAACAAGTTTTGGCTGTGTTTGCCAATATTTTAAACTTTTAAATACTTGTCTTTCAGGATTTTACATTAATGATTGGGTTTTCTCACTGGATTATATCCACAAAGTGACTTGTTTTAGGAAAGATAAATGGTGTCTTACTGAGTTTCTTAGCTCCTCTGCAGTTTTTCTGAATGAGAATGGGTTAAAGGATATATAGCCTTATGTAGTTTTCTAATGTAACCTGAGTTTTCTTTTGCTCTTGAGAATGGAAACCTAGAGTTTCTGAATACACAGATGAATGGCAGGGATTCTAAAATTGGCGGCTCTGTCAGCTTCTTGCATGTTGTAAGTCTCATGAGGCTCAGAGACAGGGCACAGGGGTGTGCCGGAGGTGGTAGTATTAAAGAAAGAACAGGGAGGGGTGACATGCGGGCAGTGTGTTGAGAGCTGAGAGAATGTGGTCACCAGCACATGGAGACATCTGGAGACTTCTAGAAATTAGTGAGCAAACTCCAGATGAGGAGGATGGGGGTCTGCTCTGGTCGGTGGGGTAAGCTCAGAAGATAACCTGCTACTGTTAATGTGGCCCCATATTATTAAACTGTAGGTAGGTAAGGCCTGAGAACCACATATAATGCCTCCGTGATTATCTCATGAAGCTCAAATGAGACCTTGCTAAGCTTTTTTGTAAAAAAGTTCGAAAGAGGCACACAGTAGGGTTTCAAAAAAAAAATTACAGGTTGCCATCAACTTGTTTAAGGTAATCAGGGGAAGAAGGAGGTGGTGGGTGAGAGATGAAGCAGAACAGGCAGCAGGTGGATAATTGTTGGAACTGGGTAATGGAGGTGAGAATTTCTGAGGGTATTTGCTCTGTTTTTTAAATTTGAAGATTAATAATAAAAAGACTTTTTTTTACCTCAAAGACTGTAGCTTATAATGTACCCTTTGAAGTTAACAAATAAGTAAATGCACAAATACAGTTTTCCATATTCTATTTATATACCACAGCAGGAGATGCTAGGATGCTTCAGACATTCATGGGATAGCACAATTGAGAGTGACCTTTCAGAAAAATCTATAAAAATGACAAAATATCCTGTCTGGAAGACTGAAAAAACATACTGTAAAAATCCTGGTTGGCCTTGGTATATAGTGTGGTATTTTTTGTTTTTGTTTTTTTCACAAATCTTACAACACTCAGATTTTAAAGTAATGGTTAGGAAAAAATATATCTAAGCCTTATTTCCACTGTTCACAAAGTCTTGTAAGATCACGTTGGGAGAGGGAAAAAAGATGGCAGAGTAGGAAGCCAAGGTGGAGACCTCCATCCACACACACACCAAGGAAGCAACTACACTACAGCAAATACAGCTGACCCTGTAAATGACCTGGAGACTGCAGAACAGATGATCTACACCTGGTGAAGAAGAGAAGCCCACACAGAGAAGTGAAAAGTGGCAGAGCCACAATCAAGTGGGACCCAGCCCACAGGCAGGAGGAAGAGGAATGCAGTGGGGAGGGGACAGTGCTCAGGAACTCTGCACATCTGGCTCTGGAGATCTGCTCTGGGAACATGAGTCCACATTGCACTGACTTCTGGTGATTAGTGGGGCTGGACGCCAGGGACAGTTGGAACACACTGGGAGGCTGAGATTCCAACCACTTGTGGAGGACAGGCACACTCCACCAGTCCCACTGAGACCCAAAACAGAGGCAGCAGTTTGAAAGATTTGCCAGCAGTGGGAGGAGTGCCAGAGGGGCAAGGATTGGATGGAACTCTCTCTGCAGAAGAAAGGACAGGTGAGTGATAACTTCCCAGCCTTCCCTTGGCCCACAGGTTAGGCATTCTCAGGAGCCCCAGATGCTTCGTTCTGTTTGCTGGCAGCTCAGGCATGAGGTGCTTCTCTTTGCATCACTGGTGCACCAGTCCACTCGGCCCAGCGGCAGCAGACTTTGCTGCCTGACAGGCAGAAGGAGGCTTTCCCAGCTTTCTCAGCCATGTCTCAGCCCAATTAGAGAGGGACCTGCAGGAGCAAGCTCCAAGCAATCCTTCCTCCCTGAGGTGGCCAAGCCTGGTGCCATGCGACTCACCACAGCCAGAGGCTGCCATGTGTCATTGCTGATGCTACTGCCACTCAACTCAGCATGCTGTTTTCCTGCCCTGAGCGACGTGACTGCCCCATCCACTCTATTAACCCAGCAGCCCCACCATCACTGCAGGGCAGGCAGAGGGTGGCCCCACCGACAACAATCCCAGCAGAAGCACCCTGCTCTGATCACACAGGGCCAGCAGAGGCAAACTGCCGACCTCTGCGGGCTGAGAGAGACCACTGCCAGCAGACAGATGGTAAGGTGGCCCCTCCCATTGCCCAATAATGGCCACGGGGGCTCCACCAAAAAAGGAGAATCAAGCACTGGAGAGGAAAGAGTTTTGAGCTTCCTAACATCTTCTTCATAAAGCCATTACTCTCTAGACCAGGATCCACAGAAGATGACCCCTCTAATACAAAGGGATAAATATAGAAACCCTGAGAAAATGAGGAGGCAGAGGACTATGTTCCAAACAAAAGTACAGGATAAGACACCAGAAAGAAGCCTAAAAGAAATGGAGATCACCAGTCTTCTTAAAGATTTCAAAGTAACAGTCATAAATATGCCCACTGATCTGAGGAAAAGTACTGACAATCTCAAGGAGGACTTCAACAAAGAGGTAAAAGAATTGAAAAGGAGCCATTCAGAGCTGAGGATTATAGTAACTGAAGTGAAATATGCAAATACAATGGCAGGAATGAATAATAGATTGTTGCACGTAGAGAAGACAATGAGATGGAAATAGAAAACGGAAATAACAAAGCTCAGGAACATAGAGAAAACTGAATTTCTAGAAAGAAAAGAATGCTAAGAAAGCTAAGTGACAACTCCAAATGAAACAATATTCACATAATAGGGGTACCAGAAGGGGAAGAGAGAGACAAAGGGATAGAAAGTCTCTTTGAAGAAATCGTTGCTGAAAACTTCCCCAATTAGGGAAGGAAACAGGTAGATCATGAAAGAACAGAGAACCCCTAACAAAAGGAACCCAAGGAAGGTAATACCAAGACATATAATAATTAAAATCACAAAGATTAAGGATAAGGAGAGAGAATTGAAAGCAGCCAAAGAGAAAAAAAGGATTACTGATAATGAAACCCCAGCAGACTATCAGCAAACTTCTCAGCAGAAACTTTACATGCCAGAAGGGAGTGGCATGAAATATTTAGTGTACTGAAACAGAAGGACCTTCAACCAAGAATCTTCTACCCAGCCTGATTATCATCAAAAATTGGAGGATAGATTAAACACTTCTCATATAAAGGAAGGATGAAGGAATTTACCACCACTAAACCAGCATTACACGACATGTTAAAGAAACTGTTATAGATGGAAATGTTCTTAAGCCTAAATAGCTTTCACCAGTGAAAATAAACCCACAGTAAATGTAATACACCAATTTCTATCCAAACAAGTATGAAATTAAAACAAAAGTAGTAAAATCAACTATAAAAAAAATCAGTCAAGGAATACATAAAAATGCAGATTATGATATATAATACATAAAGTGTGGAGGAAGAGGAAGAAGATAAAGAAGTACCTTTAGATAATGTTTTAAACAGAGCAATTATCAACTTAACATAGAGTGTGGTATACTTAGGAAACTATCCATGAACCGTATGGTAACCACAACCTAAAGCCTATAATAGATAGACAAAATAAAAATGAGAAATCCAATCACAACACTAAAGAAAAGCATCAAATAACAAGAGAAAACTATAAGACAGGAAGAAAGCAACAGATAGGAACTGTAAAATCAACCAGAAAACAAATAATGAAATAACAATGAAATACATACCTATCAATAATTACCTTAAATTTAAATAGACTGAATGCACCAATCAAAAGATACAGAGTGGCAGAAAGGATAAAAAAAAAAAGACCATCTATATGTTGCCTACAAGAGACTCATTTCAAACCCAAAGACACACACAGACTAAAAGTGAAGGGACTGAAAAAGATATTTCATGTGAATAATAGGGAGCTAAAAAGCAGTAGTAGCAGTACTTATATCAGACAAAATATACATCAAAACAAAGAAAGTAACAAGAGACAAAGAAGGACATCACATAATGATAAAGAGGTCAGTCCAACAAAAGGACATAACCAGAATAAATATCTACGTACCCAACACAGGAGCACTTATATATGTAAAAAAAATACTAACAGAATTAAAGGGAGAAACACACTGCAACACATTCATTGTAGGCGACTTTAACACAACACTCACATCAACAGACAAATCAACCAGACAGAAAATAAATAAGGAAACAGAGACACTGAACAACACATTAGATTAGATGCACTTAACAGATCAGATGGACTTAACAGATGTGTACAGAACATTTCACACAAAAGCAGCAGGATACACATTTTTCTCAAGTGCACATGGAATGTTCTCCAGAAGAGATCATATACTAGGCCACAAGAAGAGCCTTATTAAACTCAAAAAGATTGAAATTGTATCAGGTAACTTCTCAGAACACAATGGCATGAAACTAGAAATAAATTACACAAGGAAAACAAAAACCCACAAACACACGGAGGCTAAACAACATGCTTCTAAATAATCAATGGATCAATGACACACAGGAAATAAAGCAATACATGGAGACAAATGAAAACAAAAATTCAAGTCCAAAATTTGTGGGATGACACAAAAGCAGTTCTAAAAGGCTGTATAAAGCAATATAGGCCTCCCTCAAGAAAGAAGAACAATCCAAAATAAACAGTTTAAGCTCACAATTAAAGAAACTAGAAAAAGAAGAACAAATGAAACCCGAAATTAGTAGAAAGAGAGACATAATAAAGAGCAGAACAGAACTAAAATAGGAAAAATTAAACAAAAGAAAAAATCTCAAAACCAAGAAAAAAAGAGTACACAAATAAAATCAGAAATGAAAAGTGAATAGTCACAACAGATACTACAGAAATACAAATATTAGTAAATTCTATGAAAAATTATATGCCAATAAACTGGATAACCTAGAATAAATGGAAAACTTCCTTTAAATACAACCATCCAAAACTAACCCAGGAAGAAACAGAAAATCTCATCAAACCAGTTACCAGCAATGAAATTGAATTGGTAATAAAAAATCCCCCAACAAACAAACGCACGGTATCAGATGGCTCTACACCCGAATTCTACCAAACATTTAAAGAGCTAATATCCATACTTCTTAAAGTATATAAAAAACTAGAAAAAGAGTGGATACTTCCAAATTCATTCTATGTGGTCAGCATCACTCTAATACCAAAAACAGAAAAACACACCACAAAAAAAGAAAGTTATAGACCAATATCCATGATGAACATAGATGCAAAAATCCTCAACAAAATATTAGCAAACAGAATTCAAGAATACATCAAAAGGCTCACCCATCACAACCAAGTAGGATTTATTTCTGGCATGCAATGATGGTACAATATTTATAAATCAATGAATGCAATATACCACATTAACAAAAGAAAGGATAAAAATCACATGAGCATCTCAATAGATGCTGAAAAAGCATTTGACAAAATTCAACACCCATTTATGATAAAAACTCTCAACAAATGTGTACACAGGGTATGTACCTCAACATAATAAAGTATATATACGACAAACCCACAACTAACATCATACTCAATGGTGAAAAGCTGAAAGCTTTTCCTCTATGATCAAGAACAAGACAAGGATACCCACACTCACCACTTTTATTCGACATAGTACTGGAGGTCCTAGCCACAGCAATCAGACAAGATAAAGAGATAAAAGGCACCCAAATTGGTAAGGAAGAAGTAAAGCTGTCACTATTTGTAGATGACATACTCTACATAGAAAGCCCTAAAGACTCCACCAAAAATCTTAGACCTAATACCAATTCAGCAAAGTTGAAGGATACAAAATTAATACACATAAATCTATTGTATTCCTATATACTAACAACAAACTAGCAGAAAAATAAATCAGGAAAACAATTCCATTCACAATTGCATCAAAAAGAATAAAATACCTAAGAATAAATCTAACCAAGAAGGTGAAAGACCCGTTCTCTGAAAACTCTAAGACACTCATGAGAGAAATTAAAAAAGAAATCAATAAATGCATACCTATCCCATGCTCATGGATAAGAAATAATATTGTCAAAATGGTCATATTGCCCAAAGAAATTTACAGATTCAATGCAATCCCTATCACAACACCAACAGCATTTTCCAATGAAATAGAACAAATAATTCTAAAAATTTATATGGAACCACAAAAACCCCCCAGTAGCCAAAGCCATCCTGAGAAAGAAGAATAAAGTTGGGGTATGACACTCCCTGACTTCAAGCTATACTACAAAGCTACAGTAATCAAAACAGTGTGGTACTGGCACAACAACATACCCATAGACCAATGGAACAGAATAGAGAGCCCAGATATAAACCCACAAATATATGGTAAATTAACATATGATAAAGGAGCCATGAATATACAATGGGAAAAAGTCTCTTCAATAACTGGTGTTGGGAAAACTAGATAGCTACATGCAAAAGAATGAAACTGGAGTACTGTCAAAGTCCACACACAAAAGTAAACTCAAAATGGATCAAAGACCTGAATGTAAGACATGAAACCATAAAACTCTTACAAGAAAACATAGGCAAAAATCTCTTGAACATAAGCATGAGCAATTTTTTCCTGGACACATCTCCCTGGGTGAGGGAAACAAAATAAAAAATGAATAACTACATCAAACTAAAAAGCTTCTTTACAGCAAAAAAAGCTTCTCATCAGCAGAACAAAAAGGCAACCTATAGTATGAGAGAATATATTTGGAAATGATTTATCCAGTGAGGGGTTAAGATCCAAAATATATAAAGAACTCCTACAACTCAACACCATAAAAACAAATAACCAATTTAAAAATGGGTGGAGGACCTGAAAAGACACTTCTCCAAAGCAGAAAAACAGATGGCCAACAGACACATAAAAAGATGTTCACATCCCTCATTATCAGGGAAATGCAAATCAAAACCACACTAAGATATCACCTCACACCAGTTACAATGGCCGCTATGCAAAAAAAAAAAAAAAGAAGAAATAAGTGTTGGTGAGGATGTGGAGAAAAGGGAACCCTCCTACACTGTTGGTGGGAATGGAAATTGGTGAAGCCACTGTGGAACAGTATGGAGGTGTCTCAAAAAACTAAAAATAGAAATACTATTCAACACAGTGATTCCACTTCTAGGAATTTACTTGAAGAAAAAACAGGCAGGTCCATTGCTCTTATATACTCATCAAGAACACAACAGGTTCTACTAAAAGCCCTTTCCTTTCTTTTTTAGGTTATTCTGCATAGAACTTGAAAATAAAACTGCTATATTTCAGTTCACAGGCTAATAATTTTATTTAACCCGAGTATAAACACAGTTAACGTGTTATTGTCATGCTTTTGAGGATTCATACAACATGAATTAGGAAATGCCCCCCACCTAGGGCAACCCATAAGTGAGGCAACTTGTACTTTAGCAGGTCTGGGGGAGGTTGAAACAATAAGGGCCTGGAGGGAAGTATGGGCTGCGACTGAAAGGAGAAGCGCACAAGGCCCCGTGAAGGTCTCTGGGACCCAGATGTGGGTTGATTTGATAAAGGCCAGGGTAGTAAAAGAAAAACTTGATGGGCAGCCCAGTAGAATCTTGTTAGAACTGTGGCAGTATTACAAGAGTTTGGGGGTCTTTTGGGCTACTGGAAAGTGTTGATCCAGGACTTGGCACTAATTCTGAAGCCCTTATACCAGTTGGTACGAAAGGACATCGGGTGGGGCGGTGATGAGACATGTGCAGCTGCTTTTAGTGCTGCCAAGTGGGCAGTCAAGGGCGTACAGGCCTTGAATGTAATGGACTCACCAAGGCCCTGTGAACTAGATGTTCATGTAAACGAAGGTGGTTATGGATGGGGTCTTTGGTAGCGGCTTGAGTGGACACGCCAACCTATTGGATTCTGGTCACAACTATGGAAAGGAGCAGAGGTCCGGTACACCTCGGGGGAGGGAGAAGGGGACTGAGGGGTATTATGATTAGTGCACATGGTGTGCGGGGGATCATGGGGAAGACAGTGTAGCACAGAGAAGACAAGTAGGGACTCTGTGGCATCTCACTACACTGATGGACAGTGACTGTAATGGGGTGGGGGGGGGACTTGAGAGTATGGGTGAATGTTGAACTACGTTCTTCATGTGAAACCTTCATAAGAGGGTGTATCAGTGATACCTGAATAATAATGAAGAAAAGCCTGTAGGCTTATGATGGGGATTATGTTGACTCTACAGCCGATCTAGGGAGAACCGTCATCCAGTTGAATTTTGGAATCCGTGAACACGCCCACCTCTCTTCATTTATTCAAGTCTTTAATTTTTCTCGGTAATTAAAAAATTTTTTTATTAATACAATGTTATGAAGGATTCCCATGAGCAACATTGTGGTTACTACATTCACCCGTATTAGCCAGTGGACCCCCCCACACACCCCCATTCCAGCCACTGTCCATCGGAGTAGTGGGATGCTGTGCTGTCACTACTTGCCTCCTCGGTGCTCCGCTGCCCTCCCCGTGACCCCCACACTGTGTGTGCTGGTCGTGGTGCCCTTTCATTCCCTTCTCCTACCCTCCCCACCCACCCTTCCTCAGCAACGTGTGGCGGTTGGTTCAAACCACCCTCTCCCTAGCAACAAGTTCCCGCCGAAGAGCGAGCGGCTCTGGGCGTAAGGAACGTGAGGCCGTAAAGCCATGAGTGTCGTAACAACAAAAATGAGTCTCTTACCCGGTCTCTCTCCGGCTGGCCGCTCCTGCCGCCGCCGCCGCCCCCGGGACGGTTCGCCGCCGCCGCATCCCCGGCGCTGGGCCGGCCAGTTCTCTGGTCTGCGTGGGGCGGCTGTTGCTTCTTTCCGCGCGTTTCCCCGCTCTTCTGCCGCTCGGCGCCTCCGTGTGATCCTCCCTCGGCGCGGAGGCCCCCGGGAGCCGGGAAGTCACTTGTGCCCGGCGCGGACCCTGCAAAGTGCCTGCCGCGCGCCGCGGCCCCGGCCGGCGCGGTCGCTGTCGCTCGGCCCCGCGGCTTGGGCCGGCCCGGGCTGCGGGCCGCGGGCCGCGGGTCGTCCGTGCGCGCGTGTGCGCGGGTCCCGGCTGAGTGCGCCTGATGAGCTATAGCTGTTGCTGGAAGACCTTAGAGGATGGCAGCCTGGGAGAGGCTTCAGCCTCTGTTTTGCAGCACCAACTACGTGTGTGCTCGGATTACTAGTAATGTGAGATGCTTGTGACCACTTAATTCCCTCTCCCCTCCCTCTCTTTCCCCATCCATATTTAAAATTCAATGTGAATGGAAGATATACGTGGGAATTAGGTCAATTTCTTATGTTTATGGCTGTACTCTAAGAATACTCCAAGATCTCTATTTTCTCTTTTAAAGGACTCTACTTTCACATTTTCAAGTAAGTTTGACTATTCCAATTTTGGTTTTTAGATACCTTAAATAATCCAATTTCAACATTCTTTTTATACAATGTGATACCATTGTTATTTAGATACCTCAGTTTCTATTCGTGGTCATCAACCCACAATATATCCTAATTTTCCTAATCTAAGATCTTTATATCCATTCAGTCCAACATTCTAATTGAATGTTTGGGTTTTTTGTTAAATGCTCAGAGTGTGAAGTTTTTGATTTAAAAGTTCATGGTTCTCTTGGAATCTTACATTTTTAATGTGGAAGGCATCCTCAGAGGTCCCTTTTTATCTGAAAACTGATACAGATGAGCTGAAATTTAGGGTCTTCAAGTTAGAAACTGTATAGGAGGCTTTAACATGGCTTTGAGGAGGAGTCATAGTCACGTGTGGGGCAGCATGCAGTGATGCTCTTCAAACTTGGGCTCAGGATAAACTTACTCTGACTTAGATGCTTGAAAAGGCTTTAAAAATCACTGTTTCTCTCTAATGTTTTCTCCTTTGTACCCTAAAAAACTAAGTTGCTATTAGTTTTGTAATAAAAAAGTTGCTATTACTAATGTAATAAACATTAGTTTTTTAACCTCCATCAACGTTAAAATCTAGACATGCTCACTCCATACTGAAGTTTGTCAAAACTGATGTCCCAATAATGCTTCCTTTAGGAACTAAGTTCCTATTGCTACATTTCTTTTTTAGCCCTCTTTTGATAGTCTTGCTTTTTGCTTCTTTTGGGGATGGGGCGGGGGGATAGTTGGAGGAGAGAAAGTAATTGCATATTAATAAATTTAATTAAGAAAATTAATGAAATAATTTTGGTGCTGGAGGGATTTGGAGAATAATCCAAATCCATTTTTGCAGATAAGAAAACAGATTAAAGAGATAAAAGGACTGCTAAAGTGCTAGTACTAGTTAGCTTGGACTAGGTTATAGCTTTTCAGACTCAGAGCTCAGTATTCCTGTTATTAGACCATTTGTAACAAGTGAGAACTAGATGCCATGAATTTTCAAATTTATCAAAGTTCAGACCAAGGTGTTTAGAATCCCCAATCATCTCAGGTAAAAGTATTTCTAACCACTTGCCAAAATCTTATCAAATTTAATAGTTGGTGTGACTAACAAAATATTTGAATTGTAGAGAGTATTGCTTAGAGGCATATTCTTCTTATTTGGATTACAATTTTTACTTTTTATTCCCATTCTCAACTGCCATTTACTCCATCCTTCCCAATCCTCACTTGTACCCAATCTAATGTGTTTTATATATGTTCTTGCTTATGTCTCTGTCCTTGTAAAATTATGTAGTTCTTTTGTGTGTTTTGCATCTGCATAGCTGCTATTTTGCTATATATTTTACTTTGTTCACTCAGCATTCTTTGAGATCTGGTCCTGTATGTACATCTAGTTCATTGCTTCTAACTGTGCAATATTTCATCGTTTGCTTTAGCACAAATGCACACAGTGACCTCTTCTTCCAAAGGTGAATTGATAGAGTCATAATTTAAAGTCAAAGTTTAACAGTATTGGAAAGCAATATTTGATTCAGGGATGTTGACATGACATTTTTGGGAAATTCTATAGACTGTGAAGAGAACGTTGGATAATTTAAGTGATTTGTGAAGAAGCTAGTAGTATTATTTAAGAGTGGGCACCAGGGGTAAAGTGAGACTTAGATCCTTCAGAGCAGTGGTTCTTCATCCCCTGAGGGCCACACTCTTTTGAGACTATGACATTAGCTTACAGGATTTCCATATAAATTCTACAGTTTTATAACTACATGAAGGTCTTTCTCTGGGTCAACACCTAACCCTATTCCCACTTAGAGCCTGTACTTTAGAGGTTCTTGAGAGGTTTTTATCCTATAGCTGTATGTTCATGATAAATGTCTTTAAGATAATTTCAGCTGTTTTTGTATGTTGTTTTGTTAGCTACTTCAACTTTCACTGGCACTTGGTTTTATCAGGCAAAACAGAGGACTGTTACTGATTTTTACTTTAGAGCTGAAACTGTGTATATGGCCTAATTCACTTTCAGAGATCCTTCAAAGAGACAGTATTCCCTACTTAATTTACTTGAGTGGCCTGTTTTTCTTTTGTAAGACTAATAAGTACATATGTTACTTTTTTGTTTTTGTTTTTGTTTTTATTGCATTTAAAAAAATTTTGGTATCATTAATATAAAATTACATGAGCAACATTGTGGTTACTAGATCCCCCCCATTATCAAGTCCCCACCACATAGCCCGTTACAGTCACTGTCCATCAGCGTAGTAAGATGCTATAGAGTCACTACTTGTCTTCTCTGTGCTATGCTGCCTTCCCCGTGCCCCCCACCCCTACCTTATGTGTGCTAATTGGAATGCCCCTTATTCCCCTTGTCCCTCCCTTCCCACCCACCCTCCCCAGTCCCTTTCCCTTTGGTAACTGTTAGTCCAATTCTTGGGTTCTGTGAGTCCGCTGCTGTTTTGTTCCTTCAGTTTTTGCTTTGTTCTTACGCTCCACAGATGAGTGAAATCATTTGGTACTTGTCTTTCTCCACCTGGCTTATTTCATATATGTTACTTTTAAATAAGAAAAGCTCTTGCAGCTGAATAAAGACATTTATTTTTTAAGAATATATATAAATGTATAGCAGTTTATAGCTTTGACCATCAGATAATTTGGGATGTTAACAAAGAATTTTGGGTAATTATGACAGGTCCCACCCACTTCTCTGCTAGGGAGACTAGGTCATGTAATATATGGTATTTTAAATTATTCTAGATTAATCCATCTCAACAGCACAGGAGAGTAAAGTATACCCCTGGTAGATATTGGGGTATAACCTTCATAAAGTGTTTCACAGAAAATAAGTACTTCTCAATTATATTTTTGAAATTAATGCAAAATTTATATGTTACTATATAATTCACTTGTGTGTATTAGTGTGAGGACCGTAAGAATTTGAACTTTTTCCCCTTAAAAATTGAGCCAAATGAGTTCTCTAGGGTGATTACATTATTTAATCTGTGTCTTCAAGTCTCCAGATTTCCTCCCTTCCTCTACCAACCATATCTATCTTTCAGAAGTCAAAACACTTTGGGGGATTCATTTTATGAATTATTAACTTATTCTTTTGGTACACACCTGAAACCATTTGTAGGAAAAACGATAGCAATTTAAAGTTTGGTTTTTGTCGATGGAACTGCAGCTAATCTTTAAGTCCCACCAATAACGTTTTAGTAATAGCAGTTAACATTCTGAAAGGAATAGTAAATCACCTTACCTTTCATTTTCAGTTTTATATAATTTTACAGTTTGGTACTTGATGACATCCTTGGTACAAGATGAGATAGTAAAACATATCAAACATTAAATGATTGCATAATGTGTTGTAGGACTGTGCTAATTGCTAGGGATACAGTGGTGGGTAAAACTGGTTTTGCACATATGCAGCTCATAGTCAAATGGTAGATAGAGACATAGAAACAGATACTGTTAATACAGTACAGTCACTACAATACAGAGAAATGGAAAGAATGGTCAAAGAAAGCATTGCCTGGAGAGATAATGTCCAAACTGAATATTAAAGGGTCAGAGAGAGAAGGTGAGTGTGTGTGTGTGTGTGTGTGTGTGTGTGTGTGTGTGTGTGTGTGTGAATCGAGGTGAGGGGCACAGAGGGGGATCGAAGCTGGGGACCAGCCGAGGGGAGAACAGGGCTTCAGAGTCAAGCGGAGGAAGAGACATCCCACGGAGGACAGAGAGTGCTGACCAAGGACGAATGAAGGGGCAAGTGATCACCGCTGGAGCCACGAGAGACGAGGAACTACGCACTGTCAATGGGACAGGTTGGTACAGTTGTGATTTCTTTAGTTGCCCTCTGTAGCCTGAATGGGTGACGGAGATCAGGAGGTGGCATTCACCTAGGGCTGAGGTTTTACCAGGTGGGTACAGTGGAAAATGATGTGTAGGGAAGCTAAGGTACTGATTTAGAGCAGTTTAAGTGATCCATTGTGGCAAATGTTGCATATTATGTTCTGTGTATTATTCTTTATAAATATCAACCTATTTAATCCTCACAACTGTAGTTGTTACAGAAGATTGTAGAATGTAAATTCCATGAGGGAAAGGAGGTATTTTTTACTTGTTGTATTCCCAGTGCCTGGCATAAACAATGGGCTCAAATACTTGTTGAATAAATGAGTGGATATGAAGTGTCCATCTTATCCCATTTTACAGGTGTGGAAGATGGACCTTATGCTATTTAATGCAGAGCTAGTAGGGGACGAAAGTGAGCCTGGGAGAGGGAGCTGGCGGCAAACGGAGGGAGCCTAGGACTGGAGATCTCTGTGAGGGGTCCTAGAAATGAAGGCGAGAGAGAGAAGAGGAGGAAGTGTGGTCAGAGTGAGGTGCTGGATTCTCCCTTTTTGAGGTGGGGTCATTCTGCGTGATGACAAAGAGGCAGCAGGTCTTAGGACTGGAGAACAGAGGACGTCTCCTTGTTGAAGCTCTATGGGACAATACTCAGATGTTGAAAGATTCCTAGGGTTGAAAATAAAAGTTTAGGTAGAGAGGAAGATTCTGAGCAGCCCTCGGTACGTGAGGAGCTGTTACAGGGCAGCGTTTAGGTGAGGAGCAACAGCGAGTACAAGAGATGAATGACATTTTCTTTGAATCCAGGTTTTTTTTCTTTCATTTTATTGTAAATGCCTTAATAATATCTATGTCCTTTATTCTTAGTATTTATAGAACATTTTATTTTATTTTATTTTTTTATAATTCATTTTGGTATCATTAATCTACAATCACATGTGCAATATTATGGTGATTAAACTACCCCCTTCATCCCCCCCACTGAATCCAGGTTTTTAACATAGGTTGGGGTTAGATCTGATTTGCTGAAAAGACTGGAATAAGCTGGGCTTGCTGAATATGATTTATTTTTCCCTCCTGGATATGGATCTTTTTGGAAGACTTCAAAAGTACTCAGAATATAAATATGAAAGTTTAAAAGTTTGCCTGATATTCCAGCCATACTTAACGTATGAATTCTAAATGTTACATTTTCCCCTTCAAAAATCCTTCCTCGCTCTTTTTATATGGTAGTAGAGAGAATTTTGTGTCAGTAGCAGCAGCACGGCTCACGTCTGTGCTCGGAAACGCTCGGGTACACATCCCGAGGACAGTAAAAACAAAACACTTGCTCTTCCAAATCTTCAGCCGCTGCCCGGTGGCTCCCCGTTTGTTCCCTTGCTGACCCTTTACCCTCCCCCTCCTCCAAGTCTCTTTTTGAATGCTTTTGTTTCAAGAAGCTCTTGAGAGCTTTCTTTCTACATACATCGTGTGACAGAAAACAAGTAAAAATTAATTTTAGCAGTAAATTATACTTAACATTAAGTTGAACACTTTCAGAATGTTTCAGTAACCCTAAGCAATTAATCCTGGTTCATTTTTAAAAGATTATTGAATCTCATATGTCATTTGCTTGGAAAGGCTCTCATTTCATTTCATATATTTCAATAGCATTGTAATTTCTGTCCTGATTATTTCCTTTCAGAAAAATATGAAAACCCAGTGATTTATTATAGGTTTATATTAAACCTAATTTCATTATTTATCATATCGATTTAAAGCATTGTCTCTAGTTTATGGAATTTATCATTTCGTGGTTGAATACTTATGCGTGCCTTTCTTTGTGTATGTGTGTGTGTCTTTCCCACAAATGAGTAAGTGCTCTTAGGAAATTACAAGTTAATCAAATATGGTATAAAATATGTTTGTATAATTAAAAGTTTGGAGGAGATGATTTTCAAAGATGCCTTTTAGAGCAGATGTACCATGATTTTGTGGTTCTCTACGCTCTGTCCACTTTAGGTCTTAGTATGCAGCAGCTGAAATACTGCTGAAGGACCTTTGACACAGAGCCCATGAATGCCCCAAGTATGATTTCACTTTCACCTCCCTCTTTGAAAACCCAAATGCTCGTCAAATCAGATGTGTGTTGAGATCGTTTTACTGAATGTGCCTTGAGGAGAACAAATCTTGGGGTCAGCTTGGCATACTCCCCACATTTATCTTTCTCTATTATTGAGGTTTATTGGGGGATGGGGTGACAGTTCTGAGGAGAAAGTGCAAGTGAGGGTAGGTGACTTGCTGTCTTCTTCATAATTTTCCCTGTAGCCTCACCAGCGCGGTGACTTCTGTACATTAACATAAAGTAGATTAGGTGGTATCTGCGGTCCCCATGTGATGCAAGTACTGTTACAGGAATATTACTTGACAAATTAAGGCACTATGTTTGGAAGTATTTAGCTTTTCCCCTATCAATATACTAGATTAGATTACCTCACATTAGTTTTTATCATAAGAGGCTTTTCATTTGTTCAGGTATGTGTATAGTATGTATTAAAATATTTTCTGTGTAAACTTTTGTGAGTCTGGTAACTTTACCAGTTCTGAAGTATAAAATATTTAAATATAAACACACGTCAATAAGTATTTAATATGTAATGGGATTTAAATTTTATAATAATAAAAATGGAAAATTCTTGAATTTTCTTTTTTTTAAACTTTCTGATTTAGGTTCTGATAATTTGTTTGAAAATTAGGAATATGCTTAGACTCACATGACTTTTAGTGGCAGAAGCTACTATGTCTTTACTGATTATAATTGATTAGAAGCTGCAAACAAAAATCACTAATTGTTAAACTGTAAGAACGTTGCAGGGAACCATATGACCAAAGAACTAGTTAGCTTTACAGTTTGTTCACTGTACCTCATACTCTTTGTTTCAGAAGAAAGGCTCTATTCAGTGCCTTGTTAGAAAAGACCCTTACTCCCTTTAGACAAGAATCGTAGGAAATTTCAACTAATTCATTTTTTTCTTGTTTTGCTGAATCAGTAGTCTTGTGACTAAAACTTTTGCTCTTTTAACAGATTTAATGAAGAAATATTAATTTGACACTCAATTAAGTATTATGTAGAGTCCAGTACTTTTGACTTGGGAGAACATAGAAATCAAGGTATTTAAATATTTGTCTAGATAGCAAGTTTTGACTAGATGTTTTCTACCAGAAGAACTGGTTTTGAGATTAACAACCTGGGGTAAAGAGGTGTAAATTGGGGAGGTGGTTAAGCCCAGGTTAACCACTAACATGCTAAAAATAAAAATTCATAGGCATTATACTAAACTATTTATATTTTCAACATTTTCATTGACTAGTCTTTTCATTTCAGGCCTCCCAAGTTTATCCGTAACTCCATTTAGCTGAAGATGAAGGCATAGATTTTGGGGGAGTTGTTTTATGCAGTGTAATAAATCCTTTCCCAGCTATTTAAAATAGAAACATTAATTTCAGCTTCAGAATTTACTTAGAGAAAGGTAGACTGATAACATAAAATTAGTATTTTTTCTCTAAGTTTGTCACATTTTTCAGTAAATACGGTGACTAGCGATCCTATGTGCTCTAAGTTGTCCAGCTGTACAAAACTACTTTCCAGAACCTTGATGTTTCCCATAAAGGTATAGAGACAAATCAAAATCTTAACACTTTTTATGGGTTACGAGACTCATCTTGACTAAGCAGAATGTCTTTGGGACCCAGAGTCTAAAGGGAAAATGGTCAAAAGGAGGCTGTTAGCACAGACAGTGTCATTAACTTTTAGGAGTCATCATGTTACAAGGGAAATCAGCTCCTCTAGATCGTAAGGAGGGTTTTGAACATGTCAGAAGAGCTAAGAAAACTTTGCTGTGCGGGCTGTCAGAAAAAGACAAGAACATATTCTTTCACTCTGAAGTGCCCTAATCAATTTTGAATGGGATTTGAAAAAGTCTGAAAGAAATGAAATAATAGATTTTTAACTTGGAAACACATTTTAAGGAATCAATCTGATCTGGTTATTTTATAGATAGAAACTGAGAACCTCAAAAAGTTGTGTGATTTGGTGTAGATCATAGAGCTAGTTTGAAGCAAAAGCTGTAATTTCCTTACTGTATTTGGTTGGTTAAAAATGTGAAGTCACTGTTAAAATGTAAGGAGGTTACGTGGGACCATATGACAGAAGAACTACTAGCTAATTTTACAGTTTGTTCACTGTACCTCCTCATCCACTTTGTTTCAGAAGAAAAACTTCAGTGACTTGGGTGAAAGACTGTGACCTTCCTACAAACATAAATTGCTGGACAGTTCTTGCTAACTTGATATTTCAACTACTTCAGGGTTATTTCTAGGACATAGATAGTTATTATTCAGAATCATCCAAAAGACTAAGAACAACAAATGCTGGCGAGGATGCAGAGAAAGGGGAACCCTCCTGCACTGCTGGTGGGAATGTAAGCTAGTTCAACCATTGTGGAAAGCAGTATGGAGGTTCCTCAAAAAACTAAAAGTACAAATACCATTTGACTTCGGAATCCCAGTCCTTGGAATTTACCCAAAGAATAGAGCTTCTCAGATTCAAAAAGACATATGCACCCCTATGTTTATTGCAGCACTTTTTACAATAGCCAAGATATGGAAGCAACCTAAGTGTCCATCAGTAGATGAATGGATAAAGAAGATGTGGTACATTTACATAATGGAATACTATTCAGCCATAAGAAGGAAACAAATCCTGCCATTTGCAACATGAATGGAGCTGGAGGATATTATGGTCAGTGAAATAAGCCAGGCAGAGAAAGACAAGTGCCAAATGATTTCCCTCATTTGTGGAGTATGACAACAAAGCAAAAGTGAAGGAACAAAATAGTAGCAGATTCAGAGACTCCAAGAAGGAACTAGTGGTTACCAAAGGGGAGGGGTGTGGGAGGGAGGGTGGGGAGGGCGGGGGAAGGGAATTGAGGGGTATTTTGTTTAGTACACATAGTGTGGGTGATCACGGGGAAAACAGTGTAGCACAGAGAAGGCAAACAGTGAATCTGTGTCATCTTACTACACTGATGGACAGTGACTGAATTGGGGTATGAGTGGGGACCTGATAATATGGGTAAATGTAGTAACCACATTGTTTCTTCATGTGAAATCTTCATAAGAGTGTATATCAATCATACCTTAATAAAAAAATTAAAAAAAAAAGAATGCAGTACATTCATTTTCAATTTCAACACTCCACTCACTCCAAGGACAGATCGACCAGACAGAAAATAAGTGAGGAGACAGAGGCACTGAACACATGAGAACAGATGGACCTAGCAAACATCTAAGGACAATCCACCCAAAAACAGCAGGATACACATATTTCTCAAGTGCACATGGAACATTTCCCAGAACAGATCACATACTAGGCCACAAAAAGCGCCTCAGTAAATTCAGAAGATTAAAAACATGCCAACCAGCTTCTCAGACCACAAATGTATGAAACTAGAAATACATTATTGAAAAGAAACAAAAAACCCCACAAACACTTCATGATGCTCCTTATCTAAAGCTGAACTGAGTTTTTACTGAGAATTGGAATAAAGATCTTACAAGTGTTTTGAGAGTTGTTTTTTAATTCGTTATTTAAAGCACTAAATATCACTTATCAAGACTTCAAATGGTCCTCAATAACTAGAGGCCTTTCAAAAATCACAGTTTTCCTTATATCTTTTATAACTTCTATACCATTTTGTTTAATTTTTTTATTAAGGTATCATTGATATACAATCTTATGCTCAGATTGCACATGAGCAATGTTGTGGTTACTAGATTCCCCATATTATCAAGTCCCCCCCACATACCCATTACAGTCACTGTCCATCAGCATAGTAAGATGCAATATAGAGTCACTGCTTGTCTTCTCTGTAGTATATATACTGTCTTCCTCATGCCCCCCTTACATTATGTGTGGTAATCATAATGCCCCTTAATCCCTTTTTCCCTCCCTTCCCACCCATCTTCCCCAGTCCCTTTCCCTTTGGTAACTGTTAGTCCATATCTTGGCTATTGTAAATAGTGCTGCGATAAACATAGGGGTGCATATGTGTTTTTGCATCTGTGATCCTGTTTTCTTTCATAGGGTCAATTCATAGGAGTGGTATTCCTGGGTCAAATGGTATTTCTATTTTTAGTTTTTGAGGAACCTCCATATTGCTTTCCACAATGGTTGAACTAATTTACATTCCCACCAGCAGTGTAGGAAGGTTCCCCTTTTTCCACATCCTCACCAGCATTTGTGTTGTCTTTTGGATGTTGGCCATCCTAACTGGTGTGAGGTGATATCTCACTGTGGTTTTAATTTGCATTTCTCTCATGATTGGCGATATGGAGCATCTTTTCATGTGCCTGTTGGTCATCTGCATTTCTTCAAAAATCACACTTCTATAGCTCTGTAAATCTTGTCTAATCTTAACCCCAAGGAAAGGGCTGAGTTGGCAGAAGTACTGTCTGAGGATAGAAAAGTATTTTGTGCATGTATTATCAAGTGGTGCAAAAAAATGTGCAATGGCTCTTCATGTTATTTAAAATTTAAATATTTATTTACTCTGTAATTGATAGTGACAGAAGACCTGATAACTGACATCACTGAACATGTATGGTTATATCTCTAAGGCAGGAAGAAAGGTGTAAGTTGGGAAGATTTTTTATGCTGCCTTTATAAAATAAAGAATAACCAAATAAAAAGTCAGTGGAAAGAATGTTTATTTTTTCTAACGGGATTTTTTCTATTTTAGTTACCATTTCATTATTCTCTTCAAGTGGTCTATTCCTGACTTATCAAGACATACTTGCTAAGAACATCAGAATGCCTTATCCACATGAAAAAAGAAAAAATGGATATACATAAGATCCATTTATGTACTTCTTGCGAAAAGAATTATCATTACTCTCAGACCAATCTAGTTTAAGATAATTTGGTAAGGGCACCTGATAAAACGTCTCAAAAAAGTATTGCTCCATTCAAATTTTAAGTACTAAACACCCATCGTTCTTTAATTAGGGTCTATGGTTTCCATATATCAACAACTCTTAAACTCATTTGCTATTATGTCTCCCCTCAACCTTACTGTTGTGAGGTGATATCTCATTGTGGTTTTAATTTGCATTTCCATGATGATTAGTGATGTGGAGCATCTATTCATGTGTCTGTGGGCCATCTGAATTTCTTCTTTGGAGAACTGTCTCTTCATATCCTCTGCCCATTTGTTAATCGGGTTATTTGCTTTTTGGGTGTAGAGGCGTGTGAGTTCTTTATATATTTTGGCTGTTAACCCCTTGTCAGATACGTCATTTAGAAATATATTCTCCCATACTATAGGATGCCTTTTGTTCTGTTGATGGTGTCCTTTGCCGTACAGAAGCTTTTTAGTTTGATGTAGTCCCATGAGTTCATTTTTGCTTTTGTTTCCCTTGCTTGAGGAGATGTGTTCAGAAAGAAGTCACTCATGCTTATATTCAGGAAATTTTTGCCTATGTTGTCTTCTAAGAGTTTGGTGGTTTCATGCTTACATTCAGGTCCTTGATCCATTTCGAGTTTACTTTTGTGTATGGGGTTAAACAATAATCCAGTTTCATTCTCTTGCATGTAACTGTCCAGTTTTGCCAACACCAGCTGTTGAAGAGGCTGTCATTTCCCCATTGTATGTCCATGGCTCCATTATAATATATTAATTGACCATATATGGTTGCATTTATATCAGCGCTCTCTAGTCTGTTCCATTGGTCTATGGGTCTGTTCTTATGCCAGTACCAAATTGTCTTGAGTACTGTGGCTTTGTAGTAGAGCTTGAAGTTGGGGAGCATAATCCCTCCAGCTTTATTCTTCTTTCTCAGGCTTCCTTTGCCTATTCGGGATCTTTTGTGGTTCCATATGAATTTTAGAATGATGTTCTGTAGTTCTGTAGTTCGTTGAAGAATGCTGTTAGTATTTTGATAGGAATTGCATTGAATCTGTAGATTGCTTTAGGCAGGATGGCCATTTTGACAATATTAATTCTTCCTATCCATGAGCACAGGATGTGTTTCCATTTATTGGTTTCTTCTTTAATTTCTCTCATGAGTGTCTTGTAGTTTTCAGAGTATAGGTCTTTCACTTCCTTGGTTAGGTTTATTCCTAGGTAGTTTATTCTTTTTGATGCAACTGTGAATGGAATTGTTTTCCTGATTTCTATCTCTACTAGTTCATTGTTAGTGTATAGGAATGCCACAGGTTTCTGCGTGTTAATTTTGTATCCTGCAACTTTGATGAATTCTGATATTAGATCTAGTCGTTTTGGAGTGGATTCTTTAGGGTTTTTTTATCTACAATATCATGTCATCTGCAAACGGGCAGTTTAACTTCTTCCTTGCCAATCTGGATGCCTTTTATTTCTTTGTGTTGTCTGATTGCGGTGGCTAGGACCTCCAGTACTATGTTGAATAGAAGTGGGGAGAGTGGGCATTCTTGTCTTTTTCCAATCTTAAAGGAAAAGCTTTCAGCTTCTCGCTGTTAAGTATAATGTTGGCTGTGGGTTTGTCATATATGGCCTTTATTATGTTGAGGTACTTGCCCTCTTATACCCATTTTGTTGAGAGTTTTTTTATCCTGAATGGATGTTGAATTTTGTCAAATGCTTTTTCAGCATCTGTGGAGATGATCATGTGGTTTTTGTCCTTCTTTTTGTTGATGTGGTGGATAATGTTGATGGATTTTAAAATGTTGTACCGTCCTTGCATCCCTGGAATAAATCCTACTTGATCATGATGGATGATCTTTTTGATGTATTTTTGAATTCGGTTTGCTAATATTTTGTTGAGTGTTTTTGCATCTATGTTCATTGGGGATATTGGTCCGTAATTTTTTTTTGTTGTGTCTTTGCCTGGTTTTGGTATTAGAATGATGCTGGTCTCATAGAATGAGTTTGGAAGTATTCCCTCTTCTTCTACTCTTTGGAAAACTTTAAAGAGGATGGGTATTAGGTCTTCAGTAAATGTTTGATAAAATTCAGTGGTGAAGTCATCTGATCTAGGGGTTTTGTTCTTAGGTAGGTTTTTGATTACCAGTTCAATTTTGTTGCTGGTAATTGGTCTGTTCAGATTTTCTTGTTCTTTCTGGGTCAGCCTTGGAAGGTTGTATTTTTCTAGAAAGTTGTCCATTTCTTCTAGGTTATGCAGTTTGTTAGCATATAATTTTTCATAGTATTCTCTAATAATTCTTTGTATTTCTGTGGTGTCTGTAGTGATTTTTCCTTTCTCATTTCTGATTCTGTTTATGTGAACAGACTCTTTTTTTCTTGGTAAGTCCTTGCTTAGGGGTTTATCTATTTTGTTTATTTTCTCTGAGAGCCAGCTCCTGCTTTCATTGATTCTTTCTATTTTTTTATTCTCAATTTTATTTATTTCTGCTCTAATCTTTATTATGTTCCTCCTTCTACTGACTTTGTGCCTCATGTGTTCTTTTTCTAGTTTCTCTAATTGTGAGTTTAGACTGCTCATGAATGCATTGCATTCTATTTCCCCCTTTAATTCTGTTAGGAACACCCAAATATGTGAAACAAATACTCTGTTGGGTGCATAGATACCTGTAGTGATTATATCTTATTGTTGGACTGACTCCTTTATCATCACATAATGTCCTTCTTTGTCTCTTGTTACTTTTTTTGTTTTTGAAGTCTATTTTTCTGATAGAAGTACTGCAACCCCTCCTTTTTTCTCCCTATTATTTTCATGAACTATCTTTTTCCATCCCTTCGCTTTTAGTCTGTGTGTGTCTTGGTTTGAAGCGAGTCTCCTGTAGGCAGCATATAGATGGGTCTTGCTTGTTTATGCATTCTGTAACTCTGTGTCTTTTGATTGGTGCAGTCAGTCAATTTACATTTAGTGTTATTATCAATAGATATGTAGTTAATTCCATTGCAGGCTTTAGATTCATGGTTACCAAAGGTTCAAGGGCAGCTTCTTTACTGTCTAACAGTCTAACTTAACTCGCTCATTACAGTAGTTCAAACACAATCGAAGGGTTCTTTTTTTTCCTTTCTCCTACACTCTATTTTAGGTGTCGTATCCTGTATTTTTTTTGTATCCCTTGACTGACTTTGGTAACTGATTTAATTTTGCATTTGCTTAGTAATTAATTGGTCTACTTCCTTCACTGTGGTTTTATTTTCTCTGGTGACAGCTATTTAGCCTTTGGAGCACTTCTATCTAAAGCAGTCCCTTTAAAATACTCTGTAGAGATGTTTTGTGGAAGGAAAATTCCCTCAACTTTTTCTTATCTGGATATTGTTTAATCCATGCTTCAAATTTAGGTGATAATCTTTCTGGGTAGAGTATTCTTGGTTGGAGGCCCTTCTTTTTCATTTCATTAAATATATCGTGCCACTCCCATTTGGCCTGTAAGTTTGCTGCTGTGAAGTCTGCTGATATCCTGATGGGCTTTCCTTTGTATGTCGTCTTTTTCCTCTCTCTGGCTTCTTTTAATACTCTGTCCGTGTCCTTGATCTTTGCCATTTTAATTATTATATGTCTTGGTGTTGTCCTCTTAGGGTCCCTTGAGTTGGGAGATCTGTGCACTTCCATGGCCTGAGCGACTATTTCCTTCCCCAGATTGGGAAAGTTTTCAGCAATTATTTCCTCAAAAATGCTTTCTATTCCTTTTATCTCTTCTTCTTCTGCTGCTAACCCTATAATGTGAATACTGTACCATTGGGATTGGTCGCAGAGTTGTCTTATTATTCTTTCATTCATAGAACCTTTTTTCTCTCTGCCTCAGCTTCTCTGTATTCCTGTTCTCTAATTGCTATTCTATTGACTGTCTCCTGTACCTCTTCTAGTCTGCTTGTAAATCCCTCCAGTGTGTGTTTCATTTTTTGATACTGTATTTTTCAGATTTCTCTCTCTCAAAGTCCTTCCTGGGATCTTGAATATTTTTCTGTAGCTCTGTGAGCATATTTATGCTTTTTATTTTGAAATCTTTATCAAGAAGATTAGTGATTTCAGTTTCACTGAGCCCTCTTTCTGGTGTTTGAGGGATCCTGCTTTGTACAAAATTCTTTTGCTGTTTCATAATTCTAATGATCATTATGGAATAATAACTTTGTATAGGCAGTACCCTCTAGTGCCCAGAAGCTCTACTCTCTGGAGCTACCCAGTACCTGGAGTGATGGCAGGGTCGCAGGTGCGCAGTGCTGACTCCTGTCGGGAGCAAAAATCTCTTTCATGCTTCCTGGCTGTGGTGCCTGCATGGAGGGAGGAACCTCTCTGTTATGCCCTTGTAGGTACACCCTGGGTGGGCCTGCCCTCCGGCTGACCTGGTGCAGTGGTGGCCTCAGGTGTGTGGACTGGTGCCTGCTAAGAGGAATGCATGACAGGCTGCCTATCACGCAGGGGGCCTAGGTACTGCATTGCCAGCCAGGGGTATGGAGCATCTGATGGTCCTGAATTTCCTAACCTGCTGGGCTGAGTGTGCAGGAATTATTTTGTCCACCTGTCCTCTCTCCTTAGCAGCAAGCTCTGTATAATCCTTGCCCCTTTATCACCCGTCTCGCGATTGGGAAGTCTTTAAAAGTGCCTGCCTTTCCTTTGTCCTGGAGTGGCCGGTTGTGGGTTTCTGTTCTCCCCAAGCGGCTGGTATCTCAGTATCTCTGAGTATTCTGCCCATCTTTGTTTTCCAAGCAGGATCTCCAGGGGTGTGAGTTTAGCAGTCCTGGGCTTCTACTCCTTCCCTGCTCCATTTCTCTTTCTCCCGCCTGTGAGTTTGGGTTGGGGGAGGCCTTGGGTCCTGCGGGATCGGGGCTTTGCTACTTTACCCTTTTCTGTGAGGTCTTCTCTTTTCCCCAGATGTAGGCAGTCTGTTGCAGTCTTCTTTCGGGTTGCTCTTTCAGGATTAGTTGTATTTGCTCTATTTTCATTACATGTGGTTTTGGGAGGTGGTTTCTGCCTCAGTTCTCTTGCCACCAGTCATCTTTTTCTGCTCCATCAGATGAGTACATTTTACGTTTCTTTCAGATCATATAATTTTTCCTCAAAATCTGTTTATATTCCTGTGATGTCTTCAAAAGTAGAGCTTCAGTTAGAGTTAACTCATCCATAGATCCTAGAGGAGCAGCTAAACATAATTCAGATTCAAATTCAGCAGCATCTGGAAAGAAACAGAAAAAATTATACTCTTCGTATAAAATACTTCAGGGTAAACATGTATGAGTTAGTAAAAAAATAGTTAGGACCTTTATGAGTGTTAAAAATGAAAAATATCTATACACAACTGCAGTACAAAATACAAGACTACGAGGAAATACAACATTCCCATGGTTACACACAATTAATCCCTATTGTGGCTAAGTATCAGAGCTTCTGGTTTTCTTATTACAAGATGGAACTGTACAAGATAAAGATGACACAGTTCACCATGACAAACATATGCTATAAACCAGAAAAACAGACCAACAAGCAGATCTCACACAGTCAGGTATACCATGACAGGTATAATACAGGGTGCTATTGGAACACACAGAAGGGACATCCCGGTTTTATGTCAGTTTGTTGGCCATTGGTGAAGGTGACATGTAAATTGATACCTGCAGCAAAAGGGAAAGATGTGCCAGAGAGAGGGAAGAAGCACCTGCAAAGAGCTCGAGGTGAGGAAGAATTTGTGGAATTGTAAGTAGTCTAGGTTGGTGACACGCTAGAGCAAATGGGCAGAGTAGGGTAAGTGGCAAGAGATGAGACTGAAGGACTTGGCAAGCACCAAATTTGATTTGGGTGTTTTTAGGTATTTGGAATTTTTCCTGAGAGTAGAAAGGTAAAACCAATGACCAAGTCAGTGGCTGGAGATTTAAATGTCACCCTTCAAGTGACACTTATTTGAACTGTAATTGCCTATTAGTGGGTGAGCCTTGGATTTTTGGCCTTAGATCACTACCAGAAACAGAGAAGCTGAGGAAGCCCATGTGTTCTGGGAAGCGCAGGATGAGAGTTCTACAGGAGCAGCAGAAGGAAAGGAAAGGTGTAGCCAAAGGTCAGAACAGAGCCCTCGATGTGTAGACATTTTTCAAAAGCTATGGAAGATGCTGAACAAATGAGGAAGAAGTATATTCTTCACTGTGAATGGCTATGCTCTCACCTTTCCTCATTACATATGGATAAGAAACAAATATTTAACATAATATCTATTATCCGAACAATGGAAAGGGTTGCTATTTACTATTCAGAGTTCATTTCAGAAAGCAATGACATCTAAATTTAATTCATAAATTTTGGCAACATACCTTCTTTTAGTCCTCTAGTTATATTTTTGTCCATTTCTTGCTTCATCTGAAATAATTCAAATATTATTTGTAATTTTTAAGTTAAACAAGGCATTATCATGTAAGTGATACATAGCTGATGAAATATGGCCTTTAAATAATAGTTTTAGAGACTAGACTTAACTTGGGAATTCCTTAAATAGAAAAATAATCACATGAATAAAATTAATTCCTACGTAATTTTAGATAACATATATCTATAATGCTATTTTGATTAATCTGATAAAAAGTACAATATTGGAGTGTTGAATATACATGATTTCAGAAAGGTGATAACTGATCTTACTATTGAGAAGAATTTAAACAAGTCAAATTGTACACTGCATTACTTTGCAATACTTAGAAAAACTGCCCTGTATAAAAGCTTAATCAGTTTTTTTACTCTAATGAATTTTTCCTTCAAAAGGGCTTTCTATTCTTGTACTTTTAGATAAGGTATAATCTGTGCTATTAATTTTTCAGCACAGGATCTTAAATACATAAAATGAAGAAAAGAAAGTGGGACTGTCATAACAATGTCATGTAAGCATTCTGGCAAAAAATTAAGTGAAATAATTTTTCTATGTGTACTTTGACTACAAAGTCTCTATCTCATACAGACACAGAGATTTCAGAATATCTGCTTGAAGAAGGGAAAAACAGAGGCTAGAGCCAGTTTTCAAACTTAGTTTCTGATTCATAACTTTCTAGAATTAGAAACAAGGCAAATAATACTCAATTCTTCAATGATAACTTTGTTTCCTTTCTGGAAAGTAGGGCCAATTTTGGGAACCCATGCCTAGTTATAGTTATCTACTTAATTATATAATGTGTGAGAATATTTAAAATGCTATTACAAGTGTCCTTACTACAGTAAAAGTGTTACTGTGTCTTATTACAATGAAATTGTCCTTATTTACTTATTTAAATCTTTCTTATAAAATGTACCCTCTCACTAACTGCCCTTGAAAATAGGGTCTGAATTAGCATACTGAACATAATAAACACTGTGATGAGAATGATAATGTGATATGTGATGCTTTTACAAATTTTAGGTGTGAAAACAAGTTTTTTTACTAACAAGTTTCTCAGTATTTTCAGAGACTGTTTTCTATAACACTTTTGTGACAATAGCATTATAGACACACCTTATAAAAGGAATAAGGTGACAACAACATTAGTAGACAGGGCTTGTAAAATTAAAACGCAAGCCCAATTCAGGAAGCAGGTCTTATTGATTGAAACAATTTTATATTACCATTTATAAACACTGTTTTTACATTTTTACATAACTTGAATTAAGGAACTACCAACTACCAATGTAAATTACCTTTTCCCAAAATCTCTTTTCCTAAATATTTACTTCCTTGACCTTTATGTTGATTTCTGGGTAAGGACTGTGTTCTGATGGTGGAAGTAGCTCAAAGTCTGTTAAATCAGGAGAATACATCTGCAATTTTATTTATACTTTTCCATTTATTAAAAACAGAGAAAGGGGAGCAAATTATATGCAAGAAAACAAGATATCAGCAAGATTTAATTCAAAAGATTTTTCACTAGAAGGATTTTCTTGTAACTGTTGGTCCTCAAACTATGTTCTTAAAAATCTGAGGTTCCACTGGGAGACTGCCACACCGTCTCTCTACCTCTACGGCTCTCCTTATCTCTGTTTTATGTAATAGTTGGATGTAATGTTTTCTTTTTTTAAAGAAAGCCTCTATTGTTTGAAAGAAAAAACTTTTTAAGGTAGGAAATTCACTGATCTAGTCGAAGTCCCTAATTCTACACAAGACGCAACAAAGGCTCAGGGACACAACAGCCGTGGCCTGAGGTCACAAGGCCAACGAACTGCAGGCCAGGGCTGTGGGCTGTGCGTCTTCGTGCTGAGCCCGGCGTTCTACAACAGCCAGGCCCTCAGATTCAGAAAAAAATACAGATTTTTAACTGTAACTCAGAGAGGAGTATGTAAAGCCTTGTCGTGTAGCCCAGTAATGTTTCGGCCTGAGACACAAAATAGCTTTATAACTAAGTTATATGTCTTAAAGTCATAAATAAAAATAAAGCAAGAGAAATTAAGAACCTAACTCCCAGTAGCAGCCAATATACTCAATTTGTAAGACACACATCTTTTAAATCACAGTGCAGGGACCCTGAGGATGAGAATCTTTAGTTGGATCAAGGAAACTGAAATTGAGGAAATTCTTCCTTAAAAGAATCATTCATTTCCTCCAAATAAAACTCAGTTTACCAAAATCAGTCAACAAGTAAATTATCCATGTGATTGGTTGATTATAGCAAAATCTGAAATACAAGGTTTCTCTTTACCATCTGGCATATTTTCTGTCCAAATTTTCATGATGAGTTAGTACGTACAAAGACATGACTAATTTCAATTATAATTTAAATCAAGTCAGAAATTTTAGGAGAACCTGCATTCCCTGGCCTTAAGCTTCCAATTGTACTTTATCTTCTTCATGAGAGGAGAGATTTACCTCCTCACAGCAGGTGATTCTGAGAAAAGGAACTAAGAAGCATGTACTCAATTCTGAAACTCTTCTTTGAAAAGCTGTGTTTGCCCACAGTAACATGAATTTGGGCCTGCTCTCTGCAGTAACTAGCCTGTGCGTGTGACAGGTGTCAGGCATTTGTTTCCTCCATTTACAACTGTGTGGGGAAGTGGGATGAAAATCTGGGATGAGGTGTTGGGATGCCTGCCGTGTTGCACATCTTACACACATCCTCTAATTCGTTAGTGTGTGTTAGTAGTGAAGCTCACGTCTCTCCTCATCTACCTGCCTCCTGTGTTCTCAACTCAGGAGGTGAGGAGGGGTGTCATTTTCCACCTACCCCACCACAGCTCCAACAAGAAAGATAACTATACAACACTTAAAAAATATTTTCTTCTACCTTGACTCTATAATTAATGCACATTGTTCAGAACAGAACAACCCCCACTTTCAAGAGTGAAAAGGGTGAAAGGAAATTTTAGAAAGAAATATAATGAAGCTTGAAATCAGGGAGTGTAATTCCCCCTGTTTGATTCCTCCTTCTCAGGATTGCTTTGGCTATTCAGGTTCTTTTGTGGTTCCATATGAATTTTAGAATTATTTGTTCCAGTTCACTGAAGAAAGCTGTTGGTAGTTTGATAGGGATTGCGTTGAATCTGTAGATTGCTTTAGGTAGTATAGCCATTTTGACAATATTTATTCTTCCTAGCCAAGAGCATGGGATGCATTTCCATTTGTTAGTGTCCTCTTTAATTTCTCCTACGAGTGTCTTGTAGTTTTCAGAGTACAGGTGTTTCACTTCCTTCATTAGGTTTATTCCTAGGTATTTTATCCTTCTTGATGCAATTGTGAATGGAATTGTTTTTCTGATTTCTCTTTCTGTTAGTTCATCGTTAGTGTATAGGAAAGCAACAGATTTCTGTGTGTTAATTTTGTATCCTGCAACTTTGCTGAACTCAGATATTAGTTCTAGTAGTTTTAGAGTGGAGTCTTTAGGGTTTTTTATGTACAGTATCATGTCATCTGCAAATAGTGACAATTTGACTTCTTCCTTACCAATCTGGATGCCTTGTATGTCTTTGTTTTGTCTGATTGCCATGGCTAGGACCTCCAGTACTATGTTGAATAACAGTGGAGAGAGTGGGCATCCCTGTCTTGTTCCCGAAATTAGATGAAAAGCTTTCAGCTTCTCGCTATTAAGTATGATGTTAGCTGTGGGTTTGTCATATATAGCCTTGATGATGTTGAGGTACTTGCCATCTATACCCATTTTGTTGAGAGTTTTAATCATGAATGGATGCTGAATTTTGTCAAATGCTTTTTCAGTATCTATGGAGATGATCGTGTGGTTTTTGTTCTTCTTTTTATTGATGTGATGGATGATGTTGATGGATTTTCGAATGTTGTACCATCCTTGCATCCCTGGGATGAATCCCACTTGATCATGGTGTATGATCCTCTTGATGTATTTTTGAATTCAGTTTGCTAATATTTTGTTGAGTATTTTTGCATCTCTGTTCATCAGGGATATTGGTCTGTAATTTTCGTTTTTGGTGAGGTCTTTGCCCGGTTTTGTTATTAGAGTGATGCTGGCTTCATAGAAAGAGTTTGGAAGTATTCCCTCCTCTTCTATTTTTTGGAAAACTTTAAGGAGAATGGGTGTTATTTCTTCTCTATATGTCTGGTAGAATTCAGAGGTGAATCCATCAGGTGGACTACTGTCTAGCCCCATACACAAAGGTAAATTCAAGGTGGATCAAAGACCTGAATGTAAGTCATGACACCATAAAACTCTTAGAAAAAAACATAGGCAAAAATCTCTTGGACATCAACATGAGCAACTTCTTCATGAACATATCTCCCAGGGCAAGGGAAACAAAAGCAAAAATGAACAAGTGGAACTATGTCAAGCTGAAAAGCTTCTGTACATCAAAGGACACTATCAGTAGAACAAAAAGACATCCTACAGTATGGGAGAATATATTCATAAATGATGTATCCAATAAGGGGTTGACATCCAAAATATATAAAGAACTCACGCACCTTAACAAACAAACAGCAAATAACCCAATTAAGAAATGGGCAGAGGACATGAACAGACACTTCTCTAAAGAAGAAATTTAGATGGCCAAGAGGCACATGAAAAGATGCTCCATATTGCTAATCATCAGAGAAATGCAGATTAAAACCACAATGAGATATTACCTCACACCAGTGAGGATGGCCAACATCCAAAACACAAACAACACAAATGCTGGTGAGGATGTGGAGAAAAAGGAACCCTCCTACACTGCTGGTGGAAGTGCAAATTAGTTCAACCATTGTGGAAAGCAGTATGGAGGTTCCTCAAGAAAGTCAAAATAGAAATACCATTTGACCCAGGAATTCCACTCCTAGGAATTTACCCTAAGAATTCAGCAGCCCAGTTTGAAAAAGACATATGCCCCCCCTATGTTTATCACAGCACTATCTACAATAGCCAAGAAATGGAAGCAACCGAAGTGTCCATCAGTAGATGAATGGATAAAGAAGGTGTGGTACATATACACAATGGAGTATTATTCAGCCATAAGAAGAAAACAAATCCTACCATTTGCAACAACATGGATGGAGCTAGAGGGTATTATGCTCAGTGAAATAAGCCAAGCCGACAAAGACAAGTATCAAATGATTTCACTCATATGTGAAGTATAAGAACAAAGAAAAAAACTCACTACACACAAGAATAACTTTAATAGATATATACAAAACATTCCATCCAAAAACAGCAGAATATATTCTTTTGAAATGCACATGGAACATTCTGCAGGACATATCACTTGCTAGGCAAAAAAACAAGTCTCAATAAATTTAAGAAGACTGAAATCTTATCAAACATCTTTTCCATCTACAGTGGCATTAAATTAAAAATGAAGTACAAGAAATAATGTAAAAAACAAACATGTTTAGCTAAACATGTTACTAAACAACAATAGGTTAGTAAAGAAAGAGAAAACCAAAAAAAACCTTCAAACAAAAAAAAATGGAAACATAACATTCCAAAATCTTTGGGACAGAGCACAAGCAGTTCTCAGGGAAAGGTTAATAGCAATACAGGCCTATCTCAAGAAAGAATAAAACCCATAAGTAAACAATCTTACCTTACTCCTGAGGAACTAGAAAACAACAGAGCAAAGCCCAAAATTAGTAGAAGGAACAAAATCATAGCAATTAAAGTGGAAATAAATGAAACACAGATTTGAAGAAAACAGTTGGAAAGATCAATGAAACTAAGATCTGATTCTTCAAAAAGATAAACAAAA
>JAQQAC010009376.1:5026679-5339004 GCA_029783875.1 Phataginus tricuspis | reverse complement strand
CCTTAGTGCTTTATAGATTTGTCTTGTATGTCTTTACCATACGAGCTGTAAATTATTATCTGTGTGTCTATCCCCTTGGCTCCAAAACTATAGGGGACAGTCTCGTAAATCATCTTTGTATAAATAGTCTTTATTTACTTTACTCAATTGTTATTTATTGAGTTCCAACTAAGTACTTGAAAGGTTTAAAGAAGTCCGTGGATAAAAGGAGTCAGGAATGGGTTTTTTAGAGACAATGCCTGTGCTGACTAGTGAGGCTAGCCCGACCCACACGGGCAGAGGGCAGGAATGCGGAGAGCACGCGGGACCATTGCCAGACAGGCAGAGCAGCACACGATGGGGTGACTAGGTGACTGAAGCACAGGGACTGGCGAGGCTGGCATGCCCAGCAGGTCAGAATGCCAGAGAAGAAGGCAGAGGGTACAAAAGGCTAATGGTAGGGAGTTAAGTAGAAGTCAGTTCACAAAAGCCTTATATGTAACTTTGGGTGCCTGGACACAATGTGTCTTAGAGTGCTTAGTGGTGTGTTTACAGCTGAGGTAGGTCACGAGGCCGAGCCAATAAATGGAAGGAGACATATTATAAAATAAAGCAGTAAGGCAAAATAAAGATGATACAGGCCTGAACTGAGGTGTTCCTGGAAATGCATTTAGGGTATAAAATTACCAGGGCTCATCATAAAATTAAGGCCCCTGGAAAACTCACTCTGCTCGTTACTTTGTAAAAGGTGTGAGCTAAGAAGAGCAGTGGTCCACATGAACGGCTTTAAGGTGCTTGTGTTTATTTTGTAGGTTTTCCATCTCACATCTTCCAGGGAGGCAGGAGCTTGTGTGCGTGTTTTGTCTTAAATGTCCCGCTGGGTCTGCCCAGCTTGTGAGGAAACAGAGCAAACAAGTCAGTTGCACAGGTAAGTAACCGGGCCGAGCTCCGTGTCATCACTACTCTAGGATAGAACTGAAAATCTTTTGTAACTGCACTGCTAATTCTAAAGGTAAAAAGAAAAAGAAGGTAAAACTATAGGGGTGGGAAAAATACTGTATGATTTTTTAGGACAGACCTGAGCCTATGACGGAGGAAGGGCACTGAAGTAGCAGGTGCATAAAGTTAGGACACACATCACATGTGCTTAATCAACAGACCGGTTGTCCTGGCAGAATTAAACTCGGTTTTCTATATATTCGTTTTAAATGATACAATACGCCTCAAAATAACCAACACTCCTGGTGAACTATTTACTCATTAAAAATTATAAGACAAGTTGACAGACTGTGTGTACATATCGGAGGCGGCACTGGGTAGTGAAATCCCAATAATTCCCATTACTCCTGGGAAAGCCAACTCTAAATCACATAAAGTCATAGAAAACACAAGGAATATTTTAATTTTTGGCTTTGGAAGGTGCTCTTTTAGTTACACTTCATGTAGCTCTAACTAATACTTGTGAACTCAGGGCTATAAAAATAACGCTAGGAGACTACGTTTGGTCTGAGTAGGCCATCTTTAGCTATCTACCTAGTTTCCCAAACAGTCCCTAAACTCTCAACACAATCCTGCTACACACTCTGAAGTATATTCTCACTACTAGTCTAAAAGAAATTACTCTTTCTCCTAATTCTCTGTTATTTATATATTGCTTTGGTGAGAGAAAGAGCGCCAATTCTTGCTAAGAGGTATTGTTTGCTTGTAGGTTGCATAAAAAGAGTAACCACAAAGATTTTGCCACAAAATGATTTTTTGAAAAATCAAAACTACGTGAAGCCATGCAGAGGTGATCATGGGTTGAATCTGCTGTGCTTTCTTCTTACCTTCTGTGCTCTCTCTGTCTTCTGGAAGCTGTGACTCACAAAGGTCACAGAGTGTACAATCTCCTAACAGAAACACAACTCCAATATTTCCTTTATCTCTTTGGGTCATCTGTCCAAATTCTGTGCATGCTGACTGATTTTTGGTCGTTGATGGTGAGACAAATGGACACTGACCCTCAGTTTTCAAATCCTTGGATGTGTGACTGGACTCATCACTGGCAGTGACACCAGGAGGGTCTGAACCTGAAAAATCTGAAAACAAAGTTTCCATGTTTAGTCTGTAAGTCATGATACACATTTGGCTAACTTGTGCAACGTGTTTATCAGAGAAGCACCCCCACATCCTCCCCTCCCCGCCGAAACACACTGCTCCCTCACTGCCGTCTGCATTTTACATGCCCTGGACTGCCATTCAAGCAGATAAGCCTAATTAACTACAGTCCCTCATGTTTTCTACTTTTGTATTTTCTACTATCACTTACTTTGACTTGCTCATCAATCTCTATTACATATTCTATATTCTGTGGAGCTTTGTTTATCAGGAATTAAGATTCTTCAAGGTATGAATTTTGTTGTTATTAATGAAATTTATAGGTAACCACTTATTTTACATTTAAACATGCATAATGGTTATTGGGTGCTGTAGAGACACAGGTGTCAAAAAAGCTGTCAGTGAAAGGCATCCCTGTAAGTACAGCGTGCACCAGGGTCTGCAGGAGTCACTCGTTACACTGGATAAGCACAATCAGTTTATGTGAGAAAAGACAGCCTTGAGTGACCTGTTTCCATGTTAAACGAGGGCAAGTCAAGGCCAAAGAGTAGAATGCCATGAGATAGGAAATGAATATATAACAAAATTATTTTCTTTTTTTAAGACAAAATCATCAGATTTAACCTTTTTAAAACAAGTGAGCAAAAAAAAGAAATCTGGATGGAAACTCTGAAGCCCTTCCATCACAAGGACTGTTAGAAGTTTCACCTGTGAGCCCTGCCTGGCTTCAGGTGGTGGTTGTGAAGCATCACCTGGGAATCCCTGGACTCCCAGGATCCATCCACTCATGGGGTCCAAGAGGTCTAAGTATTCTTGCTCTAAAGCTCAGTGTTACTTGCCATTTTCACTCTCATTCTCTTACAAGCATGCAGTGTAATGTTCCAGAGATACAGCATGTGATAACATCAGAGCTCTAATGGCTAATGCGATGTGCGATCATGTACATTCGTATTTAAAATTTTTCAGTTTTAACTTCTGTCATGACTATCAATAGATACAACCCATTTACCTAAAAGTTCTTAGGGATTCTCAGTAATTTTTAATAATACAGAGGAATCCTAAGACCAAAACATTTCAGAATTACTGTTTTAAAAGTCTACCAATATTTATTAGGGTATAATTACTTTGCCCACTTTTAATAATCAAAGACCTCTCTCTCTCTCTCTCTCTGTCACAAATGGGCAGCATTTGGCGTTGAATGAATTGAGCACCCCGACCGTGTTTATTTCAGTACGGGTGGGTGAACACTTCAAGACAGGCTGATACGAGTCCAAGGAAACAAAACCCCTCTATGAGGGGTCATCAAGCTGTGGCCCACAGGCCAAATCCAATTTGCCATCTGGCTTGGAAACAGTCTTCTGGGAGCAGTCATGCTTATTATTCACTTATGTCCTGTCTAGGACTGCCTTCAAACTACAATGGCCCCATTGAGCAGATGTGACAGCACCTGGTCTAAGATCTCTCATTCTGTTTTGACTTATGAGGAACAAGGCTGATAACAGTGAGGCCATGTTGGTGTCAACAGTATGTAAAGTAACCTGTGTTTCTCAACAAGGCATGGCTTTTCTGACTCCCATACTGCCAGCAGGCGTCTTTAAGAGCCTGTCTCAGCAGTACTGCTGCACACCAGGGAAGTTCTGTCTGCCATTTATGTATGGTTCCAGGAAGGTATTGCTGTGTTCCCAGTTTTAAAGACAGCTGTTTTTATTTGTGAGACAAATCAGTATGTAGTAAGAAACATTCATTTACTAAACATAATCCATCTGTTGTAAGACATTGTTTTTATTTATCCTTTTTTTACCTCATTTTCTACTTTATTATGACAAGTCCAATTTGTTATAAGGTGATTTTTATAGAGGAAACATACAACATATTAACTTAATAATCTTTTATTTACACAAAGATATATGGGATTTTAGGGGTCATGACTAAATGAATTCCTTTTCAGACAACTGAAATAAACACCATCTCAGATTTTAAATTACCTACATTAGCTTCAAAAATAACTCTGAATATTGGACTATTAAGAAAGAAAAAATATACATGCAACTTATACAGTGTTTTTCTTCATTGCTCTTTCATTATCAAAACTCCCTTATTCTTACTTTTATCTATGGTAGGACCACCAAGAGTAACTCACTATCTCAACTCTTACCTGCAGGAGAGTTTCCATTATTTTGAGAAGAATTTTTAATTCCCTTGTCCACTTTGTACATATCTTTCGGGTGGCAAGTGCTATGTGTAAAGAAAGGTTATAAATAATATTACTACTTTAATACTGGTATGAAAAACATTTACCAAATAAAATTCCTAAGGGTATTTTGGATAATAACAGCTAATATCAAAACTTTAATTAGCCCATATACTCCAAATTTGTATTACAAACTTTTTATTAAGCAAATAATTAAAGAAGACAAACAGTAAGATAGTAAGGTGGACCAGTCATGAAGTGAGAGCACTATAGCTCAGTAAATGAATCAGAGTCAGTGTGCCATAACGGACGGATGTGTTCTGAACTCAGAAGGCCTAGCTGTATAACCAACAGCCATTTGTTATTGGATAAGCTGCTTCTCTTCAAGTAAAACTCTTGCTCTAGAAAGTAGGGATCATGCCGCCTCATTTTACAAGGTTGGTGGGGGGTGTAATGAGCTACTATACCCCCAAAATGCTCAGAGAAACACTCAAGCAATGGAATGATTTGCTCTTCAACCTGAAACTATTTTGGAATACCAAATAAAACCCAGTGTGTGTTTTCACATGTTCTAACAAATTAGCTGCCGTGTTCAGAAAATATTGGTTTTGGTTATGAGCGGTTCTTTCTTTGTGGTAATTTAGGGCATCTCAGTTATTATAAAGTCACTTATAAATAAACTACCTGATTACACTGGATGAGAGCACTGTCCCCATCACTGTAGCTAATCCCACCTAGGGGAGAAAACTACTAGAAGTCAGACCCGGCTTCGCCTGCTACTCTTCCTCCCCCACGCACCCAAACTCGGACCCAGCGGACCTTTATGTGAGTGACGCTTCATCTCCATGTCCTCTCCACTTGTCTCGGAGGACTGACCCTGCTCTCGTACCTGTGGATTCTGATGAGACACGGATGGGCGGAGCTCTCCTAATGCCAAGTAACCTACCTGAGAGTCAGCGATTCCTGTTGAATGGCTGGCTTTCTTGTGAGGCAGAATCTAAAAGTATTTTGAAACCTGAAATCCACTCAAGTCACTTGGGAGATTTTCATTATTACGGAAAACAGACCACCTAAGGGGCCAGCCTTAATTATGGAATCTCAGGCACACTGGTGCCACTATTCAGGGCAGGGCAATACGGGGCGTTCTGTGACCTAAGAAAGCTGCTCCCGGACATCCTAGGAGAAAGGCAAGTCCAATCTCTTCCTGCAGCCTTATTTGAACCTCTCTGCTAATATCTGCAGCTAATGGTCCCAACCAGTATCTGCAAACAGGACAGACAGACAATATCCTTCACAGACTCACTGTGAAGGTCTCAGCTAGGATGCAGGTCCTCCATAAGGCTTTTGAGGGTGTGCAGAAAAGTGTGTGGCTGAAGCTAGCAGGCCCAGCTGCCAGAACAGGGCGCTCATGCTCTGGAATAATGGCTGAACATACAAGCATATGTATGCGAAATGAGAAAAGGTGTGGCTTTTCTAGGCTAAGTGTGGATCACCATGAAGACAGGAATCTAAAATGGCAAGGACATCCTGGGAGCAAAGGTCAATCAGGACTGCCTGCAGGGCCAGTTCAGTAGCAACACTGCAGCAGTACAAGCAGTGGAAAGAACGGAACGTAGCATGTTCTTTTTTCCCGTCTCCAAGTGACTTGCGAAAGAGCACTGTCTCTTGAGGGAAACCCTTAGGTTCTTGGAAAATTCAGGGGGAGAGTATAGGGATAGTTCCAAGGGAAAAAGCACAGGATTTTCTGCTGTCCTGAACATGTCCAGGTAACATTAAAAAATCAGTGATGTGACATCATTTGTGCCCATGCATAGCGGTTATACGTAGAATTAAATGGATAATGTTACGTCTTAAAAGACCTGTGATAAAGTACCGGCACCACTGCTACTGCTAGTCTAGCTTTTTGCTGGGTTTCTGGCTGATGACGTGGACTAACTCACTGCCATTCCAAAACTGCCTGAACCAAACTATGAAATCTCACCTGTTACATACTGAGTAACAGTTAAATTATTTTAAACATTAGTTGAGTGGTAGCTAGCATTTTGATGCAAATACTTATGAATTAAAACCTCTATTACGAGCATAATTTTCTGCAGTCCACCCAAGAGCATCTTCAGAAAGGACACCAGTATCCTGCTGAAGCAGCAGCCTGGCTATATCTGTTGATCCATTATGCAGAGCAAGCATGAGAGCTGTTCTAAAATGACAGAGAAATAACTTCACCCTTAGGAACTTTTTTGCTTAAGTAGCTAACTTGATACACTTTACCAAGTTAAAATCTTGCCTGTCTGTGTAGAACTGACCATTCACATGTTCAAGGTTTCATCTTTGTAAATTACCTCCAAGACTAAAAGGAAGAAACAAAAAGGGAAGCCTTTTGGCCCACTTGGCTGTGATGTTGTAGAAGTTGCTACTTTAAAGTCCTCTGGTGGACGAGAAACTATGGTGAGGTCACTTATCTGAAGTAGGTAAAGATTGAAATGAAGAATTCCCCATTTCTTCCTTAGTCTGGTATATTATACTTCAAAAAGACAGAGGTCAGATACATTAAAGCTATTTGCAGGCTTATAACAATATTAGTAATAATGGTAATACTCATAGTTGCAGTTAAGATGCTAAGTATGTGCTAGGCACTAAATTAAATGATGTATCTATAACCTTACTTATACACAACCACCCTTGAAGGATATATTAGAATCCCTTTTTCATATCAAGAAACATACTGGTGCTGATAAGTGATGTTCCCAAGGTCCCACACCTAGCGAGCAGGAAAGCAAGGTATCACAACACCCAGTCTTGGGAGAATCTAAAGCCCACCTCTTCTCTTTATCACCCACCTATGACTTGTCTTCAAGAAATGGAAAGTTTGTTCAATTAAAGCTATCTTTCTTCCTTCTGCCATACCAATGAAAAATAAAAACATCCAAATATACTAGAAAAAGAATAAAAACCGATAAGCCCACAGTATCTGGTAATAGTCATTAACTGTCACTTAGGAATAACCTAGTAACACCAGTATCCTTTAAAGAAAGCAACTTAAAGCAAAGACACATCCAAAAGACAAAAATAAATTCCTTTTTATGCTTAACAAGCATCTTTTAGGGAAAAATATATGTAAAGTAGAGGTCAAAAAATACTATGAAAGGGTTAAGAAGTTCAAAATTGTGTATTTAAACTGAAGAGCTTGTACTTTATGAAACCCACCCTCTAGGTAATCTAAAAATCACAAGCAAAAAAATCAGACTGCAAATGTCATCAGCTAATATTGTAAAAGAACCCTGCTGTATAGACTGTTGCCTAGTCAGAATCATTGCTTTTCTACTAACTAATGACGTGTTCATATTTTCCACAACGTAATTATCAATTAATCCTCCACTTAATGTGTTTATCATGCTAGAGAAATATAAGGTTTAAAAAAACAATACTGTACCTTTTAATCTCATTAACAGCGTGTACGTCTGCTCCTTTAGATAGTAAATACTCTGTCATTATATTATTCCTTTGCCTTACAGCAAGCAGAAGCGGTGTGAAGCCTGCCTGTAAAACAGCAAAAACAATTTATAATTTACAAAAATCACATATTTCTAAACTGTATTAAAAACTTACGAAAGATCCTCTGCCCTTAAACATAATATAGAAGGAAAATAAAAAGTGGCCCCTTCCTTCTCAGCCCTCAGTTCTCACCTGCTGCTCTTTCTCTGGAAATGCCCTGCCTCTACACCTCTTCGACAGATTGCCTGCAAAGTCATTCTCCAAAACTCACTTCAAACACTGAAGTCTTCCAAGAAGTCTTTGCTTCCCATCACACTAATGACCACAGGGTGCTGTACTTACCTTACTGCTTCCCATCTAAACCAAGAGTTTCTTGAGGGCAGGGGCTATTTCTTAATCTCTCTATACCTCCAAGCTTTAAAATGTAGTAGGAAGTGCTTCAACTATTTTTACTGAGTTAATAACCTAAGTGATTCTCTCTAGGGTAGTGTTTCTTACAATAATTATTCCAAAGAATATGTACTTTACCAAATGACTACGCCCCAGTGAAGATTCCATCATCTATATTTGAGAAATATTTTAAGTCTGTGCTTTATATGTCTAGTACTAAAGGAATCTGTTTAACTTTTCTTACTCCCTCTTTGTTGCAAACATTAACATTCGAGGAATTAGTGTTCCAGGGATAGTTTTGACAGCTGTCCAGTAAAAACAAAGGTTTTTCCCATGTATACAAAATTGCTTGATTCTTTTCTATCAATGGTGTCAGGTTCCAAGATGTTGATGTCAGGCATTACTGCTTCAAATGAGTCACTAGGAAATGGGCTCTGAATTAAAAGAAATAGGCTTCAAATGAAACGATGCTTATTACTAAATGGTCCATGGGTATTGTCCTATTATAAGAAGATCGTTTTGTTTTATCTTCGGTATTAGAAAGCTCAATATGAAATTTTAATCTCAATTGTAATGATAACCCTGGAACCCCACATTTTCTAAAACATCTTTTTCTTCTGGTTTCCATTTTAATTCCTACTTGATATTACAGACAAAATATGAATCAGAAATAAAAATATAATGGCTTATCAATAAAACTTCTAATACTGATCTATACAGATTATTTGTAGCATAATGGAAGTTACTAAATCACTTGCATTTTTAAGGAGCAATGCTGAGAAGAAAGATATAATATTGTCTGCACTGCACATATAACCTCACTGACTATAACCATGATCAACCTCATCAGGCTTAGAGACATTCCAATGGCAATAGGATTACCTATAGTACACGTAAAAAGTTATTTAAAAAACCACTTATAGAAAAGATGGCGGCGTGAGAGGTGAGACAGAGACCTCCTCCTAAAACCATATATAATATGAAAATATAATTAATATACCTAATCCTGAAAGAGCAACAGGAAAGAAGGCTGCACCAGACTGCATACACCTGGAGAAAAGAGCAGACCTCACGGAACAGGGTAAAATACCTGACCTAGCGGGATCCAAGCCCTTCCCCCACCCCAACTCACAACAGGAGGAAAAGAAGCAGAGCAGGGAGGGAGTGGGACTGCTGAACACCTAGCCCTGGACATCTGCTCTGGGAGCACGAACCTACATTGCATGGACTCTGAAGTAATACAGTTGGAAAGCTAAGACAGGCGGAATACGTGGAGAGACGGAGATTCCAGCTACTTGTGGAAAATGGGGATTCATAACCGGCTGATCTGGGCGGGCAGTCTGAAAGACTTTCTAAAAGCCAGAGGGCTGCTAAAGGGGCAAGGATTGCACAGACCTTACTGCTCAGGACAAAGGACAGGTAGACAAAATTCTCCGGGTGCACCCTGCCCAGCAGGTTGGGAGTTTAAACGATCGTCAGGCCCTCCATCTCCTAGGCTGGCTACACAGCTCCAAAGCCCCCCACCATGATACACAGCCTGCTGTGTCTTCCCCCCGGCTAGGCTGCACCTGTCTCAGGCTCACAAACTGGCAACCCATGCCCTGGCGACAGTCCAGCCAGAGGAAAGCCCCACCTATGGAAGCTACAAACACAAAGCATAGAGGCTTACACTGGTGTGTTTGGCCCACTGGTTCTGACAGTGGAGACAGACACAGCAGCCAGGAAGCAGGAAACAACTCTTTCCCCCCAGGTACCAACACCACTACCCTGTGACCCCTGACATTGCTCCAGGAGCTAACCAGCACCATAGTGTAGAGTTTCTGGACACTAGAGGGCACCACAGACAAATTACTAAACATCAAAGAAACCTGGTTCAAAGCAAAATTATGAATACACCTGAAAATATTCAAATGAAATTGACCTCACAAATCTTCCTGAGACTTCAAAATAAAAATCACTAACATGCTCATGGAGGTACAGAAAAATATTCAAGATCTCAGGAACAAATTTAGAATGGAGATCCAACCGTTGAAGAATACAATGGAGGGTATTAAAAGCAGATTAGATACAGTGGAGGAGACAATAAATGAAATAGAAATTAGGGAAGAGGAATACAAAGAAGCTGAGGCACAGAGAGAAAAAAGGATCTCTAACAATAATGAAAGAATGCTGAGAGAACTGTGTGACCAATCCAAATGGAGATATTCGTCTTATAGGGTATGAAAAGAAGAAGAGAGAGAGATAGAAAGTGTCTTTGATGAATTAATTGATGAAAACTTCGCCAATCAGGGAAAGAAGATAGTCTCTTAGGAGGCCATGGAGGTGCACGGATCTCCCAACACAAGGGACCCAAGGAAGACAACACCAAGACATATAAGAATTAAAATGGCAAAGATCAAAGATAAGGACAGACTATTAAAAGCAGCCAGAAAGATCACATGCAAAGGAAAACCCATCAGGCTATCATCAGACTTTGAGCAGAAATCTTACATGCCAGAAGGGAGTGGCATGATATATTTAATGCAATGAAACAGAAGGGCCTCGAACCAAGAACACTTTATCTGGCAAGATCATCATTTAAATTTGAAGGAGGGATTAAACAATTTCCAGATAAGCAAAAGCTGAGAGAATTTAGCTCCCACAAACCATCTCTACAGTGTATTTTGGAGGGACTATAATACAGATGAGGGCTATAGATGAAAGTGTCCCTAAGGTTAAATAGCTGTCACCAGAGGTAATAAAAAGGGATAGACAAGGAGTACAGAATATGATACCTAATATATAAAGAATGGAGGAGGAAGAAAAGGAGGGAAAAAGAAAAAAAGAACCTTTAGATTGTATTTGTAATAGCATACTAAGTGAGTTAAGCTACATTTTTAGATAGTAAGAAAGTTACCCTTGAATCTTTGGTAACCACGAACCTAAAGCCTGCAATGGCAATAAGTACATAATTATCGATAATCACCCTAAATGTAAATGGTCTGAATGCACCAATCAAAGGACACAGAGTCACTGAATGGATAAAAAATCAAGACCCAACTATATGCTGCCTGCAAGAAACTCACTTCAAACCCAAAGACATACGCAGACTAAAAGTGAAGGGATGGAAAAAGATATTTCATGCATCTAATAGGGAGAAAAAAGCACGTGTTGCAGTACTTGTATCACACAAAAGAGACTTCAACACAAAGAAAGTCACAAGAGACCAAGAAGGACATTATATAATGATAAAGGGGTCAATCCAACAAGAGGATATAACCATTATGAATATCTATGCACACAACACAGGATCACCTACATATGTGAAACAAATACTAACAGAATTAAAAGGGGAAATAGAATGTAATGGATTCATTCTAGAAGACTTCAACACTCTACTTATTCCAAAACACCAATCAACCACACAGAAAATAAGTAAGGAGACAGAGGCATTGAACAACACATTAGAGCAGACGGACCTAATGGACATCTACAGAACTCTACACCCAAAAGCAGCAGGATACACATTCTTTTCAAGTGCACATGGAACAGTTTCCAGAATAGACCACATACTAGGCCACAAAAAGAGCCTCAGTAAATTGAAAAGGACTGAAATTTTACCAACCAACTTCTCAGATCACAAGGCTACAAAACTAGAATAAATTGTACAAAGAAAACAGAAAGGCTCACAAATACAGGGAGGCTTAACAACATGCTCCTAAATAATCAATGGATGAATGACCAAATGAAAACAGATGAAGCAATATATGGAGACAAATGAAAACAACAGCACAACGCCCCAACTTCTGTGGGACGCAGTGAAGACAGTTCTAAGAGGGAAGTATATAACTATTCAGGTCTATTTAAAGAAGACAGAACAATCCCAAATGAACAGTCTAAATTCACAATTATTGAAACCAGAAAAAGAAGAACAAATGAGGTCCAAAGTCAGCAGAAGGAGGGACATAATAAAGATCAGAGAAGAAATAAATAAAATTGAGAAAAATAAAATAGAAAAAATTAATGAAACCAAGAGCTGGTTCTTTGAGAAAATAAACAAAATAGATAAATCCCTAGCCAGTGTTATTAAGAAAAAGAGAATCTACATACATAAAAAGAATCAGAAAGGAGAAAGAAAAATCACTATGGACATGACAGAAATACAAAGAATTATTAGAGAATACTATGAAAAATTATATGCTAACAAACTGGATAACCTAGAAGAAATGGACAACTTTCTGGAAAAATACAACCTTCCAAGACTGACCCAGGAAGAAACAGAAAATCTAAACAGACCAATTACCAGCAATGAAATTGAATCGGTAATCAAAGAACTTCCCCAGAACAAAACCCCCTGACCAGATGGATTCACCGCTGAATTTATTCAGCCATTAAAGAAGACATAATACCCATTCACCTTACAGTTTTCCAAAAAATAGAAGGGGAGGGAATACTTCCAAACTCATTATATCAAGCCGGCATCACTCCAATACCAAAACCAGGCAAAGACACCACAAAAAAAGAAAACTACACACCAATATCCCTGATGAACATAAATGTAAAAACACTCAACAAAATATTAGCAAACCGAACTCAAACTTACATCAAGAGGATCATACACCATGATCAAGTGGGATTCATCCCAGGGAGGCAAGGAAGGTACAACATTCGAAAATCCATCATCATCATCCACCCAATCAACAAAAAGGACAAAAACCACATGATTATCTCCATGGATGCTGAAAAAGCATTTGACAAAATTCAACATCCATTCAGGATAAAAGCTCAACAAAATGGGTATAGAGGGCAAGTACCTCAACATAACAAACGGTCATATATGACAAACCCACAGCCAACATCATACTTAACAGTGAGAAGCTGAAAGCTTTTCATCTAAGATCGGGAACAAGACAGGGATGCCCACTCTCTCCACTGTTATTCAACATAGTACTGGATGTCCTAGCCATGGCAATCAGACAAAACAAAGATATACAAGGCATCCAGATTGGTAAAGAAGAAGTCAAATTGTCACTATTTGCAGATGACATGATACTGTACATAAAAATCCCTAAAGACTCCACTCCAAAACTACTAGAACTAATATCTGAATTCAGTAAAGTTGGAGGATACAAAATTAACACACAGAAATCTGTTGCTTTCCTATACACTAATGATGAACTAACAGAAAGAGAAATCAGAAAAACAATTCCATTCACAATTGCATCAAAAAGGATAAAATACCGAGGAATAAACCTAACCAAGGAAGTGAAAGACCTATACCCTGAAAACTACAAGACACTCCTAAGAGAAATTAAAGAGGACACTAATAAATGCAAATTCATCCCATGCTCTTGGCTAGGAAGAATTAATACTGTTAAAATGGCCATCCTGCCTAAATGAATCTACAGATTCAATGCAACCCCTATGAAAATACCAACAGCATTCTTCAACGAACTGGGATAGTTCTAAAATTCATATGGAACCACAAAGGACCCCAAATAGCCAAAGCAATCCTGAGAAGGAAGAATTAAGCAGGGGGGTTCTCGCCTCGCAACTTTAAGCTCTGCTCCAAAGTCACAGTAATAAAGACAATTTGGTACTGGCACAAGAACAGACCCACGGACCAGTGGAACAGAATAGAGAGTCCAGATATTAACCTAAGCATATATGGTCAATTAATATATGATAAAGGAGCCATGGATATGCATGCAATGGGGAAATGACACCCTCTTCGACAGCTGGTGTTGGCAAAACTGGACAGCTCATGTAAGAATGAAACTGGATTACTGTCTAACTCCATACACAAAAGTAAATTCGAAATGTATCAAAGACCTGAATGTAAGTCATGAAACCATAAAACTCTTAGAAGAAAGTATAGGCAAAACTCTTTTGAATATAATCATGAGCAACTTCTTCATGAACATATCTCCACAGACAAGGGGAACAAAGGCAAAAATGAACAAGTGGGACTATATCAAACTAAAACACTTCTGTACAGCAAAGGATATCATTAGTTTAACAAAAAGTTATCCTATAGTATGGGAGAATATATTCATAAATGACATATCTGATAAGGGATTGACCTCCAAAATATACAAAGAGCTTCGGCACCTCAACAAACAAAAACCCAAACAACCAAATAACCCAATTAAAAAATGGGCAGAGAATCTAAACAGACAATTCTCCAAAGAAGAAATTCAGATGGCCAACAGGTACATGAAAAGATGCTCCACATCACTAATCATCAGAGGAATGCAAATTGAAAACCACAATGAGATACCACCTCACACCAGGTTAGTATGGGCAAAATTGAAAAGACAAACAACAACAAGTGTTTGTGAGGATGCAGAGAAAGGGGAACCCTCCCACACTGGTGGTGAGAATGTAAATTGGTTCAACCATTGTGGAAAGTAGTATGGAGGTTCCTCAGAAAACTAAAAATAGAAACCAGGAATTCCACTCCTAGGAATTTACCCTAAGAATGCAGGAATCTAGTTTGAAAAAGACAGATGCACCCCTATGTTTATCGTAGCACTATTTACAATAGCCAAGAAATGGAAGCAACCTAAGTGTCCATCAGTAGATGAATGGATAAAGAAAACGTGGTACATATACACAATGGAATATTATTCAGCCATAAGAAGAAAACAAATCCTACCATTTGCAACAATATGGATGGACCTAGAGGGTATTATGCTCAGTGAAATAAGCCAGGCAGAGAAAGACAAGTATCAAATGATTTCACTCAACTGTGGAGTATAAGAACAAAGCAAAACTTAAGGAATGAAACAGCAGCAGACTTACAGAACCCAGAATGGACTAACAGTGACCAAAGGGAAAGGGACTGGGGAGGATGGGTGGGAAGGGAGGGAGAAGCAGGAAAAGGGTCAGTATGATTAGCACACATAATGTAGCGGGGGGGGGCGCACAGGGAAGGCAGTATAGCACAGAGAAGACAAGTAGTGACTCTATAGCATCTCACTACGCTGATGGATACTGGCTTTAATGGGGTATGTGCTTGGGACTTGATAATGTGGGGAATCTAGTAACCACAATGTTGTTCATGTAAGTGTATATTAATGATACCAACAATAAATAAATAAGAAAAAATAATAAAAAGCACTTATAAATTCTAACTTAAAAAGTCAATCCTGGGATTAAAGATGGTGGCGTGAGAGGTGAGACAGAGGCTTCCTCCTAAAACCGCATATAATATGAAAATAAAGCTACTACAACTACTCTTGAAAGAGCAACGGGAAAGAGGACTACAACAAACTGCATACACCTGGAGACAAGAGCAGCCCTCACAGAAAACGGTAATATACTAAAGCTGTGATCCTAAAGAAAGGATCCAAGCCCTTCCCCCACCCCAGCTCACCAGCAGGAGGAACAGGAACAGAGCAGAGAGGGAGTGGAGAACTGGGACTGCTGAATACCTAACTCTGGAGATCTACTCTGGGAGCACAAACCTACATTTCATGGTGCTTGCATGATACTCTTGTAATTAGGACCTTGGAAAGCTAAGACAGGCAGAATTCCTGGAGAGACTAATATTCCAGCTGCTTGTGAAATCAGGGATCCATACCCAGCTGCTCTGGGACAAAAGAAAGTTAGGCAGTCTGAGAGACTTCCTAACAAAGAAGACCTTAGCAAGAGGCTTGCTAAGGGGACAAGGACTGCACAGACCTTACTGCTCAGGAGAAACGACAGGTAGACAAAATTGTCCAGGTGTACTCTGCCCAGCAGATTGGGAGTTTTCTGATCTTCAGGTGTGCCAGCTCCCTGGCTGCCTTCACAGCTCCAAGAACCCCTTCTGTGACAGGCAGACTAGTGCACCTTTCACCTGGCCAGCCCCACCAGGTGTGCAAATCTGGAAACCCTTCCCTGGTGTTAGGCCAGCCAGAGGGAACATCTGTCTACAGCAACTAAAAAGGCAAAGCACAGAGGCTTATACCTGTGTGCTCAGCCCACTGGTTCAGACAGTGGAGACAGGCATAGCAGCCAGGAACCAGGAAACAGCTCTTTCCTCCCCCCAGGCACCAATACCACTCCACTACAATCCCTGACATTGCTTCAGGGGTTGAGCAGCTCCAGAGAGTAGAGCTTCTGGGCACTAGAGGGCTCCATACACAAATATGAATTGCCAAAGGAACCTGGTCCAGAGTAAAATTATGAATACAACTCCTGAGAAAGATTTAAATGATATGGACCTAATGAATCTCCATGAAAGGGAGTTCAAAATAAAAATCATTACCATGCTCATGGAGGTACGGAAAGATATTCAAGAACTCACGAATGAATCCCGGTCGGAGATCCAATTTTTGAAGAACACAATGGACGGTATTAAAAGCAGATTGGATACGGTGGAGAAGATAAGTGAAATAGAAACTAGAGAAGAGGAATACAAAGAAGCTGAGGCACTGAGAGAAAAAAGGATCTCTAAGAATGAAAGAATATTGAAGAGAACTGTGTGATCAATCCAAACGGAACAATATTCGCGTTATAGGAGTACCAGAGGAAGAAGAGAGAGAAAAAGGGATAGAAAGTGTCTTTGAAGAAATAATTGCTGAAAAATTTCCCACACTGGGAAAGGAAATAGTCTCGCAGTCCACAGAAGCACACAGAACTCCCAACACAAGGGACCCAAGGAAGACAACACCAAGACACATAATAATTAAGATGGCAAAGGTCAAAGATAAAGACAGAGTATTAAAGGCAGCTAGAGAGAGAAAAAAGATCACCCACAAAGGAAAACCCATCAGACTATCATCAGACTTCTCAAGAGAAACCTTACAGGCCAGAAGAGAATGGCATATATTTAACGTAATGAAACAGAAGGACCTCGAACCAAGAATATTGTATCCAGCATGATTATCCTTTAAATATGATGGAGGGATTAAACAATTTCCAGACAAAGGAAAGTTGAAAGAGTTTGCCTCTCATAAACCACCACGACAGTATATCTTAAATGGACTGCTCTAGAGGGAAGCACCCCTAAGGCTAAAAACATGTCACCAGAGAAAATAAAACCATAGCAAAGAAAACAGACCATCCAAATACTAACTAAAGGCAAAGAATAAAACACCCAATATATAAAGAATGGAGGAGGAAGAATAGGAAGGGATAAAGAAACATCAGACAGCATTCACAATAACTTAACAGGAAAGTTAAGTTAGATTTTTAGATAGTAAAGAAGCAACCCTTGAACCTTTGGTAACCACGAATCTAAAGCCAGCAATGGCAATAAGTACATATCTATCGATAATCACCCTAAATGTAAATGGACTGAATGCACCAATCAAAAGACACAGAGTAACAGAGTGGATAAAAAAGCAAGACCCATCTATATGCTGCTTACAAGAGACTCACCTCAAACCCAAAGATATACACAGACTAAAAGTGAAGGGATGGAAAAAGATATTTTATGCAAACAACAAAGAGTAAAAAGCAGGTGTTGCAGTACTTGTATCAGACAAAATAGACTTCAAAACGAAGAAAGTAGCAAGAGATAAAGAAGGACGTTACATAATGATAAAGGAGTCAGTCCAACAAGAAGATATAACCATTATAAACATATATGCACCCAACACAGGAGCGCCAACATATGTGAAACAAATACTAACAGAATTGAAGGAGGAAATAGACAACAATGCATTCATTTTAGGAGACTTCAACACACCACTCACTGCAAAGGACAGATCAACCAGAAAGAAAATAAGTAAAGACACAGAGGCACTGAACAACACACTAGAACAGATGGACCTAACAGATATCTACAGAACTCTGCACCCAAAAGCAACAGGATACACATTCTTCTCAAGTGCACATGGAACATTTTCCAGAATAGACCACATACTAGGCCACAAAAAGAACCTCAGTAAATTCAAAAATATTGAAATCCTACCAACCAACTGCTCAGATCACAAAAGTATAAAACTAGAAATAAATTTTAGAAAGAAATCAAAAAGGCTGACAAGTACATGGAGACTTAACAACATTCTCCTAATTAATCAATGGGTTAACGACCAAATCAAAACAGAAATCAAAGAAAATATGGAGACTAATGACAACAACAACACAAAGCCACAACTTCTGTGGGACGCAGCAAAGGCAGTTCTAAGAGGAAAGTATATTGCAATCCAGGCCTATTTAAAGAAGGAAGAGCATGCCCAAATGAACAACCTAAAGACACAATTATTGAAATTGGAAATAGAAGAACAAAGGAGGCCCAAAGTCACCAGAAGGAGGGACATAATAAAGATCAGAGAAGAAATAAATAAAATTGAGAAGAATAAAACAATAGAAAAAAATCAATGAAACCAAGTGCTGGTTCTTTGAAAAAATAAACAAAATAGATAAACCCCTAGCCAGACTCACTAAGAGAAAAAGAGATTCTACACACATAAACAGAATCAGAAAAGAGAAAGGAAAAATAACGACGGACCCCCCAGAAATACAAAGAATTATAAGAGAATATTATGAGCATCTACATGCTAACAAGCTGGAAAACCTAGAAGAAATGGACAACTGCTTAGAAAAATACAGCCTTCCAAGACTGACCAAGCAAGAAACAGAAAAACTAAACAGACCAATCACCAGCAACGAAATTGAATCAGTAATCAAAAAACTACCCAAGAACAAAACCCCCGGACCAGATGGATTCACCTTTCAATTCTACCAGAAATATAGAGAAGAAATAACACCCATTCTCCTTAAAGTTTTCCAAAAAATAGAAGAGGAGGGACTACCTCCAAACTCTTTATACGAAGCCAGCATCACTCTAATACCAAAACCAGGCAAAGATCTCACCGAAAAAGAAAATTACAAACCTATATCCCTGATGAACGGACATGCAAAAATACTCAATAAAATATTAGCAAACCGAATTCAAAAATACATCAAGAGGATCATACACCATGATCAAATGGGATTAATCCCAGGGATGCAAGGATGGTACAACATTCGAAAACTGTCACCATCATCCACCACATCAAGAAAGAGAAGAACAAAAACCACATGATCATCTCCATTGATTCTGAAAAAGCATTTGACAAAATTCAGCATCCATTCATGATTAAAACTCTCAACAAAATGGATATAGACGGCAAGTACCTCAACATCATAAAGGCTATATACGACAAACCCACTGCTAACATCATACTTAACAGCGAGAAGCTGAAACCTTTTCATCTAAGATCAGGAACAAGACAGGGATGCCCACTTTCTCCACTGTTATTCAACATAGTACTGGATGTCCTAGCCACAGCAATCAGACAAAACAAAGATATACAAGGCATCCAGATTGGTAAAGAAGAAGTCAAATTGTCACTATTTGCAGATGACATGATACTGTACATAAAAAACCCTAAAGACTCCACTCCAAAACTACTAGAACTAATATCTGAATTCAGCAAAGTTGCAGGATACAAAATTAACAGACAGAAATCTGTTGCTTTCCTATACACTAATGATGAACTAACAGAAAGAGAAATCAGAAAAACAATTCCATTCACAACTGCATCTAAATGAATAAAATACCTAGGAATAAACCTAACGAAGGAAGTGAAAGACCTGTACTCTGAAAACTACAAGACACTCCTAAGAGAAATTAAAGAGGACACTAACAAATGGAAATGCATCCCATGCTCTTGGCTAGGAAGAATACATATTGTCAAAATGGCTATACTACCTAAAGCAATCTACAGATTCAACGCAATCCCTATCAAACTACCAACAACTTTCTTCAATGAACTCGAACAAATAACTTTAAAATTCATATGGAACCAGAAAAGACCCCGAATAGCCAAAGCAATTCTGAGAAGGAGGAATCAAACAGGGGAATTATGCTCCCTGACTTCAAACTCTACTACAAAGCCACAGTAATCAAGACAATTTGGTATTGGCACAAAAACAGACCCACAGACCAGTGGAACAGAATAGAAAATCCAAACATTAGCCCAAACATTTACAGCCAATTAATATTTGATAAAGGAGCCTTGGATATACAATGAGGAGATGACAGCCTCTTCAGCAGCTGGTGTTGTAAAAACTGGACAGCTACATGTAAGAGAATGAAACTGGACTACTGTCTAGCCCCATATACAAAGGTAAACTCAAGGTGGATCAAAGACCTGAATGTAAGTCATGAAACCATAAAACTCTTAGAAAAAAACATAGGCAAAAATCTCTTGGACATAAACATGAGCGACTTCTTCATGAACATATCCCCCCCGGGCAAGGGAAACAAAAGCAAAAATGAAAAAGCTGGACTATATCAAGCTGAAAAGCTTCTGTACAGCAAAGGACACCATCAGTAGAACAAAAAGACATCCTACAGTATGGGAGAATATATTCATAAATGATGCATCTGAGAAGGGGTTGACATCCAAAATATATAAAGAACTCACGCACCTTAACAAACAAAAAGCAAATAATCCAATTAAGAAATGGGCAGAGGACATGAACACACACTTCTCTAAAGAAGAAATTCAGATGGCCAACAGGCACATGAAAAGATGCTCCACATCGCTAATCATCAGAGAAATGCAGATTAAAACCACAATGAGATATCACCTCATACCAGTGAGGATGGCCAACATCCAACACACAAACAACAACAAATGTTTGCGAGGATGTGGAGAATAGGGAACCCTCCTACACTGCTGGTAGGAATGCAAATTAGTTCAACCATTGTGGAAAGCAGTATGGAGGCTCCTCAAAAAACTCAAAATAGAAATACCATTTGACCCAGCAATCCCACTCCTAGCAATTTACCCTAAGAATGCAGCAGCCCAGTTTCAAAAAGACAGATGCACCCCTATGTTTATCGCAGCACTATTTACAATAGCCAAGAAATGGAAGCAACCCAAGTGTCCATCAGTAGATGAATGGATAAAGAAGGTGTGGTACAGATACACAATGGAATATTATTCAGCCATAAGAAGAAAACAAATTCTACCATTTGCAACAACATGGATGGAGTTAGAGGGTATTATGTTCAGTGAAATAAGCCAAGTCAAAAAAGACAAGTATCAAATGATTTCACTCATATGTGGAGTATAAGAACAAAGAAAAAAACTGAAAGAACAAAACAGCAGCGGACTCACAGAACCCAAGAACGGACTAATAGTCACCAAAAGGAAAGGGACTGGGGAAGATGGGTGGGAAGGGAGGGATAAGAGGGTAAAAGGGGCTTTACGATTAGCAGACGTAATGTTGGGGGGGCATGGGGAGGGCTGTACAACTCAGAGAAGACAAGTAGTGACTCTATAGCATCTCACTATGCTGATGGACAGTGACTGTAATGGGGTTGGTGGGGGGGACCTGATGAAGGGAGTAGTTTAATCACCATAATATTGCACATGTAATTGTAGGTTAATGATACCAAAATAAATTGTAAATAAAAAAATAAATAAAAAATAAAAAGTCAATCCTATTCCTGAGATTAATATAAAATGTGAACTCTACGTGGTAAATTAATACAAACTGTCTCAAAAATCTTGAAATTTTTATGAAAAAATACTATAAAATAGTGTGACCTCAAATTGTAACCTCCAGTGCTTATTATAGAGGCAAAGTAGGTGACTCAAGGAAGTAAATACCCCAGGTGGGGACAGGAGAACAGAAAAAGGGGTAGCCCTCTGCACAGCACACCTCACAGTAGGCAGGGCTCCACACTGCAGATATGATTCTTTAGGAGAAGCCTGAAGCCCAGATTTCTGCATGAGTCTCACACTATTGACTCAATTTATGGGGGCAAATTAACTGTATTCAGGGGCCAGTTATTCTATAGCCCACTTGCATTTGTTACATTCCCCAGTGGTTGTATATAAAACAAATATGTATATGCAAAAATCTTCCCTTTCTTTAGTAAATGGTTTACCAAAAAATTGGGCCCCAACATGTAATAAAAATTGCTATTAAGATTCAAAGTACCCAGAAATAGGAACTCTCCTACACTGTTGGTGGGACTGCAAATTGGTGCAACCACTGTGGAAAGCAGTATGGAGGTTCCTCAAAAAACTAAAAATAGAAATACCATCTGACCCAGTAATTCCACTCCTAGGAATGTGCCTGAAGAAAACAAAACCCCTGATTCAAAAACATGTATGCACCCCTATGTTTATTGCTACACTGTGGGGAGCAGGATATGCAACAGCCATAGTAACTCCATCTTGGGCTCTCGGACTCCATCTTAGAGACTGAGTTTCGAAAGTGCACAAATGGTTTCAGTTTCACATTCCGAGAAATGTGTTTAGGTTTCGGTTTCGATTGCTTTTGCACAAGAGTGTTCTCACCTAGGTCCGCCGCTTATGTCAGAGACAACTGCGCATGCACACAACTCAGTGTGTAATTGGAATCCGAGGATCGCTTCATTAGCATAAAGGGCAATGAATCAGAAGAAACCTCACCCCATGAATGCTATATATACTCTGCTGTTTCCGCAAATAAACGAGACTTGATCAGGAATCTGTCTTGTCTCCATTCTTCATGTCTCTTGTCTCCTTCCAAATTCCCACTCCCCCTCTCCAGGTCCTTGTTGATGTCCCGCAGGCCGGGACAAGGGGCACCCAATGTGGGGCTCAAGAAAGGGGGAATCCGTGAGGAACACAGATCGAAGGAGGGCCCAAAGAGTAAACTGACATTAGCGACCGCGTCAGGGGAGCCCGCCCAGGCGAAGAGGACGGTAGGTGATCTGTGATTATGGGACAAGAAATAAGTAGTAGAGAAATTTTTGTTGACAGTTTAAAAGATGCTTTAAAGGCGCGAGGAGTAAAGGTTAAAAGAAAACAATTGCTTGAATTTCTTCAGTCTTTACAAAAGCTCTGTCCTTGGTTCTCACAAGAGGGAACAATAGATGAAAGAAAGTGGAAAAGAGTGGGTGATGCCTTAAACGATTATTACACTGCTTTTGGACCTGAAAAGTTCCCGGTAACTGGATTTTCTTACTGGAACTTGATTAATGAAATAATTTTGGTTAGGCATGTTAATCCGGAAATAGCAGCCATAGTGGAAAAGGGAAAAACCGTTTTGCAAGAAATGAAAGAGGCCTCTCATTGTGACATACTTGAATCACTTAAAGATGATCAGAGAGGTTACTATCAAAAAGAGACCACTAATAAAAACGATGGAGAAGATTTGATCTCCCTTGATAGTGATTCCAAGGATCACTTAAAAAAGAGAGCCAAACCTAAAGTCCCTAATACGATTAAGAAAATTTATCCTGATCTAAAAGTGGCTAGGGAAAGTTATCTTGATTTGCAAGCCTGCCCACAAAAGGTTCCAAAAATATTAACTGTAAAGGAGAGACCTGATGAGGGGCTCTCTCCGTCTGAGGATGAAGAGTTAGAGGAGGAGGCCGCCAAATATCATAATCCTTATCGGCCCTCCTTTAAACATCCCCCTCCTTATACACTTCCACCTTTTGTCTCCTCAGCCCCTTCTCCATCGATCCCTCCGCCATCTGCTATGACATTTCCCGTAATTGACCCACATAAAGATTTAGAAGATAAAATTGCTTACTTAAAAGAAGAAATTCGTCTTGAAAAGGAGCATCAGATTTTAATAGCTGAACTCCAGAAATTAAAAATAGGAAAGACAGAAGTCTCAGGTCAACCCCCACAAGCCCCAAAATTGTTAACAAGGGGAGCTATCTGTGCAAAACCTGTGAAGGTCTCTAGCGCCCTACTGGACTTAGAGACACCTGAGGCTTTTCCAGTGACTGAGACCACTGATGCCCAGGGTCAACCATGGAGACATCATAGTGGTTTTGATTTCAAAGTTATAAAAGAAATAAAAACGGCTGCAGCGCAATATGAGGTGATAGCAACCTATACAATGCCAATTGTTGAATCTGTAGCAGACAATTGGCTTATACCTGGCGATTGGCACACAATCGCTCGAGCAACCTTATCTGGGGGAGATTATTTGCTATGGAAATCAGAATATGTTGAGACTTGTAAAGAAACTGCCAGACGTAATGCACAGGCCAATAACGGATGGATTTATGACATGCTTGTTGGGGAGGGCAATTATGTGAGCAGTGATGCACAAATGCAATATCCTCCTGGACTTTTCACACAAATTCAGACTGCCGGTATGAAAGCTTGGCACAGATTACCTATTAAAGGGGATTTGAGCGTTTCTTTAACTAATATAAAACAAGGGCCTGCTGAACCTTTCTCAGAATTTGTCCATCGGTTGATTACAGCCACCGGTAGGATTTTTGGCAATGCTGAAGCCGGTACTGAGTTTGTTAAACAATTGACCTATGAAAATGCTAACTCCGCCTGCCAAGTGGCTCTACGGCCTTATAGAAAGAAAACGGACCTGTCAGGATATATACGTCTCTGTTCAGATATCGGGTCAGCTTACCAACAAGGCTTGGCTATGGCCGCTGCCCTTCAAGGGTTCACTATCAAACAAATGCTGGCTCAGGGTAATAAAGGTAAATGTTTTAAATGTGAATTCAAAGGCCATTTTGCCAAAGATTGCAACATAGAGAAAGGTGGTCATTATAAAATGCCTGGCCTTTGTACTAGATGCTGGAGAGGCAAACACTAGGCCAATGAATGTAAATCAAAGACAGATATTCAAGGACAAGAATTGCCTCCCCTGTCAGGAAACGGGTTCCGGGGCCAGCCCCAGGCCCCCAAACCCAACAAACAAGTTTATGGGGCGATAAAATTTGTTCCTCAAGTGACAAACAATCCATTTCTCAGCTCTACAGAGCAACCCCAGGGAGCGCAGGATTGGACCTCTGTGCCTCCACCTACACAGTATTAACACCAGAAATGGGGGTACAAGCCCTCCCTATGGGGGTGTTTGGTCCTTTACCTAAAGATATGTTTGGCCTTCTCGTAGGACGTAGTAGTTCTACTATGCAAGGGCTTCAAGTCTTTCCAGGAGTTATAGATAATGATTACACTGGAGAATTAAAGATCATGGTTTCTTCTCCTTCCAATATTACTACAGTTACCATAGGCCAGAGGCTTGCTCAATTGTTGCTTCTCCCTCTCATTAAAACCGCTCATCTCTCTAAAGCTAATCATAGAAATGATCAGGGCTTTGTCTCTTCTGATGCCTATTGGGTGCGACAGGTTACAGCTACTAAACCTATCAGGACTTTATGGCTGGATGGCAGAGAATTCCAGGGATTAATTGATACAGGAGCTGATGCGACCATTCTAAAGAAGGAAGGTTGGCCTGCACAATGGCCCCTTGTGCCTACCTTTACCAATCTTAAAGGTATAGGCCAAAGTCAAAATCCCGAAAAGAGCAGTAAAATTTTAACCTGGAAAGATAAAGACGGCAATCAAGGAACTATTCAACCGTTCGTACTTACTGGTTGCCCATCAATTTATGGGGACGTGATATTTTAACACAAATGAAAATTATTATGTGTAGTCCTAATGAGATAGTAACTGCCCAAATGTTGAAACAGGGATATACTCCAGGCTCAGGACTGGGAAAAAAATCAGTCCAGAATTACACACCCAATACTGCCACAAATAAAACATGACAGAGCAGGATTGGGAAATTTATGCTAATGGTCACTGATGATCCTACACCCCATGCTGATCAAATAACTTGGAAAAGTGATGATCCTGTATGGGTTGATCAGTGGCCTCTTTCTGTTGAAAAATTACAAGCAGCGCAACAGTTGGTGCAGGAACAGTTGACTGCGGGACATATTGTTGAAGCAATTCTCCCTGGAATACTCCTATATTTGTCATAAAGAAGAAATCAGGAAAATGGAGGTTACTACAAGACTTGAGGGCTGTAAATAAAACCATGATACTTATGGGAACCCTCCAACCTGGCCTGCCTTCTCCCGTGGCTATACCTTTAGGGTACTATAAAATTATCATTGACCTCAAAGATTGCTTTTTTACCATTCCTTTACATCCCCTAGACCAAAAGCGCTTTGCGTTTAGTGCTCCCTCTATTAATTTTAAAGAGCCTATGAGAAGATATCATTGGAAAGTTTTACCCCAAGGCATGACCAATAGCCCTACTCTCTGCCAGAAATTTGTTTCCTCTGCTATACAGTGTGTACGGAATGGTTGGGCTGACTTATACATTATACATTATATGGATGATATTCTTATTGCTGGAACCAATGGTCAACAAGTGCTATGTTGTTTTGGTGATTTAAAAAGGGCTTGATGCGCTCAGGGGTTGCAAATAGCTCCTGAAAAGGTTCAGTTACAAGACCCTTATACTTATTTAGGATTCCAATTATTAGGGTCTCGTATTTCTACGCAAAAGGTAGAACTTAAAATAAATGCCTTGAAAACCTTAAGTGACTTTCAAAAACTTTTAGGAGACATTAATTGGCTTAGACCCTATCTAAAATTAACCACTGGAGAACTTAAAGCCTTTATTTAATATATTAATAGGAGATACAGATCCCAAGTCTCCAAGAACTTTAACAGATGAGGGGCGCCAGGCCTTAAAAATAGTCGAAAAGGTCATCCAAAATCAGTTCATTACTGCCATTGATTATGAACAACCTTTACATTTTATTGTTTGTAAAACAGCTGTTACACCTACTGCTGTTTTCTGGCAACAGAACCCCATAATGTGGGTACATTTGTCGTCATCCCCCTCAAAAGTAATTTATCCTTATTATCAGGCTATTGCAGATATCATTATGTTAGGACGAGAGCAAGGAAGAAGATATTTTGGAAAAGAACCTGATGTTATAATTCTGCCATATTCTATAGAACAAATAAATTGGCTTTTCCAGACCACAGATTGTTGGCCTATTGCCTGTGCCTCCTTTTCAGGAACTATAGACAATCATTATCCCAACAATAAGCTTCTTCAGTTTTTGAGTACCCATGAGTTTGTTTTTTCTATCAAAACCTCCTCCAAACAAATAGATAAAGCTTTACCTGTATTTACTGATGGATCTTCTTCTGGACGAGCTGCCTATGTTTATGAAAATCAAGTTATATCCTTCTTGACAAAAGCAAAGTCTGCACAGCTAGTAGAATTACAAGCAGTTATTGCTGTTTTTTTCTGCCTTTCCAAATAAAACATTTAATTTGTTTACAGACAGTTCTTATATTGCCCACTCAGTACCACTATTAGAGACAGCTGCTCAAATAAAACACGCCTCTGAAGCGGCTTCCCTTTTCAGACAATTACAAGGCTTAATATGGCAATGTGCCTACTCATTTTTTATTGGCCATCTAAGAGCTCATACTGGCCTGCCAGGGCCATTATCTCAAGGCAATTCACTGGCAGACATGGCCACCCGAACAGTTCTCATTACCCACATTCAAAATAATCTCCAAGCTGCAACTGAAACACATGCCCTCCATCATTTAAATGCACATACCTTAAGATTGATGTTTAAAATCACCAGAGAACAAGCCCGCCAAATAGTAAAACAATGTAAGACTTGTGTTACTTTTCTTCCCGTCCCCCACCTCGGTGTTAACCCTAGAGGGTTGGTACCCAACGCGCTTTGGCAAATGGATGTTACGCATCTTCCTGAGTTTGGAAATCTCCAATATATACATGTTACAATAGATACTTGTAGCGGCTTTATTTTTGCCTCATTACAAGCAGGAAAAGCTTCTAAAAATGTTATTGCCCATATGTTATTAGCCCTGTCTACCTTAGGCAAGCCATCTCAACTGAAAACAGATAACGGGCCTGGATATACAGGTAAAAACTTTCAAGCCTTTTGTAAACAGCTGAACATCAATCATGTCACTGGTATTCCTTATAATCCACAAGGACAAGGTATTGTTGAGAGAGCTCATTTAACCCTTAAAAATACCATAAATAAAATTAAAAAGGGGGAATGGTATCCCGTAAAGGGGTCCCCAAGAAACATCCTTGCTCATGCCCTCTTTATTTTAAATTTTTTAAATCTGGATGATAGTGGGCGGTCTGCCGCTGACCGTTTTTGGCACCCTAATACTAAACAAGACTTTGCAACAGTACTCTGGAAAGATCCACTAGATAATCAATGGCATGGACCCGACCCAGTATTGATCTGGGGACGAGGCTCTGTCTGTGTTTTCTCGCAAAAGCATAATGCCGCTAGATGGCTCCCTGAGAGAATGATTAGGCAATAACAATTCCTCCAGGGAGACACCAATGCCCTGAGAGTCGCCTTCTGTTTGCCTTCCTACAGGACCTCAAAAGAAGCAGTGGGCCGTATCCTCCTCCCCCTCCTCCCGCTGACGAGATGCTGCAGCACACATGGCAAGCCGCTCCCAGAATCAGCAACAACAGATTGGGCTTTTGTACCTGATCCGCCTATTTTACGCCCTGCAAAATGGGAAGGACCTGAAGTCGTTGTGTTTGTAAACGACACCAGGCGACTCGGACATCCCGGAATTGGTACTCCCACTTATGATACCAGAAAACTAAACTTGACAACCAGGTCTCGTGGCACGCCCATCTGTCTTACTGGGAAAGAGCAGTTAAAGCCTTGCGTCAGCAATTTCACCACCATTTGCTGGGGACATGGGCATAATTACCATTCCTCACCCTTCCAATGAAACATGTAACATAACCAACATGATCATACCAGACGGATGGCGATTGTGTGATCGAGCGCCGCTCCCAATGAATGATTCCATACCTTGGGAGCATTGTATTGAAAGGCCACCCTCCGACTGTAGTAATTTCTTAGACTTCAGCAGAGGAAAATAGTGCGGAAATTCAACTTGGAAAATGGGTCATAAGGTTTCTGCAGAGATGTGGACATCAAAAAAGGGACACCCACAAACATATCTGTGGAAGGTCAGTGCAGCCAGCGATGGCGTTACATTTCTTCAAGGCAAAAACTACAACCTAGATACTAACACCTCTCCAGTAGCAACAGGCGTAAACCGTCCCTACACATTCATCAAACGACCGCTGACACTAGAAAAGGACGATGACACTATATGGAATATAACTTGTGAGGATTGTACAGTATCCTCTTGTGTCAGTGGAGCTTGGGGAAACGATACTATCCTAATAGTACAGAGCCCCTCCTATATTTGGTACCCCGTGAATGTTTCATCCCCCTGGTGTCCTGATGCGAGCACATGTGCACTACAAAAGCTGAAACATCAGCTGCAGCACCGAGGGAAACGGGCGCTAGGGCTTGCTCTTGTTGGTATTCTCGCTTTTCTTAGCATATTAACTTCTGCTATATCCACTGCCGTAGTATTAGCTACTGAAGCACAGGAGGCGTCTTTGTAAATTCTTTAGCAGCTAATGTATCTGAAGCTCTAGAGCTACAAGAAACTATTGACACAAAGATAGAGAAAAAATTACAAGCGCTAGAGCAAACTGTGTTGTATATGGGTGACCAAATCCAGACGGTAAAAATGTCTATGAAACTACACTGTCATGGCAGTTATGGAGTATATGTGTGACAAAAGTGCCTTACAATCAGTCTCAATATCCACGGAGAAAGGTGCGTGCTCATTTGTTAGATGTATTCCATAATAACAATGATACTATAGATGTTAGAAAATTACATTCTTTGGTGTTAGCGTTCCAGCAAGCGCATTTTGATCCTGATGCTCAACAAGGAGCGGATGATATTGTGGCTGCCTTAACGTCCTGGCTCCCTTCTCCACGCTCGTTTCTTCAGCTACTTAGTCCAATTATTGTCTATGGTATTTTATTCATTGTAGCTTTGCTGACAGCCCCATGCCTTATCAACAAACTCCTACAGTTCATTAGGCACCAAATAGAATCTATTAAGATTTGTGAAATCCAAGTGCACTACCAACAGTTAGAGAATGATGAAAGAGAGAGAGACCTATATATGGCTATGCATAGACCCCACTAAAGACAATACAGATTGGACAGTCAAAGATGGGTAAGAATAGCAAGAAAGGTACCAACCCAAGACAGGACACAGACCATTGCTGTCTGTGCACCAATGACGGGTAAGATCCTTCCTGTGCTATATCAACCTAAGACAGCCGCACTCTGCACTGCTCCCCTGATCTATAAATAAAATTAAAAAGGGGGATCTGTGGGGAGCAGGATATGCAACAGCCATAGTAACTCCATCTTGGGCTCTCGGACTCCATCCTAGAGACTGAGTTTCGAAAGTGCACAAATGGTTTCGGTTTCACATTCCGAGAAATATGTTTAGGTTTCGGTTTCGATTGCTTTCGCACCAGAGTGTTCTCACCTAGGTCCGCCGCTTACGTCAGAGACAACTGCGCATGCACACAACTCGGTGTGTAATTGGAATCCGAGGATTGCTTCATTAGCATAAAGGGCAACCTATCAGAAGAAACCTCGCCCTGTGAATGCTATATATACTCTGCTGTTTCCGTAAATAAACGAGACTTGATCAGGAATCTGTCTTGTCTCCATTCTTCATGTCTCTTGTCTCCTTCCCAATTCCCACGCCCCCTCTCCAGGTCCTCGTTGATGTCCCGCGGGCCAGGACACTACACCATTTACAATAGCCAAGATGTGGAAGCAACCTAAGCATCCATCAGTAGATGACTGGATAAAGATGTGGTACATATACACAATGGAAAATTATTTTGCTCTAAAAAGAAAATCCTTCCATTTGCAACAACATGGACGCATCTTGAGGGTATTATGCTCAGGGAAATAAGCCAGATGGAGAAAGACAAATACCATATGATTTCACTTATTTGTGGAATATAAAAACAAAGCAAAACAAAAAGAACAAAACAGCATTAGACTCATAGACACTGAGAAGGGACTAGTGGTGACCTAGGGGGAGGGGACAAGGCAGGGGTGGTGGAGGGAGCAGGAGGGGGACTGTTGAACCACTGTGATGTACATTCTATAAAAAACAGAAAAGATTCATAATACCTCCTCAAAGAATTTTTCCAATGCTTATGAAAGCTACAATCCATTTATATTTAATTCTCCCAGATTAACTAGTTCATAGGACTACTGAAACTAAACTATTAAAACAGTTCCCATCTCTATTGTCACTAACTACACGGATTTTGATGTTTAAAATTGCAATTCTAATTGTGCCAGGGCTCTATGAATTGAACAGGCATACTGGGACAGTCTATCACATGGCTTCAGCTAAAAAGAAAGTCCATGATTTACTACTGTTGCAATCAGTATCACAAGTCCTGCTTGTGATAACCAATTTGTTGGCCTAATGACTTGAATCATACCAAAAGATGCAAAAATCCTTCAAGGGTCAGCCTCTACTTATTAAAAGACTATCCAGAAGCAAATTACTAAAGACTCTCTGAGTGCCAGGGAATGACTGATGGCTGGAAGGAAAAACGTGTTTTTCTTTAAGCCAACAGATATCGCCAGTAATACTGTTTTTTTAAGTTCTCAGTCACAGAGGTAGGGCCAGATGGAAGTCAGGCTAACATTGTCGGACAGGAGAGAGCCGAAGGAAGTAGCAACCTGTCGAAATCCAACTCTTCTAGAGATTTCTTAAGTTTGTGAGATCTGCAAATTTATATATTACACTTATCCATTCAGTAGTTCTTAAGCAGGAGTTGTATCAGTACCTCAAGGAAATATTTCCAAATATATATATCCAGGCCTTACTGGACATAGTCAAAATCTTCAGGGGACAGCCTAGGTTTTTAAGGCTTTTTAAAGTTTCCCAGACAATTTGATTCACCAGCACAATCCCAGCTGAGCACTGGTGCACTGGACAATCACCTCAGTCTCATGTCTCACATATGTGATGTGGTCAATTCCTGCTATCACCTGAGGATTTTGTCAAAGAAAAGGAAAGCACAAGAGATGAGTCATTTAGCAAAAGTGCATTTAATTTTCCTGGGTGGGGGCAGAACAAGGACTCGTAAGGAAACCCAAAATGTAACTTGATTTCATTATTCATAAACTCCTCCCTTCCCACCAAGATGTTCTAGATTGCAAGGCAGAGTTTAGACTCTCATCTACGTGGCTGTTTCTGCGAGAACAGGATGTACCAGTTCATTACGTCTTCTTCCCTTGTTTCCCTTCACCACCACCTGTTCCCTGCCAATCTGGTTCCTCAGAATCCTCCTAATGTTGATGCTTAAGCAAGTTTACAACTCATTCATCCTCTCTCCCAAACTAACAGTTATTTTCCCCCAAGGCTGAAGAGGCTGCAGACATCTCACCTAAACAGAGAAAAACAAGGAAGGCAAAAGCAAACACAAAATACCTCTTCTTGTTATTTCCCTTCAGGTGCCAAAATGCCCACGTGGCCTGCGTATTTCTGATTGCTCTCTCCTCTTCCCTTTCCTTTTTCCCTCTGAAGCTTTAGCCAGTGAAAGAGGAATCACTTTTACATAAGTCACTTTTTTTATAAAATACGAACTTGTCAACAGCAGCCACAATTTCATATTATAAAATGCATTTGTTTTGTTTGGGTTTTAGACAAAGCCTGTTTCCAAGGCAAACTTGGCTTCCCTGTGTCGCTTTACACTAATTAGAAAAACACTTCAGTGGGGAAAAAATATTTGAAAGAAAAGCTGTATTTCAACAAATTCAGTGTTTTCACAAACATTTGCCATAAATCCATGCAAGAAAGCTGTACTCTAATGCTTCCTTAGAAGAGCCATTATTTTAAGTGAAACCTTAGAGAGTTATTTCAAAATATTTTCAGTCAGGAAATGCTTGATTTTCTAAATACGTAAAATTGACCCTGACTATATTAACCCGTTGGGGCTGCAGCACTGGAGGCAGTATGTCCAGAAGAAAGAGCAGGCATACCAGCTTCCTCATCACCTGCTCCACACATGCAGCTGCAGGCCGGCGAGGAGCTGCACGAGGCTGAGCAGGAGCTCCTCTCTGATGTGAGACACCGTAAGGTGGTACATGGCTGGCACAGCGGCTGTCAGCACAGGGAATGGCCCTGCTGATGTCAAGACAGGACCCAAACCCCTCACCCGGATCTTCAGAGCCCTGCGGTCCTGGAGTGCCCAGGGCCTGTGGTCTGCCACTTCCGCATCCCACATGCACTCACCCAGCTCCTCTGGCCCGGTACCAGTTCTCCCCTCTCCTCCCACCCATCCCCAGCAGCACCCATTTCCTAAGGCCCTGCAGAGCAGCCAGCCTCCACCATCATTTCACACCCCCTCAGCCTTCAGTCCTTTGTGGGCTCTGAGCCTACCACCCCCTCCCAGGCACTCAAGGGAAGGTCCTCCTCCTGGGGAGACGGGGGCCAGGAGACTGTTCTGCCCTCTGTATGGGCAACCTCTCTCTAGCCCTCCCTGACCTGGCTTTGGAGGTGTTTCCACGGTGACAGGGCCCGAAGTAGAGTAGGCAGTATATGTACGTGTCTACGTATACACACACGTACAGATGTATATGTAAAAGAATTTTATACATTTATGGCTACTAAAGAAATTTAAAACATGTTATTCAAATATTTGTAGATACAGTTGGTGGATGCATACCTTGTTCTTCGCCTCGATGTCTGCGTTGTGTGACAGGAGCTGTGCCGCTGTTATTACACACTCCCCGCAAGCTGCATAGTGTAGAGCAGTGTTGCCATACACGTCACTCACATTGGGATCGGCGCCATGGTCTAAAAGAATACGCGCACAGTCCTCTTGCTGGCATTGGACAGCCTGTAGATATTACACAAAGAAACACACTATAAATTCTAGGATTTCAAAGTAGACACTCTACAGGTTTCAGCAGTGAGTCATATTTAAATGAGATCAACTGATTTCTCTTCTCAGCCATTACATCAAATCCATCTCAGGCTGGCATCGACAGCTCCCACATACCTTCATCAGAGGTGTCCTCCCTAGGTTGTCACAGAGGTCAAGCGCACATTTCCTCTCCACCAGGACAGTGACCACCTCTGCATGGCCGTTGGCGCAGGCCAAATGCAGAGCAGTCCTAGGAGAGTGAGTGGACTTGTTAGGAACAATGCACTCTTCTCAAGACATACAATTATTCATGTCATTGTAAACATTAAAAAGCATGTTATTCATATGTCTTCAACACAAAAATTTACTTTTTCTGGAGAAGGTGTAATATTCCTCAGCCTCATTAGTCACCACATTAATGAAAGTGCCATCTATTTGATAGAAAGAGCACGGGATTCAGCTCACCTTAGGTTTTAATCTTACACTTTAGTGATCACTTGGCCTTTTGGTGCCTCAATTTCCTCATCAGTGTAATGGGGATAAAAATAAGTTATCTCATGGGATACTACTGTTATGTTTAAATAAGGATCTATGCTAAATGCTTTAGAACAGTTCCTAGCACAAACAGCAAGTCAGCACTTGTTACACTATTGTTATAATTATTACTATTACTACTCCTTTACAAAGAGAATCCAATTTAGTAAAATGATATAATTATGCCTACTTTGCAAAAATGTTTTAAGGATTAGAGAGAACACTGTATTTTAAGATTCTCATTTTCTCACATTTTAACATCTCACATTGGAATGCAACTATAATTCATAATGTCTGATAACTGGTAGCATTTTTAAAATTTTCTTATTGGTGCATAAAACAGCAGAGCATCAGACAATCCATTGTGAATTATGTTAAATGAAATAATGGTATACACAACAGATCTACTGCAGTTCACATGCTTGGATTTAAATAAATTTTAGTTCTTAAAAGCATTATGGGATAATGTTTCTTCTGAAATATCAAAACAAAGGCAGAAATTTTCAAAAAATAATTTTGATTTTCATGAAAGTTTAAGCCAAAAAAAAACTCAGGATACAAGTGCTAAGGATAGCTGGTTTTATTCAATGTTTAGATTTACAGGTTGTATGGAAATTAGATATTTGCAATGATCAATTTAGGACTGGATACTATTATAAACATTCAAGAAGGCAGGTAAACGTTATCTTTTACAATTTTGTATGATCAGAAGTGCTTCTGTTTGAAAGGGAGGCGGAAAAGCTTCAACTGAGATTAGATCCTAACACTTCAATTTAAAATTTTCATCTTGCTCATACTGGGCAACATGAAGTTTTTAAGAATCAAAGAATCCTGAGTAGAATTTGTCTGCTGTTGGAGAGGTCAGTATTTTTAAAGAAAACTTTTATAAAGGCAATACTTTTGCAATGGTAATATTTGCTTTTTTTGATTTTTGTTTTCATAAGGACACTAGTAAAATTTTCTAAACTTTTCCAATAGTAAGAGTCATCCTTTGTATTTACCATTTTTTATTTTCACAAGGATGCAACTACAATAACTGGTGTATAATTGTTTATATAAATGTAATAAAGCTACATCTAATAAAAACATGTATATAATTAAACATATACATAATAAAATCTACAGGCACAGGTAAAAGGAATCTTTATTTCTGAACAGGCTAAAAGTTGTCAGAAGATACCAAACCTCAAAAACATTTTTTAAAAGTAGTTATTTTTATCTGTGTGAGATTCATACTTCTGCACTCCCCCAGAATTACTTCATTAATAATAAACTTCCACTATAATTTTTATGTATGTTCATTGTACAGCTCATATTTTTTTAAAAAGAAAAAGAAAAATACACTGGTACTACTAATTCTATCTGGAACAACTTTTTGCAGGAGAAATATCTGGATAGTTTTCTCCACATAATTAGCAGGGTATTTCTCCACCATTTATAAATGATTCATCTCTTCCTACTGATATGAAATGTTATCAGAATCAAGTTCTGACTCATTTATATGTGGAGATTTGGTCACTTTCCATTCTGTTCCATTCATTTATCTGTCTTTTCAGCTGTTAGTAACTCAACACAATGATCATTTATAGCACATTTTTATATCTAGAAGGGCAAATCTTTGTTTAATATACAACACTTTCCTAAATTTCACCACAGCAATAAAAGAGGGATGGCATATGGAACCCCCAAATTTTATAACCATGATTATTTTTTATTTGGTTTATGTGAAATTAATAAATACAAGAAGAGCACACATTTTGAGAAAATGAATCTTCCTATTTAATAGAAAGATTTTTCCCACTTCAAATTCCTTTCCCAGGTCCATCAGTAAATAACAGATCTATACATAGGTGTGCACCCATATAAAATGGATATTGGATTTTATCCAAATTTTTATAAGTTGACAAAGTACAAAATTTTTCATTTTTCTCATTATGTATTATGCACTTTTATGCAGTATTTTTGTTAGGCACTTTTATTCCACTATGCACTTTTCTGTAATATCTAATATTATGGTACTTAAATGCATTACATTAAAAATAAAATGCTGTGTATACTCCGTTTTTCTAGTAGTGATGTTTAGTTGAATCACTGCGAAACTGTCAGTCGAGTGCTTTATAAGAATTATGAGTGGGTCTGAAACCGCTACAATTTTTGGCTCTGCTGCTCCTAACGTGGGCACCGGCGCCGGGCCCCTTGGCAGGCTTCCGGACCCAGGTCCTGCGGGGGCCTTGGCATTAGGAGGCTCGGCTCCCCAGGGGAGCCAGGAAGGTGAGCGCTTTCCCGGGTCCGCCCACCTCCTCCCAGGCCGCCCCTGGCCTCCCGGCCCCTCTTACCTGTTCTTCTTGTCCCTGTCATTCAAGCCATTTTCCCCCATAAACAGAATCCGCTGCACTCTGGCTACTTTGCCCTTACTGGCAGCCAGGTGGATCTTTCCGACATCTTTGCTTCGGATACGGTACTGGGCCTGGAAGTTGACACTCCAGCAGTCGTCCTCCACATCGGTGCGATGGACCCAACACGGGTTTCTGAAGGGGCTCAAAGGTGACCAACCCCTCAGACCCCAGGATCCAAAACTCCTCCTCATCATAACAAAGCCTCGGGCTTCAGGAAACCTCAGCTCCCCTTCGGCCGTCCGCTCCCAGCGCAGTACTAGCGCTGAATGAGCCTCCCGGGGGGCCCCAACCGCCTAGAACCCTGTTGGCAGTGAGCTCATAGTAACTGCCTGCCGGCAACACACGCCCCGCCCCCGTGACGTCACAACGCAGGGCGCGCAGAGGCCAAGGGTGTGGAGAGCGCATGCGCAGGGCCCGGCCAAGGCAAATTTCGGCGGGGGCTTGACAGCAGCGCTGGGTTCCCTTCAACTTCAGTTGGGGGTGGTGAGTTGGGAAATTGGCAGGTAGACTAGTCCATATGGAAAAGCTGTGTACAGGGGCATGGGTGGCGTGAAACTTGAGGATGCTGAAGGCCTCCTCCCCACAAAACTCCCCTAAAAACTCTAAATCTCCTTATCGGTCACTTTATTCCTTTTCTACATCCTGCTGGGCCTCAGGTGGTCTCCAAGGATGCAGTAAGAGAAGGCAGTTTTCTTGGTCTCAGAGACTGGGGCAGTGTGTGTCATCAAGTGCAGACTGATGAGAAAAGGATGGACATTCTCTAGTAAAATCTCCAATACGCCCTCCCCTTTGGGCCAGCCTTAGATTTACATTTTCTTTGCTTTTATTTTCCCCCAATTAAATCTTTATTCAACCCAAGATTTATTACTTAAGAACTTAAAAAAAATCGTTATTCACTTGTCCTAAATTATGTTTTCTCACCTAGTTTAAATCACTTTATCGTGCATTAAATTCCCTCGCATGATTTCCAACAACACAGATGGTGCCAGAGGGTATTATGCTCTGTGAAATAAGCCAGGCAGAGAAAGACAAGTACAAAATGATTTCACTCATCTGTGGAGTATAACAACAAAGTGAAACTGAGGGAACAAAACAGCGGCAGACTCACATACTACAAGAAGGGAGTACCCATTACCAAAGGGGAGGGGGTGGGAGAGGATGGATAAGGAGGGAGGGAGAAGAGGATTGAGGGGTATTATGATTGGTACACATGGTTTTGGCGGGGGGGGGGTCACGGGTAAGGCAGTGCAGCACAGAGAAGACAAGTAGTGACTCTATAGCATCCAACTATATTGATGGACAGTGACTGCAACGGGGTGTGTGTAGGGGACTAGATAATACGGGTGAATGTAGTAACCACAATGTTGCTCATGTGAAAACTTCACCAAATTGTGTATCAGTGATACCTTAATTAAAAAAAAAAGGACATCCAAAAAAAAAGTTCCTGGTATGTTTTTTGTTTCTGGGTATTCTATGGGGTTTGCTTCTTGCAACAGTACTCAAACTTCTTTATAAAATATATTCCAATAATTATTACAGCTCCAAAGTTCCCCTCCTTATTCTTCCTTTGCAGTATTCTCTTGGCAATGTTTACCTCTAAATTATTTACGTTTTATTTGTAATCACTATGCCAAGTTAAAAAGAATTCTTGCCTCCCACGTTCAAGGGTGGTAGACTGGAAATCAAGTTGTCAAATGGCCCATGATTTCATCCATCATGCTTATGTAATGAAACCCCATTAACAAACAAAAACTCTGAAATGAGGCTCAGAGAGCTTCTGGCTTGGTGAACACATCTTTGAACTGAGAGGTGACAAGCTTGGGGAAAGCATATAGACCTTTGCCCAGACCTTGCTGCCTAGGTATATCTTCATCTGGTTGTCCCTTTACATCCTGTAGAAGTACATCAGCAATCCTAAATACAGCATTTCCCTAAGTCATTCTAGTGAACTATCATACTGAAGGATAGTTATGGGAATCCCCAGCTTGTACCCAAACTGAGAGACTTCCTAGCAGCAAGAGGGCTGCTGAAGGGGCGGGGTTTGCAAGGAGCTTGCTGTGAGGGAGAAGGGAGAGCTGGACAAAGTTGTCTGGGCACGCTACACACAGCAGGTTGGAAACTTTAAGGAGCTTCAGGTGCTCCTTCCCCTGGGCTAGCTACTGAGCTCCGATGTGACACACAGCAGGCTGCACCTTCCTCCTGTCCTGCTGGCACTGAGTCATAAACCAGCAGTCACTGCACTGGCATCAGGCTAGCCAGAGGGAGGCCCCGCCTATAACAGCTAGAGACGCCAAGCACAGAGCCTTACACCTGTGTGCTTGGCCCACTGGCTCTGATACTGGAGACAGGCACTGCAGCCAGGAATCAGGAAAGACCTATTTCCTCCCCCAAGGCACCAGCACTGCTCTACTACGATCCCCAACCTTACTCTAGGGGCTGAGCAGCTCCAGAGACCAGAGCTTCTGGGCACTAAAGGGCACCACACAGAAATATGAAACGTCAAAGGAACCTGGTTCAGACCAAAATCTCACAAACCTCAGAAAAAGGGCCAAATGACACAACTCACCAATCTCCCTGAAACAGACCTCAAAACAAAAATTATAAACATGCTCATGGAGGTACAGAAAAATATTCAAGAACTCAGGGACAAATTTAAGACAGAGATTCAATCATTACGAAATTCCATATCTGAAATGAAACTTACAATGGAGGGATTTAAAACCAGATTAGATATAGTAGAAGAGATGGTAAATTGAATAGAAATTAGAGAACAGGAATACAAAGAAGGTGAGGCACAGAGAGAAAAAAGGATCTCTAAGAATGAAAGAATATTGAGAGAATTGTGTGACCAATCCAAATGTAATAATATTCGCATTAGAGGGTACCAAAAGATGAAGAGAGAGAAAAAGGGATAGAAAGTGTCTTTGAGGAGGTAATTGCCGAAAACTTCCCCAATCTGGGGAAGGAGATAGTATCTCAGGCCATGGAGGTGCACATATCTCCCAACACAAGGGACCCAAGGAAGACAACACCAAGACATATAGTAATTAAAATGGCAAAGATCAAGGATAACGACAAACTATTAAAAGCACCCAGAGAGAGAAATAAAATCAAATCAAGGGCAAGCCCATCAGGCTATCATCAGACTTCTCAGCAGAAACCTTACAGGCCAGAAGGGAGTGGCATGATGTATTTAATGCAATGAAACAGAAGGGCCTCGGACCAAGAACACTTTATCCAGCAAGATTATCATTTAAATTTGAAGGGGGGATTAAACAATTTCCAGATAAGCAAAAGCTGAGGGAATTTAGCTCCCACAAACCATCTCTACAGTGTATTTTGGAGGGACTGCTATAGATGGAAGTGTTCCTAAGGTTTATAGCTGTCACCAGAGGTAATAAAATCGCAGTAAAGAAAGTAGAACAGCTAAGTACAAAGCAAATGCAAAACTAAATCAACTACCCCCAAAGTCAATCAAAGGATAGACAGAGTACAGAATATGATACCTAACACTCCACTCACTCTGAAGGACAGATCAACCAGACAGAAAATAAGTAAGGAGACAGAAGCACTGAACAACACATTAGAATAGACTGACCTAACACACATCTACAAAACTCTACACCCAAAAACAGCAGAATAAACATTCTTTTCAAGTGCAAATGAAACATTTTCTTTTTTTTTAAATAATTTATTTTGGTATCATTAATCTACAATTACATGTGCAATATCATGGTTATTAAACTACCCCCTTCCTCAGGTTCCCCCCACCAACCCCATTACAATCACTGTCCATCAGCGTAGTGAGATATTATAGAATCACTACTTGTCTTCTCTGAGTTGCACAGCTCTCCCCATACACCCCCAACATTACATCTGCTTATCGTAATACCCCTTTTTGCCCCTTATCCCTCCCTTCCCACCCATCTTCCCCAGTCCCTTTCCCTTTGGTAACTATTAGTCCGTTCTTGGGTTCTGTGAGTCTACTGCTGTTTTGTTCCTTCAGTTTTTTTCTTTGTTCTTATACTCCACATATGAGTGAAATCATTTGATACTTGTCTTTTTCGGCTTGGCTTATTTCACTGAGCATAATATCCTCTAGCTCCATCCATATTGTTGCAAATGGTAGGATTTGTTTTCTTCTTATGGCTGAATTACATTCCATTGTGTATATGTACCACATCTTCTTAATCCATTCATCTACTGATGGACACTTAGGTTGCTTCCATTTCTTGGCTATTGTAAATAATGCTGCAATAAACATAGGGGTGCATATGTCTTTTTCAAACTGGGCTGCTGCATTCTTAGGGTAAATTCCTAGGAGTTGGATTCCTGGGTCAAATGGTATTTCTATTTTGAGTTTTTTGAGGAACCTCCATACTGCTTTCCAAAATGGTTGAACAAGTTTGCATTCCCACCAGCAGTGTACGAGGGTTCCCTTTTCTCCACATCCTCACCAACATTTGTTGTTGTGTTTTGGATGTTGGCCATCCTCACTGGTATGAGGTGATATCTCATTGTGGTTTTAATCTGCATTTCTCTGATGTTTAGCGATGGGGAGCATCTTTTCATGTGCCTGTTGGCCATCTGAATTTCTTCTTTAGAGAAGTGTCTATTCATGATCTCTGCGCATTTCTTAATTGGATTATTTGCTTTTTGTTTGTTAAGGTGTGTGAGTTCTTTATATATTTTGGATGTCAACGCCTTATCGGATATGTCACTTATGAATATATTCTCCCATAATGTAGGATGTCTTTTTGTTCTACTAATGGTGTCCTTTGCTGTACAGAAGCTTTTCAGCTTGATATAGTCCCACTTGTTTATTTTTGCTTTTGTTTCCCTTGCCCAGGGAGATATGTTCATGAAGAAGTCGCTCATATTTATGTCCAAGAGATTTTTGCCTATGTTTTTTTCTAAGAGTTTTATGGTTTCATGACTTACATTCAGGTCTTTGATCCACCTTGAGTTTACCTTTGTGTATGGGGCTAGACAGTAGTCCAGTTTCATTTTCTTACATGTAGCTGTCCAGTTTTTCCAACACCAGCTGCTGAAGAGGCTGTCATCTCCCCATTGTACATCTAAGTCTCCTTTATCAAATACTAATTGACTATATGTTTGGGTTAATGTTTGGATTTTCTATTCTGTTCCACTGGTCTGTGGGTCTGTTGTTGCGCCAGTACCAAATTGTCTTGATTACTGTGGCTTTGTAGGAGAGCTTGAAGTCAGGGAGCATAATTCCTCATTTTATTCCTCCTTCTCAGGATTGCTTTGGCTATTCGGGGTCTTTTGTGGTTCCATATGAATTTTAGAATTATTTGTTCCAGTTCATTGAAGAAAGTTGTTGGTAGTTTGTTAGGGATTGCGTTGAATCTGTAGATTGCTTTAGGTAGTATAGCCATTTTGACAATATTTATTCTTCCTAGCCAAGAGCATGGGATGCATTTCCATTTGTTATTGTCCTCTTTAATTTCTCTTAGGAGTGTCTTGTAGTTTTCAGAGTACAGGTCTTTCACTTCCTTGGTTAGGTTTATTCCTAGGTATTTTATTCGTTTAGATGCAATTGTGAATGGAATTGTTTTTCTGATTTCTTAGTTCATCATTAGTGTATAGGAAAGCAACAGATTTCTGTGTGTTAATTTTGTATCCTACAACTTTGCTGAATTCAGATATTAGTTCTAGTAGTTTTGGAGTGGAGTCTTTAGGGTTTTTTATGTACAGTATCATGTCATCTGCAAATAGTGACAATTTGACTTCTTCTTTACCAATCTGGATGCCTTGTATTTCTTTGTTTTGTCTGATTGCCGTGGCTAGGACCTCCAGTATTATGTTGAATAACAGTGGAGAGAGTGGGCATCCCTGTCTTGTTCCCGAACTTAGATGAAAAGCTTTCAGCTTCTCGCTGTTAAGTATGATGTTAGCTGTGGGTTTGTCATATATGGCCTTTATGATGTTGAGGTACTTGCCGTCTATACCCATTTTGTTGAGAGTTTTAATCATTAATGGATGCTGAATTTTGTGAAATGCTTTTTCAGCATCTTTGGAGGTGATCATGTGGTTTTTGTTCTTCTTTTTGTTGATGTGGTGGATGATGTTGGTGGATTTTCGAATGTTGTACCATCCTTGCATCCCTGGGATGAATCCCACTTGATCATTGGAAGTATTCCCTCCTCTTCTATTTTTTGAAAAACTTTAAGGAGAATGGGTGTTATTTCTTCTCTATATGTCTGGTAGAATTCAGAGATGAATCCATCTGGTCCGGGGGTTTTGTTCTTGGGTAGCTTTTTGATTACTGATTCAATTTCGTTGTTGGTGATTGGTCTGTTTAGTTTTTCTGTTTCTTGCTTGGTCAGTCTTGGAAGATTGTATTTTTCTAAGAAGTTGTCCATTTCTTCTAGGTTTTCCAGCTTGTTAGCATATAGATTCTTATAATATTCTCTTATAATTCTTTGTATGTCTGTGGGGTCCATCATTATTTTTCCTTTCTCATTTCTGATTCTGTTTATGTGCATAGATTCTCTTTTTCTCTTAAGGAGTCTGGCTAGGAGTTTATCTATTTTGTTAATTTTTTCAAAGAACCAGCTCTTGGTTTTATTGATTTTTCCTATTGTTTTATTCTTCTCAATTTACATGGAACATTTTCAAGAATAGATCATATACTAGGCCACAAAAAGAGCCTCGGTAAAGTCAAAAAGACTGACATTGTACCAACTAGTTTCTCAGACCACAAAGGCATGAAACTAGAAATAAACTATGCAAAGAAAATGAAATATCCCACAAACGCACGGAGGCTTCACAACATACTCCTAAAAGACAAAAGGATTAACAACCATATAAAAACAGAGATCAAGCAATATATGGAGACAAATGACAGCAGTAATTCAACACCGCAACATCTGTGGGACGCAGCGAAAGCTGTGTTAAGAGGAAAGTATATTGCAATGCAGGCCTTCCTCAGGAAAGAGGAGCAATCCCTTAAGAACAGTCTAAACTCACAATTAATACAGCTAGAAAATGAAGAATAAATGAGGCCCAAAGTCAGTAGAAGGAGGGACATAGTAAAGATTAGGGCAGAAATAAATAAAATCGAGAAGAATAAAACAACAGAAAATGAAAGCACGAGCTGGAGGTCAGTGACTGCAATGAGGTGTGTGGAGGAGACGTCACCGTATGGGTGGATGTAGCAACTACAATGTTGCTCATGTGAAACTGTCATAAGATTGTATATCAATTATTAATGAAAAAATAAATCAGGACATCAAAAAAAATGGTCTCTGGTATGTTTTCTGTTTCTGGGTTTTCTATGGGGTTTGCTTCTGGCAGCAGTACTCTACTTTTTTTATAAAATATATTCCAATAATCATTCCAGCTCCAAAGTTCCCCTCCTTATTCTTCCTTTGCAGTATTCTCTTGGCAGCATTTACCTCTGCGTTATTTGAGGTTTATTTGTAATCACTATGCCAGGGAGTACAGAGAAGTCATGACAGGGCAGCTGCAACCAGGGGGGTGCATATTAGGCCACAAGGACTGTAGAAGAAAATAACTTTAAGGGCGGTAAGATACCTGCTTTAATGACAGCAGCATGGGCAATACTTGTCTGTCAGGTAGAATGCATGCAAGAGAGTGGTCCTGTGACAGGACAGTGGCAGGAATGGGATCTTGTTCTGCTCTAGTATACCAGACTTTCACCCCCCTTCCTGTGGGAGTTACAGATGGGTCAGTAGATAGGGCTACGGAAGGTACATGCACTGGCCATAAAGATAAAACTAAACTTCCCCGTAAGATGCTCTTACCTGCCGGACGTTTCGGGTACACTACCGTGATCTTTGGAGGCCAACTCTATTACTCCAGGAACACACAGGAGGCCAGCTTACAAGCCTTTTCCCCAAGGTGCCAGACGGGCCAGTCATAGCTGGTCCACGTGTTGAAATGTTCAGGACCACGTCCACTCAACAGTGTCTCAGGGTATAACACAGTTGGGGCTGGCAGCAGGAGGCTGGTCCGCTGGCCATATCTTGGCTTCAGTAACTCCTCTTTGGCTTGCACACACAGTTTAATATGAGAGGCAGCAATATGTGTGTTAGCCTGTCGACAGGGCTCAAGGCTCCTTTTCGGGGCTTCTCATTCAAACGCCATAGCACTGTCCATAAGTGAACTGACCAGCCCGGTAGACTATTGGTGTCTGACTTCAGGCCAGCTTTCAACAAACCATTGTACATCTCTGTCATGCCTGCCTTGGTAAGTTATATGGTACATGAAATTTCCACTCTATTCCTACTTGCTGCACCCTTCCTTGTAATGACTGTCCACCAAGTGGGTGCCTTGATCGCTCTCAATCACCTGCGGCCAGCCATAGGTTGCAAAGAGATGCTCTAGGCCCCTCTTGGTGGTTTGCTGATCTGCATGACGTGCAGGAAAAGCAACCAGTGGGCCAGTAGCTGTGTCCACACACGTCATGGCATACCGATATCCTTCTGATATCGGCAGAGGCCCAATATAGTCTTCTGCCACCTGAGACAAGGGATATCAGCCACTTTAGTATTTCCCATGTTGCTGCGGGACTCAATATAAGTCGCCTTTTTAGAGTACACAAGGCACGCCTTCCAGGCTCTACTGACTTCTTCAAAGGTCAATGGCAAGCCCCACCAACGGGCTACAGCCCACATTGTCTTTTGCAATGTGTGCAACAAATGCTGCCATAACCATTGGGCTTGAGCAGAGGCAAGCTTTCCTTCCAGCCAACACATGTGGGCCAATAATGTGTCTGCTTCATCATTCCCTGGGGATGCCGAAGGCAAATGGCCAGACACATGATATACAGTAACTGTCTTAGTCTGATTAAAGGCCCATAGGTCTTGCCACAGCTCTTGCCCCCAAAGGTGCCAGTGACCAACCATCCAGTTGGCATGGCACCATGTCGGCAGCCACAGGGTGAAGCCCGGTAGAGCCCAGCTGTCAGTGCACACAGCTACAGGGGAGGGCGTGATCATCCTGGGTGATCGTGAGCTATACTGCCCATGACTTGATCCATTGACTGCTCTTCCCCTCTCCGTCCTCTAACATCTATATTGTCTTAGTCTTAGGATGGAAAGTCATAGCCCCCCACTTCGGGGGCTGCCCATGACTGGAGCTGTCCGTATACCAAGCATCTTCAGGTATAGGGGCTTTTCCCTGCTCATAAGGACTCTCGGCTACCAGTGGCTCAAGTGCAAGGTTTTCTTGCTTTCCACTCGTATACGTCACTTGCCCAAATAAGCATCGGAGATCTCGACTCAAGGGGCTATCGGAGAGGGTGCTATCCTGCTGCAAGTATGCGCCCACGTTTGGCCAGTGTAGGCATCTGTGCCATGCCACTCCCCGGCCTTTGGGTCCAGTCTCGCACCCACCCCACGATGGGATAGGTGGTTATTACCTTGGCCGGAGCTGTCCCGGAGATGGGCTCCATAGCCAGCAAGACGTGATACACAGAAGGCAGTTGCTCCTCTATTAAGGGCTACCAGACCTCTGCTCCTTTCCATAATTGTGACCAGAATCCAATAGGTTGAGATATGCATTCAAGTCACTGCCAAAGGCCCCATCCATAACCATCTCCGTTTACATGAACATCTAGCTCCCAGGGCCTTGATGAATCCATTACACTGACGGACTATAGCAGCCTTGACTGCTTGCTTAGTAGCAGTAAACACAGCTGCACAAGTCTCATCACGGTTCCACCTGATGCCCTTTTGTGTCAATAGGTATAAGTGCTTCAGAATTTGTGCCAAATGCGGGGTAAACACCCTCAAGTAGCCCAAAACACCCAAATACTCTTGTATGAATGACTGCCACAGTGGTAGGGGTAGGGAAAGCCTGGACCTTGTCTATGACTACGTCTGGGAAAACTTTAGTTTTACCCGACAGACAACCCCCAAGAACTTGACAGACAAGACAGGTCCCTGAACCATCCCTATCAAAATACCGACAGCATTCTTCAGTGAACTGGAACAAATAGTTCTAAAATTCATATGGAACCACAAAAGACCCCGAATAGCCAAAGCAATCCTGAGAAGGAAGAATAAAGCAGGGGGGGATTACACTCTCCAATGTCAGACTCTACTACAAAGCCACACTAATCAAGACAATTTGGTACTGGCACAAGAACAGACCCGTAGATCAATGGAACAGAATAGAGGGCACAGATATAATCCACACACACATGGCCAATTAATATATGATAAAGGAGCCATGGACATACAATGGGGAAATGACAGCCTCTTCAACAGCTCGTGTTGGCAAAACTGGACAGCTACATGTGAGAGAGAGAATGAAATGGGATTACTGTCCAACTCCATACACAAAAGTAAACTTGAAATGGATCAAAGACCTGAATGTAAGTCATGAAACCATAAAACTCTTAGAAGTAAATCATAGGCAAATCTCTCTTGAATATAAACATGAGCAGCTTTTTCATGAACATATCTCCTCGGGCAAGGGAAACAAAAGCAAAGATAAACAAGTGGGACTCTATCAAACTAAAAAGCTTCTGTACAGCAAAGGACACCATCAGTAGAAGAAAAAGGCATCTCTACAGTATAGGAGAATATATTCATAAATGACATATCCCGTAAGGGGTTGACATCCAAAATATAAAGAGCTCATGCACCTCAACAACCCAAAACCAAATAACCTGATTAAAAAATGGGCAGAGGATCTGAACAGACACTTCTCCAAAGAAGAAATTCAGATGGCCAACAGGCACATGAAAAGATGCTCCACATCGCTAATCGTCAGAAAAATGCAAATTAAAACCACGATGAGATATCACCTCACACCAGTTAGGATGGCCACCATCCAAAAGACAAACAACAGCACATGCTGGTGAGGATGTGGAGAAAGGGGAACCCTCCTACATTGCTGGTGGGAATGTAAATTAGTTCAACCATTGTGGAAAGCAGTATGGAGGTTCCTCAAAAATCTAAAAGTAGAAATACCATTTGACCCAGGAATTCCACTCTTAGGAACTTATTCTAAGAAAACAGAATCACAGATTCATAAAGACATATGCACCCCTATGTTTATCACAGCACTATTTACAATAGCCAAGATATGGAAGCAACCTAAGTGTCCATCAGTAGATGAATGGATAAAGAAGATGTGGTACATGAACACAATGGAATATTATTCAGCCATAAGGAGAAAACAAATCCTACCATTTGCAACAACATGGATGGAGCTAGAGGGTATTATGCTCAGTGAAATAAGCCAGGCGGGGAAAGACAAGTACCAAATGATTTTACTCATCTGTGGAGTATAAGAACAAAGCAAAAACTGAAGGGACAAAACAGCAGCAGACTCACAGAACCCAAGAATAGACTAACAGTTACCAAAGGGAAAGGGACTGGGGAGGATGGGTGGGAAGGGAGGGATATGGGAAAAAGGGGCATTAGGATTAGCACACGTAATGTAGGGGGTCGGGAGGGGGGCAGGAGGTAGGCAGTACAGCACAGAGAAGACAAGTAGTGACTCTAAAGCATCTTACTACACTGATGGACAGTGACTGGAATGGGATATGTGGTGGGGACTTGATAATAGGGGGAATCTCATAACCACAATGTTGCTCATATAAGTGTGCACTAACGGTACCAAAATAAATAAATTAAAATTTAAAAAGCCAACGTTTACTCGACTAACTAAAAATCATTCATGATAGCAGTGATTTCAGTGTCAGCCTAATATATTGTAAATGTTTACAATTGGAAGGAAACATCATGAACCAGTTAAAATCTTGGTATCTGCTTCTAGAGTGGAAATCCCCCACAAAATCTAAAACGCCAGGAAAGGTTACAGAACCTCGTGTTTCGCATCCAGGAGGGGAGGGAGAAAGGGAGCCGGGAGCCTGGGTAGCGGCAGAGAGTTTGCACTCACACATTTCCTCATTTTACTTGAAGGTACAGCGAGCCCACCATAGGCACCTTTATTGCCCTAGTCCTAAAAACTCGTTTTAAAAATAACGCAGGACAGTGACTGTAATGGGGTATGTGGTGGGTACGTGATAATGGGGACAATCTAGTAACCACAATGCCGCTCATGTGAGTGTATATTAATGATACCAAAATAAAAAATATATAAATAAAAATAACGCAGGAGCCAAAAGGAGCCGCTTGGTCCGAAACCTACGCGAAATTCCTTCCACAGCCTGGGCTGCAGCCGGAGGCAGGGTCATTGCCGCCCCGCCCATTACCATACAAACAGGTAGCCGGTCTCCGGGTGGGGGACCTCGCCAGTGCCCGCCGCCCCCGGGCGGACAGCTCTCCCTCCTCTCGCCACAGGATCTGTCCAGACAACAGCAATCAGCAGACATCCCACTGCTGAACAAGAGGTAGAGAACAGCACAGAATCGCCCCCGAGGTAAGCAGACATGCAAGCAACTCACACAAATCAATAAACACTTGTTGCACCTGCAACTGCAACGCGGACAGCGGACCCGAGCGACCCTCGGTCCGCCTGCCCCCCCAGACCCAGCGCGCCATCCAAGCTCCATTACCTGGGTGCATCCCGGCACGGCAAAGCAGCTCTCCCGGGCGAGGGGATCTGTCTGTGGTGCGTCCCCGTCCCTGAGACCAGGTAGCAACAACACAAAGGCACCTGCCGCCCAGCTCGCCGCCAGCTCCAGGTCTCCCACGCGGCAGGCAGGTGCCCGCTCGTGCCCGGACTCCCCGGCCGCCCCGCCAGCTCCCCACGGAACGTGGACCGCACTCCCGGCGCTCGCCTCGCCGTGGCCAGCCGGGACCCGAGTTGCCTCCGACCCGCCGCCCCCATTCCGCTGGCGGGCGCGCCTCGCCGGCCGATCCCAACTTCATGGCCGCCGGCCCAGCCCGGTTCGGCCGCGCCGCGCTCCGCGGGGCCCCGCGCGTGACGACATGCAGCCCGCAGCCCGGCCGAGCCCGGCGAGGGGCTAAAGAGTGGGGAAAACCCGCTCCACGTAGACCAGAGAACTGGCCGGCCGCGTCCCGGCCGCCCGCCCAGCGCCGGGGATGCGGCGGCGGCGCACCGTCCCGGGGGGCGGCAGCGGCGGCAGGAGCGGCCAGCCGGAGAGAGACCGCGTAAGGGACTCAGCGGGTCAGGGAGAGCGGAGCGGCCGCGGCGCGGGGCCGGCAGCTGCGGCCGCGGAGGGGGGCAGCGAGCGCTCCGCCCCACTTGGCCGTCGCTGCTCCGGCCGCCCCGGCTGCCCGGCTCCCCCGGACTCCGCCGCTCCCCGGTCCCCTCCGCTACTCACAGTTGCTGCACCGCCGGCTCGTCGGCTTTCCGCGCTGACACCTGGAATCTTCCGTCTGCTCCTCCTGCGGCCGCAGGAATGTTGGAGCCACGTCCTGCGCTCCTCCGCACCGCACGTGGTTTACGACACTCGCGGCTTTACGACATCACGTTCCTCAGACCAGGAGCCTCTCGCTCTACGGCGGGAACCTTGTTGCTAGGGAGACGACGCTGCATCAGGCGGCGAGGGAAACGTTCCATCAGGTGTAGTGGGGTGGCGGAGGGGACCGCTGGGAGACTTCAGTGAAAACAATAAAATGTTACGGAGAAAGGGTGGGTGGGGAGTGAGGGGGAAGGGGATTAAACGGCATTATGATTAGCACACATAATGTAGGGGCGTCACGGGAGGGCAGTACAGCACAGAACCCAAGAATGGGTTAACGGTTTCCAAAGGGAAAGGAACTGGGGAGGTTGGGGGGGGGGGGTTGGTAAGTGAGGGATAAAGGGATTAAGGGGCATTACGATTAACACACATAATGTAGGGGGGCGCGCGGGGACGGCAGTTTAGCACAGAGAAGACCAGTAGTGACTCTATAGCATCTTAGTATGCTGATGGACAGTGACTGCAAGGGGGTGTGTTATGGGGGACTTGGTAATATGGGTGAATGTAAAATCTTCAGTGTTGTTCATGTGAAACTTCTATAACATTGTATATCACTGATACTTTAATAAAAAATGGTTGTGGCGGAAAAAAAGCTCTCCTCTTTTTTTGACTTCTGTATTCACGATTCCCTTTCGCCACCTGATGAAAGGCAGATTGACTTGACTTAAGAGGGATTTATTTACTTATCAATAGCATAGATACATTTTCTCAAGGTAGTTAAATGAGAAAGAGAAAACTTTAAAGAGAAGGCAGTGGCTATGACCAGTATGGTGTTGTGTGACAGTCCTCTCATAAACGTTCATCAATGGTAGAGTAGCAGTATTCGTCTGACATTCTCTTCCATTACCCTTTAAATGATTGGGCTATTGATATGTTTTTTAAAAAATTTAATACAGGAAGCATCAACAGTCCGTTTGGGAGGGCAATTTTTGATGTAAGAGTAAATGCGAAGCAAACGGTAAACAAAGGCATTTAGGCAAAAGTTTACCCAAGTGAACCTAGACCTGCCTCAAATATTTGAGGTGGGTTAACTACTCATTTTGTGGGCTTGGACATGGGGTGGAGCGCCGCACGCCAAGCAAGAATTGCGACCGGTTTTGCACCTTCCTCTCTCTCGCCTCTGATCAGCGAAAACCAACCTGAACCAACAACATGAACCACATCATGTTAGCTGACCCTAATACTGTTTCGATTAAACTCGGAGGCTTGATGCAAAAATTCAGCAATTTAAGAGGAAATAAGTCTCGTGAATAAGCTGATACCCGTTTTAAAAAGTTGACTTGGTTTTTCGTATTTGGAAGAAATGACAAGACTACCTGGTTTTTTTGAACAGGTGATTTTATCCAATAACTCCGGGAGATCATTCCACTGTAAACTTAAACACGTGCTTGCTCGAAAAGGATACATTCTAAGATCGGTATGGGAAAAGTCTTGATTCGTTTTCACTCTGGGGTGTTTTTATTTTGAACACATATATCCGCTTCTGGAAATTCCCCCACAGGACTCCTGTAGTCTTTCTAGGGTACTCTTACATCTAGACCCGTTCCTAACCAACTTCTACCAGCCATATTCTTTATTTCTCCAGTTCCCAATTTCCTAAATCATCAACCGCGCCCCTCGAACTAGTCCAAACTTTCCCTTCTTAGACCTCTTCCTATGTTAGTTACAGGAAACTCCAAGGAGAATCAGGGGCCAAACTTGTCCTTAATGGCGCTCCGTAATTCTCTTACTGTTCCGCTGCTCTTCCGTATCTCCTGTTAGGTCCGCTCCGCCCCATTCTCGTTTCCCTCCCCTCCCCCTTCGAAGGACTTGCGCTTGCGCATCTCCAATTCAGGTGCTTTCCCTTTCGTGGCGACCAATACACTTCCTGCCTCTGGTCCTCCGAACATTCCGCCCCTCCTCTGGGCCCTGGCTTCAGACGCTGGTTGTGGCTGTCCTATTGATTGCCCGTTTGAAAAATTCGCTCCTCTCATCAAGGGGGCCATTTGAACCCGCCGCCATGTGTGTGGCACCTTCCTGAGCCTTCTCTCGCGATCCGTTACCCCAGAGCTAAGCTAAGGGCATCAGTATGCCGGGAGAAGGGAGACCCGGATTGTTTTCGATCCGGCAATCTGGCGGACAGTGCTTCCTTTACACCGCCCCCCGCCCCGCCCCCACCCGCAGCCCGGCCGCGCTTGTGAGTGGTGGGCGGGAGGGCCGGCGGGCGGAGGGAGGAGGGGTTGCTGAGGAAGGCGGGTCCTCGGCTGCGAGATAGGTGGGGGGAGGGGAGGGGAGCGCCCGAGTGCTGGAGTTGTTGCTGGGAATCCCGGGGCTAATGTTGACAACAGGCTCGAGGTGAGTCCCGGGAAACCTTCTTCCCCGCCGCTCCAACGATCGGAGGAAGAGGGGTCGGGTGTTACCGGCCTGGACTTCTTCTCCCTGGGGGACTCAAGAGGCAACTCCGCACCCCAGCGCTCCGGGGGCGGCGAGCTGTGGACGGACGCGGGTCCGGCAGCGTCGTCCTCAGACTCCTCTACCGGAGGCTCCCATCAACGCGGGAGCCTCCGGCCCGGGCAGGCTTGAGGGGCGTGTGTGGGGGGGTGCCTGTCCCCACATGCCCGGGCTGGGCCTCGGGGCTGGAGGCGGGGGGCCTGCTGTGGCGGGGTGAAGGTGTTTGGGATTGTAGAGTAGAGCGAGGGGAGGTTGGGGAAATCTCTTCGGGAGCCGGGAGGGAAGCGAGGGCGGGGAAGTGGGGAGGGGGAGGGTGTGGGAGGATGTGGAGTAGGGAGACCAGCCAGACGGAGAGTCCTTCGGTCTCCGGTGGTGAGGGAGTGTGGCGTGAAAGTTCGGGTTGGGGGCGCGAATGGTCCGCGAAGGTGACCGTGGATACCCGTTGGAAGGGGCTACTGTGGCGAGGAAGCGTATTAGGTGTAGAAATGTGGAGCAAGAGCAGGGGTTTGTGGGAGATGTGTGTGTGTGTGTGTAGGGGCAGGGGTTTTGGGGAATTGGTGGCATGGATGGTTTGGTTTACTTCTTAGTCACAAAGGCTGATCATTCTTCGCTTTACCTTCATCCCAAGGCTCTTAGTACTCTCTTGTTAGTATTGTTGAACTAAGGAGATAATCACAGGAGGTTTTGATATCCAGGTTGGCCAGGCAGAGCCAGTTCACAGTTTGGGGGTACACCTTGTACTGGACCATCAGCTCTTTTGCTGTCTTAGGACTTGTACGATAGTGATGCATCAGACCAAAGTAGAACTATCACTCATCCTTCTCATTTATCATAGTTTTTAGGTGTTAATAAAAATTCAACAACTCATCAAGAAAAATTTTTTTAACTCTGGTGAAATGAGTCTTTATACTAAACGACGTTCTTTTAAAGTCAAAAGACTGGGAAGTAATGTGCCTGTGTGGTTCCTTAGAACATTTTGAATAACAATTAAAAGGTAAAACAGCATTCTCTGGAGTGTTTTCAGACAATCTGTGATTTTATACACAATCCATATGGTACTTTGCAAAGGAATACCTTTAAAAGGGAAGTAAATACCCCTTTCTCTCTGCACTCTGTCCCCCAGTACACTCGATTGGTACCTGTTTTGTTAGTAGTTTTACTTTCTTTTGAAAGTTCAGAGGATATTTAGAAACAAAATAAAATACAGAGCCCTAGGGCCAGGACACTATTTTGGGAGTTAGGTCGGTGGTTTTAAAGCATGACTTCTGTTTAAGGCTTGTCAGTGTAATTGTGCTCAGTAAAATAGTTTGTAAGAGCTAATCGTATTCCAATTAAAAGCCGACTAATTTTTATTTTGGTTATATTGAGAGAGATCTACTTAAAGATCTAGTTTTTACTTTAAAAGCTTTTTGAAACACTTGAGATAAAAGATTTGGCTGTTTATTAAACCATGAATTTATTCAGTAATTTAAAGAATTTTAGCATTTCTTTAAATATAATTTAATGCCTAGTTTAACTTTTTAAAAATTCTCTAAATACAAATGCATGCTGATCTGAATCATGTCGTGTATATTTTATTTGGCTTTTTAAATCTTAGAGTTAGGTTATATATGCAAGAGTTCTGGACAGTGAGTCTTGACCCAGCCACTAAACTAGTAATCTTGCGCAAGTGACTGCTGCCGCCTCAATGTACAGACATTGAGAATTGGAGTAGTTAAAATCTAGTAGTCCTAACTCTGAAAATCTCCCATTTTATGAACTTTTCTGTGTGAATGAGAATAAACATCTAGTGAATGCCTTCTCCCCATGCTGGAGGTCAAGAACTATAGGAGAGGTAGCAGTATCTCCAAATATATTATCAATGAATAGACTCAGGAAGTTAAATTGCCCAATTTCCATAGCTAGCAGGTTGCAGAATTGGGGTGCAAACTTAAAGTCTGTCTTTGCTTCAAGGCCTCTATTATTTTCACATGTTGTTTTGCTGACTTTACGTGAACCTTTAGATTTTCATGATAGTTTTTGTTCACTGAAATTTTGCTCCGAGTATACTTTGGGTGTATGTTTGTACTATAAGGATAAAATGATTCACAGAAGATACCAGTACCAGGACATAAGGGTTTTATTAAGAATCTGTTTTATCATGCTGTAAAGTAGTATCTAATTCGTGAGTGCCTACTAACAGTTTGAAATCGCAGGCACTTAAAAATTTATTGAATAAATGAAATCAGTAGAGAGTCACAAAAGTTTGGGAGGCTGTTGAGCTAATCAGTGATGATCTTTATGAATTTGAAGATTCCAAGTGAATTTCTTAATATTTTAACAGAACTTACTGTTTATTTTTATCTGCCGAAACGAGACATTAGTTGTACATTTTGATACCATTCTTTTTATTGTTTCAGAAATGTAGTTCTTTGTGTTGCTGAAATGTTGCTTGTTGATGCTTCATATCAGAAAATACAAATTCTATATAAACATTATTTTTTGCACATAACAACAAATATCCCTAAGTAAGATTGTTTTTATTACCTTAGGAATTATGTTTGAATCTGCCAAAAGTTAAAAACAAAATGTAAAAACTACTCAACTCTTATCTTTCTACTCTGAAATATATTAATTCTGTGATTTGTCATAGTATCTGTGATCAAGCCTTCCAACTCAGAGTTTTGTACTCTCAGGGTTCTTAATAACTTTGGTTAAGAATACAGGTTCAAATTCCAGCTCTATGGAGGCCTTGGTCAAGTTACTTGGTGAAGTCTCAACTTACTCATTTATAAAATAGGGAAAATAATACCCATCCTCATAAAGATGTTAGTATTAAGTGAGATAATGTATGTAAGATGTTTACATGATACCACTGAGTGGTAGCTGGTATTACTGTCTTTTGAGAGTTTGCTTGCTTTATGGTGTGGCATTTTCACATTAAAGGTGGTTATGTAGTCAAAACTATGTAAGAATTGATAACTACACTTCCCAGTAATACAAAATGTTTAACACTGTTTTGCTACATTAATAAGTACCTATGCTCTTTCATATTTTAATGATTGCTTCAACACTTCCAATGGGGTTAACTAAAGCCTTTGGATGTCTTATCAAAATAAACTCAGAATATGGAAGTGGAGGGAATAAGAGTAAAAGAGAAAACAGGAAGGAAGAGGTGGCTGAGAGAAGATGCAGACTGGCATGTGTCTCCAAAATTACTTAAAGTGCTTCTACTGGCCTAGGTTGTCTTGTGATAATATTTTATTAGAGTGCTGCAATAAATTCTCTGCATGTTTATAAACTGTTTATTATTGTAAATGTCTTGTTGCTAATCTAGTTTCTCTTGCTGTAATTTAAAACCTGTATTTGAAAATATTTAGGAACACTGTATATTTTTGGCTTTTAATAAAAAACAAGGAAGTTTTAGTAATCCAATATTAAAAAAGAAAGTATTTGATTTTCTTAATACAACTTTAAGATGATTTAGGAGTTAAACATGAAGCATTGTCCATAAAAGAAATTATACTAGAACACTAGTTTTAAGTAGACAGATTTATTTTTAGAAAAGAAAAATCCTGAATTTTTCTGGGAACTAATACTTTTTTTGTTTAAGAATTTATTTCCAGTTGACTGTATAGAGCCTATTCAACAGACCAGTGCTTTCCAATAGAGGTTTGTGTGATGATGAAAATGCTCTGTATCTGTACCATCTGGTGTGATAGCCACTAGTCTCATGTGGAATTGAGCACCTGAAACAGTAATAGTAACTGAAGAACTTAATTTCATATTTATTTAATTTAAGTAATTTACATGTAAGTAGTGACATATGACTAGTGCCTTGTTTCCAACAAGTGGTGATATTTGGCAATGTCTGGAGTAATTTTTGGTTGTCAAAACTGGAGAGAGATTACTGGCATTTATTGGATAGAAGACAGGGATGTTGCTAAGTTTCATACAGTACACAGGATAGCGTATTGTCCTTGTTCCCCCACCAACCCCCTGCCAAAAACACCAAGAAATTATCTTGCCAAAAATGTCAAGCTGGTTGCTACTGTACTGGCAAGTACAGAACAGAATATACAGATTTGTGATCATGTTTGTTTATATTTTAGTTTTGGCTAAATCTAGTGAATAAATTAAAGGTCTAGTCTAATTTTGACAGAGATGGCTGACAGTTTTTGTACTTAAAACATTGGTAAGATTAGAACAGTGAGGTTGACATTTGTGAATCTTCTACTGTCTGTTTCATCAGTTGATTTATAAGAGGCAAGGGCTTGTTTATGGTCCAACATAAATATCTCCATTGAATATTGTATGAAATAATGTCACCAGCACCTCTTACCAGATGTGAAATGTGGTAAAAACTGAATCAAAATGTTTTCAGCTACATACTGAAGTATTTATGATTAAGTGATATGTTTTGGAGTTGATAATGGGGTGAATTTAGGTCATGAGTATATGGGGTTCCTTGTATGCTTTACTTTTTTTTGTGTTTGAGTTTTTCCTTAATAAAAAGTAAAAAGAAGAAAAGTTCTTAGACATAGGCATAAGTAGTAATGCTAGAATGTGGAATGTGACTAATAGATTATATCATCACAGAGATAGTATTCATTTTACATGCATTTAATTTCTCACAGTTGCCAAGTTGGGTTACTATGTCTTGTTTAAAAAAAAAAATAGTGTCACTTCACTAAAAAAAAGTCACTGCATCTACAGTACTGACATTCGTTTACTCTTACAGATTGTCCTGGGTAACATAATGCCAGCTGAGCGTAAAAAGCCAGCAAATATGGAAGAAAAAGAATCTTTACTAAACAACAAGGAGAAAGACTGCAGTGAAAGGCGGCCAGTGAGCAGGGAGAAACCAAAAGACGAGGTCAAACTTACTGCCAAGAAGGAGGTTATTAAGGTCCCTGAAGATAAAAAGAAGAAACTGGAAGAAGACAAAAGAAAAAGAGAAGACAAGGAACGCAAGAAAAAAGAAGAAGAAAAGGTGAAGGCAGACGAAGAATTAAAGAAAAAAGAGGAAGAAGAAGAAAAGAAACATCAGGAGGAAGAAAGAAAGAAACAAGAAGAGCAGGCAAAACGTCAGCAGGAAGAAGAAGCTGCCCAATTGAAGTAAGACCATTTATTTTTATTATTGACATGAAGAAACTGGAAGGTTGAAATATTTTGGAAAAACAGGGATTATTTGAAATGAAACTCCCAAAGGGCAGTTCCTTGAGAGTTGAGAGTATCTTAACCTGTTTGGATAGTTTCACTGACTAGAAGCATGCTTTGAATTAAGTAATAGTAATAATAAGAATTTTTCATAAATATTTTTGAGATGTAGGGTAATCTGAGTTGTTTTTTTGTTTGTTTGTTTAAGAAACGCTTTTTTCAAGGTCTCATACTCCATCATTTTAAGTTCCTAATGAAGTAAATTTTATGATCCTCAATTTACAGATTAATAAGAGGAAACTTAAGAGGGTAAGTAACTTGCCTAAGATCACAGTAACCAGTGGAGCTGCTGCTCTTTACCTTGGTTGGGTTGACTTCAAAACAATTGTCTTTAAGCACAATTCCATAATGCCTCCCATTCTTATCTTTATCTAAATCTATTTTTAACCTTGTAAATCTGTGCAAGTAATATAATAAAGTGGTGAAAACCAAGGTAGTTCTTACAGGAAAATTACCAGGATGTAAAAAAAAATGACAACTGTTGAATGACATGAGCTTTTCTCTTTATATATATAATTTAAAAAGCTGCTTGCAAAAATGCTTTCTTAGCAGAGTTCTGTGGTATCTCGGTTTTTAAAGAGGAACTGGAGCCATAGGTGTAGAAAGCAATAGTGGTGACTGGCTTTGAATATTCAGAAACATGCTTCTTGAGAGCTTCTTGCATATTTTATATTTCACTTCTTAAAAAATTTTCACAAAGATACTCATTTTCACTGTAACTTTTCCTCCGTCTCCCCTCCCATACAAAGCACTTTAGAAAAACAAAAACAACCAAAACCCCAACTTTTATTGGGAAAAATTCAAACATGATAAAAGGACAAAAAAAAAATGATCCTCACTCTTCCTCCGCTATCTACCCAGCATCAGCATTTATTCATTTCCCCCACCAGAGTATTTCAGAGCATCACATTATTTCACTTGTAGTGTCTCATTATATATCTTAAAGTATTTTTTAATAGATTAAAATTGAATTGCTTAGTCTATTTATCTAATGAATTACACATTTTTTTTTGCTATCATTAATGTACAATTACATGAACAACATTATGGTTACTAGACTCCCCCAATTATCAAGTCCCCATCACATACCCCATTCCAGTCACCGTCCATCAGCATAGTAAGATGCTGTAGAGTCACTACTTGTCTTCTCTGTGTTGTGCTGCCTTCCCTGTGCCGGCTCCATTCTTGGTTCTGTGAGTCTGCTGCTGTTTTGTTCCTTCAGTTTTTGCTTTGTTCTTATACTCCACAGATGAGTAAAATCATTTGTATTTGTCTCTCTCCGCCTGGCTTATTTCACTGAGCATAATACCCTCTAGCTCCATCCATGTTGTTGCAAATGGTAGGATTTGTTTTCTTCTTATGGCTGAATAATATTCCATTGGGTATATGTACCACATCTTCTTTATCCATTCATCTACTGATGGACACTTACCTTAGGTTGCTTCCATTTCTTGGCTATTGTAAATAGTGCTGCGATAAACATAGGGGTGCATATGTCTTTTTCAAACTGGACTGCTGCATTCTTAGGGTAAATTCCTAGGAGTGGAATTCCTGGGTCAAATGGTATTTCTGTTTTGAGTTTTTTGAGGAACCTCCATACTGCTTTCCACAATGGTTGAACTAATTTACATTCCCACCAGCAATGTAGGAGGGTTCCCCTTTCTCCACATCCTCACCAGCATGTGCTGTTGTTTGTCTTTTGGATGTTGGCCATCCTCACTGGTGTGAGGTGATATCTCATTGTGGTTTTAATTTGCATTTCTCTGGCGATGAGCGATGTGGAACATCTTTTCATGTGCCTGTTGACCATCTGAATTTCTTCTTTGGAGAAGCGTGTTTAGATCCTCTGCCTATTTTTTAATAGGCTAATTTGCTTTTTGTTTTTTGAGGTGCATGAGCCCTTTATATAATTTGGATGTCAACCCTTTATCAGATATGTCATTTATGAATATATTCTCCCATACTATAGGATGTCTTTTTGTTCTACTGATGGTGTCCTTTGCTGTACAGAAGCTTATTCGTTTGATATAGTCCCATTGTTCATTTTTGCTTTTGTTTCCCTTGCCTGGGGAGACATGTTCATGAAGAAGTTGCTCATGTTTATGTCTATGAGATTTTTGCCTATGTTTTTTAAGAGTTTTATGGTTTCATGACTTACATTCAGATCTTTGACCATTTTGAGTTTACTTTTGTGTATGGAGTTAGACAGTAATCCAGTTTCTTCTCTTACATGTAGCTGTCCAGTTTTGCCAACACCGGCTGTTGAAGAGGCTGTCATTTCCCCATTGTATATCCATGGCTCCTTTACCGTATATTAATTGACCATATATGTTTGGGTTATTGTCTGGACTCTCTATTCTGTTCCACTGGTCTGTGGGTCTGTTCTTGTGCCAGTACCAAATTGTCTTGATTACTGTGGCTTTGTAGTAGAGCTTAAAGTCAGGGAGCATAATTCCCCCTGTTTTATTCTTCCTTCTCAGGATTGCTTTGGCTATTTGGGGTCTTTTGTGGTTCCATATGGATTTTAGAACTATTTGCTCTAGTTCATTGAAAAATGCTGTTGGTATTTTGATAGGGATTGCATTGAATCCTTTGATTACTTTAGGCAGGATGGCCATTTTGACTATATTAATTCTTCCTATCTATGAGTATGGGATGTGTTTCCATTTATTGGTATCTTCTTTAATTTCTCTCATGAGTATCTTGTAGTTTTCAGAGTATAGGTCTTTCACTTCCTTGGTTAGGTTTATTCCTGGGTATTTTTTTCTTTTTGATGCAATTGTGAATGGAATTGTTTTCCTGATATCTCTTTCTGCTAGTTCATAGTTAGTGTATAGGATGCAACAGATTTCTGTGCATTAATTTTGTATCCAGCAACTGTGCTGAATTCAGATATTAGATCTAGTAGTTTTGGAGTAGATTCTTTACGGTTTTTTATGTACAGTATCATGTCATCTGCAAACAGGGACAGTTTGAATTCTTCCTTTCCAATGGATGCTTTTTATTTTTTTCTGTTCTCTGATTGCCGTGTCTAGGACCTCCAGAACTATGTAGATGAAGTTCGGGAGAGTGGGCATCCTTCTCTTGTTCCCCATCTTATAGGAAAAGCTTTGAGCTTCTCGCTGTTAAGTATAAGTTGGCTGTGGGTTTGTCATATATGGCCTTTATTATGTTGAACTACCTGCCCTCTATACCCATTTTGTTGAGAGTTTTTATCATGAATGGATGTTGAATTTTGTTGAATGCTTTTTCATCATCTGTGGAGATGATCGTGTGGGTTTTTTCCTTTTTGTTGATGTGGTGGATGATGTTGATAGATTTTCGAATGTTTTACTCCCCTTGCATCCATGGGATGAATCCCACTTGATCATAATGGATGATCTTTTTGATACATTTTTGAATTAGTTTTGCTAATATTTTGTTGAGTATTTCTGCATCTGTGTTCATCAGGGATATTGGTCTGTAATTTTCTCTTTTTGTGGTGTCTTTGCCTGGTTTTGGTATTAGAGTGATATTGGCCTCCTAGAATGAGTTTGGGAGTATCCCTCCTCTTCTGCTTTTTGGAAGACTTTAAGGTCGATGGGTATTAGGTCTTCACTAAATGTTTGATAAAATTCAGCAGTGAAACCATCTGGTTCAGGCATTTTCTTCTTAGGTAGTTCTTTGATTACTAATTCAAGTACCTTGCTGGTAGTTTGTCTATTCAAATTTTCTCTTTATTCCTGGGTCAGCCTTGGAAGGTTGTATTTTTCTAGAAAGTTCTCCATTTCTTCTAGGTTATCCAGTTTGTTACCATATAATTTCTCATAGTATTCTCTAATAATTCTTTGTATTTCTGTAGTGTCTGTAGTGATTTTTCCTTTCTCATTTCTGATTCTGTTTATGTGAGTAGACTCTCTTTTTTTCTTGATAAGTCTAGCTAGAGATTCATCTATTTTGTTTATTTTCTCAAAGAACCAGCTCTGGCTTTCATTGATCCGTTGTATTGTATTCTTCTCAATTTTATTTATTTATGCTCTAATCTTTATTATGTCCCTCCTTCTACTGACTTTGGGTCTCATTTGTTCTTCCTTTTCTAGTTTCATTAATTGTGAGTTTAGACTGTTCATTTGGGATTATTCGTCTCTCCTGAGATGGGCTTGTATTGCAATATACTTCCATCTTAGCACGGCCTTCGCTGTGTCCCACAGATTTTGTGGTGTTGAATTTTTGTTGTCATCTGTCTCCATATATTGCTTGATCTCTGTTTTTATTTGGTCATTGATCCATTGATTATTTAAGAGCATGATACTAAGCCTACATGTGTTTGTGGGCTTTTTCATTTTCTTTGAGTAATTTATTTCTAGTTTCATACCTTTGTGATCTGAGAAGCTGGTTGGTAAAATTTCAATTTTTTTGAATTTATTGAGGCTATTTTTGTGGCCTAGTATGTGATCTATTCTTGATAATGCTCTGTGTGTACTTGAGAAGAACGTGTGTCCTGTTGCTTTTGGATGAAGTGTTCTGTAGATGTCCTTTAGGTCCATCTGTTCTAATATGTTGTTCAGTGTCTCTGTCTCTTTACCTATTTTCTGTCTGGTTGATCAGTCCTTTGGAGTAAGTGGTGTGTTGAAGTCTCCTAAAATGAATGCATTGCATTCTGTTTCCCCCTTTAATTCTGTTAGTATTGTTTCACATATGTAGGTGATCCTGTGTAGGGTGCATAGATATTTACAATAGTTATATCCTCTTGTTCGACTGACCCCTTTATCATTATGTAATGTCCTTCTTTGTCTCTTGTGACTTTCTTTGTTTTAAAGTCTATTTTGTCTGATAAAATACTGTAACTCCTGCTTTTTCTCCCAATTAGTTGCATGAAATACCTTTTTCCATCCCTTCACTTTCAGTCTGTGTATGTCTTTGGGTTTCAAGTGAGTCCACTGTAGGCAGCATATATATGGGCTTATTTTTTTATCCATTCAGTGACTCTGCATCTTCTGATTGGTGCATTCAGACTGTTTACATTTAGGGTGATTAGGGATAGGTATGTACTTACTGCCATTGCAGGCTTTATATTCGCGGTTACCAAGGGTTCAAGGGTAATCCCCTTACTATCTAACTGTCTAATCTAACTCACTTCCTATGTTATTACAAACAGAACCTAAAGGTTTTTTTTCTTCTCCTTTTTCTTCCTCCTCCATTCTTTATATGTTAGGTATCATATTCTGTACTCTTTGTCTAACTCTTTATTGACTTTGGTGGTAGGTGATTTGATTTTGCATCTGCTTAGTATTTAATTGTTCTACTTTACTGTGGTTTTATTTCCCCTGGTGTCATCTATTTAGCCTTAAGAATACTTCCATCTATAGCAGTCCCTCCAAAATACACAGTAGAGGTGGTTTATGGAAATTAAATTTTCTCAGCTTTTTCTTATCTGAAAATTGTTTAATCCCTCCTTCAAATTTAAATGATAACCTTGCTGGGTAGAGTATTCTTGGTTCAAGGCCCTTCTGCTTCATTTCATTAAATATATCATTCCACTCTCTTCTGACCTGTAAGGTTTCTGTTGAGAAATCTAATGAAACCCTGATGGGTTTTCCTTTGTATGTGATCTTATTTCTCTCTCTAGCTGCTTTTAAAATCTGTTCTTACCCTTAGTCTTTGCCATTTTAATTATTATATGTCTTGATGTTGTCTTCTTTGAGTCCCTTGTGTTGGGAGATCTGTGCACCTCCATGGCTTGAGAGACTATCTCCTTCTCCAGATTGGGGAAATTTTCAGCAGTTACCCCCTCAACAATACTTTCTATTCCTTTTTCTCTCTCTTCGTCTTCTGGTACCCCTATAATGTGAATATTGTTCCGTTTGGATTGATCACACAGTTCTCTCAATATTCTTTCATTCTTAGAGATCCTTTTTTCTCTCTGCTTCACATTCTTTGTATTCATCTTCTCTAATTTCTATTCCATTTACCATCTCTTCTACTAAATCTAATCTGCTTTTAAGTCCCTCCATTGTATGTTTCATTTCAGATTCAGAATTTTTTAATGATTGAATCTCTGTCTTAAATTCGTCCCTGAGTTCTTGAATATTTTTTTGTACCTCCTTGAGCATGCTTATGATTTTTATTTTAAACTGTCTTTCAGGAAGACTGGTTAGTTCAATTTCATTTGGTCTTTTTTCTGGGGTTTGTGAGATTTTGGTCTGAACCATGTTCTTTTGACGTTTCATATTTCTGTGTGGTCACTCTTGTGCCCAGAACCTCCAGTCTCTGGAGCTGCTCAGCTCCTAGAGTGAGGTTGGGGGTAGTAGGGGAATGGCACTGCTGCTTTGGGGCAGGAAAGAGCTGTTTCCTGATTCCCGTCTGCTGCACGTGTCTCCAGTATCAGAGCCAGTGGGCTGAGCACCCAGGTGTAAGCCTCTGTGCTTGGCATCTCTAGCTGTTGTAGGCGGGGCTTTCAGCTGGCCTGATGCCAGCAGTGACTGCCGGTTTGCGAGCAGGTGCAGACAGGTCAGGAGGAAGGCTCAACAGGCTGCTGTGTCAAAGTGGGGAGCCTTGGAGCTGAGTGGGTAGCCACAGGGATTGGCCGCCTGAAGCTCCTCAAAGTTCCCAACCCGCTGGGCAGAGTGCCCCCAGACAACCTTGTCCACCTATCCCTTCTCCTCCGTAGCAAGCTCCATGGAAACCCCGCCCCTTCAGCAGCCGTCTCGCTGCTAGGAAGCCTCAGATAGCCTGCCTTTCCTTTATTCCAGGGGGGCCCAATGTGGATTCCCATCCTCCACAAATGGCCAGAATCTCAGTCTTTCAAGCTCTCCGCTCCCCAACCCTTGCAACCTCCAGAGCACCATACAATGTAGGTCTGTGGTCCAAAGCAGACCTCCAGGGCTGGGTGTTCAGCAGTTCTAGACTTCCACCCCTTCCCCGCTCCGTTTCTCTTTCTCCTGCCAGTGAACTGGGGTGGGGGACGGGCTTGGGTCCTGCCAGATCAAGGCTTTCATAAGTTACCCTGTTTCATGAGGTCTGCTCTGTTCATGAGGTCTGTATGCAGTCGGTGCAGCCTTCTTTCCTGTTGCTATTTTAGGGCTAGTTGTATTAACTATACTTTCACACTATATGTGGTTTTAGGAGAAATTCTCTGTCTCACCTCTCACGCTGCCATCTTGAATCCTCTCTGAGTTACATTTTCTTAAGTGTACACTCCCAGCTGATTGTGTGTGTGGTTGATTCCAAGAGGTATCATGTGGTTGATTCCAAGAGGTACCATGTTCCCAGTGATGGATGCCACTCCCCATTAATGTATTGTGTCTTTTAGTGGAAAATTTGTAGACTTATAAGGTAGCTCAGGGATGGTTATCTAAGAAAGATAAAAATCTGCCTTTTTAGTAATTCATATTTTAAAGTTACGTATTTTGGTATCTCAGAAGCTTCAAAGTTAAGATTCTCCCCACCCTGCCCCTCCTGCCAAAGTTATTTTTCTAACTTGAGCAATTTAAACATATTCCATCTTTTTAGAAGAAACATAGATTTGTTGTTAACTATTCTTTTCAGGATAAACTGAGTTTATCAACCTTTTATTTAAAGGCCTTTTACCTTATTGTTTCTTCTGGTTCTTTTCCAGAGTTTCTTAATTACACTTGAATTTTAAGACCCAAACCTAGCAAGGTACTTTATGAAAAGTTTGCTTAATACTGAAGTATGGAAAAATGGTCTTTAGCATCTCAGAAATATGTTAATCCATTCCTTTATAATGTCATTCTTTGATAAAAGTACTCTTTAGAGCAGTTTCTTTTTTGTTTTCCCAATACTTTAACCTGTTTTAGGATTTATATTCTTCTCAACTGTACTATTTTTCATATTAAGCATCATGTGCTTTATCCATTTATTTTTTAACTTTATTGAGGTAAAATTGACAAATGTGTTTTATACATTTAGCTTGTCAGTTGGCAAATGATTTTTTAATCTAGTTATCAAAACTCTTGCATTCTACCGTGTTTGTATTAGTGTTTTGGATTCTCATTAAGTAATTAATAAAATGTCTTTAAAATTTGTGAAAGGGCCTTTTGCATGGATTCTGTATGATTACTTTTTCATTGACCTTCACTCTTATGGGATTTGTCAATGATGTTTCAAAACATACAGGATATTTTATTTATTTGTTGTTTGTTTTTTACGTAGAGAGAAAGAGGAATCCCTTCAGCTTCATCAGGAAGCTTGGGAACGACATCAATTAAGGAAGGAACTTCGGAGCAAAAACCAGAATGCTCCAGACAACCGACCAGAGGAAAATTTTTTTAGCCGACTAGACTCAAGTTTGAAGAAAAATACTGCTTTTGTCAAGAAACTAAAAACTATTACAGAACAACAGAGAGACTCCTTGTCCCATGATTTTAATGGCCTAAATTTAAGCAAATACATTGCGGAAGCTGTAGCTTCTATTGTGGAAGCAAAGCTAAAAATATCTGACGTGAATTGTGCTGTGCACTTATGTTCTCTCTTTCACCAACGCTATGCCGACTTTGCCCCATCACTTCTTCAAGTTTGGAAAAAACATTTTGAAGCAAGGAAAGAAGAGAAAACACCTAACATCACTAAGTTAAGAACCGATTTGCGTTTCATTGCAGAATTGACAATAGTTGGGATTTTCACTGACAAGGAAGGTCTTTCCTTAATCTACGAACAGCTAAAAAATATTATTAATGCTGATCGGGAGTCCCATACTCATGTTTCTGTGGTGATTAGTTTTTGTCGACATTGTGGAGATGATATTGCTGGACTTGTACCAAGAAAAGTGAAGAGTGCTGCAGAGAAGTTTAATTTGAGTTTTCCTCCTAGTGAGATAATTAGTCCAGAGAAACAACAACCCTTCCAGAATCTTTTAAAAGAATACTTTACATCTTTGACCAAACATCTGAAAAGGGACCACAGGGAGCTACAGAACACTGAGAGACAAAACAGGTGATTTTCCAGTGTTTCTCAGAATTGTGAATTTATTTTGGAGCTCAAGCTTTAAAATTTTTATAGTCTTCATGTCACTTAAAGAACTTGTAGAAAAGGGCTCATTGCAAGTGGTTTCTTAACCTTCCAATAAACTTCCAGAGTGTTAACAGTCTAAGTACTCATGTTTCAGTGTGAGTCTGTGATACTTTGTTTCTGATTTTGAGAGAAACCTGGCCAAATATCTGGTGATTTTTTTCTTTGTGGGTGTGTTTTTTCCCTGTGATTTAAAAAAAAAATCTTAATGTTGAGGGATAAATTTTCTTTGTCACTTTAACTTATCTGCTATTATTTTTCTGTATGTTTTGTGATTCTTTCTCTATAGTCGGTTTGCTTTCATGGCTTTGTAGTTCAGTTTATTGATGGCAGTGTTGATACTCTCTTTAAGAAAACCAGTGGTATTTTAGGTCCAAAATTGAGAAAATAGAGCAACAAATTAGCTGAAAAAATTCAAATGCACCTGTGTAAAGTGCATTTACAGGAGTCTTTCTCCTGGGGACACCCACATAAGATTCAAGAGGAATAATAATGTCTGTGCCTGTGGGAATTAGAGAGGACATCTGATTTAGGGGCCATCTTTGATTGTTACAAGATACTGCTGACTGCTGTGTAGCATGTGTGCCTAGGAAGCATGGGCAAGCTAGAAGCTGATGGAGCAGGTAGGTATTAGGTCACCTTTCATGGAGGGTGGGTATGGAGGAGCCTTAGGGGATACCAAAAGGAGGCAACAGCATTAATGTTTGGCTGACTGCTTTGCAACTGTTTAAAGTCCATGGTTGAGAGTGTGAAATTGCTATTGTTGGGGAGTTAATGCAGGGGAGTGCACTTTTCTATTTCTGTAAGCCTGTAGTTGGGGAGGACTGACTGGTTTAAGGAGTTATCACCAGAAGGTGATTGCCTTAACCAGAAGCAGAGACTGTAATAGTGTATGCCAATTGTGTAGGTAGGTCAGGGACAAGCAAGGTGCAGAGACTACATGGCTAAACCCTGGTGGCTGAGGGTCACTCAGAATTGAGAATTTAAGATGGCAATAGGATTCCTCAGTGTTTCTTAAAAAAATACTTGTTTTGTGCTTTTGAATATGGAGGGTTTTTTTAAACTTGGAGGAGGCAACTTCAGAGTCTATATGATCAATAGTGGGCAAAAAAGGAAAATAGCAGTCCTCTATTAATAATTCTCATATAGTTAAGGTTTCTTAATTATGATTTGTGGTGTTTTGTCATTTTTCTGGTCCTTTTCGTTTTCACATTTGTCTACCTAATACATCACAACTGATTTTGTAAGTATGCTTTGATTACTTTTTTTGGCTGTTTTAGGTTTTATATGTGTGTTTGCTTTTGATTGGCCTTACAGAAGCTTAAAGGGTAGAAGGTTCTACAGTGATTTACCCAATTACCCTTCCAATGACGGAATCCATTTTGCAGATTACTTGACAGATAAATTACTCTTCCTCTGAAAACCTCTCAAAGGAGCTTAGTGCTCTGAGCCATTCCAAAACTGGACATACCTATTTGCTGGGAATTCAGGCTGAAATTTTACTCCCTGTAGAATGGTTCTCTTTGGTTTACTTTTTTCTCCTGGTAGAGATTGGAATAAAGCTACTCAAGTAGTGGTCCATTAACTGTTTATTGATTCACAATGAATTAAGTATAGAAACTGAGAATAAGCATTTAGACATTTTTATAGCAGTTTTCCATTGCAATGATACTGTGTTTTATAAAAGTGTCTGCAATGATTGGGGGAAAAATATATTTCCTTGCCACAGATAGTTTGACCAGCACTATTGTGGGACTTGTCTCTTCTTTTAACACCTATGATAATATCTTAAATATTTTCAGACTGCCAAGATGTTTCCCTTTCATCTTCTCCAGGCTAAATGCCTCCAGTTCCTTCAGTTTGCTCCATGATTTCCAGGCACTTCACTATCCTAAGGACATTTGTTTTGGATACATTCTTTTCTGAATACAACCTGTACTTCCATTTGTTTTTCTAGCTGCCATGTCATTTTTTTTTTGTCATTTTGTTAGACTTGTATACACCTAAAGCCTAGTTTCTCAAATAACCTGCTGCTGAGCCAGTTCTTCCCTTGAATTTGCGAAAATATTTTTTTAGACCTAAATATAGACTTCTTTTAAACTGTATTTAGATCGTTTTGGCATATTATCTTAGCTTAATGATAATTTTGGATGTTCATTACATGTATATTAATTGTACTTATCCGCAGGTCACATTCAGCTCTAATAAGCAGACCTGTTCTGTTCATTATTTAAGTTACTGATGAAAGTTTTGAACAAGATACAGTGCTAAGAGCATGGCTTAATGGCCTTTCCCTAGAAACTTATTCATTTAAATACAGAACCATTAATCTATGGTTATTAGAGGTTATTTTTTAATACAATTTTTTTATTAAGGTATTATTGATATACACTCTTATGAAAGTTTCACATGAAAAACAATGTGGTTACTACATTTACCCATATTATTGAGTCCCCCCATACCTCATTGCAGTCAGTGTCCATCAGTGTAGTAAGATGCTACAGAGTCACTACTTGTCTTCTCTGTGCTACATTGTCTTCCCCATGATCCCCCCCACACCATGTATACTAATCATAATACACCTTAATCCCGTTCTCCCTCCCTCCCCACCTCTCCCTTTTGTCAGCCACTTTTTGAGTGAATTTGTGAGTCTGCTGCTCTTTTGTTCCTTCAGTTATGCTTCCTTATACTCCACAAATGAGGGAAGTTATTTGGTACTTGTCTTTCTCAGCCTGGCTTATTTCACTGAGCATAATACCGTCCAGCTCCATCCATGTTGTTGCAAATGGTAGGATTTGTTTGTTTCTTATGGCTGAATAGTATTCCATTGTGTATATGTACCACCTCACCTCTTTATCCATTCATCTACTGATGGACACTTAGATTGCTTCCATATCTTGGCTGTTGTAAGTAGTGCTGCAATAAACATAGGGTTGCATATGTCATTTTCAATCTGAGAACTTGTATTCTTTGGGTAAATTACTAGAAGTGGAATTCCCAGGTCAAATGGTATTTCTATTTTTAGTTTTTTGAGGGACCTCCATATTGCTTTCCACAATGGTTGAACTAATTTACATTCCCACCAGCAGTGTAGGAGGGTTCCCCTTTCTCCACATCCTTGCCAGCATTTGGTGTTGCTTGTCTTTTGTATGTTGGCCTCATTGTGGTTTTAATTTGTATTTCTCTGATGATTAGGGATGTGGAGCATCTTTTCACATGTCTGTTGGCCATCTGAATTTCTTCTTTGGAGAATTGTCTGTTCATATCCTCCACCCATTTTTTGATCGGGTTATTTGCTTTTGGTTGTTGAGGTGTGTGAGTTCTTTATATATTTGGATGTTAAACCCTTGTTGGATATGTCATTTACAAATATATTCTCCCATACTGTAGACGCCTTTTTGTTCTGCTGATGGTGTCCTTTGCTGTACTTTTCATCTTGATGTAGTCCATTTGTTCATTTTTGCTTTTGTTTCCCTTGCCTGAAGAGATGCGTTCAGGAAAAAGTTGCTCATGTTTATATTCAGGAGATTTTTGCCTAAGTTGTCTTCTGAGAGTTTTATGGTTTCATGACTTACATTCAGGTCTTTGATCCATTTCGAGTGTACTTTTGTGTATGGGGTTAGACATAATCCAGTTTCCTTCTCTTGCATGTAGCTGTCCAGTTTTGCCAACACCAGCTGTTGAAGAGGCTGTCATTTCCCCACTGTATGTCTATGGCTCCTTTATTGTATATTAATAGACCATATATACCTGGGTTTATATCTGGGCTCTCCAGTCTGTTCCATTGGTCTGTGGGTCTGTTCTTGTGCCAATTTTTTGTGCCTTTTTATGGTTTTGAAAATCTGTATGTTAAACTTACTAAACTTTTATTTTCAAATTCATTTTCTTTAACTGCAACAGTAAACAATATACAAAGTAAAAGCAAGAAAGTCAAGCACTAACAATAAAAATGAAAAAGGAAAACATTTCTCAATATGAGCAGCTATGAGGCATTTATGACTTTTCTTATTTATTAGTGCCAGTGCTTTTTTCAGGAATGGACTACTTAGTATTTCTGGCCAGTTTTACAATATTAAGTTAGTAATGTAACAAACATTCAAGGATTGATGTACCTTAGGGGTGCTTCCAGACAAGGATGTCTCTCATATTGGGCAAAGGAGGTCTCCTTTCTGCATTTTTATTATAATGAATAAAACTTGGGATTAATTTTGTTTTCATTGTTTACCTTTTCCTCTCTTTGAAATGGTGCCAGTCCCTCTCCATTGTGCAATGATACCTTGAGTGGGAATAAACTCATTTATAATATATTTAACAGTGATACTGATTCAGTTAACTCCAGTGATAACAGGGATTGGCAGACTGAGGCCAGCAGGCCAGATTAGGTTCACCACTAGTTTTTGTATAGCTGGAGAGCTAAGAATGGTCTTTACTGTTTTGCATAGTTGAAAGAATCAAAAGAATGTTTTGTGAAATAATAGAATTATATGAAGTTCAAATTGCAGTGCCCATAAATAGTTTTATTGGAATATAGTTTCACTCATTTGTTTCATATTGTCCATGGCTGCTTTTGTGTTTTATCAGCCTAGTTGAGTAGTTGCAACAAAGATCCTGTGGTCTGCAAAGCCAAAAATATTTATCTGGCCCTTTGTGGAAAAAGTTTGCTGTCTTTGATAGATGGCAGTCTCCAAAGAATGGCTTCAGGTTAGACATACTTCTGAAGAAATTGTAATTAAAATAGTATTTAATGAATCATATCATCAGCTTGATTTTGTTTAGTGGTATATTATGGATTTTACATAAGAAATTTTGGTGATATTTGTACTGATGTACAGAGGAAGTACTTTGGCTAAATGTGCTTTGTATTGTTCCTCATATAGGTTGTGTAAAGAACTTTATGAAACTGCAAATCTTTTCCTATGGGCTTCATAAACTTACAAAAAATGGACACGTATAGTATATTCATTAAAATGTTTCATTTTAAATTGATTAAAACTTCTAAGATTCAAACTTCTAAATGAGTCTAGATATTTAGAACATTTAGGCACCTGTGCTGTGTTATTTCTCTGAAGTCTGTAGTCTTACACATGCCATAGGTTTAGTCAGATGTTTAATAAAAGTATATTTATTAAATGGTCAGGAAAATACATGTGACTGTGGAAGTTCATAATGCTCTCTTCCAGTGTCATTTCATTGATATTCTAAGTACTGAAATATGTACTTAGTATAAGGTATGATTAGAAAACAAACCAACCAAAATCTTAGCTTTTTTCTTTAGGACTGTTATTATTCGATAGTAACTTAAGCAAATAGAAATTAAAGTAGTTAGTACTGTTAGTACTGTTACTACTAACTAAATTCGTATTGTTACAAATTTTGATCATAGAACTGAGATTTAGGGGAGGGGGACGGTAAGGAGTATCTTGAAGCTTCAAATTTTTTAATTAGTTCTAAGAGGACTGGAAAAGAACTGGAATGCATACAAAGGGAACTAAGATAGAATTAAATTACTTGTAATTGACTCAGTGCAAAGTCCCAGGCAAATGTTTGAAAGTGAGGTTGATACTGGAAAAGGGGTATTCGTTTTCTGTTCTCATAAAATGGTTATCACGTTGCTATTGCTTGTATATCATAAATACTCAGTGAATATTGTGTAACCTGAAATTGGATGTATATTCTTCAGATGACCAGAGTGGTAGAACTTGTTGGAGAAATAAAGTTGCAGGTTATGTTGTTTTGAGATTTTTTTCCAATTACAAGTACTGAAATAATTTTGTATCCTCAATTGTCATTAAAGGTTTTGAAATCCCTTAGAACTATTATCCCTTTTAACATAATTTGCTTCAGAATAAACTCTTAAAAGTCTTCATTAGTTGACATTTTTCTTAATAATAAATTGCAAAACATTTAGAGTAGCCTATTTTTTAGTATCATTTATTAAATCATATATTTAATTTTAATGACTTTTTAACTTCAAAAATGACTTCAGTTAAAAGTTCTAACAAGCTTATTCAGAGTAGTGTATGAGTCACTTCTTTCATGTTGAAGATTTTTAACTGTTTTGGGTTTTCATTTTTAAAATTCATTCAGAAATCTTATTGAAAGAAACTTTTTCTTTTGCCTGTAAAATTAGGCTGAAATAAATGTAGAGAGAAACTGCTCTGTAATGACAGTGTTTTTAGAGTTTTTAGATAAGTACTTTTTAGCTTTAATTATGTTTGAACTCTGTCATTTTACTAATCTTTCTGTGATATTGTCTAATGTATATTATCATCAGAAAATGAGTGAAATCAAAATGAGTGAAAAATTTTCATTTTAGATCCTAATAGGCCAGATTTGAAAAAACGGTTGGATTTAATAAACAGTAACTAATCTATGCATGGTCTGTCTGTGCTTGTAATGGGAACTGATATTCCTAAAATTGAAAGTGTTATTCAGAAAATTACAGTGCTTAAACAAAGGTTTATGTGGGTAGTAATGGGGTAAGATGGGAAAGTTTTGAAATTGTTCCAAATAAGCAGAGATGAATAAGTGTAGACATGGGTTTTCTACTTTATTTTCTGTAACTTCTAGGAAGGTAACATCACACACAAAAAATAACTTATTTTCTACTCTATTCATAAGAGAACTCAAATAACAAGGAATACAAAGACTTATAAGTATTACTTTTGAAATGACAACTTACAGTTTATAATTGACTTTTTGAAACCTATGTTATATTTGCATTAAGGTTCATAAATTTCAAGTGTTACATTACTACATAATTAGCTATAAAATTGGATATAAATATGAACATCTCAACCATCTATATCAATATAGTAAAATTTTTACTTTATGTATTTTGAAATTTCAATTTTACATTTCTGTTTATGGGTGGCTTATTAGTGAACTGTTTGCAGAGTGGAAGAGTTGTTGTGTCCCCTGCTCCTAGAGATGACCTGGCCTTGATTAAGTTGATTGCTCATTAATATTTGGTGAATGGATAAATAGCCAGTACTTGTGCAGTAAATTGAGAATTGGCTATGTGGAAGACGTGGGCTTTTTCAAAGGTAATCTTGATCCAAATCATTGTGAAGTTTAAAGGTACTGTTTCTTTCTATAACCTGTTTGTGAAAACTTGTTTATATATGTTAAGTGTTTTTGGTTAACTGAATGAGGGGAGTATGGCTGTAACAGAATACTAAATTTTTAGTTTATTTAGTGGCATATTGTTAAATTTTATAATTCTGCAGACATGATTGTTAATCACTTCATAATCTTTGAAGAACCAGTGTTAAAGCTTAATTGCTTAAGTGAATTTGATCAAATTTCAATTTTCAGGTACATCTTGAATATGTTAATAAAAATAAGTTGTTGAAGAAGATGTGCTAATAATAAGCCTCTGTGATAAAGTCAAATTTTATGGAGCATTTCACAATTTAATAATACATGATCACATCTGTTTTGATAAGATTATCAGGTTATTTCATCATTTGTTTATAGGCGTATTCTACATTCTAAAGGGGAGCTAAGTGAAGATAGACATAAACAGTATGAGGAGTTTGCTATGTCTTATCAGAAGCTGCTGGCAAATTCTCAATCCTTAGCCGACCTTTTGGATGAAAATATGCCAGATCTTCCTCAAGACAAACCAACACCAGAAGGTAAGATATCCTTAAAAACAAAGGTTCTGATTTTTTAGTAAGCACTATCACTTATCTTTAGTCTTGTCAGATGTGTATTATTGAAAATTTAAGTTTTAAAAATGCTTAAAATTTTTTTTGAAGAAATAGTATTAAGACCAAATAACCTTGAAACGCTCTGCTGAATGGAAATGGCTTTGCACTTAGAGAATAATAATGAACTCATATGATGTTATGGTGAGTTTATTCAAGTTCTTTTGTAATAGGTACCCTTGGATTATGTTCATCAGGGGTCTGTCTTTAACCCAAACTTGGTTATAGGAAGATTCACTCTTTCTAAGATAGGGAATAAGGTGGATGGACCTTTGGGATTCTCTTATTTATACATTTATTCTTACTTTTAATCTGTTTTGTGATAGATGACATACTGTCTTAAATTGTTATTTATAACTAAAACTTGCAGTTTTCCAAGATAAAGTTTGTCATTTTCTGAGATGAATTGATTTCCTTATTACTTCAAAGATGTTTTGAACTTCCTTTTTGTTTCTTTTTCTTAGAGGGAAGAATTACTTTAGTGAAATAAAGCACGGTTGTCCATTTGAATGACCCTTGAAAAACACAGGGCTAGCACAGTTGAAATTCCACATATAAATTTTTAATTGACAGAACTTAACTACTAATATGCACTGTTGCCTGGAAGCCTTACTGATAACATAAACATTAACACATATTTTGTACGTTAGTATTATAGACTATATTCTTACAATAAAGGTACAGAACGGGAATATTTTTTTTACTTCCAAATTTCCAAGTTTTTCATTTTCCATAAAATTTTCTAATATATCTATTGAAAAAAATTGATAAATAAATAGACAAGTTCAAATTTGTGTTTTTCAAGGGCTCAATTGTATATCATCTCTGAAATGGCTAAATGATAGATTCTCTATTTCTAGGGAATGTTGCTATATTTTCCATATCAGTTGAAGCTTGAAAAATAATCTCTCATATTTTGAGTGATATTCTGAGGAGGATGATCTGGGCATGCCAAATATTAGATTGAAACTTGCATATGACCCAATCATTTGGTGAGAAGAATGCATTCTGCTAAATTTCTTCCTTCCCATCCTCTCAAACAAAAATAACATTCAACATCATTAATAATCATGGAAACACAAATAGCAACTTTCATTATAAAAATACTCATAGCAGTATTTCTTCTTTGACTCATTCACTGAGTGTTCTTAATTGCTATATATTTCTGATTATTCCAATTTTCTTTTGTTAATTTCTATCTTCACCCTTTTTTGGTCAGAAATGATACTTTTTGTGATATCTAGCATTTGAATTTTTTCATGACTTGCTTTATATTCTATTATGCATCTATCATGAAAAATTCTTCATGTGTACTTTATTTTTTTTTATTATGGTATCATTAATATGCAATCACATAAGCAACATTGTGGTTACTAGATTCCCCCCATTATCAAGGCCCCACCAGATACCCCATTACAGTCACTGTCCATCAGCGTAGTGAGATGCTGTAGAGTCACTACGTGTCTTCTCTGTGCTCTACTGCCTTCCCCATGCCCCCCTCTACATTATGTGTGCTAATCTTTGAACTTGCTTTTTGATTGTAACTTTGTAGGGCTCCTAATATATTACTCTAACCTGTCACACCCAACTACTTGATAAAATAATTGTGTATATGTTAGGTAGGTAAATGTTAATAAGTTATTAATTTTAAAGCTGTCTGGCAATCCTGCTTACTTAAAAATCTTGAGTGAAATATTTGTAAAGTACCCTTTTATAATACAAGAAGGTACTTTGTATTTTACATCTCAATAAGAAATACCTATTGCATAGTGTGAATCTATTTATTTTACTATGTCTATATATAATATGCTTATTCCTAATTTTTGTATCTCTTAAGCAGTGAGCCTCAAACTTACTAAATATTTAAAAGATGAACCATGGAATTTGCATTTTGGTTGCATTTGGTTGGTTTCTCAGAACTTCCTTAATGTATTGCGTTTTAGAATTTAAATCTTTTTGTAGTGTTTAGTATTGTTTGATACTGATTTATTTGGTGTATCTACTGAAATTTAACCTAGTTTTTCTTTTAATGTTAAATGACTTTAAAAATATTTTCAGGCATTTTCCATAGATAATAGATAATAACAAATTCTGTCATTCATCATTTTTATAAGATATTTTTACCAGGTATAGAATTTTAAAGTGAGAATTTTTTCTTTCAGTACTTGAAAGATGTTGCTGCATTGTCTTCTAGCTTGCTAAGCTTACAGTGAGAAAGTTGCTATCATTATTCTATTCTTTACATAGTGTGTATTTTTTCTTTTGTTGCTTTAAAATTTCTTCATTATCACTGATTTTAAGCAACTGAAGTATGATGTGGGTTGATGTAGTTTTCTTTATTGTGCTTGGAGTTTACTGGATTTCTTGAATGTGTTGGTTTATAATTTTCATCAAATGTGGAAAATTTTGACCCTTATTTCTTCTTCTTTTCTTTTCCTTTTTCTTTGTTTTTTATTAAGGTATTATTGATATACACTCTTCTGAAGGTTTCACATGAAAAAACAATATGGTTACTACATTTACCCATATTATCGTGCCCCCCATACCCCATTGCAGTCACTGTCCATCAGTGTAGTAAGATGCCACAGAGTCCCTACTTGCCTTCTCTGTGCTACACTGTCTTCCCCGTGTCCCCACACACACACCATGTGCAATAATCATAATACCCCTCAATCCCTTTCTCCCTCCCTACCCAACCCCTCCCCTTTGGTAACCGCTAGTCCCTTCTTGTAGTTTGTGAATCTGCTGCTGTTTGTTCTTCAGTTTTGCCTCTGTTATACTCCACAAATGAGGGAAATCATTTGGCACTTGTCTTTCTCCACCTGGCTTATTTCACTGAGCATAATATCCTCCGGCTCCATCCATGTTGTTGCAAATGGTAGGATTTGTTTCTTTCTTATGGATGAATAGTATTCCATTGTGTGTATGTATCACTTCTTTATCTGTTCATCTACTGATGGACACTTAGGTTGCTTCCATTTCTTGGCTGTTGTAAATACTGCTGCGATAAACATAGGGGTGCATATGTCTTTTTTGAATCTGAGAACTTGTATTCTTTGGGTAAATTCCAAGGAGTGGGATTCTGGGGTCAAATGGTATTTCTATTTTTAGTTTTTGAGGAACCTCCATATTGCTTTCTACAATGGTTGAACTAGCTTACATTCCCACCGGCAGTGTAGGAGGGTTCTGCTTTCTCCACATCCTTGCCAGCATTTGTTGTTCTTAGTCTTTTTGATACTGGCCATCCTAACTGAACCTTATTTCTTCAAAGATACATATTTTTCCCTCTCCCCTCTTCTATGGAGATTCAGTTAAAACTATGTTACATGGTTTAAAGTTGTCCTTTTTATTCTTCAGTGTTTTTTATCTGTGTTTTATATTGGATACTTTCTATTTCTGTGTCTTCTAATTAATCTTTCCTTTTATAGTGTCTAATGTACTGTTAATCTCATGTAGAGATGTATTTATCTCGTAAAGTTTGTTACATATTTTCATGGTTTCAAACATGCTCAGTATATCTCTGTCTTTAGTATATGTAATGTAGTTATAACTGTTTTAATGTCTTTTTCTATTGATTTTATCATTTATGTCATTTCTGCATTGGTTTTAATATTTGATCTCCTCTACGTCTCTGGTAATTTTTCTTCTTTGCATACCTGATCATGTTTCACTGGATGTGTGCTGGATATTTTTGTGTTCTTAGAAATATCATTGAACTTTCCTTGGCAGCACAATTGAAGTTACTTGGAAACAGTTTCATCCTTTCCAGGCTTCTTTTGTCAGAGCAACCATTATCCTAGTGCAAATTTTCCTGTTACTGCAGCAGTATCCTGTACTCTACGTGATTGCCCATGACTTAGAAGATTTCTGAGTAGTTATCTTCCTAGTGTCACCTGTTCCCTCATCATTTGGGGCTGATCAGAATTAGGCTGAATATTCAAGGTTAACTGCTGAAGATATTTGAGGCCTGTCTCTGTGCTGCTCTCTCCTCTCTGGTACTCTATTCTGCAAAAGCTAGCTACCTGGGCTTGAGTCTTGCCAGGCCCTTAGTTCTGTGATCCTAACTTCATGGAGATTGCTGGGGTTAGCCTGGCTTGTCCTTACTTGGGTTATGACCTGAAAAATCTTACCAGGCAGGAAGCTAGGGCACTGTGTAGGGGTCAGATTTTTGTTTCCCTCTCTCTCAGGAATCACTTTCCTGTGCCTTCTCATGTCCAGTGTTTGAAAATTGTTGTATTATATTGTTTGCCTGTTGTTGTTGTTTTTTTTTTTCATTATTTTAGGTCACTGGTACTTTACCTTGGCCTAAAGAGAACTACATTTTTCGGAGATCAGAGTATCTCTTCACCTCACAGAAATAAGATCACATATACTATTCTGCATCTACTCCATTTAACAATCCCTCTTAAAGTGTCTTTTTATCTTAGTCTATATCGATCCATCTAATTCTATTAAACTGTTGCATAGTAGTATCCCAGTATAATTGTTCTACAGTGCATTTACCTTGTCCTCTGTAGGTAGATGTTGAAGTTGTTTATAGTTCTTAGCTGTTACAGTCACTGCTATAACAAAGTTTTGGTACCTATGGCTTTTTGTAAGCATTTTAGTATTTCAGAGATCAATTCATAGAAGTAGAATTCCTAGATTAAAACAGCATATGCACTTTAAATTTCAATACATAATGACATTTTCTTCCAAAGAAACTTACATGCCACTAAGAATATGAGAATAAATATTTCCTTACACTTACTGTATTGCAGCTTTTTATTTTTGTGTTCTGAATGACATTGCATATTATTTTTTAAGTTGATTGGCTGTTTTATTTATATATTCGTTGCCTTGTGACATACTGGTTTGAATCCTTTACTCCTTAAAAAAAAATCAAATAGACACCTATTTTTTAATTGAATTATAAAACTACTTGCATGTTAAGGAAATTATTCTTTTTCATGTGTATTGCAAATATTCCCCCCCAATTTTCTGTTGCTTTTTGACTTCATAGCCTTTTTTTGCCTCTTTAAGGTTGATTGGAAAAAATAATTTATGGTTACTGTACAAATATGTTATTTTTCAGGTATGCAAAATTACTCATGCACGTTGTAGAGTAGGAAGTGAAGTGGAATGGTGTTTCCATTCCATTCTCCACGATAAGCATGGTTAACAGTTTTTTTTTAAATAATTTATTTTGGTATCAATCTACAATTACATGTGCAATATTATGGTTATTAAACTAGCCCTTTCCTCAGGTCCCCCCCACCAACCCCATTACAATCACTGTCCATCAGCGTAGTGAGATGCTATAGAATCACTACTTGTCTTCTCTGAGTTGCACAGCTCTCCCCATACCCCCCAACATTACATCTGCTAATCATAATACCCCTTTTTCCCCCTTATCCCTCCCTTCCCACCCATCTTCCCCAGTCCCTTTCCCTTTGGTAACTATTAGTCCGTTCTTGGGTTCTGTGAGTCTACTGCTGTTTTGTTCCTTCAGTTTTTTTCTTTGTTCTTATACTCCACATATGAGTGAAATCATTTGATACTTGTCTTTTTCCACCTGGCTTATTTCACTGACCATAATATCCTCTAGCTCCATCCATGTTGTTGCAAATGGTAGGATTTGTTTTCTTCTTATGGCTGAATAATATTCCATTGTGTATGTGTACCACATCTTCTTTATCCATTCATCTACTGATGGACACTTAGGTTGCTTCCATTTCTTGGCTGTTGTAAATAGTGCTGCGATAAACATAGGGGTGCATATGTCTTTTTCAAACTGGGCTGCTGCATTCTTAGGGTAAATCCCTAGGAGTGTAATACCTGGGTATTCAAGTGGTATTTCTATTTTGAGTTTTTTGAGGAACCTCCATACTGCTTTCCACAATGGTTGAACTAGTTTGCATTCCCACCAGCAGTGTAGAAGGGTTCCCTTTTCTCCACATCCTCGCCAACATTTGTTGTTGTCTTTTGGATGTTGGCCATCCTCACTGGTGTGAGGTGATATCTCATTGTGGTTTTAATCTGCATTTCTCTGATGTTTAGCGATGTGGAGCATCTTTTCATGTGCCTGTTGGCCATCTGAATTTCTTCTTTAGAGAAGTGTCTATTCATGTCCTCTGCCCATTTCTTAATTGGATTATTTGCTATTTGTTTGTTAAGGTGTGTGAGTTCTTTATATATTTTGGATGTCAACCCCTTATCGGATACATCACTTATGAATATATTCTCCCATACTGCAGGATCTCTTTTTGTTCTACTGATGGTGTCCTTTGCTGTGCAGAACGTTTTCAGCTTGATATAGTCCCACTTGTTCATTTTTGCTTTTCTTTCCCTTGCATGGGGAGATATGTTCATGAAGAAGTCGCTCATGTTTATGTCCAAGAGATTTTTGCCTATGTTTTTTTCTAAGAGTTTTATGGTTTCATGAGTTACATTCAGATCTTTGGTCCACCTTGAGTTTACCTTTGTGTATGGGGTTAGACAGTAGTCCAGTTTCATTCCCTTACATGTAGCTGTCCAGTTTTTCCAACACCAGCTGCTGAAGAGGCTGTCATCTCCCCATTGTACATCGAAGGCTCCTTTATCAAATATTAATTGACTATATATGTTTGGGTTAATGTTTGTATTTTCTATTCTGTTCCACTCGTCTGTGGGTCTGTTTTTGTGCCAATACCAAATTGTCTTGATTACTGTGGCTTTGTAGTAGAGCTTGAAGTCAGGGAGCAGAATTCCCCCTGTTTTATTCCTCCTTCTCAGGATTACTTTGGCTATTCAGGGTCTTTTGTGGTTCCATATGAATTTTAGAATTATTTGTTCCAGTTCATTGAAGAAAGCTGTTGGTAGTTTGATGGGTATTGTATTGAATTTGTAGATTGCTTTAGGTAGTATAGCCATTTTGACAATATTTATTCTTCCTAGCCAGGAGCATGGGATGAATTTCCAATTGTTAGTGTCCTCTTTAATTTCTCTTAGGAGTGTCTTGTAGTTTTCAGAGTACAGGTCTTTCACTTCCTTCATTAGGTTTATTCCTAGGTATTTTATTCTTTTTGATGCAATTGTGAATGGAATTGTGTTTCTGATTTCTCTTTCTGTTTGTTCATCGTTAGTGCATAGGAAAGCAACAGATTTCTGTGTGTTAATTTATTTCCTACAACTTTGCTGAATTCAGATATTAGTTCTAGTAGTTTTGGAGTGAAGTCTTTAGGTTTTTTTATATACAGTATCATGTCATCTGCAAATAGTGACAATTTCACTTCTTATTTACCAATCTGAATGCCTTGTATGTCTTTATTTTGTCTGATTGCTGTGGCTAGGACCTCCTGTACTATGTTGAATAACAGTGGAGAGAGTGGGCATCACTGTCTTTCTTGTTCCTGATCTTAGATGAAAAGCTTTCAGCTTCTCGCTGTTAAGTATGATGTTAGCTGTGGGTTTGTCATATATGGCCTTTATGATGTTGAGGTACTTGTCCTGTATACCCATTTTGTTGAGAGTTTTAATCATGAATGGATGCTGTATTTTGTCAAATGCATTTTCAGCATCTATGGAGGTGATCATGTGGTTTTTGTTCTTTTTGTTGATGTGGTGGATGATGTTGATGGATGTTCGAATGTTGTACCATCCTTGCATCCCTGGGATGAATCCCACTTGATCATGGTGTATGATCCTCTTGATGTATTTTTGAATTCAGTTTGCTAATATTTTGTTGAGTATTTTTGCATCTCTGTTCATCAGGGATATTGGTCTGTAATTTTCTTTTTTGGTGAGGTCTTTGCCCAGTTTTGGTATTAGAGTGATTCTGGCTTCAAAGAATGAGTTAGGAAGTGTTCCCTCCTCTTCTATTTTTTGAAAACTTTAAGGAGAATGGGTGTTATTTCTTCTCTATGTGTCTGGTAGAATTGAGAGGTGAATCCATCAGGTCCGGGGGTTTTGTTCTTGGGTAGTTTTTTGATTACCGATTCAATTTCGTTGCTGGTGATTGGTCTGTTTAGTTTTTCTGTTTCTTGCTTGGTCAGTCTTGGGAGGTTGTATTTTTCTAAGCAGTTGTCCATTTCTTCTAGGTTTTCCAGCTTGTTAGCATATAGATTCTCATAATATTCTCTTATGATTCTTTGTATTTCTTTGGGGTCCGTCGTTATTTTTCCTATCTCATTTCTGATTCTGTTTATGTATGTAGATTCTCTTTTTCTCTTAATGAGTCTGGCTAGGGGTTTATCTATTTTGTTTATTTTTTCAAAGAACCAGCTCTTGGTTTCATTGATTTTTTTCTATTGTTTTATTCTTCTCAATTTTATTTATTTCTTCCCTGATCTTTATTATGTCCCTCCTTCTGGTGACTTTGGGCCTCCTTTGTTCTTCTTTTTCCAATTTTAGTAATTGTGTCTTTAGACTGTTCATTTGGGAATGTTCTTCCTTCTTTAAATAGGCCTGGATTGCAATATACTTTCCTCTTAGAACGGCCTTTGTTGCGTCCCACAGAAGTTGTGGCTTTGTGTTGTTGTTGTCATTAGTCTCCATATATTCTTTGATTTCTGTTTTGATTTGGTCATTAACCCATTGATTAATTAGGAGAATGTTGTTAAGTCTCCATGTATTTGTGAGCCTTTTTGATTTCCTTCTAAAATTTATTTCTAGTTTTATACCTTTGTGATCTGAGAAGTTGGTTGGTAGGATTTCAATATTTTTGAATTTACTGAGGTTCTTTTTGTGGCCTAGTATGTGGTCTATTCTGGAAAATGTTCCATGTGCACTTGAGAAGAATGTGTATCCTTTTCGGTTCAGAGTCTGTAGATATCTGTTAGGTTCATCTGTTCTAGTGTGTTGTTCAGTGCCTCTGTGTCTTTGCTTATTCTGTGTGGTTGATCTGTCCTTTGGAGTGAGTGGTGTGTTGAAGTCTCCTAAAATGAATGCATTGCTCTCTATTTCCTCCTTCAATTCTGTTAGTATTTGTTTCACATATGCTGGTGCTCCTGTGCTGGGTGCATATATATTTACAATGGTTATATCTTCTTGTTGGACTGACCCCTTTATCATTATGTAATGTGCTTCTTTATCTCTTGCTATTTTCTTCGTTTTGATGTCTATTTTGTCTGATACAAGTACTGCAACACCTGCTTTTTTCTCTTTGTTGTTTGCATGAAATATCTTTTTCCATCCCTTCACTTTTAGTCTGTGTATATCTTTGGGTTTGAGGTGAGTTTCTTGTAGGCAGCATATAGATGAGTCTTGCTCTTTTATCCATTCTGTTACTCTGTGTCTTTTGATTGGTGCATTCAGTCCATTTACATTTAGGGTGATTACTGATAGATATGTACTTATTGCCATTGCTGGCTTTAGATTCGTGGTTACCAAAGGTTCAAGGGTTGTTTCTTTACTATCTAACAATGTAACTTAACTTTCTTGTTAAGTTATTGTGAACACCGTCTGATGTTTCTTTACCTCTCTCTTCTTATTCTTCCTCCTCCATTCTTTATATATTAGGTGTTTTATTCTCTGCCTTTAGTTAGTATTTGGATGGTCTGCTTTCTTTGCTATGATTTTATTTTCTCTGGTCACATCTTTTTAGCCTTAGGGGTGCTTCCCTCTAGAGCAGTCCGTTTAAGATATCCTGTAGTGGTTGTTTATGAGAGGCAAAGTCTCTCAACTTTTGTTTGTCTGGAAATTGTTTAATCCCTCCGTCATATTTAAATGATAATCGTCCTGGATACAGTAATCTTGGTTCGAGGCCCTTCTGTTTCATTACATTAAATATATCATGCCATTCTCTTCTGGCCTGTCAGGTTTCTCTTGAGAAGTCTGATGATAGTCTGATGGGTTTTCCTTTTAAGTGATCTTTTTTCTCTCTCTAGCTGCCTGTAATACTCTGTCTTTATCTTTGATCTTTGCCATTTTAATTATTATGTGTCTTGGTGTTGTCTTCCTTGGGTCCCTTGTGTTGGGAGATCTGTGGGCTTCCGTGGATTGCAAGACTATTTCCTTCCCTAGCATGAGGAATTATTTCTTCAAAGACACTTTCTATCCCTTTTTCTTTCTCTTCTTCCTCTGGTACTCCTATAATGCGAATATTGTTGCGTTTGCATTTGTCACACAGCTCTCTTAATATTCTTTCATTCCTAGAGATCCTTTTATCTCTCTCTGCCTCAGCTGCTCTGTATTCCTGTTCTCTAATTTCTATTCCATTAACAGTCTCTTGCATCTCGTCCAGTCTGTTGCTAAGCCCGTTGATCGCTTGTCTCAATTCTGCATTGTCTTTCCTCACTTCCCTCACTTCCTCCCTCAGCTCTTGCATATTTCTCTGTAGATCCATCAGTATGGTTATGACTTTTGTTCTGAATTCTTTTTCAGGAAGGTTGTGCATTTCCATCCCTTCAGGTTCCGTCTCTGGTGTTGTGTGGGTCTGGGTGAGTTTTGTTTGTACCATATTCCTCTGTCTTTTCATGGCGATAGAAGTGGTCACTGGTAGGTGCCATGTATGTCAGCTGGGCTCTTCAAGACTTTTAAAAAGAAAATAAAAAGAAAAGGAAAAAAAGAAAGAAAAGAGAGAAAAGAGAAAAAAAGGAAAATAAAGAAAAGAAAAAAGAAAAGAAAAAAAAACCACCCACTTGGGAGTAGATTCTTTGGGGATGCTCTAGGTGGCGCTGTTGCTCCACTATTCCGCGGCCATGGCAGCGCAGCTCCGCATGGCCCTTTGTAGCTCTGGCCTTGGCAGGAACAAATGGGAGGCTGTTGATCTCTGTGGGAAGTCTGTGTGTGGCTACTCTTTCCCAGTCGCCAACCAATGGGTCCGAAATTCCCCAGGACTCCCTGCCTGCTTGGCTGAGTGTGCTGGGATGATCCTGGACCCTTGTCTCTTTAAGACCACCGCTTCGCGGGGTGCTGAGTCCTCTCAGGTGTAGATGCAGGCTGTGTGCTCTCCTGTATCTTCTGGTCTCTTTTTTAGGAATAGTTGTATTTGTTGTATTTTCATAAATACATATGGTTTTGGGAGGAGATTTCCACCGCCCTGCTCATGCCGCCATCTTCCCGGAATTCTGGATAACAGTTTTGATATGTATCTGTCTAGACTTTTTTTAATGCAAGTATATGGTGTTTCCATTCCATTCTCTACGATATCCATGGTTAACAGTTTGATAAGTATCTGTCTAGACTTTTTTTAATACAAGTATATGGTGTTTCCATTCCATTCTCTACGATATTCATGGTTAACAGTTTGATAAGTATCTGTCTAGACTTTTTTTAATACAAGTATCTGCATATACCTTTACTATCATATAGGATATTATAATGCATGACTTCCTTTTTTTTTTCAATAATGTATTTTTAAGAACTTTCTGAGTCAGTTCAGGTACATATGCTTCTTTCCTCATAACATTTGATTAATATATTACATTGAGTGCAGTTTGTCAGCCCTTATTGATAAATACTTTAGATTTTTTTCCAGTTTTGCTATTTTACAAACAGTGCTACAGTGAACAGTCTTGTAAATTTTTTTTGTTTTTATTAAGGTATCATTGATATACAATCTTATGCTCAGTTTCACATGAGCAACATTGTGGTTGCTGTATTCCCCCCTATTATCAAGTTCCCATTACATCCATTATAGTCACTGTCCATCAGCACAGATGCTATAGAGTCACTAGTTGTCTTCTCTGTGCTATACTTCCTTCCCCGTTTCCCCCCCCCCCTGTTGTGTGGGGGAATCAGGGCCTTAATCCCTTTATCCTTCCGTTCCAACTCACCCTCCCCAATCCTTTCCCTTTGGTAACCGGTAGTCCATTCTTGGGTTCCGTGAGTCTGCTACTGTTTTGTTCCTTCAGTTTTTTCTTTGTTCTTATACTCCTCAGATGAGTGAAATCATTTGGTAATTGTCTTTCTCCACCTGGCTTATTTCACTGAGCGTACTACCCTCTAGCTCCATCCATGTTGTTGCAAATGGTAGGATTTGTTTTCTTCTTATGGCTGAATAATATTCCATTGTGTATATGTAACACATCTTCTTTATCCATTCATCTACTGATGGACACATAGGTTGCTTCCATGTCTTGGCTATTGTAAATAGTGCTGCGATAAACATAGGGGTGCATATGTCTTTTTGAATCTGTGATCTTGTTTTCTTTGGATAATCCTAGGAATGGAATTCCTGGGTAAAATGGTATTTCTATTTTTAGATTTTTGAGTAACCTCCATATTGCTTTCCACAACAGTTGAACTAATTTACGTTCCCACCAGCAGTGTAGGACGGTTCCCCTTTCTCCACATCCATGCCAGCATTTGATGTTGTTTTTCTTTTGTATGTTGGGCATCCTAACTGGTTTGAGGTGATATATCATTGTGGTTTTAATTTGAATTTCCCTGATAGTTAGCGATGTGGAGCATCTTTTCATGTGCCTGTTGGCCATCTGAATTTCTTCTTTGGAGAATTGTCTGCTCATATCCTCCACCCATTTTTTAATTGGGTTATTTGGTTTTTGGCTGTTGAGGCATGTAAGTTCTTTATATATTTGGATGTTAAACCCTTGCCGGGTATGTCATTTACAAATATATTCTCCCATACTGTAGGATGCCTTTTTGTTCTGCTGATGGTGTCCTTTGCTGTACAGAAGCTTTTTAGCTTGATGTGGTCCATTTGTTCATTTTTGCTTTTGATTCCCTTGCCCGAGAAGATGTGTTTAGGGAAAAGTTGCTCACGTTTATAATTCAAGAGATTTTTGCCTATGTTTTCTTCTAAGAGTTTATGGTTTCATGACTTACATTCAGAACTGTGATCCATTTCGAGTTTACTTTTGTGTGTGGAGTTAGACAGTAATCCAGTTTGATTCTCTTACATGTAGCTGTCCAGTTTTGCCAACATCAGTTATTGAAGAGGCTCATTTCCCCATTGTATGTCCATGGCTCCTTTATTATATATTAATTGACATATATGCTTGGGTTTATATCTGGGCTCTCTATTCTGTTCCATTGATCTGTGGGTCTATGCTTCTGCCAGTACCAAATTGTCTTGATTACTGTGGCTTTGTAGTAGAGCTTGAAGTTGGGGAGAGTAATCCCTTTTGCTTTATTCTTCCTTCTCTGGATTGCTTTGGCTATTTGGGGTCTTTTGTGGTTTCATATGAATTTTAGAAGTACTCTAGTTCATTGAAGAATGCTGTTGGTATTTTGATAGGGATTTCATTGAATCTGTAGATTGCTTTAGATAGAATGGCCATTTTGACAATATTAATTCTTCCTACCCAAGAGCATGGGATGTATTTCTATTTATTAGTGTCGTCTTTAATTTCTCTCGAGTGTCTTGTAATTTTCAGGGTATAGATCTTTCACTTCCTTGGTTAAGTTTATTCCTAGGTATTTTATTCTTTTTGATAGAATTGTGAATGGAATTGTTTCCCTGATTTCTATTTCTTCTAGTTCATCATTAGTATATAGGAATGCAACAGATTTCTGTGTATTAACTTTGTATCCTGCAACCTTGCTGAATTCAGATATTAGTTCTAGTAGGTTTGGAGTGGATTCTTTAGGGTTTTTTATGTATAGTATGTCACCTGCAAACAGGGACAGTTTAACTTCTTCCTTACCGATCTTGATGCCTTTTATTTCTTTGTGTTGTCTGGTTGCCATGAGCAACCTTGTAAATCTTAGGTCACATTTTCTGTTTTTTCCGAACTATAGATTCCTAGAAGTAATCTTGTGTGATCACAGATTATGCTTACTTTAAATATGGATAGATACTGACAGATTATATTCTCTAATGCTATATCATATAATTTGTACTCTATTTAAGATATGAGAATGCTTACATCTCTACTCTCTTGTAAACATTTGATATCAATCAATCTTTTAAATATAGTCTTATGGGTCCAAGTGATAAACGTTTGTGTTATTTAACGTTACCCTGATTAGTACTGAGGTTAAGGATCTTTTCATAAAGTGTTTTGCTTACCTGTTTAGAGGCTTTATCTGTTTTCTACTGGAATTCTGTGTTTTATTTGTGAGCGCTATAATACATTATGGATATTAGTTCCTTTATATAAATATTGCCAGTATTATGTTCTGGTTTGTCCTTTGCTTTTATGTTTTTCATTAAACAGAAGCTGTAAATTTATCAGTCTTCTAATTTATAGAAGTGTGGGTTTAGTGTCATGATTTTAAATATATTTGTTGTAAGGCACATATAAGTAATAAATTAGAGAGAGCCAGCATTTTGTTTTGTGTGCTGTTCTTATTTTCCCTAAATTACTTTCAATGAATAAGTAATTTTGGGGGGTTCTTTTTAATTTGCATGATCATTTTGGGGAGAAGCACAGTGAGGATAGATATATTTATGAATGGCCTCATGATTGTGCAGTAGGAAATTAATTACTTATAATTTTCTGAGATTTAGAATCTGTAGCTGCATGTAAAGGTAGACTGTGTGTGTATGTGTGTGTGTGTTTGAACTCACAAATATATATATGGTTTTCCATGCTGTACTGAAATATCTATATATTCCTTCATCTTTTCTCCCTTTTCCAGTTATTTACCAATGGACCACTTTTGGCAGTCTGCCTTATACCAAGTGTTATACCAAAAAAAGGGATGCTTCTTAATTAACAGTTTATGGTCTACTTCCAAGGATAACTGTGATATAAGTGGTATAGAGGGTTGGGAGTTGTTTAAAAAAGGTTTCGTGGGACTTTAAGCTGCATGTGTTATGAACGGTCAGGCTTATATATTATTTTGGTTTGGTTTTTAGTTTCATTAATGTGGGCCTTAGATATCATATGGCTACTTAATCTCTTATTAAGTGCTTAAAACATTTAAGAGAGAAGCATCTTTATCCTATGTTGTCTTCTATACTGTCCTGATTTGAGCTTTACTTAAAAAAGTTTTTAAGTTGATATTAAAGATGGTTATATGAGCAGTCCAGAATACCTATCAATTGAAGATTTTGTTAATTGAAACATTCAAGATTTATTACTTGTAGAATTGAAAATATAGAATATCTTGTCATATTTAACATGCTAAACCTGGAACGGTTTTAATTCTCTGTGGTTTATTTTGTTGTAGAGCATGGGCCTGGAATTGATATATTTACACCTGGTAAACCTGGAGAATATGACTTGGAAGGTGGTATATGGGAAGATGAAGATGCTCGAAATTTTTATGAGAATCTCATTGATTTGAAAGCTTTTGTTCCAGCCATCTTGTTTAAAGATAATGAAAAAAGTTATCAAACTAAAGAGTCCAGCAAAGATGATTCCAAAGGTAAATTCTAGAAAAAAATTTTACATTAGCGGAATCAAAATTACTTTTAAAATAGTATTTGTAAAAACATTTTGTTTTAGTTACTAGTTTTGTAATATGAACCTTGAATGATGAGGTTGAATGAATGACAGAATAATATGGAATAGAGCGTGAAAGGTGACATTCTCTCAGCAGTGCTAAAACACTTAATGTGAAATAATTTTGAAAAAAATTTTTTATAATATAATGAGTTTATGTGAGATCTTGGTAAGATCTAAATTTTCCCCAGTTGGAGCATTAGGAAAAGTGTTAGCTCTTTACCTGTAATGTTCTTTCTAGGCTACATATCCCAAACTCGTGAGGAAGCATTACTTCAGAGAAATCAGAAGCTTTGAGACCATTAGTTGAGTAGGAGATCCTGAATGCTAGTCACACCATGTTTTCTAAATGGAATTCTGCCGAACTATAGAAAAGGAGATGGAAGGTCATGACAAGGTGGTGAACAGGAATTTGGAGAAATAGCAGATAATTTTTTGAAAAATGTCCTTTCACATTCTGCTACACTGATTAGGAATAATTTAAAAATTAAAAATAATAATAGCTAACAATTTTTTATTTAACAGTGACTTTGTGCCAAACATCATTTTGGCACTTTATATTATAAATAATCCATTTAATTCTCATCATAACCCTGTGAGGCAGCTACTGATGTTATTCCTGTTTTTCAGATGAGGAAACCATGGCATAAAGAAGTTAAATAACTACTCAGGACTAAGTAATTTATGCAGTTAGTAGGTGGTATGTCTGAAATTTAAGCTCTGTTGATTTGTGATTTGTGTTCATAATTACTGTGTTACACTGCTTTTCAAGTTATGTTAATATTAGTAATTCTTGTGCCTTATACTAAAATTAGGAAATGGTGTACTTTGCTTTTGATGTACAAGTATTAATAATACATACTTCAAAAACATCCCATGATTCCTGTACCCCTTAAGTACTCTCTCCCTGTTCTGCCCTTTCCCCAGTCCCAGGCAGCTACCAGTCTGCATTTTGTGTCTGTGGATTTATCTCTTTTGAGTATTTCACATAACTGGAATCACATGTGTGATCTTTTGTGTCTTGACTTCTTTCCCTCAGCATCATGTTTTGGAGGTCAGTCCACATTGTGCTCTTACAAGTACTCCATTTCTTTTTATGGCTGAATTGTATTCAACTGTGTGTGTGTATCCCATTTGTTTATGCATTCATCTGTTGGTGGACTTTTGGGTTGTTGCCACATTTTGGCTATTGTAAATAATGCTGCTATAAACAGGTACTTGTTTGAGTCCCTGTTTTCAATTTGTTTGGTTTACACTTAGGAGTGGAATTGTGGGGTTATATGATAATTCTGTGTTTACCTTTTTGAGGACTGACCTGCTAATGTTTTCCACAGCAGCTGAACATTTTACATTTCTGCAAGCATCATATAAGAGTTCCATTTTCTCCATATCCTCGTCCCCACTTAAGTGCTGGATTTTCTTTTTGATTATATAGCCATCCTGGTGAATGTGAAGTGGTACCTCATTGTGGTTTTGATTACCTTTTTGTAATGACTAGTGATGTTGAACATCTTTTCATGTGTGTTGGCAATTTACATAGCTTCTTTGGAGAAATGTCTACTTAAGTCCCTTGTCCATATTTTAATTGGGTTTTCTTCTTATTGTAATAAGAATTTTTTATGTATTCTGGGTTCTAGAACCTTATCAGATATATGATTTGCAAATATCTTTTTCCCAGTCTAAAGATGTCTTTTTACTTACTTGATAATGTCTTTTGATGCACAGAAGTCTGTGTGTGTGTGTGTGTGTGTGTGTGTGTGTGTGTGTGTGTGTGTGTTTAAATGTTGACTTCATTTTTTAGAGTAGTTTTAGGTTCACAGCACAACTGAGTGGAAAGTACATATTTCCCTTACACTCCCTATCCCCCACACAGGCACAGCTCCCCCCCTATCAATATCCCCCTCCACAGTGGTACATTTATTATAATCATTGAACCTCAATACATCATTATCACTGAAACACAAAGTTGTTAAATTAAAAACTTCTTATGAAGGTTTAATTTTGTTCTTTTTCCCCTTATATATATAGATATATATGTTGGATGGGGGTGAAGCAGTGCTGGTTAGGATACCAATTAGAAGAAGAATAGTAATTTCTTTTTGTAACAGTATTCAGAATCTAAGTTAAATCTCACTGAGCTTTAAAATAATGCTGTTTTTGTAAAAAGGTAGTGGGATGAGAGCACCTTACAAGAGTCCCTGGAGTACTTTGAAAATATTGAAACATCTTGGTTGAACTCAAAGATATTCTTACTTTAAAATTTTTTACTTTATATAGAGTGGTATTGAAATAATTCAAACACTTTTAAAAGTATAGAGAATAATATATATAAAATACTCATATTTGAAAATGAGTTCCAAATTTTAAAAAGGCATTTCCTCATAGGTACATTTGAAGCCCCAGTGAGGACTAGCTTCTAAAACATGAGTCACCTTAACATTAACGATTTGAAATTTTTAAGGATTTGAAAATTTTGTATGAGTTCAGCCATGGTCAAGGTTTTTCATATCCTGAAAGTTTGACTTAACCTGAAGGATACTGATACTTAGGAAGTGGGTGTGGGGTCTCCACCTCTCTTGTGAGACAGTGTACGAGTGCCGTAGGTGAGATAGATGGCAGCATGGCATCTGTGGGCTTATAGTCACACTGGTGGAGAGTAGCCAGGGCCTCAAGAGTTGCCGTTGGAAGTTGAGTGAGATAAAGGGACTGCAGGAAAACTACAGAGTGCTGTGGTATAGTTAGGAAAGTGAAGGTAGCTCATGTGGTTGGAGACCAGATGAAATCTATCAGGAAATGGATTGACCTTTTTAACAGAGTTTGAATCATGGCTTAGATTTTGACAAGAGACGTTAGGGTGGGCCTTCTAGGTAGTGAGAATGGCACAGAAAAAAAAGCCACAGAGGCTGGAAATGATCAGGTATGTTTGAAGAGAAAGTGAAGATCAAGTAATTCCTTTTGTCTTTATAGAAGATGTAATAAATTAGGAAAGTGGTCGGATTCAAGATGGCGGCATAAGAGGTGAGACAGAGCAATCCTCCCAGAACCACACATAGTGCAAAAATATGGTTAATACAACTAACGCTAAAACAGCAACAGGAAAGAAGGCTGAACCAGAATGCATACAGACCTCACAAACAGAGCACACCTCACAAAACAGGGTAATGTAGGAAAGCCTTGATCCGGCGGTCCCAAGCCCTTCCACCACACCAGCTCACTGGTAGGGGGAAGAGAAACAGAGCGGGGAAGGGGAGAAGCCTGGGACTGCAGAACACCTAGCCCTGGAGATCGGCTTTGCGAGCAGAAACCTACATTGTGTGGTGCTCTGGAGGATGGGGAGCTGGGACAGTCAGAGTGTGAGAGACAGATTCCAGCCTTTTGTGGGATCCATATCCAGCCGCTCTGGGACTAAGGAAAGGAGGGCAATCGACAGGCTTCCTAGCAGCAAAAGGGCTGCTGAAGAGATGGGATTTGCATGGAGCTTGCTGCGTGGGAAAAGGGATGAGGGATAAGGTTGTCTGGGTGCGCTCTGCCGAGCAGATTGGGAACTTTGAGGAGCTTCAGCCGCTCCATCCTCCTGGCTGGCTACTCAGCTCCGAAGCCCCCCACTGTGAAATGCAGCCTGCCGAGCCTTCCTACTAGCCTCCTGGCACCTGCTCGCAAACTGGCAGTCACTGCACTGGCATCAGGCAAGTCAGAGGGAGGCCATGCCTACATCAGCTAGAGACGCACACCACAGAGGCGTACCTATGTGCTCGACCCACTGGCTCTCATACAGGAGACAGGCACCGGAGGCGGGATTCAAGAAGCAGATCTTTCCTACCCCCAGGCACCAGCTCTGCTCCCCTATGACCCCCAACCTCACTCTAGGGGTGGAGGAGCTCCAGAGACTGGAGCTTCTGGACACTAGAGGGCACCACACAGAAATATGAAATGTCAAGAAAACACGGTTCAGACCAAAATCTCACAAACCCCAGTAAAAGGACCAAATGAAACTGAACTCACCAATCTTACTGAAAGAGAGTTCAAAATAAAAACCATAAACTTGCTTTTGGAGGTACAGAAAAATATTCAAGAACTCAGGAATTAATTTAAGTTGGAGATTCAATCATTAAGAAATTCCATATCTGAAAAGAAACATACAATGGAGGGATTTAAAATCAGATTACATGTAGTAGAAGAGACGGTAAATGGAATAGAAATTAGAGAAGAGGAATACAAAGAAGATGAGGCACAGAGAGAAAAAAATATCTCTAAGAATATTGAGAGAACTGTGTGACCAATCCAAACGGAACAATATTCGCATTGTAGGGATACCAGAAGAAGAAGAGAGAGAAAAAGGGATAGAAAGTGTCATTGAGGAGGTAATTGCTGAAAACTTCCCCAATCTGGGGAAGGAGATAGTCTCTCAGGCCATAGAGGTACACAGATCTCCCAACACAAGGGACCCAAAGAAGACAGCATCAAGCCATATAATAATTAGAATGGCAAATATCAAGGGTAAAGACAGATGTTTAAAAGCAGCTAGAGAGAGAAAAGATCACATACAAAGGAAAACCCATCAGGCTATCATCAGACTTCTCAACAGAAACCTTACAGGCCAGAAGGGAGTGGCATGATCTATTTAATTCAATGAAGCAGAAGGGCCTTGAACCAAGAATACTCTACTCGGCAAGGTAGTCGTTTAAATCTGAAGGAGGGATTAAACAATTATCAGTAAGCAACAGCTCAGAGAATTTACCTCCCACAAACCACCTCTACAGTGCATTTTGGAGGGAATCCTATAGGTGGAAGTATTCATAAGACTAAATAGATATCACCCAAGGGGTAGACAAAGAGTACAGAATATGATTCATAACATGCAAAGAATGGAGGAGGAAGAAAAAGGAAAAAAAAAAGAATTTTTAGATTCTGTTTGTAATAGCATATGAAGTGAGTTATATTAGACTGTTAGATAGTAAGGGAATTACCCTTGAACCTTCGGTAACCACGAATCTAAAGCCTGCAGTGGCAATAAGTACATACCTATCGATAATCACTCTAAATGTAAATACTCTGAATGCATCAATCAAAAGATGTAGAGTCACTGAATGGATAAAAAACAAGACTCATCTATATGCTGTCTAAAAGAGACTCACTTCAATCCCAAAGACATACACAGACTGAAAGTAAAGGGATGGAAAAGATATTTCATGCAACTAATAAGGAGAAAAAAGCAGGAGTTGCAGTACTTGTATCAGACAAAATAGACTTCAAAACAAAGAAAGTCACAAGAGACAAAGAAGGACATTGCATAATCATAAAGGGGTCAGTCCAACAATAGGATATAACTATTATAAACATCTATGCACCCAACACAGGATCACCTACATATGTGAAACAAATACAGAATTAATGCATTCATTTTGGGAGACTTCAACACACCACTCACTCCAAAGGACAGATCAACCAGACATAAAATAAATAAAGAGACAGAGGCACTGAACAACATATTAGAACAGATGGACCTAACGGACATCTACAGAACATTCCATCCAGAAGCAGCAGAATACACATTCTTCTCAAATGCACATGGAACATTTTCAAGAATAGATCATATACTAGGCCATGAAACAAACCTCAGAAAATTAAAAAAGATTGAAATTGTATGAACCAGCCTCTCAGGTCACAAAGGTATGAAACTAGAAATAAATTACTGAAAGTAAATGGAAAAGCACACAAACACATGTAGACTTAATAACATGCTCCTAAATAATCAGTGGATCAATGACCAAGTAAAAACAGAGATCAAGCAATATATGGAGACAAATGACAACAGTAATTCAGCACCGCAAAATCGGTGGGACGCAGCGAAGGCCATCCTAAGAGGGAAATATATTGCAATATAGGCCTACCTGAGAAAAGAACAATCCGAAATGAACAGTCTAAACTCAATTAATGAAACTAGAAAAGGAAGAACAAATGAGGCCCAAAGTCAGTAGAAGAAGTGCCATAATAAAGAATAAAGCAGAAATAAATAAAATTGAGAAAAATGAAACAATGGAAAGAATCAATGAAACCAGGAGCTGATTCTTCAATAAAATAAAGAAAATAGATAAACCCCTAGCCAGACCTTGTGGCTTTGTGTTGTTGTTGTCATTTGTCTCCATATATTCTTTGATTTTTGTTTTGATTTGGTCGTTAACCCATTGATTAATTAGGAGAATGTTGTTAAGTCTCCATGTATTTGTGAGCCTTTTTGATTTCCTTCTAAAATTTATTTCTAGTTTCATACCTTTGTGATCTGAGAAGTTGGTTGGTAGGATTTCAATATTTTTTAATTTACTGAGGTTCTTTTGTGGCCTAGTGAGTGGTCAATTCTGGAAAATGTTCCATGTGCACTTGAGAAGAATGTGTATCCTGCTGCTTTTGGGTGCAGAGTTCTGTAGATATCTGTTAGGTCCATCTGTTCTAGTGTGTTTTTCAGTGCCTCTGTGTCTTTACTTATTTTCTGTCTGGTTGATCTGTCCTTTGGAGTGAGTGGTGTGTTGAAGTCTCCTAAAATGAATTCATTGCTTTCTATTTCCTATTTTAACTCTTGTTAGCATTTGTTTCACATATGCCAGCACTCCTGTGTTAGGTGTATATATATTTATAATGGTGATATCCTGTTGGTGGACTGACCCCTTTATCATTATGTAATGTCCTTCTTTATCTCTTGCTACTTTCTTCATTTTGAAGTCTGTTTTGTCTGATACAAGTACTGCAACACCTACTTTTTTCTCTTTGTTGTTTGCATGAAATATCTTTTTTCATCCCTTCACTTTTAGTCTGTGTATATCTTTGGGTTTGAGGTGAGTTTCTTGTAGGCAGCATATAGATGAGTCTTGCTCTTTTATCCATTCTGTTACTCTGTGTCTTTTGATTGGTGCATTCAGTCCATTTACATTTAGGGTGATTACTGATAGATATGTACTTATTGCCATTGCTGGGTTTAGATTCGTGGTTACCAAAGGTTCAAGGGTTGTTTCTTTACTGTCCGACAATCTAACTTAACTTTCTTGTTAAGTTATTGTAAACACTGTCTGATGTTTCTTTATTTCTCTACCTTCTTATTCTTCCTCCTCCATTCTTTATATACTATGTGTTTTGTTCTTTGCCTTTAGTTAGTATTTGGTTGGTCTGCTTTCTTTGCTATGATTTTATTTTCTCTGGTGACATCTTTTTAGCCTTAGGAGTGCTTCCCTCTAGAGCAGTTCCTTTAAGATATCCCATAGAGGTGGTTTATGGGAGGCAAATTCTCTCAGCTTTTGCTTGTCTGGAAATTGTTTAATCCCTCCATCATATTTAAATGATAATTGTGCTAGATACAATATTCTTGGTTCGAGGTCCTTCTGTTTCATTACATTAAATATATCATGCCATTCTCCTCTTCTGGCCTATAAGGTTTCTGTTGAGAAGTCTGATGATAGTCTGATGGGTTTTCCTTTGTAGGTGATCTTTTTTCTTTCTCTAGCTGCCTTTAATACTCTGTCTTTATCTTTGATCTTTGCCATTTTAATTATTATGTGTCTTGGTGTTGTCTTCCTTGGGTCCCTTGTGTTAGGAGATCTGTGGGCTTCTGTGGACTGCGAGAGTATTTCCTTCCCCAGCATGGGGAAGTTTTCAGCAATTATTTCTTCAAAGACACTTTCTATTCCTTTTTCTCTCTCTTCTTCCTCTGGTACTCCTATAATGCGAATATTGTTCCGTTTGGATTGGTCACACAGTTCTCTTAATATTCTTTCATTCCTAGAGATCCTTTTATCTCTCTCTGCCTCAGCTGCTCTGTATTCCTGTTCTCTGACTTCTATTCCATTAACAGTCTCTTGCATCTCGTTCAGTCTGCTGCTAAGCCCGTCGATCGCTTGTCTCATTTCTGCATTCTTTCCTGCCTTCCCTCACTTCCTCCCTTAGCTCTTGCATATTTCTCTGTAGATCCATCAGCATGGTAATGACTTTTATTCTGAATTCTTTTTCAGGAAAATTGTGCATTTCCATCCCTTCAGGTTCCCTCTCAGGTGTTGTCTGGGTCTGGGTAATCTTTGTCTGTACCATATTCCTCTGTCTTTTCATGGCGATAGAAGTGGTCACTGGTAGGTGCCACGTATGTCAGCTGGGCTCTTTAAGACTTAAAAAAAAAACAAGGAATAACCAACAAAAACAAACAAAAAAGAAGGAAGAGAAAGAAAAGAGAAAAAAAGAAAGAAAAGAAAGGGGAAAAATAAAATGCCCACCCGGAGTGGATTCTGTAAGGATGCTGTAGGTGGCGCTGTTGTGCCAGTAAGCCGCAGCTGCGCCGCTCTTTGTAGCTCTGGCCAGGGCGGAACAAATGGGAGGCTATTGTTCTCTATGTAAAGTTTCAGTGTGGCTACCTTTTCCCAGTCTCCAGCCAAGGTGTCCGAAATTCCTCAGGACTCCCAGCCTGCTGGGCTGAGCGTGCTGGGGCGATCTTCTTCCCTCCCTGGGCCCCCCGCCTCTCCAAGAATGCTAAAAACAGCACACGCTTTTCTCTTGTCCCAGGGCGCCAGCTGCACGTTCCCGGGCACGTTCCCAGCTCAAAACCTGCACCTTCTGCCTCTCCTATATCTGATGCACTGCGCGATGTGTGTCAGTGCTCCCGGCGCAGATCACTGGGGCTGGTTATTTCCCGGGACTATTTTCCCACTCCCTCCAGGCTCTGAATCCTCTCCTCGCGCTAGTGCACTGGGGTGGGGGAGTGCTCAGGTCCTGCCGGGACGCGGCTCTGTATCTTACCCGCCTCGCGGGGTACCGAGTCCTCTCAGGTGCCGATGCAGGCTGTGCGCTGTGCTGTAAGTTCTGGTCTGTCTTTTAGGAGTAGTTGTATTTGCCGTATTTTCATAGATTTATATAATTTGGGGAGGAGATTTCTGCCGCCCTGCTCACGCCTCCATCTTCCCGGAACTCTCTGGCTGTTTTTAAGAGTCTGTCCTTATCCTTGATCTTTGCCATTTTAATTACCATATGTCTCTGTCTTGTCTTCCTTGGGTCCCTTGTGTTGGGAGATCTGTGCACCTCCATGACCTGAGAGACTATCCCTTCCCCAGATTGGGGAACTTTTCGGCAATTACCTCCTCAAAGACACTTTCTATCCCTTTTTCTCTCTTCTTCTTCTAGTACCCCTATAATGCGAATATTGTTCCTTTTGGATTGGTCACACAGTTCTCTCAATATTCTTTCATACTTAGAGATATTTTATTCTCTCCATGCCTCAGCTTCTTTGTATTCCTCTTCTCTAGTTTCTATTTCATTTATCGTCTCCTCCACCGTATCCAGTCTGCTTTTAATACCCTCCATTGTGCTCTTCAACGATTTGATCTCTGACCAGAGTTCATTCCTGAGTTCTTGAATGTCTTTCCATGCCTACATGAGCATGTTAATGATTTTTATTTTGAACTCCCATTCAGGGAGAGTCATGAGGTTGATATCATTTAAGTCTTTCTCAGGAGTTGTATTAATAATTTTACTCTGAACTAGATTTCTTTTGCATTTCATATTTGCATATGGCACCCTGTATTGCCCAGAAGGTCTACTCTCTGGAGCAGCTCAGTCCCTGAAGCAATATTGGGGTTCACAAGGGAGTGGTATTGGTGTCTGGGGGGAGGAAAGAGTTGTTTCCTGCTTCCCTGCTGCTATGCCTGTCTTCACTGCCTGAACCTGTGGGCCGAGCACGCAGGTATAAGCCTCTATGCTTTGCGTTTGTAGTTGCTGTAGACAGAGCTTCCCTCTGGCTGGCCCAATGCCAGGGTAGGGTTTGCTGGTTTGCAAACCAGGTGGACCTAGCCAGGAGAAAGGCGCAGTAGGCTGCCTATAACGGAGGGGTTTCTTGGAGCTGTGTAGGCAGCCAGGGAGCTGGAGCCCCTGAACATCGTGAAAGCTCCCAACCTGCTGGGCAGAGTGCACCCAGACAATTTTGTCTACCTGTCCTTTCCCCTGAGCAGTAAGCTCTGTGCAATCCTTGCCCCTTTAGAAGCCCTCTTGCTAAGGGCTTCCTTGTTAGGACGTCTCAGACTGCCCGCCTTTCTTTTTTCCCAGAGCAGACAGATATGGATCCCTGCTTTCCACAAGCATCTGGAATCTCAGTCTCTCCAGGAATTCTGCTTGTCTTAGCTTTCCAATCCCCTAATTATGAGAGTATCATGCAAGCACTATGAAGTGTGTGTTTGTGCTCCCAGAGCAGATCTCTAGAGATAGGTATTCAGCACTCCCAGGTCTCCACTCCCTTCCTGCTCCGTTTCTCTTCCTCACGCTGGTGAGCTGGGGTGCGGGAAGGGCTTGGGTCCTGCTGGGCCACAACTTTAGTATGTTACCCTGTTCTGTGAGGTCTGTTCTTGTCTCCAGGTGTATGCAGTTTGGTGCATTCCTCTTTCCTGTTGTTCTTTCAGGAGTAGTTGTATCGGTTATATTTTCATATTATATGCGGTTTTAGGAGGAAGCCTCTGTCTCACTTCTCATGCCGCCATCTTTAATCCTCTTCCGTATTGTTAAGTTAATTTTCATATATCATATTTCAATGTTATCTCCTGCTCATGACTCAGCAAAGGTAAAGTAAAAAATAAAATTTTTACTCATCTTGGAGTCTGAGACCCTCCTTTATCTGAGTCCATTTTATCTAGATAATCAACTTGATTTCCCCCTCATCTTTACCACAAATCCTCATGTCATGTATCTCTCTATCTATCCATCTGTCCATCCATCCATCCTTTCAGTAAAAAGACAGCATCCAGAAGCCAAGAAGTTAACAGTCTTTGTTCTCAGTAAGCATAATGTATTTTATAAAATCTGAGTATATTAAATTTATTCTCGGTTTTGTTGGCAGGCATATATATGTAGATTGTAAGATAAATGATGAGATTTTGTAAATCTTAGTCATTTTTTGCAGCAGGATTTCAATATGACTTCTAATTCAAAGATACTCATTCTTTGTTCTCAGAGGCAAAAGAACCTAAAGATAATAAGGAGGTATCACATCCTGATGATTTGGAACTTGAGTTGGAGAACCTAGAAATTAATGATGACACCTTGGAGTTAGAGGGTGGAGATGAGGCTGAAGATCTTACAAAGAAACTTCTTGATGAGCAAGGTAAGCACTATTTTCCCCAAAATTAAAATTTTTTGATTAGTTTTTATACTGAACATTCATGCCTAAGAATATGGATCTTTAGTCTTTAATTCTGTTTTCCTGTAGTTTCCAGGCCATCACTTTTTTTTAGAATTTGATTTAGAATAGAAACACACACACATCCCATATTATGTAACTACAAGTTTTAGTGATTATCTAAATTCTACATATATTAATAGATATTACACTTTGCTCTACTTGCCTGCTTGTCCTGAATTTATTTTAATTCTGATATATAATCTTAACATAAGTGTATTTGAAAGTTACTCTAAAATGGCTGAGAGATAAGGACAGTTAGCATATCAGTTCATCTGTGATAATTTTATCTGTCTTTATAATTGAGTAATGTTTTATAGTTAGTAGTAAAAATGCTACACTAACTATTTTCATAAATACTTCCATTTAAGTTTCTGCATTAGTTAGGATTTTTTATTAGGAGGCTACCTTTTAGTCAGTATTGCTTTTCTCTCGATTGGCTTCATTGTTTCCTATGGCAGATCCACTTTATTCTCCATGTCATGAAGGGAGAGCGGGTATGGCTGGGGTCTGCACCAGGCTAGTGACATCAAATCCTACCAGCCAGTGACATCAAAGGAAAAGAGAGCTTCTCTCCCACCGTCTTGTACATAAGAGTTGCGGAAGGACTTGGCTAGAGCTGTGTCATGCTTACTGGTGGCCAGGAGGACTGGTGGTGTGCTGTGCTTTGGCTGCCCTTCCCTGTCAGAATCCTGCCTGTTGCCTTCAGAGGCCAGCCATGAGAGTGCTGTTAATTGAAGACATCGGGGAAGGGATGCTCAGCAGATAAAAATCACATAAAACTTACATTTAAGATTTTGTGTCTAATGTAAAACTTTGACTTTTTATTGTCGATATCTGAAGAACTAGTGACTTGGGGTTATGATTCTAGGGATACCCAAACTTCTTAGGGTAATATCTCAAAAACTCCTTCACTTTTTTTCATGACTAAGAAAAGCTCTAGATTGTCTATTTCCCAAGTAATTTATAGTTGGATGTTTTTGTTCTTATATTATCTCTGTGTTTTTTTTTAACAATTTATTTTATTTTAGTATCATTAACCTACAATTACATGAGCAATATTGTGATGATTAAACTACCCCCTTCATCAGGTCCCCCCTACTCTCTGTGTTTTTTTAACCTATTTAAAAACTGCTTTTATGTTAGAACAAGAGGATGAAGAAGCCAGCACTGGATCTCATCTCAAGCTCATAGTAGATGCCTTCCTCCAACAGTTGCCCAACTGTGTCAACCGAGACCTGATAGACAAGGTATGATTGTCTATGTAACTTTAAGCAAGCACATAGACCTTGTAGGATAGCTCTATTAGCAAAAGTGTTGTGCTTTGGAGACTATTTTAGCCATAGAATAACCCATTTCTTCAGTTGGAATCTTACATGAGAATCCAAAATAAACACATAAAATTGGGGACAATTCATAGACAATTCTGTGTAGGGGTGGAATTGTTTCTAGACTCTTGTTGGCTTGACACCTCACCCCTTCACATACAGACCCTACCATTTAGAAAATACTGTTTTAGACTAGAAGTTCTTAAAGTCTCCTCTGTAGATTCCTGGTGTCTTTTGAGGCACTTTCAGGGGGTCTGTAAGGTCAAAATTCTTTTCCATACTAAGGTTTTTCCCCCCTTATCACTGTTGTGAGATTTGCAGAAACGATGGGTAAAGCTGCTGGTAGCACAAATCTAGATGCAGTGGTAGCAAACTGTCCTAGTAGCCATTGTATCTTCATGCTTTGCATTTGCAATTTAAAGAATAGTGCCACTTTCACTTAAGAATCTCCAGGTGAATCCATAAAAATAAGTGGTTTTATTTTATTTTAACCTTTGAGTACACATCCTTAAATCTAACGAAATGGGAAGGGCGTATAAGGCACTTCTTTTGTCTCAAGGTTGTCTTGAGAAGAGCCACTTGTGTGATTGAGTTGCAAGCTGAACTAGTTGCTTTTTTCATAGAATACTGTTTTTACTTGGACTGATGAGCATACTGCTATTTTTCTAACATGAACAAGATGAGCTTCTCACTTCAAGGAAAACAACTGAGCATATTTATTGCCAAGAAACACATTTGAGGTTTCAACAAAAATTAAAATTTTGGAAAGCTTATGTCCATCCCTGTAGGGTTTGGCAGCTTCACGATTCTTTTCTGAAATGACTTTATTGATGACAGTTTTCTGATAAGATTGGTGGTGATATTAAATAAAGTAATTTTTAAATATTATGTATGTGTATGGAAGATGTACATAGCTCAGTGAACCATTGTTCTAAGTGACCAATACACAGTGTTTACAAAATCTTGCATGGTGCTAGAGATCCACTCAGAGTGCAAGACCAAGGGATTTTGATCTGATAGCATGAGAGCTTGATTGATACAGTTTCAGATTCCATATTACAACCAATCCTTAAGAAACCACTTTTTAAGTGGTGGTATAGTATCAAAGAATATCTGCAGTTACTGCAAAGGATATTAAAATACACCTCCCTTTTGCATCTACATATCTATGTGAAGCCAAGTTGTCTTCCTGTACTTCATCCAGAACAACACATCACAATAGATGAAATGCATAAGTAAAATGAGAATGCAGTTGTCTTCTAAAAGAGTGCAACTGTCACTAAATTTTTTCATTTTGAAAAATGTATAGTTATTTCCAAAAAGTGTTACGAACAAATAGATTTCTTGGTATTTTTAAATAAACTAGTATCTTTAAAGTTTCTCAGTTTTAATTTTAATAAATGCTGATAAATGTAATCCACATAAAGTTTTTCAGGTTGTTAATAAATTTTAAGATTATAAAGGACTCTTGAGACCCACAGTTTGAAAAACTCTATGGTAGGTCGTTTTTTTGGTCAAAGTGTATGTAATCTTATCTTTTTTTTCCCATAATGCTTTAATGGTTCCTTGGAAAGAACTATAAAAGTTAGGTTATTTTTCAAATTTTAGCTTGTTTAGCTCTTCAAATAATTTAGATGTATTTCATTAACTATTCACATAATCAAATAGGCTTGAAACTCTAATTCTAAATTGGCTTCTGGGGTAATTAGGTCAGTGTATAGTTTTCAGAAACAGTATAATTACAGCATTTATTTTCTGGATTTTAAAGAGATACTTTTAAAATTTCTTCTATAGAATATAGCAGAAACCACCTCTTAGATAATCACTTATTAGTTTGAAATACAGTTGAATCTTTCCCTTGCTAAATGTTCATATATTCATTGGATATGAATAGAGGGTGAAAGACAGATAACCTTGGCACTCCTGCACACACCCACACCCCATTTTGAGTACTGTAATGAAAGCTGAAGGAAAGAAGGATCTCATCAGTTTTGTGTACTAGTAACACTATTGTTATGAATATTTTTTTGGAAAGTAGCCTTTAGTGCCCATCAGTATTAAGTGCTGTTGCCTGTAATGACTGTATATTAAATTCTGAGTTCATTCTCTGGGGGTCAGATGAAAAATAGTGGCCACTCTTCCCTTTTGGACTCCTCTGAGAGTCAGGGGTTCCTCTGAGAGCTCCCTCATGAAAGGAATTTCTTCCAAATGTTTTGGCGAAGGTCCAAATTGCTTAAGAGGGGAAAGTATTTGGGAAATAAGCAGAAAACTCTGAGAATATTTTGAATTCAACGATTATGTAAAAAATATAACCCAAAGTGAAGGCTTGTTTTAGTTGACTTCTGTGGTAATATCATGGTAATGCATGTATTTGATGATCAGAAAGATTTGTTTTTACTTAATAAACTTAATAAAATTAAAAAATCATTGTTGAACCATGTACCTGAAATATTTTGAAAAAAGTTTTCAAAAAACTGTTCACCGACTTGTCAAGCAGCAGTTGTAACCCACGCAGACAGACAACACTAAGGTGACTCCTTTGCTTCCTTCTCTTTCCTTAGGCAGCATTGGTTCAATCTAAGAATCAGTATGCATGTTAATCTTTTTTTTTTGCTTTTTAATTTCCTCAAATTTATAAATTCTGGAAGTTTTTGCACTCATGTAGTCTTTTATTCATTTACTCCAAATATTTATTGAACCCCTAGTGTATATACCAGTTCATTGACAAGCTTTATGAACTCTTAATCTGAAGATTTTTGAACACCGTAGTTTTTTTTCATCTAATGGCCTTTGATTATTGTGGTAGAAAAAGCTTTATTATTTCCTTCTCAATCTTACAAAACTTATTTAGATAGATTATACAAAGCATGTATGTATTTTGGAGGATAATGGCCTAATAGTGACTGAAGTCCATTTTATTTTTTGCCTCCTAATTTATGTTGAAACATAGGCCGTTATTAGCCATTTAAAGGTTTTCTTAATGTTTCAAAAATATTGATTTGTGAGTTTTTTTCCCCTTGGTGTATGAAATTTTCCAATGTTAACCAGATTTCTTTTCTGAGGACGTGACCTTTGGGATTTTTATTTCAGAGGCTCACAGTTTTTCAATGGTTCATATGGTTTCAGCTTCTTTTTTTGTTATTCTAATTAGCTGTAATAAGCTTTTCTGTTACAGAATGCAAACTTTGAAAATATTTTTTGTCCTTCCTATGTAAGCGGAAGAAAAAGTTTAAATTGATTTTGCTTACTTGATTAATTGACATAAAGTTTCAATCTTTGTGAATACTTACCAGTTGGAGTTTGTTTCCAGGGTTTGAATCGAATCAACATTAGTTGTGCCAATTACTTTTTCAAATATTTTAACCAAATGGAAGGTGTTTGAGTGCATCACTGTCTATAGTGAAGAAATCCCTTAGAGTTCAGGGAAATATGAGGATCCTTTATTTGAATTTGATCTTCACATCTACCTGAAGATTGCAATTAATGATAAAATGATCATGTGAACCTATGAGAGGGAAATATTTGAGATACTTAAAAGAGGATATTTGATAACAATTTATTTATTTTTTGCTATTATTAATATACAGTTACATGAGCAACATTATGGTTACTAGACTACCCCTAATATCAAGTCCCCACCACATACCCCCACTGCAGTCACTGTCCATCAGGGTAGAAGGATGTTATAGAACCACTACTTCTCTTCTCTCTGTTATACTGCCTTCCCCGTATCCCCCACCCCATCCCCACCCCCACTGCATTATGTGTGCTAATTGTAATAACCCTTTTTCCCCCTTATCCCTCCCTTCCCACCCATCGTCCCCAGTCCCTTTCCCTCTGGTAACTGTTAGTCCATTCTTGGGTTCTGTGAGTCTGCTGCTGTTTTGTTCCTTCAGTTTTTTCTTTGTTCTTATACTCCACATATGAGTGAAATCATTTGATACTTGTCTTTCTCCACCTGGCTTATTTCACTGAGCATAATATCCTCTAGCTCCATCCATGTTGTTGCAAATGGTAGGATTTTTTTTCTTCTTATGGCTGAATAATATTCCATTGTGTATATGTACCACATCTTCTTTATCCATTCATCTACTGATGGACACTTAGGTTGCTTCCATTTCTTGGCTATTGTAAATAGTGCTGCGATAAACATAGGGGTGCATCTGTCTTATTGAAACTGGGCTGCTGCATTCTTAGGGTAAATTCCTAGGAGTGTAATTCCTGGGTCAAATGGTATTTCTATTTTGAGTTTTCTGAGGAACCTCCATACTGCCCTCTACAATGGTTGTACTAATTTACATTGCCACCAGCAGTGTAGGAGGGTTCCCTTTTCTCCACATCCTTGCCAACATTTGTTGTTTGTATATTGGATGGTGGCCATCCTAACTGGTGTGAGGTGATATCTCATTGTGGTTTTAATTTGCATTTCTCTGATGACTAGTGATGTGGAACATCTTTTCATGTGCCTGTTGGCCATCTGAATTTCTTCTTTGGAAGAAGTGTCTGTTTAGCTCCTCTGCCCATTTTTTAATTGGCTTACTTTTTGTTTGTTGAGGTACGTGAGCTCTTTATATAATTTGGATGTCAACCCCTTATCGGGTATGTCATTTATGAATATATTCTCCCATACTGTAGGATATCTTTTTGTTCTACTGATGGTATCCTTTGCTGTACAGAAGCTTTTTAGTTTGATATAGTCCCATTTGTGCATTAATGCTTTTGTTTCCTCTGCCTGGGGAAACATGTTCATGAAGAAGTTGCTCGTGTTTATGTCCAAGAGAGTTTTGCGTATGTTTTTTTCTAAGAGTTTTATGGTTTCATGACTTACATTCAGGTCTTTGATCCATTTTGAGTTTACTTTTGTGTATGGGGTTAGACAGTAATCCAGTTTCATTCTCTTACATGTAGCTGTCCAGTTTTGCCAACACCAGCTGTTGAAGAGGCTGTCATTTCCCCATTGTATGTCCATGGGTCCTTTATCATATATTAATTGACCATATATGGTTGGGTTTATATCAGGGCTCTCTATTCTGTTCCACTGATCTATGGGTCTGTTCTTGTGCCAATACCAAATTGTCTTGATTACAGTAGCTTTGTATTAGAGCTTGAAGTCAGGGAGCGTAATCCCCCCTGCTTTATTCTTCCTTCTCAGGATTGCTTTGCCTATTCAGGGTCTTTTGTGGTTCCATTTTAATTTTAGAACTGTTTGTTCCAGTTCGTTGAAGAATGCTGTTGGTATTTTGATAGGGATTACATTGAATCTGTAGATTCATTTAGGCAGGATGGCCATTTTGACAATATTAATTCTTCCTAGTCAAGAGCATGGGATGGATTTCCATTTATTAGTGTTCTCTTTAATTTCTCTTAGGAGTGTCTTGTAGTTTTCAGGGTATAGGTCTTTCATTTCCTTGGTTAGGTTTATTCCTAGGTATTTTATTCTTTTTGATGCGATTGTGAATGGAATTGTTTTCCTGATTTCTCTTTCTGCTAGTTCATCATTAGTGTATAGGAATGCAACAGATTTCTGTGAGTTAATTTTATATCTTGCAACTTTGTTGCAGTTTATTCTTCTTAAAACATAACTTGTCATTTTCTTAAGCTGTATATAAAAAATGTTTTAACATTTAAAAACATACATCCCTGTATTTTACAGATACCCAGAATTCATATTTTTGTTTTCCAATGGCTTTCCAGAATATGCACCTCTCCTAGTTTTTCTTTTACACTTACATTAGACACGTTGATGAAATACTGAACACATTTTTATTATTAAAATACAGAATATATATATATAATTTAAAATAAAGTTGATTGCTGTGCTAAATAACAATTTTGGGTATTTATTACAGAGTCCTGTGATTTGATTTCTTTCATTTAAGTTAACCAAATCTGATTGTTGACACAAGCTTTTTAGTCAGTGTTGAGGACTTATTCTTAATGTGTTCTTAGGAATAATCTGTGCCTATATGTCATGCCTAGTTTATCTTTATTCCTTACTGATCATCCTTATTAGTGTTAGTAATTTTCTGGGCTTCTGGTAAGTATTCTTGCTGTTTTCTACTTCTATCAGAATAGTCCTGATATTATTAATATTGATTTCTTGAGGTCAAAGGCATTGATTGCACATTTCATATAGTTATTTGCCTAACGGTGTGTGATAGGTCTTCAGTCTACACATTTGAAGTTGTGTTTCTAACACAAGGTTGCAACTAAAAAGTTTATGAAACATATTTTAAGATACATAAGGAGAGGAAGGTTTAAGCTTAGTAATTTTTGTTTGGAGTATGCTTAAAATCATTTTGAAATGTTTAGGAACAAGTAGAAATCCATTGTAACATGCAGGGTTTCTTTTTTCAGTAGAAAAATTTTGCTTTTTCTCCCATAGGCAGCAATGGATTTTTGCATGAACATGAACACAAAAGCAAATAGGAAGAAGCTGGTACGGGCACTCTTTATAGTTCCCAGACAGAGGTAGGTATTAAAGAGTAATTTGTATTTTCTCTCTGCCTTGATTTAAGAATTTTCTAATTGAGTCACATAGATGAATATTTTTATTTTATAAAATTATATACCGCATTTCACCAAACCTGAGATGCCATCAGTTAGGAGGTGCACCATTGTTTTTTATGTACAACTAAGAAGGAAAAATATTGTGAGTTACTTTTAAGGCTTTGTGAGACAGATTCTGCTTTTTATTTGTAAATGGAAAAAAGTATCTGCCTTGAATTGATGAAAACTCAAATATTTTTCTCCTTAGAATTTTGGACCAATTTTTTTCAGGTGATTATTTTTTTTACTTTATACAGTAGGGTATTTAGTTCCATATTTTTCTTTTCGACTGTTTATTTGTTTGAAGAAACGTGTAACAATTATCTGAACTTATGTAACACAGAATAAACTGAAGTTAGCAAAAATAAAAGGTGTTGTTAACAAAAGATACCATTCACTGAAATTGAAGTAGTTTACTAATAAAAGAGCATTGTGTCTCCCTATATCCCCATTCTATCCCACTCCATCCACCCACTCCCAAAAACGTCCTTAAAATCTTCAAGAACTGTACAGTATTTGGTTTTATGCCAATTATATTCTTTATAACTGAATTTATCTGCTTGACTCAGCAGATATCTGCAAATTAGAAGTAGTTGGAATCTGCTAGAAACACAGACGTGAAAAGTAGTACAAAGTGACAATTTGTGGTTTGAAAAGAGAGAAAAAAACATACAAGTACTTAAAATGCATAGTTGTTAGAGCCATGAGGAACAGATCACATAGTCTAACATACCTGAAATGTATAAATATAATAATTTGGGTTTCTTATAGTCAGCCTGAGTGATCAGAAAATATAAAATTATCTCTTAAAATTTATTCATTCATACCTAGTTCATTAAGGATCTGCTGTATACTATGATCAGTGCTGGAGGTAACAGTGGTGAACTAGACAGATTTGGCTCTTGCATTGATGCAGTTTGGAGAAGAAAAGAGACAAAGAACTTGGAGGTCTAAGTTACCAAGAAGAATCAGCATGCTTTGAAGTATATGGCAGGTGGGATGGATTGATTGATATTTGGTAGTCAGAGAAGGCTCCCTGGAAACAAGGGTCATTTAATCTGATAAGTCCTGAGAAGGGAGTTAGTTAGGCTAGGGATGGGGGAACACAGGGAATGTAGAGCCTTTCTGATAAAGGCAACAGTCTGTGCAGAGAGAGGCAGAGACAGGAAAGATCATGGCATAAAACTATTGCAAAATCTGCTGGTTTCCCTGGATGTTCTCTAGACTAAGCTGCAGGAAAGAGGCCATGTTTACATCTTTATCCCCAGCACTCTTGACAAGTAGAAGGGGATAAAATTACCTACCTCCCCTTTGAGCGTCTTCAGTCTAATTCTACCCACTCTTTTGCAAAATCCTGATCTGTAATGATTTCTTGAATACTCTTTACTCTCTCTACGTCTAAGCCTCTGTTCTCTACTGTATTTACGGTACCCTTTATTTTTCCACTGAACATCTCTGGCTTACCCTTTAAGTGTTAGCATAAGAACTGTCTTATTTGAACACTTGTCCTTAATCCCCTTACATAGATAGAGGTGCTCTTTTCTAGCACTTTGGACACCGCCTTCATACAAAGAATTAGGCACATCATATCCCAGTTCTGGTTTCCTGCCTTTATCCTTGCCAAACTATAAAAACTGTAAGCTCTGTAAAAGAGAGGACTAGATCTTCTCATTTTGTACGTCTCCAGCGTCAGGTGTAGTGTTTGGTGTACAGTAAGTGCTTGAAAATATTTCACAAATTAATGTTGGTCATATGTAAATTTTAAATTTTATTTTAAAAAGTAAGTAATATATTCACAGAATCAAAACCCAGCAGCACATGTAACATCGAATGCTGAAAAGTATCCTTCCTCTTCTTATCTCCCCATCTATCCAATTCCCACTCCTCCTGGTAGGAAGCAGCTGTCTTAATTCTTCATATCCTTCCACAGTTTCTCTTGCATGTACAAGAAATTGCAGTAATAGATTCTTATATTTCCTGGTTTTTCACCAAGGGCAGCTTATTAGTATGCATTGTTTTGAACTTTACTGTTTTCACTTACCAGTATATCTTGGAAATCTTTTCTATGGATATATAACATTTCCTTTGTTCCCTTCTTTTAAAGCTGCAGTGTTTCTTCTTTATGAATGTACTACATTTAACCATTTCATACATACATTCCAGTTTTGACATTACAAACAATGCTGTATTTGTGCTTCTCCTTTCTTTTTTCTTGTCTTAATTATGTTAGCTAGTGGTTTATCTACTTTAGGTTTTCTCACCCACACCAAAAACTTCTGGATTTATTATTTATATATTTATTCTTCTAGTTTACTGTTTTCTTACTCATTATTTTGCCTTTGTCTTTCTTAATTTCTTCTTTTTTGGTTTCTTTAATTTTATTCCTTTTTTGGCATCTAATATGTTGTCCTCTGATCATGGTTTTAACTGCCTCTTAGTTGCAACATGGTAATTTTTATTTTGATGTTTCCTAGAAATTCTCCAATTTCAGTTTGTATTTCCTTTGTTACCTAAGTTAATGTTCAAGAGGTTGAGATTTCCCAGTAGTGGGAGTTTTTTGCTTACTGACTTAGTAATTCATATTTTTATTGCACTGTGATTAGAAAATGCTGTTACTTTTCCTTTTTGGAATTTTTTGAAGTTTTCTTCATGATCTTTTATGTAGTCAGTTTTAATGAACATTGCATAAGCATTTTTTTTTAATGTTACATTTTTTGTTTTTATGTGCAGGGTTAAATGTATAGATCAGCTGGGTTTGTATTATTAAATAGCTATTTTATTAAGATCTTTTGTTTCTTGACCTTTTTCATCCACTTGCCCAGGGGTCAGGGGCTGAGAGGTGAATTAATGATTACTACTGTAATGTGTCATTTTTCCTAGTAACTACTATGGTTTTAGCTTTCTGAATGTTATACTGTTGTGTTATTTAGTGTGAAGGTAAAATTTATATCTCATTGTGACTTTTTCTTTTTGTAATTATAAAGTATTATTTGTTTTATAGAATATTCCTTACGCCTAAATACTTCCTTATCTGGTATTAAGATCAAAATTTCTACTTCTTTTTATTTGCATTTTTTTCTGGTATGCTTTTTCCCTTCCACATTCATTTTTTTAGAATCACTTTATTTTAGATGAGTCCCTTTTGTATATTATCGAATTGAATTTTACTTTGAGATCCATTCTGAAAATTGTTTCTTATAATAAGTAAGTTAGGCTATTTACATTTTTGATAAATCAGGTATGATTGGCCTAAGCTCCATTATTTGTCTTTTTGGTTTAGTTTTTTCAAAGTCTTTCATTATGTGGTCTGTTTGTATTGTTTTATTTAATGTATATTGTGTGGGTGTCTGGTTTTCTGATTGGAGGAAGATTTACATTTTATTTTAATGGTTGCCTTTATGATTATAGGCTTGCTTAACTTTCGTTTATTTAGACAGTGTCCACTGTTCCTGCCGTGATGAAATGAGCTGTGTTCTCTTCCTTTTTTCTCATTCCTCTTCACCCATCTGATAAGTTATGTTACCTTCTTTTCCTTTTTTACTCTTAAATGTACCCGTCAGCTCTGAATGATTTTTAACTGTCAGCATGCAAGTAGGCAGGCAACAGGCTTACTGGCTTCCCATTATCCTTTCTCTCCTTCCTGTGTTTTATTTCTATGTTGGTAGCATAGTGTGAGAGGGAACATAACATATATATTCTAACTTACCATTCTAACCCCCTCATTTGTTTTTATCTTAGTTCTACAGTTTGAAATATTCCATGCTCCCTGTCTGCCAGTCCTTTCTCTGGTTTCCCTAGTTACCTTTTGGTTTGCTGAAGTTCATGTAATAACTTTCTTAAGAGTTCCTGGGAGAAAATGCCCCTTGAGTTCTTATATGTTCAGAGTGATGTACCTGTGGGCTTTTACTTGAAGGACAGCTTAGCTAGTTGCCCATGGCTCATACCCTTTGCTCTTAACTATCTTGTAGTATCCCCCAAGTCAGCTGACATTCGGTAATACTGTGGAGAAATCTGAGGCCATCTGCCTTTTTTTCTTTTTCTCCTTTGTAATTGACTTGGTCATTTATATGCCTGCCCAAATCGTTCTTCCTCTAATAAATCCAGCGACTTCCCTAGGATAGATATGTATTGGCATTGATCATTCTGGGTTATTCCCCATGTCCTTTCAGTTTTCATATTGAGTATTTCAGGGAAGTTTCCTGATTTAAAAGATTTTTCTTTAAATGTCTTTAAATAGTTTTCTGTTTCCTTGTTTTGTTTTTCTATTTTAGGTACTCTATGTTCAATGTCCTTTGTTAACTTTCTATCTATCCTATCCTACTAATCACTCTTTTCAGTATCTTTTTTTTTTTCATTAAGGTATCATCGATATTCACTCTTGTGAAGGTTTCACATAAAAAACAATGTAGTTACTACATTCACCCATATTATCAAGTCCCCCCATGCCCCACTGAAGTCACTGTCCATGAGTGTAGTAAGATGCCACAGAGTCACCACTTGTCTTCTCTGTGCTACACTGTCTTCCCTGTGATCCCCCACACACACACCATGTGTACCAATCATAATACCCCTCAATCCCCTTCTCCCTCCCTCCCCTTTGATAACCACTAGTCCCTTCTTAGAGTCTGTGAGTCTATTGCTGTTTTCTTCCTTCATTTTTGCTTCATCGTTACACTCCACAAATGTCACCCTTTTCAGTATCTTCTTTATCCTCTGCCTCTTTCTCTGTTTTGTAAAGTCTCTTCTCCCTTGTGCTCCCTTCCTCATTTCTTCTTTCAGAATTCACTTAATATTTTTAAAATAATGGCAAAATTAAATTAATCATGGGCAGAGTTTTCAAATATTTCATGGCATTATTTTTTTGGTGAACTTCCTAGGTTTTAAGGAATTTTTCCTTTATATTTTTAGAATAAATTGTGGTTAATAATAATAATAAAACTTTAATAAATTTTGGAGATCTGCCCTGTTTGGGTTAGCTGCTTTATGTTTGACTTGTGGCTTCTGTAATTGATTCTGTAATTTCTGACAGACTTGCACTGAATCTGGACTGATTTGACAGCTTCAGTCAACCCTTATGCAACATTTGAGTTTACAAACTACTTATCTCTTAATTCCTCTGAAAATGAAGTTTACAAACTTCATCTTATATGTTATCCTAGCTTCCAGGGTTGCCATGGCATGGGAGGCAGTGTGTTAAACTCAGCTCATTCCTAGGTGCCTTGCATGAAAAATGACATATCACTTCCACACTCTGCCTAATGGCCAGGGTACAAGACCACTGGGACTGTAGAGAAGCACATGGAGCATTGGGTGAGCATTATTGCCTTTGCTGCAGGAATTTTCATAGGGATTTGATTTTGGTCATTAACTTTTTATTTCTCTATAAGTTACCTTACTGAAAATAATAGCAGAAATCTTCATTATAGTTTGGATGGAAAGGCTGGAATTTATAAGTAGCATTGACTTTTTTCACAGATCTCTGTATTTTATGTACATTTCAAATTGAATTACATAAAAATCTCTAATATAAGAGCAGATGTGTAAAATGTACACTTTTCTGGTGTAAATAATACTCTAGTCTTTTCTAAAGATATCTGTGTTCAGGTAAAACTTTCTCAATCTTTTTAATGTTCCTTCCTGAATGACTTGGAAAGCCACGGCCTCTGTTTATACAGCTGTAAAATGGTGTATTAGTGTCTTGGACTAGGTTGATGTTTCTTAGTTGGCTGTATATCTTTACTGATCAGAAAAACCTTTAATTTTGGAGGTCTTCTTTAAATCTCCAGGTACCTTTCTGCCCTACTTAAAAGATGTAGCTTGTCCCTGAGAATTATAGCTTGGTCCCTAGGTAGGCTGAGTAGAAAGACAGTCAGTGTTCAGGAACCAGTAAGCCTCCTCACATACCCTTTCTCCCTGCCTCTGTGTACTCACAAACCTTTTTCCATCTTTTATTCATTCCATCTTGAATAAAAGAGATGACTGACAGACTTTAGTGGGGAACAGAGAGGGCTAGGTCTAGAGTGAGCAGCCTGGAATATTCTCTGGGACAGCAAGTTATTAGGGCATTAGGGTAGCAAGTTATTCTTTGAAAGAGGGCAGGAAATACCACCTTCCTTTGACTCCTGTTGTCAGGTGGGCTCACCATCCAGGGAGGCCCACCTAGATTCTCCCTTAGTAGGGTGCCTCCCTCTCTGTGTGGCATTTTCTTTTCCCCACCCTCCCAAAAGGACATGAATCCTATTGAATGTCTTCATTCTTTTCTGTGGCCAAGAGTCCCTCCTTCATCCATCTAGCATACCCAGCCTGAGGTAACCAAAAAAAAAAAATGCTAACAAAACCAGAATGAGAGAGCAAGGATTAAAGATGGCAGAGTGAGAGGTGAGACAGAGGTCTCCTCCCAAAACCACATATAATACGAAAATATAATTAATATAACTAGTACTGAAAGAGCAACAGGAAAGAAGGCTGCGCCAGACTACATACACCTAGAGAAAAGAACAGACCTGGAACAGGGTAACGTACCAAAGCCATGATCCGGTGGGACCCAAGCCCTTCCCCTACCCCAGCTCACAGGTGGGAGGAAGAGAAACAGCAGGGAGTAGAGTCCTAAGACTACTGAACACCCAGCCCTGGAGATCTGCCCTTGGAGCACGAACCTACATTAAATGGTCTGGAGATTAGTGGGGTTGGAAAGCTAAGACAGGTTGAATACCTGGAGAGACTGAGACTCCAGCCAGTTGTGGAAAACAGGGATCCACATCAGCGTACTCTGGGACAAAATAAAGGGCGGCGGTCTGAGAGATTTCCTAGCAGTGAGAGGGCTGCTAAAGGGATTGGGATTGCACAGAGCTTGCTGCTCGGGAGAACGGATAGGTGGACAAGGTTGTCTGGGTGCCCTCTGCCCAGCAGGTTGGGAACTCTCAGAAACTTCAGGCGCTCCATCCCCCTGGCTGGCTACTCAGCTCCAAGGTCCCGTACTGTGATACGCAGCCTGCTGCGCCTTCCTCCTGTCCTGCTGGCACTGGCTCGCAAACAGGCAGTCCCTGGCCTGGCATTAGGAGAGCCAGAGGGAGGCCCTGCCTACTGCAGCTGCAGATGCAAAGCACAGAGGCTTACACTTGTGTGCTCAGCCCACGAGTTCTGACAGTGAAAACAGGCACTGCCGCCAGGAAGAAGGAAACAGCTCTTTCCTCCCCCCAGGCACCAGTGCAGCTCCCTTGTGACCCCTGAAATCACTCCAGGGCTGAGCAGCTCCAGAGACTAAAGTTTCTGGGCACTGGAGGGCACCATATTCAAATATGATATGTCAGAGGAACCTGGTTCAAACAAAAATCTCACAGACACCAGAAAAAGGGCCAAATGAAACTGAACTCACCAATCTTCCTGAAAGAGAGTTCAAAATAAAAATCATAAACATGCTCCTGTAAGTACAGAAAAATATTCAAGAACTCAGGGAAGAATTTAGGATGGAGATTCAATCATTATGGAACACAGTATCAGAAATGAAACATATAATGGAGGGATTTAAAAGCAGATTAAATATAGTGGAGGAGATGGTAAATGGAATAGAAATTAGAGAAGAGGAATACAAAGAAGCTAAATCAGAGAGAAAAACGAATCTCTAGAAATGAAAGAATTATTGAGAGAACTGTGTAAAGAATCCAAACAGAAGAATATTTGTATTATATGGGTACCAGAAGAAGGGAGAGAATAAGGGATAGGAAGTGTCTTGGAGGAGGTAATTGCTGAAAACTTCCCCATTCTGGGGAAGGAAATAGTCTCTCAGGCCATGGAGGTGCAAAGATCTCCCAACACAAGAGACCCAAAGAAGACAACACCAAGACATATAATAATTAAAATGGCAAAGATCAAGGATAAGGACAGACTATTTAAAGCACCCAGAGAGAAAAAAAGATCACATACAAAGGAAAACCCATCAGACTCTCATCAGACTTCTCAAGAGAACCTTACAGGCCAGAAGGAAGTGGCATAGTATATTTAATGCACTGAAGCAGAAGGGCCTTGAACCAAGAATACTCTACCCAGCAAGATTATCATTTAAATTTTAAGGAGGGATTAAAAAGCTGAGAGAACTTACCTCCCACAAACTGAATCTACAGTGTATTTTAGAGGAACTACTACAGATAGAAGTGTTCCTAAGGCTTAATAGCTGTCACCAGAGGAAATAAAACCACAGTAAAGAAAGTAGACCAATTAATTACTAAGCAAATGCAAAATTAAATCACCTACCCAAAAGTAAGTCAAGGGATAGACAGAGTACAGAATATGATAATTAATATATGAAGAATGGAGGAGGAAGAAAAAGGAAAAAAAAGACCTTTAGATTGTGTTTGTAATAGTATACAAAGTGAGTTAAGTTAGACTCTTAGATAGTAAGGAAGTTACCCTTGAACCTTTGGTAACCACAAATCTAAAGCCTGCAATGGCAATAAGTACATACCTATCAATAATCACACTAAATGTAAATGAACTGAATGCACCAATCAAAAGACATAGAGTCACTGAATAGGTAAAAAAGGAAGACCCATCTGTATGCTGCCTACCAGAGACTCACTTCAAACCCAAAGACATGCACAGACTAAAGGTTGAAGGGAAGGAAAACTATTTCATGCAACTAACAGGGAGAAAACAGGAGTTTCCGTACTTGTATCAGACAAAATAGACTTCAAAACAAAGAAAGTCACAAGAGATAAAGAAGGACGTTACATAATGATAAAAGGGTCAGTCCAACAGAGGATATAACCATTATAAATATCTATGCACCCAACACAGGAGCACCTATATATGTGAAACAAATACTAACAGAATTAAAGTGGGAAATAGAATGCAATGCATTCATTTAGAAGACTTCAACACTCCACTCCCTCCAAAGGACGGATCCACCAGACAGAAGATAAGTAAGGAGGCAGAGGCACTGAACAACACATTAGAACAGATGGACCTAGCAGACATCTACAGAACACTCCACCCAAAAGCAGGAGGATACACATTCTTGTCAAGTGCATACAGAACATATTCAAGAATAGATCATACACTAGGCCACAAAAAAGCCTCAGCAAATTTAAAAAGATTGAAATTGTACCAACCAGCTCCTCAGATCACAAAGGTATGAAACTAGAAATAAATTACACAGAGACAACAAAAAAGCCCACAAACACATGGAGGCTTAGTAACATGCTCCTAAATAATCAATGGATCATTCAAGATGGCGGCGTGAGAGGTGAGACAGAGAACTCCTCCCAAAACCACAGATAGTGTGAAAATATAGTTAATACAACTAACCCTAAAACAGCAACAGGAAAGAAGGCTGCACCAGACTGCTTACAGACCTCACGAACAGAGCAGACCTCACAAAACAAAGTAATGTACGAATGCCTAGATCCGGTGGGACCTGAGCCCATCCCCCACCGCAGCTCACCAGCGGGAGGAAGAGAAATGGAGTGAGAGGGGAGGTGGAAGACTGGGACTGCTGAACACCTAGCCCTGGAGATCTGCTTTGTGAGCAGAACTCTACATTGTGCTGTACTCTGGAGGATGGGGAGCTGGGACAGGCAGAGTGCTTGAGAGACAGCTTCCGGCTGTTTGTGGAGGACAGGATCCACACCTGGCTGTTCTGAGACAAGGGAAAGGCAGGCAGTCTGAGAAGCTTCCTAACAGCGAGAGGGGTGCTGAAGGCGCGGGGTTTGCACGGAGCTTGAGCCCGGGAGAAAACAGGGGGACAAGGTTGTCTGAGCACGCACTGCCCAGCAGATTAGGCACTTTGGGGAGCTTCAGCTGCTCCATCCCCCTGGCTGGCTACTCAGCTCCGAGGCCCCCCACTGTGATACGCAGCCTGCTGAACCTTCCTCCTGTCCTGACAGCACCAGCTTGCAAACTGGCAGTCACTGCTCTGGCATCAGGCCAGCCAGAGAGAGACCTCACCTACAACAGCTAGAGATGCCAAGCACAGAGGCTTATACCAGGGGGCTTGGGCCACTGGCTGTGATACAGGAGACAGGCAGGGCAGACAGGAGTTGGGAAACAGATCTTTCCTCCCCCCAGGCACCAGCTCCACTCCCCTATGACCCCCAACCTCACTGTAGGGGCTGAGCAGCTCCAGAGACTGGAGATTCTCGGCAATAGAGGGCACCACACAGAAATATGAAACGTCAAAAGAATATGGTACAGACCAAAATCTCACAAACCCCAGAAAAAGAGCCAAATGAAACTGAACTCACCAATCTTCCTGAAAGAGAGATCAAAATAAAAATCATAAACATGCTTATGGAGGTACAGAAAAATATTCAAGAACTCAGAAACAAATTTAAGACAGAGATTGAATCATTAAAAAAATTCCATATCTGACATGAATCATACAATGCAGGGATTTAAAATCAGATTAGATGCAGTAGAAGAGACGGTAAATGGAATAGAAATTAGAGAAGAGAAATACAAAGTAGGTGAGGCAAAAAGAGAAAAAAGAATCTCTAAGAATGAGAGAATATTCAGAAAACTGTGTGACCATTCCAAACGGAACAATATTCGCATTTTATGGGTACCAGAAGAAGAAGATAGAAAAAGGGATAGAAAGTGTCATTGAGGAGGTAATTGCTGAAAACTTCCCCAATCTGGGGTAAGAGATAGTCTCTCAAGCCATGGAGGTGCACAGATCTCCCAACACAAGGGACCCAAGGAAGACAACATCAAGACATATAATAATTAAAATGGCAAATATCAAGGATAAAGACAGACTTTTAAAAGCAGCTAGAGAGAGAAAAAACATCACATACAAAGGAAAACCCATCAGGCTATCATCAGACTTCTCAACAGAAACTTTGCAGGCCAGAAAGGAGTGGCATGATGTATTTAATGCAATGAAGCCGAAGGGCCTCGAACCAAGAGTACTCTACCTGGCAAGGTTATCATTTAAATTAGAATGGGGGTTTAAACAATTTTCAGATAAGCAAAAGCTGAAGGAATTTACCTCCCACAAACCACCTCTACAGTGCATTTTGGAGGGCCTCGTATAGGTATTCCTAAGACTAAATGGATGTCACCCAAGGGATAGACAAAGAGTCCAGAATATGATTCATAACATACAAAGAATGGAGGAGGAAGAAAAAGGAAGAAAAAAAATCTTTAGGTTGTGTTTGTAATAGCATACAAAGTGTGTTAAATTAGACTGTTAGATAGTAAGGGAATTACCCTTGAACCTTTGGTAACCACAAATCTAAAGCCTGCAATGGCAATAAGTACATACCTATCGATAATCACCCTAAATGTAAATACTCTGAATGCACCAATCAGAAGGTGTAGATTCACTGAATGGATAAAAAAACAAGACCCATCTATATGCCGCCTACAAGAGACTTCAAACCAAAAGAAATATACAAACTGAAAATAAAGGGATGGAAAAAGATTTTTCATGCAACTTAAAGGGAGAAAAAAGCAGGAGTTGCAGTACTTGTATCAGACAAAATAGACTTCAAAACAAAGAAAGTCACAAGAGACAAAGAAGGACATTACATAATGATAAAGGGGTCAGTCCAAAAGAGGATATAACTATTATAAACATCTCTGCACCCAACAGAGGATCACCTACATATGTGAAACAAATACTAACTTAAAGGGGGAAATAGAATGCAATGCATTCATTTTTGGAGACTTCAACACACCACTCACTCCAAAGGACAGATCAACCAGACAGAAAATAAGTAAAGAGACAGCGGCACTGAACAACATATTAGAACAGATGGACCTAACGGACAGCTACAGAACACTCCATCCAAAAGTAGCAGGATACACATTCTTCTCAAGTGCACATGGAATATTTTCAAGAATAGATCATATCTAGGCCACAAAAAGAGCCTTAATAAATTCAAAAAGATTGAAATTGTACCAACCAGCTTCTCAGATCACAAAGGTACGAAACTTTAAATTAATTACTCAAAGAGAATGAAAAAGCCCACAAACACATGGAGGCTTAAAAACATGCTCCTAAATAATCAGTGGATCAATGACCAAATAAAAACAGAGATCAAGCAATATATGGAGACAAATGACAACAATAATTCAACACCACAAAATCTGTAGAACGCAGTGAAGGCCGTACTAAGAGGGAAATATATTGCAATACAGGCTTACCTCAGGAAAGAAGAACAATCCCAAATGAACTCACAATTTATGAAGCTAGAAAAGAAAGAACAAATGAGGCCCAAAGTCAGTAGAAAGAGGGACATAATAAAGATTAAAGCAGAAATAAATAAAATCGAGTAGGATAAAACAGTAGAAAGAGTCAATGAAATTAGGAGCTGGTTCTTTGAGAAAATAAACAAAATAGGTAAACCTGTAGCCAGACTTATCAAGAAAAAAAGAGAGTCTACACACACAAAATCAGAAGTGAGAAAGAAAAAATCACTACAGACACCATGAAATACAAAGAATTATGAGAGAATACTATGAAAAATTATATTCTAACAAACTAGATAACCTAGAAGAAATGGACAACTTAGAAAAATACAACCTTCCAAGGCTGACCCAGGAAGAAGCAGAAAATCTGAACAGACCAATTAACAGCAATGAAATTGAATTGGTAATCAAAAAACTGCCAAAGATCAAAACTCTGGACCACATGGCTTCCCGCTGAACTTTATGAAACTTTTAGTGAATACTTAATAACCATCCTCCTTAAAGCTTTCCAAAAAGTAGAAGAGGACGGAATTCTTCCAAATTCATTCTGGAGGCCAGCATCATTTTAATACCAAAACCAGGGAAAGACACCACAAAAAATGAAAATTTCAGACCAATATCCCTGATGAACATAGATGCAAAAATACTCAACAAAATATTAGCAAACAGAATTTAAAAATACATCAAAAGGTTCATGCATCACCATCAAGTAGGATTTATTCCAGGAATGCAAAGGTGGTACAATATTCGAAAATCCATCAACATCATCCACCACATCAACAAAAAGGACAAAAATCGTGTGATCATCTCCATAGATGCTGAGAAATCATTTGACAAAATTCAACATCCATTCATGATAAAAACTCTCAACAAAATGGGTATAGAGGGCAAGTACCTCAACATAATAAAGGCCATATATGACAAACCCACAGCCAACATTATACTTAACAGCGAGAAGCGGAAAGCTTTTACTTTAAGATCAGGAACAAGACAAGGATACCCACTCTACCCACTTTTATTCAACATAGTTCTGGAGGTCTTAGCCACTGCAATCAGACAACACAAAGAAATAAAAGGCATCCAGATTAGTAAAGTTGCATATGACATGATATAATACATTAAAAAAAGCCAAAAGAATCCATTCCCAAACTACTAGAACTAATATCTGAATTCAGCAAAGTTGCAGGATACAGAATTAATATACAGAAATCTGTTGCATTCCTATACACTAACAATGAACTAACAGAGGAATCAGAACAGTTCCATTCACAATTGCATCAAAAAGAATAAAATACCTAGAAATAAACCTAACAAAGGAAGCGAAAGACTTATTCTCTGAGAACCAAAAGACACGCATGAGAGAAATTAAAGAAAATACCAATAAATGGAAATACATCCATGGTCTAGGATAGAAAGAATTAATATTGACAAAATGGCCATCCTGCGTAAAGCAATCTACAGATTCAATGCAATCCCCATCAAAATACCAACAGCATTCTTCAACGAACTAGAGGAATTAGTTCTAAAATTCATGTGGAATCACAAAAGACCCTGAATAGTCAAAGCAATCCAGAGAAGGAAGAATAAAGCAGGGGAGATTATGCTCCCAATTCAAGCTCTACTGCAAAGCCGCAGTAATCAAGACAATTTGATATTGACACAAGAACAGACCCATAGATAATGGAACATACCAGAGAGCCCAGATATAAACCCAATCATATATGGTCAATTAATATACAATATAGGAGCCATGGATATACAATGGGGAAATGACAGCTTCAACAACTGGTATTGGCAAAACTGGACAGCCACATGCAAGAGAATGAATCTGGATTATTGTCTAACCCCATACACAAAAAAGTAAACTCAAAATGGATCAAAGACCTGAATGTAAGTCATGAAACTATAAAACTCTTAGAATACAACTTAGGCAAAAATCTCCTGAATATAAACATGAGCAACTTTTTCTTGAACCCATCTCCTCAGGCAAGGGGAAAAAAAGTAAAAATGAAATAATGGGACTACCTCAAGCTGAAAAGCTTCTGTACAGCAATGGACACCATCAGCAGAACGAAAAGGCATCCTACAGTATGGGAGAATATGTTTGTAAATGACATACCTGACAAGGTTTTAACATCCAAAATATATAAAGAACTCACACTCCTCAACAACCAAAAATGAAATAACCCGATTAAAAAATAGGCGGAGGATATGAACAGACAGTTCTCCAAAGAGGCACATGAAAAGATGCTCCACATCACTAATTACCAGGGAAATTCAAATTAAAACTATAGTGAGATATCACCTCACACCAGTTAAGATGGCCAGCATCAAAAAGACTAAGAACAACAAATGCTGGCATGGATGCAGTCAAAGGGGAATGAACCCTCCTACACTGCTGGTGGGAATGTAAAGTAGTTTAGCCATTGTGGAAAGCAATATGGAGGTTCCTCAAAAAACTAAAAACAGAAATACCATTTGTCCCAGGAATTCCACTTCTAGCAATTTACCCAAAATATGCAAGTTCTCAGATTTAAAAAGACATATGCACCCCTATATTTATTGCAGCACTATTTACAATATCCAAGATATGGAAGCAACCTAAGTGTCCATCAGTAGATGAATGGATAAAGAAGAGGTGGTACATATACACAATGGAATACTATTCAGCCATAAGAAAGAAAGAAATCCTACCATTTGCAACAAAATGTATGAAGATAGAGGGTATTATGCTCAGTGAAATAAGCCAGCAGAGAAAGACAAGTACCAAATGATATCCCTCATTTGTGGAGTTTAACAAGGAAGGAAAACTGAAAGAACAAAATAGTAACAGACTCCCAGACTCCAAGAAGGAACTAGTGGTTACCAAAGGGGAGGGTAGAGGAGGGCGGGTGGGGAGGGAGAGAGGGAGAAGGGGATTGAGGTGTATTATGATTAGTACATATGGTGTGTGGGGATCATGGGGAAGACAGTGCAGCAGAGAAGACAAGTAGTGATTCTGTAACCTCTTACTACACTGATGGACAGTGACTGTAGTGGGGTGTGGGGAGCACTCGATAAAATGGGTGAATGTAGTAACCACATCGTTTTTCATGTGTAACCTTTATGAGAGTGTATATCAATAATACCTTAATAAATAAAAAAAGATAAGATTGCCAACGTGAAGCAGTCAGAATAAAAAAAGGACAAACAAACCAGAATGAGTTATTTATTTGAATGCCTACCACTTTTGAGAGCCCAGAGATTTTATGTATATACTGGTTTCCCCAGTATCTGAAAATAGAGATTCTAAGCCAAAATGACAAAGTGATACCGCAGTTACCATTCATTTATATGGAAAAATGTTAAGCCTTCCCAGACCCAAAAAAAACCTCAATTAGGCTCTTCTGGTACTTTAGGACGCAGCGTGGTAATGGATACATTAAGTAAATCACAACAAAGCCCAGATGGAGCTCTGGGGGCTTGATGCTGAGATGCTGAGTGTGGTTCCTGGGGAAGGAGCTTGGAGGGGGTGTGCACTTACCCTCTAATGGCTTGTTGCAAAACCAAGGCTGAGCTTTATTCTTACATTTCACCTTTGTTCATAAAAGGGAAAATCTTCTGTGGCTTTCTTGTGGTTAGCAAAATCTCCTGAGGTAGGTTTTTTTTTTTTTTTTTTTTGGTATCATTAATGTACAGTTACATGAGCAACATTATGTTTCCTGGACTGCCCCCATTATCAGGTCCCCACCACATACCCCATTATAGTGACTGTCCATCAGCGTAGTAAGATGCTATACAATCACTAATTGTCTTCTCTGTGTTGTACTGCCTTCTCCGTGCCCCCACCCCCCACATCATCTGAGGTAGGTCTTTTGTGAAAGCCAAGTGACAATGCAAACTTTAGAAAAGCAGGAGATGCCTGTATGTATATAACTAGCTGGTTATAGAGAATTTAGCTGTCTTATCTAGTCTGTATAGTTTGCTTTAGGAAGTACTAGATAACTTTAAGGTTCTTTACAACTTTTTTCTTTTAAAAAAATTTTATTGAGATACAATTCACATGCTATGCAGTTCAACCATTTGAAGTATATGATTTAATGTTCTAAATATATGCAACCATCACTGCATTCAAATTTGAAACATTTTTTCCCCAAAAAAGAAACTTCATATCCATTAGCAGTCAGTTCATTTCCCTCTCTGCCCACTCTGTCCCCTGTCCTAAGAAACCACTAATCTACTTTCAGTCTCTCTGCATTTGTCTATTCTGGATATTTCATATAAATGAAGTAATAAAATGTGTGCCTCCTTGTGCCTGGTTTCTTCCACTTAGTATGTTTCCAGGATTCATTCATGTTGTAGCACGTATTAGAGTTTCCTTTCACTTTAAGGCTGAGTAATACTCCATTGTATGGATAGACCACATTGTGTTTACCTATTTATCAGTTGATGGACATTTGAGTGGTTTCCACATTTTTGCTTCTATGAATAATGCTGCTGTGACTATGTACAAGTTTTTGTGGGGGTATATGTTTTCAGTTCTCTTGAATATATACCTAGGAGTGGAATTGCTATGTCATATAACTCTGTTTAACATTTTTAGTAGCTGCCAAACTGTTTTCCACTGTGGCTATGGCATTTTACATTCCCAGCAGTGATGTATGAGGGTTCCAGTGTCTCCTTATCTTCAACACTTGTTATTGTCCATTTTTTGCTTCATAGCCGTCCTATTGGTAGGAAGTGTTACTCACTGTGGTTTTGATTTGCATTTCTCTTAGGGCTGATGATCTTGAACATCTATTCATTTGCTTATTGGCCATATTTATGTTTTCTTGAAGAAATGTCTGTTCAAATCCTTTGCCCCTTTTTAACTGTTACTTTTATCATTGAATTAACAAGAGTTTCTTATATATTCTTTGTAGTTGTCCCTTATAATTTGCAAATGTTTTCTCCCATTCTATCAGTTTTTTTCACTTTTCTCATTTGCAGCACAAAAGTTTTAAAATTTAATTTAGCCCATCTTTATAATTCTTAAAAGTGTGTTCTGAAGCAGTGTAATCACTTTCATTAGTAGTTTTTCATTAAATAAATAATGTTAAAAAAACTCAAAGGATGTACATTATATTATCTTATTAATTTGAAGGATTCTACAGAAATGAAATCTAGAAATTCCCTTAGATATATACATATCATTTTGTAGTTAATTTTGTGATAAAACTGTATACACATAAATTGAAATTTCACAAAGTGTTTACATCTTAAGTTCATGTATGTATCCATCTCCTATATCAAGGTAGAGTACAGTCCTACCACCTTACGAGGCACTCTCTTCTAAGAACACTTTTGAGGGCAATGTCAGTCAGAATATGGAAAATACTTAAGAATCTTTTGGTTCCTTATTTTAAATATACTTGAATCTGGTGTTGGTTTTAGTGACTTTGAAACCATGTGAATTTGGCCAGATTTTAGCAGATTGGTGTTCAGAATCTCTTTAAGGTTAATGTAAACAGAATTCCCTTCACAGATGAAGTGCTCCACTTGATTCCTGAATAGATCTTCCCGATCCAGCTTTTATGAGAGTTCGCAGTTTTGGAGAGAGACTTTCTCATTCGTCCGCCTCCCTCTTGCTGGGTTTGGAGCTATGTAATACCACCTGGTGGCACTGTTGCTTTGGAAATGTCATTGTGAAAAAAGTCACCGGAGCATTTGGTTGTCAATTTTAGAATAAGTGATCCCAATCTTTCATTTTATTACATTTTGTTTTTCTTAGCTCAATTTGCTTTAGTGTTTCCTATGATGAACACCCTTTGTCTTCTTTAATTAAACGGAAACAGTGTTCTTTCATGTTCATTTTTTTCCTTGGCATTTTGAGCAGAGTTAAAATCAGTGGCTTTCCACAGTTAAATCCTTTAAATTTTAAAAAGGAAAGAAAAAGTTTTCTTTTAGAAAGCTGACTGCACAGTATAAAGCTTTAAGAATTCCTTTTTATCCCCTCAGTAACAAAAGTGTGTGTGTTCCCACATTTTTATTACTTTTAGTTAGTGACTAGATGTTTACTAACTTGATGATCATTAACTGGTAGTAGAATGCTAAAGTGTGTAGTTTCAGGAGACCTTGAAAACATAAGCAAGGTTTTATTATTGTTTAAGAAAAAACATTCTTTTTAAATGGCTTGCTCATTAACTGTTGGTAAAAATAATGACTACTCTTTTAGAAGATTATAAAATTCAGTTTTCAAAGGAAGGATCTAAATTTATTTTCTAGTTAATTACAGAAAAGTAAAATTAAATATGTATCTAGCTTAAATTTTAACACAGAAATTTGCTCTTTATATTGATTAAAGTCTTTTATTTGGCTTTTAATAACTTAAATGTGATCGATACAGCATTTAGCACTCTATTCCCTTTCAGTCTTACATTCATAGGAAGGTAGAAAAGACACAAAAGTACTCTTACAAAGGACTAACATTGAAGAAATAGATCATTTATTACATTGTTTACTACAGAAGGGATATAATTTGTGAAAAAATGAATGGTCTTAGAACTTGCAGATTTAAATAGGGCAGGATGACATTTAGTATCAACTATCTCTTTAATTGTGAACAGTATAATGGAAAAAGAGGAATTTCAGAAATTTCTTAGTTTGAGAAGGATTTGGTGTGTTAATTATTAGGGGTAGAGGATTCTGAGAAGATATATCTAACTTTACTTTCCTGTAGCTAATTCCAAAAGATAGAAAAACCATGATTACTAACCACCTGGAAAGGCTTAAAAGAGTTAAGGTCTTCTAGGGAATCCTTAAACTATTGTTAAAATCCCTATTGAAGCTGAAAGCATTTTCCTTTGTTGTTGGTTCACTGATGGGAACCTGAATGGGTAACACAGACTGCTTTACTTTAAAATGGATAACTCTGTCTACCTTTCTTTTTTGGGTTTGGGAAAAAGCTTTAAAATAGATTGGGCTAATTGGGAGAAGAAAAATGAAGCAAAGTCTAAGTGACTTGCCTGGTAAAGAAGAAAAGTAAATGGCATGGTTTGCTTAAAATTTTTTTATGCTAATTTTGATATTATAATCTCAAATTTTGTCAAAAAATGTATTGAAAAAGACAACCAAGATTAAAAATTTTTTAAAACTCAAGAGCTGATTCTTCAAAATAAACCAAATAGACAAGCATTTAGAAAGTGTATTATAAAGAAAATGAAGATTAAAAGTTTAAGAAATGAGCTAGATGAAGGAATTTACCCAAAGAAAACAAGATCCCTGATTCAGAAAGACATATGCCCCCCTATGTTTATTGCAGCACTATTTACAGTAGCCAAGATATGGAAACAACCTAAGTGTCCATCAGTAGATGAATGGATAAAGAAGAGGTGGTACATACACACAATGGAATACTATTCAGCCGTAAGAAGAAAACAAATCCTACCATTTGCACCACATGGATGGAGCTAGAGGGTATTATACTCAGTGAATTAAGCCAGGCAGAAAAAGACAAGTACCAAATGATTTGTACACTCATTTGTGGAGTATAATAAAGCAAGACTGAAGGCACAAAACCGCAGCGGACTCTCAGGCTCCAAGGGACTAGCAGTTAGCAAAGGGAAGGGGTTGGAGAGGGTGGGGAGGGAGGGGCAGGGGGATTAAGGGGCATTATAATTAGCTCACAATATAGGTAGGTCACAGGGAATGCAGTACAGCCTGGAGAAGACAAGTAATGACTATAGCATCTTACCATACTGATAGTGATTGCAATGGGGTGGAAAGGACTTCATAATATGGGTGAATGTTGAAACCACAATGTTGCTCATTTGAAACCTTCGTAAGATTGTGTATCAGTGATACCTTAATTAGAAAATTAAAATAATAAAAAAGCTAGATATGCTAGAAATTTCTAAAAACACTTGAAAATTTCAGTGAACAAGTAATTTTTTTGAAAAAATACACATTTTCAAAATTGATTCAAGACAGAACAAAAGAGTAATCATGGAAGGAAACATAAAAAGTTTTCAGATAATTTCATCTTAAGACCAAGATGCAATACTGAGTTCTTTCCATCTTTAATGGAACAAGTAATTTCTCTGCTGTATCATTTGTTCCAGAGCATAGAAAAGAAAACTTGCCATTTCATAATGTGAATAAATAGGCAAAATCTTAACCAAAAAAAGAGCAAGGAAGTTAAAAGTATTGACTAATCTCACTTTTGAATGTCAGTATAAAATTTTCAAGTCAAACACTAACAAATGATATTTAATATATATTAAAAATTTAAAAACAGCATGATCAAAGAGGACTAAGTGTAGGAATGAAAAGATAATTTAAGTAGGAAATCTATTAATATATATATAACATCAATGAGGAAAATAAACTGATTATCCAGTTAACTGTGTAAAAGATACTTGATTAACTTTTGTTTGATATTTTTAAAATATAAAATTTGATCAAATAATAATAATAATATAAAAATTGGATGATACTTCCTTAATAAGGTAAAGAATATTTAACAAATATCTATTGAGCTCCTACCATGTTCTGGGCACTGTAGTGAGTGCTGTTAAACTGACTCCTGTGGAGCTTACATTCTAGCGGGGAAGGGTGACAAGGTAACAATAAATGTATCAAGTAAATTATATCATATGTTAGAAGGTAGTAAATGCTATTTTTAAAAAATATGCAGACTAAGGGGACTGAGAGTGTGGGATGGGGTGGATGTGCAGTTTCAGCAGAGTGTTCGGAATGGGTCTCCCTGAGGGGGTGTCATCGGAACTGCGACTCGGCCTCTGTGCAGTAAAACTGTGCGTGTGCCACGAGGTGAGAGCTTGCCTGCGAGGAGCCTGCATGGCTGGAGTAGTGAGCTGGGCGGGGATAGTATGTGGTGAAGCCAGATCGATTTATGAGGTCGCAGAAGTGACGTTTGAGAGTAAAAACCAGAGCCCAGCACACTTACCTTGTGACCTTAGCTCTTGCCTCTTAACTCTTCTGACCTGTTCTGACAATGGGGAGCAGTAGAATCTGAGCACAGGTTTAAAGTCCTGTATTTGTATTGGCAATTGATTATGAACTGAAAAAGAAAAGTGTTTGTTGCTAAAGTGGCTATGAAAAGCCAACAAAAAGACTTATATCCTAACTATAATATTCAAGTCTGAAAATTTAGAAAGTAAACTTGATGTTAGTATGAATCCATCTATCATGCAAGAAAATTTAAAGTTCATTTGGCCCAGGCTTTTGTTGCTAAGCAGACATGAAGAAACTCGGTACATATTTGAGAGTAACTTAAAGGAATGCCTTATTTTGGAGTACCTCAGTACATTTTTAAAAACTTACAAAGTACTACAAAGCCACTGTATTCTCGATGTCTCTCAACATCCTTTCCCTTATTTCTGAAATGGTGATTATAATACCTACCTCATTAGGTGGTTATTAAGATCAACAACTTAAATAATGTATATTTGACACGTAGGACAGGACCTTCCTTGCACATTAGTAAGAACTAAATGGTGATTTTTAAGGGAATTATGATGGTCAAAGAGGAATGCAAAGGCTTTGAGGCTCTCAGGTGTAAGTTGGAGCACTTTCCTCCCCATGATCCCACCTTTCAGATGTATCCCTAATCTTCCTTCTGCACCGTGTCCCTTCTTCCAACTAAGGCTTCTAATCTGTCCATGCTGGGAGTTTTCCAGATCTAATTTTAAGTCTTTCAGAGTATGCAAACTTTTCTCTGGTGATTAAACCATTTTCATGTGTTACTCTGTAGTGATTTATTCAGGAATGATTAAGAGTTGGAGGAATGTTTGTTTCTGTTCTGAATGGCTTCAGGCTGTCATAGTTTTTGAGCTCTATGTTGAATTTGTATAATTTGTAGCTTCTTTCTCATTGTCAGCTTCCCATCACTTGCTGCTGTCCGGGCAGCTACTTTTATTATGAGTTCCTTACTGCTGCTCATCTTCAGCAGCTGATCTGATGAGTGTTGAACCATTGGGTAATCAAGTTTCATAAAGTAATGTCTCTGGCCAAGAATGGAAAATTTTAGCTTTTGTGTTGATTCTGATGAGTAGTGGCTGTCCGGAGTGCTGTGTTCAGTAGGATTCTGGAGAACTGCATTCAAGTTTGATGAGAAAGTGCTCTGCTAAAGAAGGGGGTGGCAGAATGAGTACCCATGCACTTGCCGTGTATTATCTAAGGGGAGGATAGGCATCGCAGGGGAATCCGAGTGAGCTCTTCAGTGAGTAAAATGCGTAAGTTGGTGTGTGGGGGTTGTGATAGTATTTTGACTTCTTAGATGCCTTTTCAGTCATTGGTTACCCTTTTCCTTTGACATGGTTTCCAGATAACTTACCCATGGTGAATGAATGAAATGACTTAAAAGGATTCTATTTTCTACTACATAAGTTACCTCTAGGTTTGTTTACTAGTTATGTGATTGAAAATTTAAGCCATGTCAAAACTTGATGGTTTCTATGCTTGGTACTTCATATTTTATCAAAGTTGCATACTCAGTGAGATTGCAGATGTGCAGTAAATTCATTGAGTAGAAAATACCAGGTTATTAATAAGCTTTCACAGGGCAAATTGGATTTCCATATATTTCACTATGATGGCAATAAATAGGCATGTTTGTATGGTTATTAGTTTTTATAATCCTTTAATGTGTGAATATATGAGAAAATTTTAATTTTAAAATGAATTATTTCTGGTATGTCTTTTATACCTATCACATATAACTTTTGCAGGTTGGATTTGCTACCATTTTATGCAAGATTGGTTGCTACATTACATCCCTGCATGTCTGATGTAGCAGAGGATCTTTGTTCCATGCTGAGGGGGGATTTCAGATTTCATGTATGTATTTAAGCATTTATTTTGTAATATATATATATACTTAAAAAGTTGAGTGAGGATTCTTTAGTTTAAGAATATGATTAGTTTATTGGTAAGCACATTTTTGAAATTGGATGGCAGTATAACAGTTCAGAATGTATGGACTTAGGAATTTTTTAAATGTAAATTTACTTAACAAAGCTTGAATTTGATGTGATATTCCAGTCTGGAGGTAAGCTGCTAGTGCAGCCTGTATCTCCTTTGTAGGTACTGCACTTTCTGCTTTTGTAAAGTAAAGCCTCTCGCCAAGGTCAGGAGAGCCTCAACAGGCCTCATTGGTGCTCCCAGAAGCAGCATGGGATTGGCCGTGCTGAGTCAGGACACAGTGCCTGTCTGATGCCTGGTTAGGTGTTGGGGGTCCAAATGTTTGGGCCACACGAGGTTTTATACATGCTCTGATCAGTGAATGCTGTCAAGGGCCATGTTTTTATCGGTTCTTACCTTGAGAATCTTTAACTTGGATAGTGGTGAGTTCTTCCAGGAGTACCCTGGAAAATACCAGGCCCTTGCCACCAGATAGTTTCCCTCCCTCTCCAGTCTTGGGAGTTGCTCTCCCAAGCCTGTGTTACCCAGTTGTCTTGTGGAGGTGTTCAAGTTTCAAATACAAGCTTGAAAGGAGTAAAAGATACCTTAGAGGTGACTGAAAGTGAACACTGGTAGACTTTGAAAAGACATGAAATTCAAGTGTTTATGTTAGCCAATGGGAAAATTCTGTTTACGAAATCCAGCTTTATATAGCAAGTTGCTTGGAATGCAAATAAATGTTTGCCACGCTTAATACAGACATTATTGCACTTGCTATACACAAATCAGTATTGCTGAGCACTCAGAACAGACTTAATTCCTGAGGTCAGGAATCTCCCAATATAACTGGGGAGATAAGGTATAAATACTAGAAAAACAAGAGTAAAATGGAAATTTAAATGCTAAACACATTTTCTGTTGAAAGGAATTGCATGCTTCATTGCCGATGAGATGGACTATTTGAGAGTGAGTGCCTTGATTCAGAGGAAGGAGAAAGTCTCGGAGGTGGATGATCTCTAAAGGCTTCTTGCCATAGGTGTTAGTTTGTTAATATGAGATTTGTGGTTAAGATTTTTCTGGGCCAGCTTTTCCTGAAGTGTGTTTCAGATTTCATAGGTAGTGTTAAGCAAGGACAGGTTTCTATATTTAAAGAAGTTTGGAAACCCTGAGATCAAGGAAATTAAATGGTTTTGTTTTATTTTAAGAATTCTTAAAGCTTTAATAGGGTAATGTGCACTATGAACTTCCTGGAGGGGGTTGACTATGTAGTCACTCAAAGAACACACTTTGATAAATGCTGCTAGTTCAGGGACAGATGCATCAGAAGTCATGTTATTCTCGTTTATGTATTTAATCCCATCATACAAACAAGAGACAATTTTACCAACAGACAGTATAACTGTGTTATATGAGTTATATGTGTATGTACCTCCACCAGATCCAAAGTCGAACCGTACTCCAGTTGCTAGGCCAAGCACAATTGGTGCTTTTGGTGAGAAACTTAAGAAGATTCCATTCATGTGTACTTCCCTTTCACCTTTGAAAATTGGGGTGGGGGTGAGGATGCCATTTTTTTATTGTTGTTCCTGAAGAAGCCAGAATTCTGTGAGTATCCTTTGGGAAGCACTGTTCTCAGGGAAGAGAAAAGAGGTTGCTTGAGGTCATTGAGCACCTGTACTTCCTCCGGGATCTATCCTTCTCCACACCCAACCATCTTTATTAGGCCATAAATAAGGTCCCATCCTTAAATGAAAATAAAATAATAGCAACAAGAACACTTTCTTCAACCACAGCAAGCTCCCCCCATCCCTAATCCTCTTTCATTTCCTTCTTGTTGGAGTATTTTTTTAGAGTATTCTTGTCTCCTGTACTTCTGACATTTACCCTTTGTTTTACCATCATCTCTGCTCTACCCTGGCAGAGACCACCAATGTCCTCCTAATCACCTCATGTTAGTTCATGTCCCTGCAGATTCTGAGCTGCTGGATTCTTCTGCTCGTTAGGAAACTGTCATTCTGGCTCCACCACATGTTAGTGTTGTAACTTTGGCCAAGTTAAGTTTTCTAAACTTTGGATTCCTTGCCTGTTAAATGGAGATAATACTTGTATCTTTTAAAATGGGATTGTTCTTACAGATGAAATGAGATGATGCATGTAAGTTCATCGCACAATGCCCGGACATAGATACCATTGTAATAATAACTATCCCTTCTCACTACCACTCTCTCCTGGTTGTTACAACTACTGTCCTTTGCTCTTTGTTCCAGCTGAGATGTTCTTCTTCTCCTCTTTTTTGATGAACACATTTGACCTGAGGTTCAGTAAAAATATATTTCCCAGCAACCTCAAATACATGCCTCTTGCCAGAATCTTTCTTCTGGTGCTTATAAGGTCTCATGTTCTTCTACTTAAATATGTCCATATAACAAACTCATTCTTTTCTTCTCAAAAATGTCTTTATCTTTCACTTCCTAATACCTGTTTCTGTATTCTCCCTGTAAACTTGCATTATATTTTATCTAATCATTAAGAGAATTGCCTCTTCTTTTGCTCCTTTGACATAATTTAGAAGCCAGTGTTTACTGAATTCTATTGATACTATATTCTAAAACACCCATAAGTATTTAAAGCATCAATAAAACTTCATCAATTAAAATAAAATCACAAAAATCAATTTACAGAACTTTATTTTAATCACATCATGTAAGCATACAAAATAGCTTTAATGAGATTCGAGACAGAAAAAATAGAATTAACTACATTCTAGTTTATAAGTGAAATAATACTGAATAAACTTGATTCTTTTAGCCTTACAATTTAGAAAAGGATACAGCCTTCAGAAAGACCCTTTCACAAATAAGTATGTTTGATAAGCATAGTTTTAATTTATCCCTGAAAATCTGAAATGTCTAAACCCTTGCCTCTGCTTGCTGTGAAAGTAGGTCCTTAAAAATGAAGATGATAAATTCTGTTTAAGTGTTAGTTGAATATATAGAGGTTTAGTATTTATGTAAATATATGTTGTCATCAGTTGTCCATCTGTTGGTGAGTTTAGGCATTATTTTGAATCTCAGCACATACTAGTGTAATGTAAATCTCAAGTAACTGGAGACTGGGATTTTTAGTATTACCCTTGGTCAAGTCATTTGACAGCTCTGTATTATTTTGTTGTTATTTGAACTATTAAATCAGAATTATAACTATTGTTCCTTTTCTTAGAATGTTGTTATTTGGGACAAATAGTGTTCTGAAAAATTAAAGAATACTAAACTAGTTCAGGGCAGTACCATATTATTGTCCTTGTTCAAATAAAAGGTTTCTAGATTGTAGGTTTTATTTTTCTGATGAAAATGTAATTCTGAGGTTAAATCCAATTACATTCATGCTGGCGTGTCTATTGATGTTGTACTGTTGTAATAGACTTTTGTTGTATTCAGTATTTCTTGAAATGTGTCCCTAAGATAGAGGGCTTATATTTGCGAAGGCTTTGAACTTTGGCACCTGACCATGACTGGTGATAAAAAATAATATTGATTATATTGGAAAATTCATTGTAATGAATTTATAGTTTTAAATGTATATAGTTCATAACTTAATACACTAACTGAGCCTTATAATACTTTTTTATATCAGATAAATTAATGGCATTCATTATTTTTAAAGCAGCATTTCCAAAAGTGTGTTCCTTATTATATTAGTTTAATGGGAAGTTAGCTAGTAGTTGTTAATATTTCAAAAGGACTGGTATATGTTGCTAAATAAATATGAGACACAGTGAATTAACTTAAACCATTTTCTTTATTTGAGAGCCTCTTTAAGCCTGACAAAATGTATAGTTTCCCCAAATTATTTGAACATGGAACTGTTTTTTGCAAAGCATGTTCTGGCACTGGTGTCCCATGAAACTTATCTTGCCTTAAGTTAAAAGAATTTGAATATAGCAAAAAATTGTACCCAAATTTACTTAAAATATTTGGAGTGAATTTAATCTTACTAAAAATAACAGTTCTTATCACAGAGATTTCAGAAGTTAAGCAATGTCTCTTTTCTCTTGATTCGTAGGTGCGGAAAAAGGACCAGATTAATATTGAAACAAAGAATAAAACTGTTCGATTTATTGGTGAACTAACCAAGTTTAAGATGTTCACAAAAAATGATACACTACATTGTTTAAAGGTTAGTGAATTATTTGAATTATTTTTTTAATAGAAAAAGTTTTAGTTTTAAATGATGGAAAAAAATGACAGACATTTGATTAATCAGAAAGAAGACGAAGGAGTAAAATGGAACATTGAACAGATGAGCAAAATAGAAAAGAGATAATAAGATGATATATACAAATGCAGCCATAGTAATAATTACATGAAATGTAAAAGGACAAAATGCATCAAGTAAAAGCCTTAAGAATATAGACTTGATTAAAATAATAACACTATAGGCCATCTACAAGAGAGATATTCTTAAATATAAAGTTCAGAAAGGCTAAAGCAAAAAGATGGGCACATATACCGTGAAAGCTCTCATTAAAAGACACCTGGTTTCATTGTTATCTAAAGTAGACTTTAAGGTGTGAATCATTATTTAGAAACAAAGAAAGATAGTTCATAGTGATGAAGAAGTCATGTTAGCAGGAAAATATTACCTTCCTGAATCAGTATGCATTCAATAATGTAGCTTCAAAATACGTCTTATATCTGTCTGAAAGGAAAGACATTAAATACATTGAAGAATATTTTATGCAGAAAATGATGCTGAACACAAAAGATGTCCAGCAGTCAAGCTGGTTAAACACAGTAGACCAACCAGCTTTTGTTTTTTATGCTGGCACTTTTAAAGCTGTTCCTCACATTAGATGCATAATATTTTCTTTCCCTAGTAGGATTGAAATAGTCTTTGTGTTTTCTCATCACTATTATTATTACAGATGCTTCTATCAGACTTTTCCCATCACCATATTGAAATGGCGTGTACCCTGCTGGAAACATGTGGAAGATTTCTTTTCAGATCTCCAGAATCTCACCTGAGGACCAGTGTACTTTTGGTAAGGATTTGAGGGTCCTAGCAAGAGCTTGAAGTTTTGATTTATTTCACAAGTTAAAAATAGTGACCAGTGCTTGTTACCTTGCTCTGCCATATAACAAGTCTACTTAAACTAAAACGTACATAGGAGCTGCCCTTTCTAGAGAACTGTAGGGATTTTTATTGCTTGGTGGCCAGTGAGTTCACAATATTCTGAAGGGGGATTAAGTCCAATCCCAAATAACTTTTGACAAATGATGCAAATGAGCAGGTACTGTTAATACTGTTATGTTAAGAGTCCTCTTTATGGATGTTCTTGGTACATACCAAAGAAGCCATCATTTATGTGCTGTAACATAAATTATAAGCTTAAAAACAGAAAATTAAATTTTAAAATTAAAAACCGTGAAATATAAACTTGAAAAATTAACCCTGGGGAGAAGTCATTTCTTAAGCTAATTAGGATGCAGAAATGGCCATCAAGTTTATTAAGCAATTGTGTCTATTGATAATATCCATGCATTCACTTGCAGCCTTCAGAGCGAGAGAGTATGATGGGGAGGCATGTTGATGTCAGTGTTACAGAGAGCTCTGGTTTAGGAATCCTTTGGCACGGAGAGTCATTATGTTAGTGTTGCTATTACAAAAGTCTTGATTGTGTCGTTTTCTCTAGATAAGTTAAAATTTTAGAATCTAGTTGTGAGCCAGAATACTCTTTGCCAATGAAATTTAAAATGAGGGAATGTGATGACTCATTTCTAATAAACAGAAATACTAGTGTGAAGGCCATCAAATGGAATTAATTTCCAAATTCTCTCTAGGCTTATTTCACATTAGTCATGTAATAGTCAATTTTAAGTCAAATTTTTATTGTAACAAGGAAAAGGTTCCTCCTCTTTGGCTCAGGTTGGTAAGGTTAAATTCATATAAAAATGTAACAGACATTCCAGGAAAGCTTGGCTTTTAATGTCTATATTTTATTTATAATATTGAATCCACTATATTTTTTGCTCGGGAAAATGTCTGTTATTCTTGGTGGTGTGGATGAGCATCACGTTGCTGGGACCCAGAGCCCTTCCTGCCTGACTGATTTTCTTGGCTCAGTGGATCTTCCCCCTCTTACAGCAAAAGCAACTAGCCTTTCTCATTCTCTTGCTTTCTGGACAGAAGTCTTATTTATTTATCTTATAACTGTTTTGCGACTCCTGCTGTGTGTCAGGTACTAAACCCAGTTCTGCAGGGTTGTTAGAGCTGGTTAGGGAAGGTAGGACAAAGAGATGAAACTAGCTGCCATCCTCAAAATGGTCGGTATGCAATGCTGATTCCATCCGGTGTTGTCAGTGCCTCAGTTAGAGGCATGCAGAGGGTAGTACAGGCTCAAGGGGAAGGTGCTTAAGCCGAAGGGAGTGAGTCAGGAAAGGTCTTCCCCGATGGCTTCACAGTTTCCATTGCTTGCAGACTCTTGTCAGAACATTGAGATATGAAGGTAAAAAAGACAGTCCCTGTCCTTATGGAGTTTAAAGTCTAATCAGTCAGACAGATGAGTAAATAGACTGTTGGAATACATGGTGGTAAATGCACTATAATAATAGGAATACGTGTAGGGTATTATGGGGGGAAATAGAAGAGGCATTTAATCTAGTCTTGGTATGTCAGGAAAGGTTTCTTGGGAAAGTGGTGTTTATTGTAGAGACTAATCTGGGTCTTAAAGGCAGAGAGGAAAGAGACACATTATATCAAATAGCTCCAGATAAGACTTGAGAGGTAGGCACAAACTGGATTATAAAGCACCCCTAGCACTGCGAAGGGACTAGGGTTTTTCTGTGATGGCAGTGCATAGCTACTGAAGAATTTTAAGCAGGTAGGGTAGATGTGATCGATTTGTTTTATGAAGATCAGTGTGGAGGAGGTAACAGGTGGCTGAGACCAGAGGTAGGCAGAACAGTGAAAAGGCTGTTTTCAGAACCTAGAGGAAAAACAGTGAAGAAATGGTAGGGATCAGTGAGGTGGAGATGGTAATAGGCTGTATGAAGAATTTCAGGAAGTAGAACTGATGAGACTTGGTAAGATAAAAGGGGTGAGGAAGAGGAAAGTGCCCTATGATTAAGACCAAAGATTCTGACCTGGTCATCTGAGTAGATGATGGTACCAGTTGCAGAGATAAAGGGAATGTGAGGAGAGATTACCAGGGAAGTTTCGGTGTGAAGCACACGAATGCTTGTGGGATGATCTAAAATATATCCATTTTTGTTTGGAAATGCATAGAACCTTTAAGCTGGTTTGGATTCAAAATTATTCTTAGCTTATGTTAACATCAGTTTGATGTTTGTGTTGGGGGAAGTGGTTCTGAAGCAGTCTAAATAACAAGTTGAAACTTACCTTGAAAACTGTTAGGTACATAGAAATTATAAGTTAAATGCTGCATTATGCTTTATCCAAAGAACTTAGAGGATGTAGTCATTATCTCCCATTCAACATGGAACAGATCTTGCCAATATTTAATAAGCAATCACAAATTATAATACAGCTGTGAGTATAGGAATTAGGCTATAATCTATGTATTTTAGCAGTATTCAAGACAAGAGAAACAATTATGAAACTTGGTGTAATATAATTGAACTTCTGAAGAGTGTATTTTCCCTCTATAGATGATGGTTTTACATGTGTAGAAAATCAGAACGTGGGAAAGATTGAATGTGTTTTTAAAAATTCATTTATTAATTCATGTATTATTAAACATGAATTGCATGCCACCCATGTGCTAGACCAGGCACTGTTTTAGGTGCTAGGTATACAGTAGTGAGAACGATGCATCCCTGCTTTCCTTAATCTCACATACACAGAGATGTTTTCAAAACACAGACTCTGCCATCACCTGCCATCCCAGTCCAGATACCTGCTTGAAGCGTCTCAGTGGTTTCCCTCTACACACTTAATACTCAAAGGTCTTGCCACGGTCTGCAGACTGGCATTATCTAGCCTTTCCCTGCCTCTTAAGCCTTATCTCACGCTATTCCATGTTGGCCCACACCAGCCTTGTTTTAGTTCCTAACATCATTCTTTTCTTTCTTCTCATCGCCTCTCTTCTTGCCCTTGCTTCTGCTGTGAATGCTCTTCCCTTGGCTCTTCAACCTTTTGTCATCCTTCAGATCATAACTTAAAGGTCACTTTCTCAGAGAGGCCAACCCTGGGTCCCCATTACTCTCCATCGTAGTGTTTGTGATTTTCCTACTTACCACTTATCACAATTATCATTTCTTTAAGATAGTTAGCTTAGTTGATGACTTGTTTATTCTGTTCTCCTACAGAACATAGGCTTATGAAGGTGGGAACCATGTCTGTCTTGCTCACTGTTGAGTCCTAGCACTAGTAACCCATCTAGCACATGGTTAAGTGCCAAATAAAATGTTGTGTGACTGAATAAATTCATTCATCTTAATGCATATTATGATACTGTTCAAAGATCTTCAGCTAGTCTGTGATTTTCAACGAGTCTAGAGGGTAGAGGTCAGAGTTGCCACAGACATCTTACAATGTACAGAACAGCACACCCAGGCCTGAAGGAGAGATGATTCACTAGATCTCTGTTTTTAATCACCTCCTCTGAGTTGATTCTGAGGGCTGTACACAGTTTATAAGACCTTGGAAGCTTTCCATTTTCTTGTGTATAGAGATATGCCAGATTTATCTGGTGCATCAGTAGGTAGAACAAGCTCTGAGAATAAATTCTCTGTTATTGTATGTGGAACAGCCAGACAAAGCTAGTGCTTTATTTATATTCTCATTCCTTAATTTCAGTCACTCATGTTATATGAGCCTTATTTTACTTAGAGTTCATGTAATTTGGCAGAATTATAAGTAAAGTTACATTTGTACCAAAGTTCCTTGAGTATTTTATTGGACAGGGCCTGCAACCAAGCAGTTATAAACTAATTTGTTCTGGAAAAATGATAAGCTGTTTAACAATTAGTGTGCATGCACACTCTTAGGAATACTTAGTGATTTTTTTCCTTTTCTAACCGTTTATCCTGAAATTGTATCACTGAGAATAAAGAAACTATAGAATGAAAGTTATCTTGACTAATTTAGACTTTTTATTTTAGGAACAAATGATGAGAAAGAAACAAGCAATGCATCTTGATGCAAGATATGTTACAATGGTGGAGAATGCATATTATTACTGCAATCCTCCACCAGCTGAAAAAACAGTAAAGAAGAAACGTCCTCCTTTGCAGGAATACGTCCGGAAACTTTTGTACAAGGATCTTTCCAAGGTCACCACGGAGAAGGTAAATCTTAATGAAATCATAGAATAATAGTCAGCTTGAGATTTGTGGTAGTCCTAAGCTTACAATAATATTCAACCAAATTAGTTATTTTCTATTGTAAGGATAATAGTGTAAGAGCAGTGCACTTTATTATGTCTAGCCTGTGCACCAAAATATTTTAGGTCAGGGACATGTGTTTCAGTCTTCCGTGATCACTTTGCTTATAAAGTGCTTCAGTGTCCCAGAAAATATATATAAGAAATGAAAGTAGCTTATTTGCATTTTGTAAATGAAGAAATGGAAGTAGAGCTAGGTCCTGGCAGTGAAGTTGAGGAGAGGTAGTATTAGAGCCTGAGTTCCATTATGATGGATTCTGTACATGTCATCCTAAAAAAGAATTCACACGATGATACATAATATCTGGGACATGTGTTTTGTTTTCCTTTTGTGATAATATCTTACTCTAATTAGCGTAGTAATTCTCCCAAATTTAATTTTGATCTCTGTATGTATTTGAAACTATTGCCTTGTCTCTGTTATTCTGTAATTAACTTGCCTTTAAATATTTTGCTTTAGTACAGGGGATCTTCACCTTGAGTGTGTCTTAGGAGGCCCATGACCCTCTGAAATTTCATGTTTTTTAATCTCTGGGGCCATCTCTATTTCTGAAGAGAGGGTCTTGCTTTTTTTAGATTCAGCAGGAGTCAATTTCCAGAAAATGTTAAGAACTTCTGATGTGCTGTTTAGTCATTGTAGTTAACCTTGTTACAAACTTCATTTTTAAGTAAGGTATTGAACATAATATTTTCTGGCTAGCTCTCCAAGTTGAAACAAAACTGTAGGGTGTTTTTTAGGGGGGAAAATGCAAATTACATTCTAGACAAAACTTAAGGAGGAGATAAAAGACATGAAATAATACATGTATTATACATGAGCAGGGTAGAAGATGATAAGGAATGGTAGTACAATTTTGAAAATAGAAACCAACTTTCAGAGAAAAATAGGAACTAACTTTCAGAGAATCAGAGGTGGTTGTTGTTTACAACATGATTTTGACAGCTGTTTTAGAATTGGCTGAAGGTTTGAAAAATACCAAGTATGTATGCACTTGAGACAGCATTAATATTTCCAGTGAAGCTGATACAACATATTTGATGCTTGAAAGATGGATTGTGGGTGTAGAGCAGAGAAGAAAGGAATACTTTGCAACCTGCCAATAATACCCACTTTCTTTCAGAATAAGAAAATGGAAAGATTATAGTTAGAGCTCTGTTGATTATCTTCTTACCAGTAGAGTGTTTGAAGTAGTAGCAGCTAACTTTTATGGGGTACTTATACTGCACCAGATGCATTCCTATGTACTGCACATGTTGAATCTTAAAACCAACGATGGAAAGAGTACTTTTATTGTCCTCCACTTCCACACATGAGGAAACAGGATGCTGTTTAATGTTCAGGTCTTTCATCTTAAGTGATCTTTAACCAGTTAACCTTGGGCTTATTTATCAAAATTTTTTAATTTATAAAAAGAAGTGCCTGAGATAATTTGTATCAAATGACACACAAAATAAAGCATTGTTTTTGGTAAACCTTGGGTATTTCTCTTAGTGATCTGAATACATGAGTGTGTATTGTTGGCTAGATTGAAACCTAGGACCTGCAGGAAATTTGGGAGCATATGGAAAGATGTGGGGGAAAATGTGAATAAATTTGCCAGTAATTGGAAAAATCTTATTTTTCATATTTCTAAAGTGAAGGGTGATAGAGAATCTCTAAAGTATTTCCCATTTCAAAAGTTCTGTGAGTGCACACTCATAATAAAAAATGCCCTATGTTGATGGGTATATGGGACTACTGTGTGCTAATCTTTGTAATTTAAACAAAATTTCCTTCGTTTAGGTTTTGAGACAGATGCGAAAGTTGCCCTGGCAGGATCAAGAAGTAAAAGACTATGTTATTTGTTGTATGATAAACATCTGGAATGTGAAATACAATAGTATTCACTGTGTAGCCAACCTCTTAGCAGGATTAGTGCTCTACCAAGAGGACGTTGGGATCCATGTTGTGGATGGAGTTTTGGAAGATATTCGATTAGGAATGGAGGTAACAAGGACTTTTTTTTTTTAATTAAGGTATCATTGATACACACTCTTATGAAGGTTTCACACGAAAAACAATGTGGTTACTACATTTACCCATATTATCGAGTCCCCCCTGAATGCCAGGGTTCTTGTTCGCGGAGTCAAAGAATGAACTTTGCAAACACTCAAGGTAGGAGAACAAGGCAGAGATTTTTATTTAGAGATAAAGTTAGAGGACAGAGCTCCTGGCTCAAGGAGGGGACAAGAGAGTCCCAGGGTGGTGAGTTGTCTAGGGGTTTTATAGGCAGTTGAGAGACAAAGGGCTAGGGGATGTGCACCTGCTAAGTGGTCCGAAAATGTTTATCTTTGAAGAGACATTAAGTTTCTTATTAGTCTTGCTAGTTATTTATAAGAAATTTACTGCTCTGATTTCCTCCCAGGAAAGCAGCTTCCTAGTCTGGGAGCATATCACTTAAGACTGCCTGCTTTGCTGAGTTATTGTCTGTTTGTTAAAGAGTATGTTAAGAAACTTACTTTTTAACTAATTGGGGTTTTTTTTTATAATTTATTTTGGTATCATTAATCTACAATTACATGTGCAATATTCTACCCCCTTCATCAGGTCCCCCCCACCAACCCCATTACAGTCATTGTTCATCAGCATAGTGAGATGCTATAGAATCACTACTTGTCTTCTCTGAGTTGTACAGCTCTCCCCATACCCCCCCAACATTACATCTGCTAATCGTAATGCCCCTTTTTTCCCCTTATCCCTCCCTTCCCACCCATCTTCCCCAGTCCCTTTCCCTTTAGTAACTATTAGTCCATTCTTGGGCTCTGTGGGTCTGCTGCTGTTTTGTTCCTCCAGTTTTTTCTTTGTTCTTATACTCCACATATGAGTGAAATCATTTGATTCTTATCTTTTTCGGCTTGGCTTATTTCACTGAGCATAATACCCTCTAGCTCCATCCACGGTTGTTGCAAATGGTAGGATTTGTTTTCTTATGGCTGAATAATACCCATTGTGTATATGTACCACATCTTTATCCATTCATCTACTGATGGACACTTAGGTTGCTTCAATTTCTTGCCTATTGTAAATAATGCTGCGATAAACATAGGGGTGCATATGTCTTTTTCAAACTGGGCTGCTACAGTCTTTAACTAATTGGGTTTTAAATGCAATCTTATTTTTAAGATGGAATCCTTCCTGTTTTTACTCCATTGTTTTGGGCTTGCTTGCTACATTGCCCAGGTTGCAAATCATTTGTTTAGGGCTGGAGGAAGAAAAGCAGCACCTGGATAAAGTCAGAAAAACAAGCTGGGCCCCCCAGCAGGCCAAAGCAAATCCCATAATGGATTATCTTGCTTTGTTTTTTCCAGAGGCCCTCACCCTACTCTCTCTAAGCCCACAGTCCCCACTGACGTCCCTGTCTTAGTGTAGTAAGCTACCACAGAGTCACTATAACAAGGACTTTTACCAAATTGGAATTTGTGGAGAACTGAAAAATCTTTTAAATCGTATTATTGAAATACAGTGATTTGAAAAACCCTTCTTTCTCCACATGGTGTCACTGATAATTCTTAGTTGGTGGCTTCTTAGTAAACCCTGTGGTGGTGTACTCTCTAGTCTTCTCTCCCTCTAATGATGGAGTACTTTTGCTTCTTTTTCTCAAGCCCAGTTAAGATTATTTTGGAAGACAATATTTAATCTTATGATTTCTGGGTCACTTTTATGACTCAAATTATTGGAACCTATAGATTTGTTAATTAGGAGATTTGCTTAGAGTTTCTGTAAGCAGTTCCCTCTTTCTGTAGGCTTAATTCATAGACTACAGGGAAAATAAGTTATGGGGGATGATAGGGAGATTTTAACTTATAAATTATCAATTCACAGTGGTTGCTTAGTAGTAAATTCAATATTTAATCTTTTTTTAATATAACATTTTAAAGATAGCAATTTCCTAGAGAGAGAGAAAGTACCCCCTGAAGTGATGGCCTCATTATGAAAGTAGAGAACCCATTGTTCTTTGTTCTTTCAGTGCTCTTTCAGTAACTAATGTTGGCAAGGGGGGGGGTTACCGCTTTTCAGGCACTTTTTTTTTATTAAGGTATTACTGATATACACTCTTATGAAGGTTTCATGTGAAAAAACAATGTGGTTACTACTTTTACCCATATTATCAAGTCCCCACCCATACCCCAATGCAGTCACTGTCCATCAGTGTAGTAAGATGCCGCAGATTCACTGTTTGCCTTCTCTCTGCTACACTGTTTTCCTCATGACCCCCCACACCATGTGTACTAAAGATAAAACTCCTCAATTCCATTCTCCCTCCCTCCCCACCCGCCCTCCCACACCCCTCCCCTTTGGTAACCACTAGTCCTTTCCTGGAGTCTGTGAGTCTGCTGCTATTTTGATCCTTCAATTTTGCTGCGTTGTTATACTCCACAAATGAGGGAACTCATTTGGCACTTGTCTTTCTCCACCTGGCTTATTTCACTGGGCATAATATCCTCCAGCTCCATCCATGTTGTTGCAAATGGTAGGATTTGTTTGTTTCTTATGGCTGAATAGTAGTCCACTGTGTATATGTACCACATCTTCTCTATCCATTCATCTACTGATGGTCACTTAGGTTGCTTCCACATCTTGGCTATTGTAAATAGGACTGCGATAAACATAGGGGTGCATATGTCTTTTTGAATCTGAGAAGTCGTATTCTTTGGGTAAATTCCAAGGAGTGGGATTCCTGGGTCAAATGTTATTTCTATTTTTAGTTTTTTGAGGAACCTCCATATTGCTTTCTACAATGGTTGAACTAGCTTACATTCCCACTAGCAGTGTAGGAGGGTTCCCCTTTCTCCGCATCCACGCCAGCATTTGTTGTTCTTAGTCTTTTGGATGCTGGCCATCCTTACTGGTGTGAGGTGATACCTCATTGTTGTTTTAATTTGAATTTCTCTAATAATTAGTGATGTGGAGCATCTTTTCACATGTCTGTTGGCCATCTGAATTTCTTCTTTGGAGAAGTGTCTCTTCATATCCTCTGCGCATTTTTTAATTGGGTTATTTGCTTTTTGGGTGCTGAGGCGGGTGAGTTCTTTATATATTTTGGATGGTAACCCCTTACCAGATATGTCATTTGCAAATATATAATCCAATACTGTAGGATGCCTTTTTGTTCTGTTGATGGTGTCCTTTGCTTTACAGAAACTTTTTAGTTTAATGTAGTCCATGAGTTCATTTTTGCTTTTGTTTCCCTTGCTCGAGAAGATGCGTTCAGGAAGAAGTTGCTCATGCTAATATGCAGATTTTTGCCTATGTTGTCTTCTAAGAATTTTATGGTTTCATGACTTACATTCAGTTCTTTGATCCATTACGAGTTTACTTTTGTGTATGGGGTTAAACAATAATCCGGTTTCATTTTCTTGCTTGCAGCTGTCCAGTTTTGCCAACACCAGTTGTTGAAGAGGCTGTCATTTCCCTACTGTATGTCCATGGATCCTTTATCATATATTAAATGACCATATATGGTTGGGTTTATATCAGGGCTCTCTTGTCTGTTCCATTGGTCTTTGAGTCTGTTCTTGTGCCAGTATCAAATTGTGTTGATTACTGTGGCTTTGTAGTAGAGCTTGAAGTTGGGGAGCGTAATCCCCCCAGCTTTATTCTTCCTTCTTAGGATTGCTTTGGCTATTTGGGGTCTTTTGTGGTTCTGTATGAATTTTAGAACTATTTGTTCCAGTTCATTGAAGAATGCTGTTGGTATTTTGATAGGGGTTGCATTGAATCTGTAGATTGCTTTAGGCAAGATGGCCATTTTGACAATATTAATTCTTCCTATCCATGAGCATGGGATGTGTTTCCATTTATTGGTATCTTCTTTAATTTATCTCATAAGTGTCTTGTAGTTTTCAGAGTATAGTTCTTTCACTTCCTTGGTTAGGTTTATTCCTAGGTATTTTATTCTTTTTGAGGCAATTGTGAATGTAATTGTTTTCTTGATTTCTCTTTCTACTAGGTCATTGTGAGTATATAGGAATGCCACAGATTTCTGTGTATTAACTTTGTATCCTGCAACTTTGCTGAATTCAGGTATTAAATCTAGGAGTTTTGGAGTAGATTCTTTAGGGTTTTTTATGTACAATATGTCATCTGCAAACAGGGACAATTTAACTTCTTCCTTGCCAATCTAGATGCCTTTTATTTCTTTGTGTTTGATTGCCGTGGGTAGGACCTCCAGTACTATGTTGAATAGAAGTGGGGAGAGTGGACATCCTTGTCTTGTTACTGAACTTAAAGGAAAAACTTTCAACTTCTCAATGTTAAGTATACTGTTGGCAGTGGGTCTGTCATATATGGCCTTTATTATGTTGAGGTACTTGCCCTCTATACCCATTTTGTTGATGAATGGACGTTGAATTTTATCAGATGCTTTTTCAGCATCTATGGAGATGATCATGTGATTTTTGTCCTTCTTTTTGTTGATGCGGTAGATGATGTTGATGGAATTTCGAATGCTGTACCATCCTTGCATCCCTGGAATAAATCCTACTTGATCATGATTGATGATCTTTTTGATGTATTTTTGAATTCAGTTTGCTAATATTTTATTGAGTATTTTTGCATCTATGTTCATCAGGGATATTGGTCTGTAATTTTCTTTTTTTGTGGTGTCTTTGCCTGATTTTGGTATTAGAGTGATGCTGGCCTCATAGAATGAGTTTGGAGGTATTCCCTCTTCTCTACTCTTTGGAAAACTTTAAGGAGGATAGGTATTAGGTCTTCACTAAATGTTTGATTAAATTCAGCGGTAAAGCCCTCTGGTCCAGGAGTTTTGTTCTTAGGTAGTTTTTGATTACCACTTCACTTTCATTGCTGGTAATTGGTCTGTTTAGATTTTCTGTTTCTTTCTGGGTCAGCCTTGGAAGGTTGTATTTTTCTAGAAAGCTGTCCATGTCTTCTTCTAGGTTATCCAGTTTGTTAGCATATAATTTTTCATAGTATTCTCTTATAATTCTTTATATTTCTACAGTGTCGCTAATGGTTTTACATTTCTCATTTCTGATTCTGTTTATGTGAGTAGACTCTCTTTTTTTCTTGATAAGTCTGACTGAGGGGTTATCTAATTTGTTTATTTGCTCAAAGAACGAGCTCGTGCTTTCATTGATTCTTTCTATTGTTGTACTCTTCTCTATTTTATTTATTTCTGCTCTAATCTTTATTATCTCCCTCCTTCTACTGACTTTGGGCCTCAATTGTTCTTCTTTTTGTAGTTTCATTTGAGTTTAGACTGTTCATTTGGGATTGTTCTTCCTTCCTGAGGTAGGCCTGCATTGCAATATACTTTCTCTTAGCACGGCCTTCACTGCATCTCACAGATTTTGTGGTGTTGAATTATTGTTGTCATTCGTCTCCATATATTGCTTGATCTCTGTTTTATTTGGTCATTGATCCATTGGTTATTTAGGAGCATGTTGTGAAGCCTCCATGTGTTTGCGGGATTTTTCATTTTCTTTGCATAATTTATTTCTAGTTTCATACCTTTGTGGTCTGAGAAACTGGTTGGTACGATTTCAGTCTTTTTGAATTTACTGAGGCTCTTTTTGTGGCCTAGGATATGATCTATTCTTGAAAATGTTCCATGTGCACTTGAGAAGAATGTGTATTCTACTGCTTTTGGGTGTACAGTTCTGTAAATGTCTGTTAGGTATATGTAATCTAGTATTTTCTTCAGTGCTTCTGTCTCCTTACTTAATTTCTGTCTGGTTGATCTGTCCTTTGGAGTGAGTGGAGTAATGAAGTCTCCTAAAATCCTAGAATGAATGCATTGCATTCTATTTCCCCTTTTAATTCTGTTAGTATTTGTTTTAATATGTAGATGCTCCTGTTTTGGGTGCATAGATATTTATAATGGTTATATCTTCTTGGAGTGACCCCTTTATCATTATGTAATGTCCTTCTTTGTTTCTTGTGACTTTCTTTGTTTTGAAGTCTATTTTGTGTGATACAAGTACTGCAACTCCTGCTTTTTTCTATTAGTTGCATGAAATATCTTTTTCCATCCGTTTACTTTTAGTCTGCATATGTCTTTGGGTTTAAAGTGAGTCTCTTGTTGGCAGCATATAGATGGGTCTTGCTTTTTTATCCATTCAGTGACTCTATATCTTTTGATTGGTGCATTCAGACCATTTACATTTAGGGTGATCATCAATAGGTATTTACTTATTGCCATTGCAGGCTTTAGATTCGTGGTTACCAAAGGTTCAAGGTTAACTTCCTTACTATCTAGGAGTCTAACTTAACTCACTTAATATGCTACAAACATAATCTAAAAGTTCTTTCTTTTCTCTTTTTCTTCCTCCTCCATTTTTTATATATTAGGTATCATATTCTGTACTCTTTGTCTATCCCTTGATTGACTTTGGGGATAGTTGATTAAATTTTGCCATTGCTGAGTAATTAACTGTTCTACTTTCTTTACTGTGGTTTTATTGCCTCTGGTGACAGCTATTAAACCTTAGGAACACTTCCATCTATAGCAGTCCCTCCAAAATACATTGTAGAGATGGTTTGTGGGATGTAAATTCTCTCAGCTTTTGCTTGTCTGGAAATTGTTTAATCAATCCCTCCTTAAAATTTAAATGACAACATTGCCGAATAAAGTATTCTTGGTTCGAGGCCCTTGTGCTTCATTGCATTAAATACATCATGCCACTCACTTCTGGCCTGTAAGGTTTCTGCTGAGAAGTCTGATGATAGCCTGATGGGCTTTCCTTATTTCTCTCTCTGGGTGCTTTTAATAGTCTGTACTTATCTTTGATCTTTGCCATTTTAATTACTATATGTCTTGGTGTTGTTCTTCTTGGGTCCCTTATGTTGGGAGATCTGTCCATCTCTATGGCCTGGGAGACTATCTCATCCCCCAGATTGGGGAAGTTTTCCTTAATTACCTCCTCAAAGACACTTTCTATCCCTTTTTCTCTCTCTTCTTCTTCTGGTACCCCTATAATCCAAATATTGTTCCATTTGTATTGGTCACACAGTTTTCTCAATATTCTTTCATTCTTAAGAGATCCTTTTTTCTCTCTGTGCCTCAGCTTCTTTGTATTCCTCTTCTCTAGTTTCTATTTCATTTATCATCTCCTCCACCTTATCTAATCAGCTTTTAAAACTTTCCATTGTATGTTTCATTTCTGTTACTGTGTTCCCTAATAATTAAATCTCCGACCAGAATTCATTCCTGAGTTCTTGAATATTTTTCTGTACCTCCATAAGCATGTTAATGATTTTTATTTTGAAATCCCTTTCAGGGAGATTCATGAGGTTGATTTCATTTGAATCTTTCTTAAGGGTTGTATTCATAATTTTACTTTGAACCAGGTTCCTTTGGCGTTTCAAATTTGTATATGGTGCCCTCTAGTGCCCAGAATCTCTACTCTCTGGAGCTCCTCAGCCCCTGAAGCAATGTCGGGGGTCGCAGGGGAGTGGTTTTGGTGCCTGGGGAGAGGAAAGAGCTGTTTCCTGCTTCCTGGCTGCTATGCCTCTCTCCACTGCCAGAACCAGTGGGCAGAGCACACAGGTATAAACCTCTGTGGTTTGCGTTGTAGTTGCTGTAGGCAGGGCTTCCCTCTGGATGGCCTAATACCAGGGTAGGGTTTGCTGGTTTGTGAGCCAGCTGTGGCTGGCCGGGAGAAAGGCTCAGTAGGCTGCGTACCACAAAGGGGGTCCTTGGAGCTCTGTCGCCAGCCTGGGAGCTGGAGCTCCTGAAGATCATGAAAGGTCCCAACCTGCTGGACAGAATGCACCCAGACAATTTAGTTTACCTGCCCTTTCTCCTGAGTAGAAAGCTCTGTGCAATCCTTGCCCCTTTAGTAGCCATCTTGCTGTTAGGAAGTCTCTCAGACTGCCCACCTTTCTTTTGTCCCAGAGCAGTCCGGATATGGATCCCTGCTTTCCATAAGCAACTGGAATCTGTCTCTCCAGGAATTCTGCCTGTCTTAGCTTTCCAACCCCCTAATCACAAGAGTGCCATGAAAACACCATGAAATGTAGGTTTTTACTCCCAGACCAGATCTCAGGAGTTAGGTATTTAGCAGTCCCAGGCCTCCACTCCCTCCCTGCTCTGTTTCTCTTCCTCCTGCCTGTGAGCTGGGGTGGGGGAAGAACTTGGGTCTCACCTGGCCATGGCTTTGGTTCATTACCCTGTTCCATGAGGTTTATTCTTTTCTCCAGGTGTATGCACTTTGGTGCAGTCCTCTTTCCTGTTGCTCTTTCAGGATTAGTTGTATTAATTATATTTTCATATTACATGCGGTTTTAGGAGGACGCCGCTATCTCACCTCTCACGCCGCCATCTTTTGCACATTACTATTTTTTAATGGAAATCTTTTTTTTCCCCCTCTTTTTTAGGTTAATCAACCTAAATTTAATCAGAGACGTATCAGCAGTGCCAAGTTCTTGGGGGAACTTTACAATTACCGAATGGTGGAATCAGCTGTTATTTTTAGAACTCTTTATTCTTTTACTTCATTTGGTGTTAACACTGATGGCTCTCCAAGTTCACTGGACCCTCCTGAACACCTTTTCAGAATTAGACTAGTGTGCACTATTTTGGATACCTGTGGCCAGTACTTTGACAGAGGATCCAGTAAACGGAAACTTGATTGCTTCCTTGTATATTTTCAGGTATATAAACTGAAATACACATTTAGCATGGTTTAATGTGTTGTTCGTGTTACAAAAAGAAGAAACACTGTAGCATTTGTACATCATATATATGTTCATTATTATATTAGACTTTTTTCCTACAAGGATGTTCTAGAGATTTAAAAATATATGAATTCTTTTTACATAAGCATTATACTTACATTGTAACTAATATGATTCGTATGGATTGATCATTAACTTTGGGAATTGTTTTGGTACAGTTTATAAATTTGGTACAGTAACTTGTGGATTATGGTATTTGGGATAGTAATTTGTGAGTTAAATTGTGATTTTTATACATCTGATAACATTCTTCTCATCTATGTTCTGGCTTTACATCTAAAATTCTTGTTTCTAAGTGATCCTTTTTTTAATGATCATGTTGGGGAAAATGTTATTTTTAACTCAGAAAAAAATATTTGTTCATTCATTGATGAGCCTTGAGCTGTGCTTTCCATATCTCAATTTTAGTTAATTATGTCAACTTACTATTTAAAGCAAGTATAGGTAATTAAATTCAGATACAAATAGTTTTACAATAGTTCTATGAAGTTGGTGTTCCAAAAGTTAATTTATAGATTGGTTTTTTGGATCACTGTTTCCCATAAAATACACTGTGCTAAGTACTAATTAACATGGACAGCTCACTACTGAATTCTCCAGATATTATTGAAATAAAGTACCATGCTGCAGTGCTGTATGGTCACTCAATTCTTGCAGTGCTGTATGGTCACTCAATTCTATATAATCAATTGTTAGTCTTATTTACACTTGCTCATTGATGAATAAAATTAATTTAAAACTACAACTTGAGGTATTAGAAATCCATCCAAATAGTGTCTGGTGTGAAGTGAGGGTAAATAGTCTTGCAGAAGAGCAGTTGGTTAACTTTGTCCTACCATTGTGACTTTGCAACAGAGGACAGCTTGTTACTCCTGTATTTTCTGAATTGATTAGCAAAAAATGGGGAGGGAAGTTTTGGAGATTTTGGGAGTCAGGTTCCCTATTGTTCGTAAGAACTGTTGTAATCTGGAGACAGCCTATATTGAAAACCAGAGTTTTGGTTCAAAATGTCAGCTGAATCTATCAACATCAAAGAAGAATCTCTTAGAAAAGTATCCTTATTTGCATTTACTCTGACATCCCAGGCTAAGAGAAAAGAGCCACTCAGAAATATCCAGGAGGAGAAAGAGACAAAAGCATGTTCTATATTGATTAACAGGCAGAAATGTATAGTAGGGATCTACTAGGGGATGTGGGAATAAGAAGTGAGTGAGGCCTGGGAGGTGAGGTCGGTGTCTTCTGCATAGAACACAGAGTATATAGTTAAGGATTGGAAAGACAGAAAGAAAGGATCACCTGCAGTGTGCATCTAAACTTCAGTGCATATGCATGTCCCCTGGGGGTAGCGTGAAAATGCAGATATTCAGTTGGTCTACAGTACTGGCCTAAGATTCTGCATTTCTAACAAGTTCCTCCCAGTTGAGGTCCACACTTGGAATGGCAAGAAGGTAAAACAACCTGGAGAGGAATATTATAAAGCACCAGAGGAACACCTGTTTACATACAAGTAAATTATTGTGCTGTGCCCTTTAGTTACTATAAACTTACAAATTACAAGTACAAACTAAAATGAAGGAACCAGGCCAAGAGAAGAGGTAAAATATCTGACCAGTGCTATAGACACAGTAAATGGTCAATAAAGACTTGTTGATTAATGATTTTTATATATCTCAAAAAACATATCTTTAGGTTTTTGATCTTTTTAAAAATAAAAGCAGTAGCATAGAAAAAAACAAAAATTTGTCAAAATTCTGACTTCAAATCTGGTTGTTCTGTAAAATTATTTAAGTCCTAATTGGGGTTTTATGAGTCGGGTTTCTGCCTTGTTTCAGTACCTGAAAATTTATTTGCTATTTACCTATAATTTTTCCTTGACTTTAAAAAAAAGATCTGTAATAGGTATAAAAAAATATTCAAAGTCACCAAATGGCTTAGAAACTGTGTAGATGGAGGGAAATAATTGGAATAAGATCATTGCTGTTACTATAAATAAAAATAGTAGGTGTCTTGTATAACTTCTTAATTTATGGGTAACATCACAATAAAGATTATTTCAAAATATTTTTGTTACAATTTTGTTAATTTCCTATAGCTAAATTTATTTTTCGTTTGTTATCAGCGTTATATTTGGTGGAAGAAAAGTTTGGAGGTTTGGACAAAAGACCATCCTTTTCCTATTGACATAGATTACATGATCAGTGACACACTAGAACTGCTAAGACCAAAGATCAAGCTCTGCAGTTCTCTGGAAGAGTCCATCAGGCAGGTACAAGACCTGGAACAAGAATTCTTAATAAAACTAGGTAAGCAGTTAATTATAGAGAGAAAATAATGGTGATATTTGGCAGATTGTTTATGCTCAGTGAAATAAGCCAGGCAGAGAAAGACAAGTATCAAATGATTTCACTCATCTGTGGAGTATAAGAACAAAGAAAAAACTGAAGGAGCAAAACAGCAGAACCCAAGAATGGACTAACAGTTACCAAAGGGAAAGGGACTGGGAAAGAGGAGTGGGAAGGGAGGGATAAGGGGGAGAAAGGGCTACTACAATTAGCACAAATAATGTAGCCGGGGTGGGGTGGGGTGGGGGGATACGGGGAAGGCAGTATAACACAGAGAAGACAAGTAGTGATTCTTTAACATCCTACTATGCTGATGGACAGTGACTGCAATGGGGTATGTGGTGGGCACTTGATAATAGGGGGAATCTAGTAACCATAATGTTGCTCATGTAATTGTATATTAATTATAGCAAAAAAAAAAGTACTCAGTGAATGTGTGCAGGACATAAAACAGACTGAACTTGGAGAATGTATAGGATTTGAAAGTGCATTTTGAAGGACATTCTATATTGAGACAAGTTGTTGATAAGCAAGATCCCATGGTAGTGTGATTTATGATGGAAGAGCGTCTGACCCAACTACAGGAGATGGCTTGGGAGACAGAATGGGAAGGAGTCAGGTCAAATGAAGCCATATCATGTGCATGTTGAAAGTAGAGAGAGATGTTTGGAATTCAGATGGTAGTAAAGAAGAATTGGCGAGGCTGTGAAGCAGATGAATATGGGGAGGTGGAAGTAGATTCAGGTCAGGGAGTTTCCCTTAGGAGGAGAATGCCATTATTGAAGAAGAAAAATAAGCTCAATGGTGACACAGCTGCTAGGTGGGTCACCATATAGCTTCACCTCCTTCCCTTAGTCTTAATTTACAGACATTCAAAACAATAGCCAAATGCACTTTCTCCACTAAAGTGACATAGTTTTGTATCTTTGGAGTTTTAGAGACTCTTGAAATACCTTTCGATAAAACGTGTGACTAAGGCTGCACTTTATATGCTGCTGCTTTTTGCCTTTGTACATCTGAGATGGAGATAATAAAAGCTCTAAGAAAAGAAAAAATGTTTACAAGTATGTTTTCTTTTTGGTAGTGGTTAAGAAATGTGTCAGTGCTCCTATGTTGAAATGAAGGTCTATTTAGTTTGTAGAATGTTTCTCAAAATGATTTTAAATTCCATTATTTTACTATTGTTCTGAGAAAATGGTTGTTGAGTTACTTACTTAAAACATACTTTTAAATGAAGTGGTATAATAGTGAAAACTTTTAAAAATGTATTTTCTCACTTTCTCTTTTCAAGGCCTGGTAAATGACAAAGATTCTCTGACAGAAGGAGAAAATCTTGAAGATGATGAAGAGGAAGAAGAAGGAGGGGCTGAAACAGAAGAACAATCTGGAAATGAAAGTGAAGTAAACGAACCAGAAGAAGAGGTAATGACTTATTTATAGCATATAGGTACATTTGTACAAGAGTATTTTAACTATGTGAGCCAAGGTTTTCTTCAGTGTATAAAATAAGCTCTCCCCTTAGTTGTATTACAGGGAATGTAACTGAAGTATGTGTTTGTTAATCCCTGGATTAAGGTTTTCTTCAGGGTTTTTTAAGTAAGAAAATACTGATCATAGGAGTTTCTTTATTAGTAAGACCATTTTTTTTTAAAGAATAGATTTAAGTTCACAGAAAAATTGAGGGGAAGATAAAGAGACTTCCCATAAACACCCTAGTCCACACATTTACAGCCTCCCCCATCAGTGTCCCCCATCAGGTGGGGCATTTGTTAACAACTGATGAACCTACACTGACAGGGCATCATCCCCCAAACTGTGTTCATAATTCACATTACTGCTTACTCTTGGTGGTGTACATTCTGTGGGTTTGGACAAATCTATAATGACATAGATCCATCATTATGGTTAGGATTTTTAATTAGGAAGCAATTTAAAGGAAAAAATTGTTTGGTCTCCAGTGTATCATAATCTAACTTTTGACTATGAACTTTTATTTATTATTTTTTTAACCTTGAAAAGGATTTTTTTATTAAATATCATTGATGTGCACTCCTTTTTTTTTTTTTGCTATTATTAATATACAATTACATGAGCAACATTATGGTTACTAGATTCCCCCTATTATCAAGTCCCCACCACATACCCCATTGCAGACACTGTCCATCAGCATAGTAGGATGTTATAGAATCACTACTTGTCTTCTCTGTGTTATACTGCCTTCCCTGTGCCCCCGCACCCCACCCCCATCCCCACTACATTATGTGTGCTAATTGTAATAGCTCTTTTCCCCCCTTATCCCTCCCTTCCCACCCATCTTCCCCAGTCCCTTCCACTGAGCATAATACCCTTTAGCTCTATCATGTTGTTGCAAATGGAAGGATTTGTTTTCTTCTATGGCTGAATAATATTCCATTGTGTATATGTACCATGTCTTCTTTATCCATGGACACTTAGGTTGCTTCCATTTCTTGGCTATTGCAAATAGTGCTGCGATAAACAGAGGGGTGCATATGTCTTTTTCAAACTGGGCTGCTGCATTTTTAGGATAAATTCCTAGGAGTGAAATTCCTGGGTCAAATGGTATTTCTGCTTTGAGTTTTATGAGGAACCTCCATACTGCTTTCCACAATGGTTGAACTAATTTGCATTCCCACCAGCAGTGTAGGAGGGTTCCCCTTTCTCCACATCCTCACCAACATTTGTTTGCCTTTTGGACATTGGCCATCCTAACTGGTGTGAGGTGATATCTCATTGTGGTTTTAATTTGCATTTCTCTGATGACTAGTGATGTGAAGCATCTTTTCATGTGCCTGTTGGCCATCTGAATTTCTTCTTTGGAGAAGTGTCTGTTAAGATCCTCTGCCCAATTACGATTGGCAGACATAGGGTGGGGGGTCACGGGGGGTACTGTACAGCTCAGAGAAGACAAGTAGCGATTCTCATCTCACTACGCTGATGGACAGTGACTGTGGTGGGGTTGGTGGGGGGGACCTGGTGATGGGGGGAGTTCAATCATCACGGTATTGCCCATGTAATTGTAGGTTAATGATACTAAAATAAAATAAATTATTAAAAAAAAAAAAAAGATCCTCTGCCCATATTTTAATTGGCTTATTTGCTTTTTGTTTGTCGAGGTGCATGAGCTCTTTATATACTTTGGATGTCAACCCCTTATCGGATATGTCATTTATGAATATATTCTCCCTTACTGTAGGATGTCTTTTTGTTCTACTGATGGTATCCTTTGCTGTACAGAAGCTTTTTAGTTTGATAGAGTCCCATTTGTTCATTTTTGCTTTTGTTTCCCTTGCCCGGGGAGATATGTTCATGAAGATGTTGCTCATGTTTATGTCCAAGAGATTTTTGCCTATACTTTTTTCTAAGAGTTTTATGGTTTCATGAGTTACATTCAGGTCTTTGATCCATTTTGAGTTTACTTTTGTGATGACTATGAACTTTTTAACCTGTAGGTTAACATCTGTCACCTCAGCATAGTTACAAATTTTTTTTGAAGTACAGTTGATATACAATATTATATCAACATCACGTATACAACATAGTGATTTGGCAATTATCAGCTTCAGTCCTCACCCCAACTAGGGTAGTTACTGTCAATATAGAAAGATGTTACAGAATTATTGACTGTACTTTCTATGCTGTACTTTCATTCTTGTGACTAATTTATCTGATTGAGATTTTTGTGCCTCCCATTTTTTTTCTTGTGATGAGAAGTTTTCTACTATCCTAGCTCATCTGAAATAGATAGTACATTATTGGTTCTTTCCAACCTGAGAACTCCCCTAAAGTAGATATAAGTAAGTTGCTAAAAATTTAGAACTGAAATATGTTTCTATAATTGATTTCCATATAATAGATATACATTATATTGCTTTTTTTAAAAAAATGAGGTTGTCATAGCAACATTCAATGATATGATTTAAATCTTGTGAGGTATTTTATAACAAACAGGAAATGGGAGGGTATTTTGCATTTTCAGACTAATCTTCTGGCTGTGTTTATATTTTACTATTGCATTAATTAGATAAAAATTTAATAAACATCCTAGGTAAGGTGATAATAAGGAGTTACTCATTTTCCTAAAAATTTCTTATTTGAAGAGTTGTAATAATTTTCTCCTCGAAATGTTTTTCCTCCTTTTCAAAAATTAACTTCATGATTTTGAAAGTCATATAATTTTTAACCACTGCTTCGTCTTCCAGTTGGAAAGTGAATATTATACATGATATATGTGTGTCTGCTAAGCAGAAAACCAAAATGTTCAATTGGACGATGCATGAGCCTTGTCTAGGAGAAGTGAAGCATGGCTTACTCTAGGGAAGTGGAGTTGTAGTTTAATTCTCCTCCCACCCAAGACCACTCCTCCCACGACCGTTCTCCAAACATAGGGAGGAGAAAATTTGTAAAGAGAAAAGATGTGCTTATTATAAAGTAATAAGAGCAACATATGGGATGTTGTACAACTCTTTGCTTCAACTGAGAAAGAAAGGGCCTAGTGCTCAACTTGAGAAAAGTGGCACCACTCATTTTCATCTTCTTCTCAACTCTTTTAAGGTCCGTATGGCTGTTGGAAGTTACTCCTAGCATCTAACAACAACCAGAATATTTTCTCCTCAACATCTGTTATGTAAATTAAAGATAATTTTTAAAATTAAGTGAATGTTCTTCTACCAAAATTCTAATTTTCTGCAGCATTTATATAATTTAACAAAGTACAAGGTTTATCATTAGAATTCCAGTAATGGTTATTGCTAATAGTCAATTCATTATTCATGGTCACTGGGTTTTTTTTTTTATTAAAGTATCATTAATATACAATCTTATAATGGTTTCTCATAAACAACACTGCGATTTCAACCCTCACCCATATTATCAAGACTTCTTCCCTTCTCTTGCAGTCACTGCCCATCAGCATAGAAAGATGCTATAGAGTCATTACGTGTCTTCTCCATGCTGTACTGCCCTCCCCAGCTCACTGTTTCCACATCACCATTTCTCATGCCCCTCTACACGATAGGTGAGCAGGCAAGGCACAGACAGATTAAATAATTTGTCAGGATCACATAGTAGTAGCATCCAGTCAGTGTTTGAGCTCAGTTTGACTTGTGCCGGGCTGCTCCTCCTGCTTTCCTCCGCCAGCTTAGAGTTTGCAGTCCACTGACTTCCTGATCCCGTCTCTGATTGTGGCAGTATATAGTGGGATTAGGACACTGACCTTCTTGTTACACCAACATTTTGATTTCAAAAATTAATTCATTTTATTTCACCTAAGTAATATAAAAAAATAAAGGGTAAAGGGAGGAAGTTAATACACTTTTGATTAGTTTAGGTTAGTTTTTGAACAGGAGGTATCTTTTAAGTATTAAAACATGATTAATTTTTTTCAAGGGCAAATTTGAGAACATTTCTCTCTAGTGCAAATTTAATTTTGAATTACAGAATTATGTCCACAGAGAGTTAATGCATTTGAAAAAAAGTTCATGCATTTCTGTACTTTCTCAAAAATACTTCCATTTTAGAACTTCTAAGAGTCTTCAAATGTCTATGTAATAAACAATAATACACTGTTTGGATTTTTTTAATTAATTGCTAGGTATATTAAAAATGTAACATTTAAATAATTTGTTTTCTCTTAGGAATTCTCATTCACTTTATTTCTCTTGGCACAATGAAAAGCAGCTGGGTTTTGTGTAGTCATTTTTTTTTAAGCTATGGAACTGAGTGAGAGTGAGTTGTGTTGGAGGCAGAAGGATACCCAGATGGAGCGCCACTGTGCTTTTTGGGGAGGGTGCCCCCTTCAAGATCTGTTGTGGGCTGACAGAAGAAGATGGTGAGAAGCAGTTCTTGAAAGCCTCGGACAGGGGATCAGAATGTCTAATAAGCAGTGTGTCCTTGTCTAGGTCATGCAACTTTTCTGAGCCATAGTTTTTTCATATTTGATAATAGGGATGGTAAAGATTATCCTTCCATCTTCAGAATTAGGTAGAGCAAATAAAGTGAAGTATGTGATAGTGCCTTCCAAATGGAGGCGCTTTCTACAGTGTAGTGCTTTATACATGTGTCATTTCTTTCAACTGGTAAAGATGCTAAGTTTGAACTATTTATTAATTTCCATTGCAGAGTTAGATGGATATTAAAGAATTACTATGAGAAGTTAGGGAAGACAAAATTCCTTGTTGAATTCAAGAAAGAGTTTCCATGAAGGATCTTTGTGTTACTAGCTTGGTGGAAGGTAGTGACATGGGTTTTCAGCTACTGATGCATAGAATATATGTTGTTACTAGCTGACTTGGCCCTCCCTTGTAGGCAGACGACAGAGCAGGCCAAAACTTGAAAATAATAAGCAACTTTATGGAGGTTTTAAAATCTTTTTGACTCCTTCAGAGTCCTGTTTTAATCCTCTCCTAACACTTTCAGGAGGGCTCTGATAATGATGACGATGAAGGAGAAGAAGAGGAGGAAGAGAATACAGATTACCTCACTGATTCAAATAAGGAGAATGAAACCGATGAAGAAAGTACTGTATGTATGGTTGAAAATTAGCTTTCTGAAATTGTGTGACATTTTCACAGTATTTCAGTTTTAGCCACTCAAGTTTTTTGTTTCTTGTGAATATTGAAAAACATTTCTTTGGAAATTCATTTTCAGTTTGTTTTCCTAAGTACTTTTAAATAAGTTCTTTTAGAATTTAATACTGTTATATATTTTATTTACTCATTCCTCGAGTTATGTTGAAAAATTATCCATACAAAAGGCTTTACCATATGAAACATTACAGTTAAAATTTCTGGTCTGATTTTTTTGTTTTTGTTTTGTTTTAATAGGAGGTAATGATTAAAGGAGGTGGACTTAAGCATGTACCTTGTGTGGAAGATGAAGACTTCATTCAAGCTCTGGATAAAATGATGCTAGAAAATCTTCAGGTATTAAATGCTGCTCTATTCCTAAGTATCTTCCCAGTACAAAGTATTGCAGCACGTTTGTTTATGTAAACATTTGCTTCTGTAGCAGCTTCTTTGTAATTTAGACAGTTGGCAGCTGCCAATACATCTTGTATCCTATTTCTTGATTTGCACCTTTCTTGGAGGTAGAAGGGGAAAAATGTAGTAAATACTTGGAACAGAGTAATTTCATTGTACCAACCTCTCTGCCTTTTCTCTTTGAAGTTATATCTCTTAAGACCTTTTACTTGCAGTTTGTTTAGGAGTAAAACTACAGAAGATACATATTCGGGGACATGTAAGTTAGTTAATTCTTTAAAGTTTGACTTATACTTTGAGTAACATATATAAATATTTAGAAAAATGCTGATTTTTTCGTGTTCAAAGAAATGTTCATTGTTTAATGTATGACATTAATACACTGGATTTTATTAAAAGCTTCATATTCCTAGGAATTTTAGAGTAATTAAGTTTTTTTATAGTTAGAGGTAAAAATCCCAAGGACCATTGACTTTAGCCTTGTTGATAGTTGTTGTGAAACCCCTTTGTGGCTTGAGAAGAGTGCTTTTGTTGGAATGGTGGGATGAAGGTCCCATGGTGTAGGCTTCATGGAAAATGGAGAGGACAAAGTGAAAATCCTGGATACATAGATGGGTAACTCTTGAGGAGTTTTACTAGAAAGGTAAGAGGCGGAGATAGCTAAAGAAGGCTGGAGTTAAGAGCAGAGTTATTTTTAGCATAGAAGGTATAGAGTCTTTATGCTGATAAAATAATCCTTTAGAGTGAAATACTGGATTTTACTTTCATTGATACTACTAAGGCCAAAAGCTATGATAATGTATAAATTAGCATTATTGGTGTATCTTAGGCCAATTTGCTTCTTCCTACATGTATTAAAATTTCTTCATATATCTAGAAAGCTCTTAATTTATGAAATAAATTTTAAATTCATGTCATTTAGGACCACAAATCATTGAATAAAGCATAATCATTTAATCCTTTTGAAGAGATAATCATAAATAGTTTAGATCTTAAGGAAACTTTTCCTGTCTTACATGAATCAGTAGCCATTTGCTCCTTCATTTATCTAGAAGGTATTTATTGTGCACCTACTTGTGTGCCTAGCACTGTGCAACAAGCTTAGTATATAGTAATAAATAAAAACAGACCTGATTCCGGCTCTCAGATAATGTGGTTTTATGGGGAAGGTAGATATCTAACGAGTAAACAAACACATAACTTCACATTGTAATCAAAGCTGAGGAACTAAAAGAAAATAATGCTTTGGTAGAGAGTAAGGGAAGACGTGCCTTCTTTAGAGAGGATAGTCAAGAAGGCTGTCTGAGATCATGAATTTTAAGTAAATTGGAGCCATCTAGATAAAAATCTGGAGAAATTGGGAACGATGTGTCCTGGGTCTTGAGGCAGAAAAGAAATTGTCATGTCTGAAGACCTAGAAGAGGGCCAGCACTAACAGAACATAGTCAGCCTGAGGAAGGGCGACAGAGCCCAAGAATGAGTACTTCGAATGGGGCCCCTTTGAGAAGAATGGCCCTGTATAGTGGGGTTCAGACTAGGACAAGACAAAAAGAAGGAAACTAGCCAGGAGATTGATTAGGAGGCCATAGTGGTAATCCAGGTGAAAGATGGTGGCCTTTTGTCTAGGACAGTGGCAGAGCACATGGACAGAAGTCTGGATTTGAAAGTCGTTTAGGAAGTAGCATGAACTGAGTTTATTTGGTACTCGATTGATTAGCAGTGCATGGGGGACAAGGTGTCAAGGGTGATACTCAGTTTTCTAGCTTGGGCCACTGACTACTAGTATTTTTAGAGGAAATGAGGGGAGTGAGGAATGTCACTTGGCTGTGTTAAGTTTGAGAAGCTTGTGAGATGTCAAAATGAAAATGTCTGGAAATCAGAAGAGAAACATAAATGGAGTGGTTGTTAGAGCATATTTAAAAACACGGTAGTAAATGAATCACCCCCTGTGTAAAGTATGGAGAGAGAAGAGAAGCAAGTTCAGGATAGAGCTCCATGGAATCTCAACATTTAGAAATAAGGTAGAAAAGCTAAAGAAGTCAAAGGAATAGAAACTTTTGATATGCTCTAAAAATTGTTGCTTATTGGGAGTTCTTGAAGAATTGAGCTGGAAGGCTGGGAGGATATGACCAGAGAGCAAGGAAGTTTGAATTTGTGTTTTTCCAGATGTGATTAGTATACTGGAGAAAACTTAAGTCTGTATTGGGCACTAATTTTAAAGATGAAATACTATACAAAGTTTCTTCCTTTTAATACAATTGCCATAGGAAGACGCAGTTTCATAAAGACATTGATTATATTGGGTCTTTACATTGAGTGCAGTCCTAATTCTATCCCACCAGGAGAATTTGGGAGCATGGGAGGGAGTAGGAAGGGAAGAACAGGGAGATGGATGCAGCATGAACTTAACAAAATTATCCTTAAAAGCATCTGTAAGAATAAACAAAATAGCTAGGAAAATTCTGGAATATGGGTGAAATGCTCTACATGATAATAAAAATTTTAAACACAATAATGGATTGGCACAGGGATAGACAGATTAATGAAACAGAGGAGAGTCCAGAACAGACCTAAAACATGGCAACTTAAAATATGATAAAGATAACATTTCGAATCAGTTGAAAGAAAATGGATTATTCAACAAATCATCAATAAAAATAAAGTTGATTTCTGTTTTATTTTCACACCAGAATTAATTGCAAATGTATCACAAATCATAATTACAAAGGTTATTGAGCATTGTGTTTAAGACTTTACATTTATTTTTCATACGGTTCTTTCAGATACTGTTAGTATTCCCTTGTTTTGTTTTAAGAAACAGAGAGTGGGAAAGATATTTAAGGCTGCGTGGCTAGAGAGTGGTGCAGTCTGCTACCAATCATTTTGTTAATTACCTTCCTGCACTGAGTGCCATAAGAAACTTTAAGAAATAAACCAGGAGAAAAAATATAAAGCCTACACAACACAGAGTTAATATTTGTTCTATACTAAGAGATCATAAAAACCAATGAGAAAAGATGAATGACCCGATTTTTTTTTGTTAATCGAAAGAATAGGCAGTCATACTAAAAGCTTACTGATAATCAAAAGTTAAACAAATTAAGGTGAGCCTTTTTTATCATATCATCAGATGTTTAAGAAGTGATGATACCTACTGTGGTTAAGTGTGGGTAAATATCTACATGTGGTAAATATAAATCAGCGCAGCCTTTTTAGGGAGAAATTTAGTAAACTTACCAAATGGGCATGTTTTTTGATCTAAAAATTTACACTTAGTAATTTTCTCAAGTCATAAAGTTAAATATACAAAGATGTCACAGTGTCATAGGAAAAAAAAAAGGCTAAGCTGTCTGTCAGCAGAGGACCAATTAAATAAATAAGGGCATATCTATATAATTAGCTCTGTATATGTTCAACTACGAAGATGCCTAAGGTACAGAATCAAAAAGAAGGTGACCGTGTTTAATATAGATCAATATGCATAGTGGCTCCTTGTGTTTATATGTAGGTATAAGTAAATGCAAGAAAAAAATCCCAAAGGACTAGCCCAGTTGTTACCAGTTGTTGTATCCCAGAGTGGGGCAGGGGGCGGTAGCTGGAGGGATTGGTATGGACATTCTTGCTAATACATTTTTGTATTTAAATATTTTTGAGGAGAACATGCTCATTTTATAGTCAGGAAACATAATTTAAAAATCAAGATTCATCTACCATTTTTCCTTTTAAATTTTAAGTACAAAGTCTTTATAAATCTTGTGAACCTGGGAGAACTTCAAGAAGAGTCTAAAAAATTGGGACTTAGAAATAAAAAACAATAAAAACTTAGATCCTACACCTTTATTACCATTTTGCTTGATTTATAAGTCTCTTACAAATATGGAGCCTCTATCAAGAAACTAATTTGTAGTAAAGCAATTTTAAAACTTTCATGGCCTTCCAGCATTACCTGGTTAGCTTTAGAGAATCATATTCAGCTCTTTCCCCATTTATGCTCCATTCATCAGACATAGAAAATTATTTGCAGTTCCCTAAATGCAGTGTGCTGATTCATGTCCTTGCTGTGGCACCTGTCCTTCCCCTGCCTAAATTTCCTCAATATCCCCAAAACTGCTGTCTTAACCATCTGCTTTGAAGAAACTGTACAATGTCTTTAAAGTTCTCGTGTGTCCCATTTTTTATTCAGCTCTTGTGAAATCTCAGCACCCACCCATTCCCAACCAGGCACTTCAGTCACTCCATCACCAACACAGGCTGTACTTAACTCAGATGGGTCGTCATTAATTTATTTCTCTCTCTTACTTACTAAGTTATGAGCTCTTTGAGGATAGAGGCTGTGTTTTTAATATTAATATCTCCAAGCCTAACTCACACGAAGTCTTCATTGAAGGTTTGTTTGAATAATGTGTTGATAAATCCAGTGCAAGTATTAAAAATAATTGATATTAACAAACATACAGTTAATCAGAACATAAGTAGGTTCGGTTCTTAAATTGTAATTGAGTTCCTGCTGTGTGTAAAGCACTGCTAGAAAACGCCTGGGAAAGTGTATATAGTGCTGAACCCTACCAGTCTGGTGAGGGGTTCTCACAGATGAGCAGGCAGTTATGACACAGTGATTTTGAAGGAAGATGTCTGCTGTGAGTATGCAGCAGTGCATTTGAGGAACAGGGAAATTGAATATAACCTGTAACATTGTGTGTTTGGGCTTGGGAGAGGCTAGAGCAATAAACAGGAACCAAATTACATCATTCTTCCAAGCCTCTGTAAAGGTTTGGAGGCAGGGGGCAACTCCACTTTGATCTGCATTTCAGAAAGATTACAGCTGTGATGATTATCATGTTTTAAGAAATGTAGCACTGAATGGTTTGCCATTTATATTTACATATATCTGTGTACTATGAAGTATTTATATATTTTTATTTCTGTCTTTAAGCAACGAAGTGGCGAATCTGTTAAAGTACACCAACTTGATGTTGCTATTCCCTTGCATCTCAAAAGCCAGCTGAGGAAAGGGCCCCCACTTGGTGGTGGGGAGGGAGAGGCAGAGTCTGCAGACACAATGCCATTTGTCATGTTAACAAGAAAAGGCAATAAACAGCAGGTAAGAAACTGCTTCATATTCACAATTGATTGTAATTTATCAAGTAGAAGTCGTAAATTTTTTTGATAGGTTCTAAATTCTTTTTTTTACAAGGGAAAAGAGTTAGAAACATTTAGAATAGAGAGTGGTAGAAATCATTTTATCTGTTGTATAGAAGATACATCTGACTTGTACCATCTATAATTTTTAATGGAGAGAATTAAATTCATACATATTTGTTGGAATACATAAATACCTTGACTTTGGGTGAGAAGGTTTCATAAATAAGCTCAGGGTGAAAGAGCAAAGGAAGATGGTGACAGGTGCATCTCAGTTGCCAAGATTTCTCTTGAACATCATTGTTTTTGACCCCTAAGCCTCCATTCTCCTTATACTGCCTCCCTTTCTTTTCCTTATCTTACAGATCGTCCTCAGAATCATTTCCTTGACTACTAAGCTGTTACTGTAGGCATTTATAAGTTGATTCAGACATTAATTTATTAGATATTTCTTGTGGGTCTATTACATGCCAAACACTGTCCTAGGTGCTAATGCTATAGTGATAACCACAATCAAATCCCTGCCCTCATGAGGGAGATAGACAAGCATAATATATTTTCAGGTAGTGAAAAGTGTCATGAAGAAAATAAAGCCGAACTCCAAGACACAACTCTAAGATATATATTACTAATTCTATAAATACTTTTTTACATTTTAACATTTCTGAAAACAGGCTGCCCCTTGGAGTTGATGGAATCTCACAATAATTGGCAACATTTTTTCTGTTTTAATGGTATATATAAAATAATTATAATTAATGGAATTTTAGATTCTGTGAAATGTGACAGTGATCACAGCTTATCTTAGACAAGTCCAGTACCTGGCTTCCCCATTCATTCAGATCATCATTTAACAGGTACTTACTGTTGACTTGCTATGCACCAGGCACTGATCTAGGTGCAGAACATAGGGCAGTTAGCCAAATTCCTTCCTCTCTTGGGAGCTTTCTTTCTAGTGTTGGGAGGCAGACAATAAAGAAATCACATAATGTCAGGTTGGGGAGAATGCTGTGAAGGAAAATAAAGCAATATAAGAGGCAAAAAAAGCAACTAGGGTGGGGAGGAGGCTGTGGGAGGTACCGCTGCATTAGCTGGGATGGCAGGGAAACCCCTCTAATGTGGTATCATCTGTGATGGAAGGGATATTCTGCCTGACACAGGCAATGCCTAAATTAATTTTTATCTCTGCTCTTGTCAGGTAATTTCTCATTTACACAAAGGATCAAAGTTGTACTGTATACCATTATTTTGCTATAGTGCAAGTGAATCTTGAGATATAAAAACTATACACCAATTCAAGTAATGGAATGGAGAGCTAGCAAAGGCTTACGTCATGACTCATGTTCATGGTTAACTTTGATTTGGTTCAGAGCGCTGCTGTTCCAGTCATCAGGGCGTTCCTTCATCCCTGCCTCTGATGTATGTGCTTTCAGGAAAGTCCACTATCCCCACCCTCAGGCCAGGTGTGAGCTCTGTCATTTCCCCACTCCCCACCCATCCTCCACTCTGTTCCTAAAAAAATAAGGGCTTTTTTGATCAAGACCCTAAAAGTCAGTGTGAGACTGAGATTTTTGCAAACTGCTCTCTTCAGAGCACCTCGAACTGCGAATTGACCATACTAACCAGGATTCCCAAAGCCCAGAGCTTTTGTTTTTCTTTTCTAGGGACTACTTAGTTCTTTGAGCTAGTAGAACAGACTTCTCTGTTTCATTTGGCACATTTTAGGTCTGCTTCATTCTTTTTTCTTTAAAAGCTCTCAGCCCTTCCCTTCCCTACCTAACCTCTGCAGATTTTCTTGGCACAAAAAGAATATTTTTTTAAATTGTGAAGGGCTGTACATGGCAACTTCAGTTAGGCCCACCTTGGTTCCCTTTCCTGTACATTAGCACTTCTGAGCTTGATTTTCCTTATCTAAAAAGGGGATTAAGGAATATCTTTCTCTGAAGATCACAGCACATAGCAGCAAATAATCCATTTTCTTCATTTGTCTCTCCCTTTTCTAAGGTTCATGTGAAAACTCATTATACCTGTGTCAGCTTGTGCTCTGCATCTGACTCTTTCAGAGTATGTGGGCATAATTAAATCAAAACCTATCTTAAACTTTTGAGCTTTGAAAACTAAATTCATTTTTAACAGTCCTCAATTCTAAATTGTATGGATCAAAATAAGACTTTATTTTTTAGAAGGAATATTTTTGGTTTGAAGTGGATAGATTTTATACTGTGTAATCCATCTAACTTTATACAGAATGAGGAGTGGGGAAGTCCATGTTTCTTAAAATGTGAAATTTCGTTTAGATGTTAAGGAAACATTTTTATTGAACTTTATTAAAAATATTAGCAAACATGAAATGAGAATTCAGAGTACTTGGTTATTAAGTAAATTTTCCACTCATAAACTTCATTTGGAATTTTGGAAAATGTTCTATTTTAAGAACATTATTTGAGGAAACATTACTGGTATTTTGTGGTCTGAAAAAGAAAGTATATTTTGTTCTGGTTTTTATTTCTTTATTTGATTTTTGGGTGTTGGCCCTTCTGGTGCAACAGTTTTTCTAGAAATGTGAAATGTGTTGCCTTATAGGAATCTTTAATTCTCAACTGAAAGATTTCTTTGTGCACCAAATAGAAACAACTTTCTTGTATAGTCATTAGGAAAATAAAAACTTGCACCAATGAAGTGAGTAGTTGAAAAGAAAGGATAATGCTATTGATGATTTATTTCCTTCTAGATTTAATTGTTTATGAAGTAAAGTAATGAATCAAAATGTTTAAATAATTAAAAGTTGTTACACAAAAAACCGTTATATAATATTTTAAAGAGCTTTTTTATTGTTTTTAATAAATATACAATATATTTATTATAGTTTAATACTTGTAAACAACCCACTTATTGTGGTTAATATTTATAAGTCATTTATTTTATATATCTTTTAGCTGGAGTAATTGATACCTATCACAGTAACTTGGGATTATATACATTTATGTGGATACATATTTTTTCTTTCATATTTCAACTACAGTTATGAAGTAGCTTTAAAGTAAAACCTAAATTAATTTTATTGCCTTTATCATGTTCCATGAAATCTAAAATGAATGACTTTAATCTTTTTGTCTAATAATTTACTATAAAGTAGTATGTCTTTTTTTATTTTAGATTTTTTTTTTAATTGAGGTATCGTTGATATACAGTCTTATGAAGGTCTCACAAACAGTGCATCTCTTTTGAACACTTCTTAGTAGCTTTACGGTAAACGACTTAGGGCGGCAGCAGGAAACTTGCCTCTTGTGCTATCCATACTTACTGCTCTCTCTTTTCTATTTAGCAGATAACACTTGAGAACTTTTCCTTTTGTAAAACTTGTTCGAAAGTGGTAAAACATGTTTTTATCTTTTATTTATAGATAGTTATTTCCCTTTAGAGGATTTAGAATTTTCTAGAAGAAATTGTTTTGTAAATGAATAGAAAGTCTACATTTTCCACATTTTTTGACCAAATCATTATGAAATTTTCTTTATAATGTTTTATACTCTTTGATTAGTATGATTAGTACCATGGTCATTAGGCTCATCATTACTGAATTATGAAGGAAATTTCAAATGTTATCAGGAACCTAATAAGGGGAAAAATGGTCACCCTGTTTTCTCTCTGAATATGTTAATATGGTGACAGATGAAAGCATCTTAGAATTCCAGGTTGTGATTTCATGGGGATCAAGAAATTATCTATCTGTATTTCTTATTGGACTGCTTTGCTTGAGCGTTTCATAAACAGTAATGTGTCATTCCCTCTGTTTGCCTATATTTATAAATGTTTAAAACTAGTTGGTACAGCCACTGAGAAAATACCATCCAGCTGATAAAGAGAATGTTGTGATGTTGGGGTCTCTAATTTGCATAAGAAACAGACTTGTACCCCTCTTTACCCTTAACCATCTCAACTATGGCATCTTACTTTACACTAGTAACAGAGAATGACTTAAAATTTAGCTGTCATTCTCAAAGCTTAATAGATATTTTGTATTTCACTGAGACAATACTCAACATTGTCCAGAATCCCTACCTATAATAAAAATAATAAAGTAATTGAAATAATAATAGCTAAAACTTACTGAATTCTTATCGTAGTTGAAGCATTGTTCTTTTATATGTAATCATATCTCTAAGATTAATGTATTTATGTGGTTCTGTCTTTATTGATTTATACTGACAGGTTAAATTTTACTTAGAGTTAGTTGTACCTCGGATATATCTGCTCACCAGATTTCATAATTGTTCAAATAAGGGAAGATTGGAAAATTGCTTCAAGTCTTCATTTTGGAAACTGTTCTCATAGTTGTGGTCTTTCTCTCTAGAATTTGATATCTCTCTGTCTGTGCTATCATGGTAATATGACCCAACTGTTCACAATGTCTGTTTCAATACAAGTTTTCTCTACCAGTGGTTTATAGTGCCTGGATATGGAAATGCAAGGGCATCAGAATGCTTTCCACAGGAATAGTGCTGAAAATAAAGAATTTAATTATGAATGAATTTTAACATCTCGCAGTCACATATGGGAAGAGTAAATTTACTATGAAGTTTTTGTTTCACATATTAGACACATGTAGAACACCTGGCAGAAAATTCGTTTTTAGCTGAACTTTTTCATTTTTGTGTGTGTCTTCTTGAACTTTGAATAATAAATTGAAAGGTTTATTATAGGAAATGATGTCATTTTATTTAACTTTGTTTCAGTTGTTCTTGTTAGTGGAAATAAACATTTGCAGCAAACCCTGTCTTTGCATTCCTGATAGAGATTACTAGATAGGTCTAAAGACAGTTAGACGGTAGTTAAAGATTTCAATTTCTACTTGTTTTTCTGCTAAGAGGGTGATTTTTTAAAAACCAACTTATTCTATTTTGCTAACAGATTGATTTCCAGAATGTATCGGAAGTAATGAGAAAGACTATTACTCCGAACTTTAATGGATTATTTAAATGGGTTACTAAATGAGTTAGTATTTACAGAGTACCTAGTGTGTGCTGAGTGCCATACTGAGCACTTTACACATTTTATCTCATTTCATTACCTCAGCAGCCTTAAAAGATGGCATTTCTTTCTTCATTGTATAGGTGAGAAGAAGAGCATTCGCAAGTGATTAGCTAGGCCATAATAATAAGTGATAGGGCTGAAGTGTGAATCCAGTCCGTGACTACCCAAATCTCTGTTCTTAACTTCTTTTTCTTTGCTCCACTGCCTGCAAGTGTGTATTTCAGGAAAGAACTGTTTGTAATGTGAAAATGACAGGAAACCTGCAGAAGGGGCAAAGATAGCATAGAATTCTAGTTGTGGAAGGAGGAGAAATTGACCATCATCAGACCATATACACTAGAATTTAGAAATAACCCACAGCCAGCAATTTTTAAAGAAGATATGGCTCAAAAGGAGCTCTGTTTCGTTTTGTTTTGTTTATATTGAAGTGCAATTGGCGTGAGGTGCTTTCTTAAAATGCTGTGTTCATGGTTATAGAACAAAGAAGAGTAATCCCACTGCCTCATTGTAGGAAAACAACCGTTCACTTCCCTTTCTATCCAGAAGAAAGATTTCAACCTGAAAAGCTAGGTTAAATATTAGGTAAAATTAGACAGTATCAAAAAGGGATAATTTATCTACTTTAAATGAGTTCCAGTCTTCAAGCATAAACAACTTATATACTGAAGGACTGAAAGACCTATATGTGATTGTACATCAGCTGTCATTAAACTTAGAAGTCTTACAGAATGGAATAGTCAGAAGATTCATAGTAGGCAAATATTTGCTTTTTTGAAGAGCAAGGAAAAAATACATTCTAAAAACTGTACAATCCAGTAAACCTGATGTTGATTTTTAGCATAATTCTAGATTTTTTTAAACAATCTTAGTCATTAGGAAAATGAAAATAATACTATATACTCACTGAAATGGCTAAAATTAAATAGGCTGACCATACATAGTGTTGACAAGGATATGAAGGAACCAGAACTCTTATACACTGCTAGTGGAATGTAAAGTGGTGCCACCACTCTGGAAACCATTTTTGCAGTTTCTTAAAAAGTAAAATACACCATATATTCCCAGCTTTTCCATTCCTAGCATTTTTCATTTAAGAGAAATTAGAATGTATGTCCTATGTGCGGAGTGCCATAGGACATATGTTCTAATTTTTACACATTTGCACATGAATGTCCAACTCAATTTAATAGCACCACAGATGTTGTCAACAACAAACTAGTATATTCATACAAGAGAAGGTTACTCTGTAAAAAAAAGTAATAAGCTGTTGGTAATATGGCAACACAGATGCATCTCAGAATCACTGGACTAAGTAAAAAGAGCTGGACTAAGTAAAGTAATGTTATAACATTCAGTTTACATAAAATTGTAGAAGGTACAAGCTAATCAGTGACAGAAAGCAGATGAGCAGTTGCCTGGGGCTGGGGGAGGATGAGATGGGTTACAAACAGACAAGAGGAACCTTTGGAGATAATGGATATGCTCATTGACTCCATCACAGTGATGTTTTCTTGATTGTATACATTTCTCAACTCAAATTGACATTTTAAATAACGTGTTTTAGATATGTTAAGGACACCAAACTAAAGTTAAAAAAAAGGTTTTGAGCTCACAAAATAGATAGTTACAAGGAGTCTGTGCTAGACCACTAAGAGCAGGTCATGTCAAACTAACTTCACTGGAGAGCAGGGGTGAGGTCTACAAGGTTGGTAACTAAGAGGACTATTCTTCAATTATATTTTTCTTTTGATATGTGAGACATTTAATTATCTGTGAGATAAAGATGAAATGTGGTTAGTTGGATTTATAGATAATTTCATACCCACACTTTATATTTTTTGACCTTAGTGTATCTGGTCTGGTGCTTTTAGTTCTGGGTATTACAGTTTAAGAGGAACATTGACAAACTAAGTGCATCTGAAAAGAGAATTCCAAGAGAGGACATCTGAGCAAATACAAAGAGTCAAATTGTTAAATCAAATTTTAATGAATCAGAGATCTTATGCAGTGTTAAGCTTTACTAATAATTTCAAGGATACAGGCATTCAAAAGGCATAGATCAAGCAGAGAGAGCTCTGGGATCCTGAGCACAGCTCCCAAGTCTGTCCTTTCTGCATGAGACATGCCTTTGGTCTAGTATTAGGGGAGGTGCCTTAAATGAGGTATGCAAGTTATACACAGCTGAGAGAATTAGGTTATGAAGCCATCTCTGTTTTATACTCAAATAATTACACAGCTCGCTTAGTTTCCAGGGAGCCATGGCCCATAAATTCATAGATTCTATCTAGGTTTGTTTACCTTGCACAATCCTAAACCAGAGACATCCTGCTAAAAACAACAACATTCCATAGATAAGGACTCTCCTGTAACAGAGAAATAGATCTAGTAGGTCTGTTGCCTAACTTCTCCTTTTCAACATCACAGCTATCTTAAGAAATACTAAGAAAGTCTGTTAATATTGAAGGTGGACTAGATTTATTGTCTATGGTTCAAAAGATAGAACTGATTCCAGAGGATAGAAATGAAAAGGATGTAGATTACAGCTATATATAAAAAAGCCTTTCTGACAGTTACCCATACCTAATAGTCTAGAGGCTGGAAAATGATATCCTTTTGCTAGATGTGTGCTTCCAAACAGGGCACCTTAAAGAGGAGCTTCTGCTTTTCATGGAGGCTGAAACTTACCACCTCCTACTTCCCATCCAACCCTAAAAGGTTTGTCTCTACTAGAGTAATGCTGTTATCTGTGTTCTTAGATGATACCATCTTTATTGGTTTAGAGGGAAAAAGACATTAGTATTATTTTTCTAAACTCATTTAATTCTACTTGCTATTTTTTTTTGAAATTTTTTTCTCTCAATTTTCTCAAACCATTTGTGATTTCTTTGTTACTTTTTTTCTCAGTTTAAGATCCTTAATGTACCCATGTCTTCCCAACTTGCTGCAAATCACTGGAACCAGCAACAAGCAGAAAAAGAAGAGAGGATGAGAATGAAAAAGCTCACCCTAGATATCAATGAACGGCAAGAACAGGAAGATTATCAAGGTATAAAAGCCTTTGTAGAACAGAGTGGGTAGTTTTGGGACCTTTTGGGCTTTTTAAATATAGAATATCATAGTTCTTATTCTTTACCTTTTTATGTCATGTTTGTATATATTTAGCCTGATTGTTTTTTTATATTCCATTCTGTCTTCACTTTTCTCTCGCTTTTTTGAAAAATAACAATAATGTAGTTGTCACCATATTTTGATAACCCTATAATTCAGTTCAGTTCATACTGTTAGAGCTGTGTTTGCAAGTGAGATAATAATTTTTTAAAGTATCATAGATACATAATCTTATGAAGGTCTCACATGAACAGCATTGTGGTTTCAGCATTTACCCATATTATCAAGTCCTCACCTCCACACTGCAGTCACTGTCCATCAGTGCAGTAAGATTCTACAGAGCCACTACTTGTCCTCTCCAGGCTGTACTGCCCTCCCCGTGCCCCACCTGTATTAGGAGTGCTAATTATAATGCCCCTTAATCCCTCCTCCCTCCCCCACCCCTCCCCTTTGATAACCACTAGCCCCTTCTTGGAGTCTGTGAGTGTGCTGATGCTATTTTTATACTCCACAATGAGTGAAGTCAAGATAATAATCAATTTTTAATTGCCTCATGTTGCCAGTCAGCTGTGAACAAATGAATTCAGAAAATATTTATTATCTCATTTTGGGAATCCTGGTCTCAAGGACCCTATGTTTCTTTAGATTTGAGGGTTTACTCAAATTACTAGAATTCTGGTTTTATGCAGACATACCCAACATTCTTGAATTAACTAGAGGCTTATGTATAGATTCCATGGACACCTCATTAAGACAGCCTCTTGACATTCCTGTGGCTCCCAGATTTTAGAGCCATAACATGGCTCTCTCTCTCTCTCTCTCTCTCTGTATAGCACTGTACTGCCTGTTTTTTGTGCAGGAGATTGTAATATAAATAAATACATGGTTTTCCATCTTTAATTTCCACTTCTAGAATCTTCTCTTCCAGTTGATATCCAACATTGTTAATAATAATAGCTAATAGTGTAAGCGTTCACTGTAGGCTGATCCTATTTTATGTACTTCTTCAAAGCATTTAATTGTCACAGTCCTACGAGATGAGTACGTATTATCATCCCCATTTTACATTTAGGGAAACTGAACTGAGAGTCCCATAGCTGATAAGTGGCAGAGTTGGGATCTGAACCAGTATCACCTGGCTCTAAACACTGCACCCATTCCTATTGCACTATACCGCTTGGTATGATGTTTTCCTGCCTCACAAGACACTTGATAGTGGCCAGATTGACAGTAAGGGGAACGCTGGCTGCTAAATGATACTGAAGAACCTCTCTCATCTCTTAATGTGCCCTTTCAGTACTCGTGAATCACTTTAGTCTGTATAATGGTTATTTTTCTTTCATTGGCTACTTAACAGACTGATAAACCTGATCTATCTCGAGTTTCGTTTGCTTCACGGGGGGAACCCATCTGCCAGAGTTAACCACCTTCTCTGTTGTGTTCCTGAGTACAGAAATGCTGCAGTCTCTCGCCCAGCGCCCGGCCCCAGCCAACACCAACCGGGAGCGGCGGCCTCGCTACCAGCATCCAAAGGGAGCGCCTAACGCGGATCTCATCTTTAAGACTGGCGGGAGGTAGGGCCGGGCCTCTCGCTTCTCTCAGCCCTTTGTTCTGCGTGGTGTTCGCGTGAATGAATCACATGGTTCTGGGTTACACTTGACGATAAAGGTCTAATCATTAACGAAACAGAAAGGTCTTTGAGTTCTATGTACTGAGAAAAGGAAACCTGTCCATAAAAGTTACAGTTTTGCTTTTTTTTAAGTCTTGATTTCAGCCACACTGACCTCCTTGGCTTTTGCCCTCTGAATGGACTTCTTTGGACTTAAAAATTTTCACTTTTGCATTTATAGAGAGGACTAGTTACAAATTAGTCTGAGAGAAATCGTACACTTTGTGTTAGGATCTCTTGGGTCAGAGTTAGGTAATCTTAATGTTTACAAAAACTCAGACCCCTTTTGCTGGACTTTAAAGAATGTGACTGAGCTTGTTATCAGGTATTTTGTTTGTTTTTTAAATTATAAAATGTCCAGCTGGGATCCATGCCAGTTCTACTTAAACTTGAGTTGCTTAATGTGAAATGATTTAAATTCTACAAGGAATTTCGCACAAAGGATGTGCCCTAATAAGATCTCATTCATCTATTTTTAAGGAATAAAATTAAGTTTTTCTGGGATCTGATCTAAAGACCCATACTCAATCAACTCAGTTTTCTGTCTCACGGTCAAGTTATCAGCAGGAACATTGACTTTGCTGCTTCTTCTGACCCCTCAGGGCATTTATGTTTAGACTGTACAACAACTCCAAGAGGTCAGCTTATTACCGGGGGCAGGAGAGCAGGTATAGTAGGGAATGTGCTGGGGTAGAGGGAGTTCATTGTGGAGAACAGCAATGGGAAAATGCAGGCAGGAGAGCCTATGTCTTTTATTCACTAAATATATTTGTGTGTTCCTGATAACATTTTTTTTTGAATTACATGCTCAGACAACTCTAATCAAATTGCATTTAGAAAATTGGTTTGTTTTGACAGTCTAGGAGAGTCTGTTATTTAACATATTTAACATCTGTTGAGTATAATGTTTTCAGAAATGTAATTAAAAATGATGTATAAACTCATCTAATAGGGCATAATAAGATATTGGGTTGTTTTTAATTATCCAAACTTCATTAAAGTCCTTTAATAAAATCGTTTATTGCTGCTAAAATGTAGAAACTTGCTAGGTTAACAGGGCATGAAAATTTTAGTTTCCTGCTTTTGTAGTTTCTTAGGGAGCTTTAAGTATATACCATAGTGTTCTTGATAATGTCTGTTCCCTCTTCTTGTCTTTGTGATTGGAGAACAGAACTATGAGGAGATCTATTAATCCCTAATCCCTTCTCAAACCAGATATTGCAAGTGTAGTGTCATGTCTTGGTTTTTAGATGTTTGGGTAACTTTATATAATCAGTAAGTGTGACGTTTGATTCATAATTTATATTTACTGTAAAATTTGCTCCCCGCAGCTTATATTCACCTAGCACCTCCTACGGGTTCGGTTCTGCATTACAGAAAGTTAAAAAATAGAGAAAGTCTTTACCCTCAAGCTTATTATAGTCCAGGGAAAAACCAAATACAGGTGCTTTAAAGAGCCAATGCTGCCCTAGTCGTGTATTTATTTTTAAAAAGTATTGTTCAAGGGTCTGTTAATTGTACAAGCATTTCTTAAGCAGTGGGGAAGAAAAACATGGGAAGGCAGACCTGCACATTTCTGTATGCTGTAATGACGTGTACAGCACACAGGGGTGTGCCTTTCTTGGTTTGCTACCAGTTAGTCAGAAGTCTTTGTCAGCTTTCTGTTTTCCTTCCCCACTCCCTCCAACTCCCGTTAGGCAGACTTGGGAGAATTGGCCACCTTTGCTTTTCCTTTCCCCCGTCCCCTGCGTGTGGCGGGCTGTGGCCTGCAGCCTCCCTGCCATTCTGCGGCTACTGGCTTCCACGCTGTATGCACAGCCTCCTAAGCCATCTGGGCACTTAGCCTGCGGACCCTCCTTGGTCTCTGGATGGGCTCTCCTCCCTGCCTGCTGCGGCTCTGCTGCCTCTCATCGCTCTCTCCCCTCCCTGGTCCTCCCACTCTTGTATTGACCCCTTTGTGGCCCTGCCCCTCAGGGCCGTCCCCAGCCTCCCGTACCCTCTCCACAGGAGGTGCCCCTCCCGCGGCTCAGCCCCATGTCTCCAGCCAGTGTCCCACAGTGTCCTTTCCGACTGCATACCCACCTGTCTCTAGACAACCACTTGGGTATCCTGGGGGAGCATAAACCTCTGTGTGTCCCTGCCACCAAGCCCTCCCCTCGTCCTCTGGCTCAGTGAATGGAAGCACTGCCCACCCAGTTGTGCAGACTAGAAAGGAGATTTTAGTTTTGGCTTTTCTCTCTCCCTCGATTTCCATATTCAGTTAATTGGCAAATCCTCTGATTCTACCAGTGAATGGCTCTCACTCTTGCCCATTTCATTCTACCTCCTCTGCTGAGACCAGAGATAGAAGCTACCGTTGCCTGTCTCTGGACTCTGGCCTGCAGCCTCCTGATCTACTTAGCAGGCTCTGATGCCAACCCTTTATGTTTCCCTTTCTCTGTCTGACTAGGTGAGGTCTTCTTTTGCTCCTCTGGCTTGTAGAATGAAGTTCAAGCTCCTGACTGGGTCACCACAGCCCAGCCTGGTGGGTCAGTGCTTGCCTTGCTGGCTTTATCTCGTGCTTTTCTTTCCGCTCCTCCCAACTGGCCTTTTACTTCTGGTCATGTTCCTTTTGCTTCCCTCTGTCTGGAGCCCTCCGGTGCTTTCCTCCCAGGTGCCTCCTGACCCTCCTCGATGGCCTTAAGTCTGACGTTTGCTAGCACAGGTGCTGCCCCGGCTCCGTCTATCTCTGCAGACCCTGTGCCACGTGGCTGCCCAAGGGCAGAGACGTAGCCTCACCTTGGTTCTGCTATGGAGCCTTCACGGCTCTTGGTGCCTGCACATAGGAGGTGCTCAGTAAATATTTGTTGTGTGGACAAAGGGACTTCCAAAAATCTGTTTAGTCATTTAATAAACTATCTCCCTACATTCTACTCCCTAGCTCTTCTTCCCCAGTTTGCTGATTTCGTGAGAATCCCAGTTCTGGACCTACTCTCTCGACCTGTTTTAAATGTCTTCCTAAAATCATAACTAAAAAAAAAATACCATCACTTGCCCATCGCTCTTACAATGGCCCTCTGCAAAGTAGTGCAGCCTTTGCAAAGCCAGTGCTCTTCAAATGCAGCTGCAGGTGGGCCTTGTGAAGGAACCAGGAAATGGGTGTGTGAGCCTTTCAAGCACCAAATGTTCTTCGCCATTATTCAGCCTTGAGTTTTAAGTGAGATTCAGCTGGTAGGAAGCACGGAACCAATCAGGCGGCGTCTCCTGCTGGCTTGGCTCCTCTGTGTTTTCTTCTGTTTTTAACACTGGGCCAGACTTAGCAGAAAGAGGCGTGTCCAGAATGGTGGTTCTCCAGACGCACAGGCTGAGAGGTGTGTTCCCGTGCAAAGGAAGGAGAAAAGAATCCCATGAATGAGGTCTGAGAAGCCATTTTAGCCATTTTCAGTTTGCCTTTTGGTCAATGTTTTTCTTTTAATTAGTTACTAGGATCATGGACGTTTGGAACTGTTTATTCAAACAGCTCAAAGTTTTTCTTATCTGTGCATTTTGCTAAACTCCCAGGCATTAATTATAAAGATTTTTATGTTTTTGAGTCAGGGGATTCTCAGTATAAGTCTGTAAGTTAAAATTTTAGCCTTTGTCACTGGAAGTGACACTCCTAACAAACTATAGGCCTTGCTTCTAATGAGTTAAAGTGGCAGTAGCGCCAAAGTAAAGCAATTACCCAGGTATTCTGTGGCACAAAGATGTTTTCCACTCTGCTGGTGTTGAAAAATCTGTGACAACCCTTTGTCTTGACTGCAGGAGAGAGGTTTTTTTCCTCTCGGAATACTTGGGTTACTGACCTTTCTCCCATTCAGTTCAGTTCTGCACAAGTTAGGGATATATCCAGCTAAAGATACTTCTCCATATTTGCATTTTATTCTTTGAAAGCCTCTTGCTAAGGTAACTTGCCTTGTGGGGAACAGGCTGACTTAGTCTGATAGGGCTGCCAGAAGGATGCCCCACAGACTGGTGGCTTAAACAACAGAGCTGTTCACTTCACAACATAGAGGTGAGGACCCAAGACTGCCACGTCTGTGGGTGGTTCCAGCTGACAGCTGTGAGGGAAAATCTGTTACACGCCCCTCTCTCGCTTCTGGTGGTTTGCCAGCGATCTTTGGCATTCCTGGTCTTCTGCAGAGCTATCCCACCTCTGCCTTTATCTTCGTGTGGCATTCTCCCTCTGTGTGTGTCTGTGTCCAGATTTCCCCTTTTTACAAGGACAGTCGTGCTGGATTAGGGACCCAACCTATTCGTTTGGCCTCAGCTTAACTAAGTACATCTGCAGTGACCCTATTCCAAATAGGCCACAAACTGAGGGATTGTGGGTTAGACTCCAACATAGGAATTTGGGGGAAGCAGTTAAACCATAACACAAAACATGAATTCTCAGCATCTCGGAAAGTAGTTTGTAGGAAAGATACCAGGACCACACCTTCCAGCCACCATCCGAACTGCTCTTGGTAGCGCTCCTCTGCTCCTGCTGGGTCTAGTCCCATAGCAGTTTGTGTGCTCCTTAAAATGCATGGAGTTGTCTGGAGGCGTCAGGAAACAGTGGTTGGTGGTGTTTAGGGGGCTTTTCCTGCTGGAGCTTTGTCCTCAGTGCTCGCTCTTTAATACTGCCCTGTTTGTGCCTCTAGGAGACGTTGATCCAGCAGCACGTGTCATTTCATTAGGTCCTGTATCTGATGTTGTGGATAGTGGAGTCCTCCAGCAATTGAGTGAGAGCAGTGGACACATCTCAGCATGTCGGTCTAGAGAGTTGCGAATCTAAACCTGGGACAGGCTGGGACCCTGAGGCGGAAACAGCAGCCTCTGCCAGCTCCGGAACACGCCCACGCTTCCAGATAAGGCGGAAAGGCCTTTGTAGTGGAAATCACGTGAAGGTTCATCTTCTCTTGAGAATGGCAGTCAAGAAATGAGATGGTTAACTTGGCTCCTGGGCAGTTACATCAAGGAGAGCGTCAGTGAGATGACTGAGCCTGAGAAGAAATGGCCGTAATGGTAATGGTGTGGGGGAAGTGACCTTGAGCTTTAAACTTGATTTGAGTTACAGTGTCTCTGAGTTGAACATCCCATGTTGGAAGAAGCTATATTTGGGGGCTCCAGGACTACAGTAGGAAAGTATAGAGCAAGCAGTAAAATCTTCTATAAAAACTTATATGCAGGACAACAAAATGATGAAAGATATCCAAATACCAGATAATCCACCAGGAAGGCTTTTGTTTAGGAATTTGTTTCAAGAGGAACAAGGGATGAGGGAGGAAAATCGGTTTTATCCATCAGAGTCAGTAATATAAAATTGCCTATTAGGGAAAGGGTAAATGCGTAGTACACAGAGCTCGCGAATTCTGGTGGCTTTGGGGGAGTCGACAGCAGCCTAAGAACAGGGAGGGCTGAGCCCATTGTAAGTATCATTGAAAACCAGCCAGGTGCCAGTCAGCATGTCACAGAAGACGGACAAAGGACAACAAGAAGTGGATCGAAAGATTTTTGTTGACCTTCATGGGTTTACAGCCTCTGTCTCTAAACAAAGTATGGAAACAGTAAAGCTTTTGTTTGCCTTTGTTTTTGTTTTGTTTTGTTTTGTTTCCTCCCCACTGAATAGCAATGAGGGATCTCAGTCTGTTTCCTGCGGCCTGTTAATTTATTAGGGTAGTCGTCTTTCGTTTGCTTTCTGATAGGCATAGTAAATTTAGTTCAAGAGCACATCTGTATGCTACAACTTGATTACAACTTTTTCTTTCTAGCTATTTTGCCTTTTTTCTTTTACCATGTTTCAGTTTCTGCATGTAGACTTAACTAAGAAACAAAACTGTAAAGTTGTAACATTTCACATGGAAATGCTGCCCGATCTTCACCAGCTTCAGAATCTGACCTTTGCCGATGCTGCAATAAAGTGTTGTAATTTAGACTTGGTGTGGATGTGCTTTTTTTGGTTTGGGTTTGGAAACCTGTTAAATGGGTAGATCGGGCTCTTCCTCCTCTATAAAACACCACCAGACGATTTCTTCAGTGTTTCGCTACTAGTGCTGCCCGCACTTCAGCATTCTGTGTTTGCCTTCTTGTCCTAGGCGCCTGAGGTAGCTTACCTTTGGGTCAGTACAGAAAATAGCCTGTGGAGTCCAAGAGAATAAACATTTTCAGAACACGTTTAAAGTTGGTTAAGGTGGAGTACGTTGGCCCCGCACGGGCTCGCATGAGGCAGTATGATTTTACCTGTGTGTGTGCAGCAGGGTTGAGAAAAAGCCTCTGTAAGGCAGGCAACTCAGAAAGCAACTGCAGAACCATTGTTTTCAGTTTCCTTCCTGGTGTTCATTCCAAGGCTGACTTACACAACCAAAAGAAGTGACCATTGTCACTATTGCTAAAATTTCTAAAATTCAACTGAGAGTCAATAGAATTTGAAAAGAAATAGACTTCTAATAAAACAGTCTCAAGACTTCATTTAATTCTATTGACCACGTTTCCCAACCTTCATTGCTCACCTGTATTCTATTACTTGCTATTCTGTGTTGGGGAGAATGGTTTATAAGTCTTGTCATTTTTATATTATTTCTAAGTTTTAAATTGTTAGAGGGAGCCAGAGATACTTCTGCTATATATAATGCACAAGACAAAATATCTGAAAATCAGCTGTGAGGATTCACCTTCGTTCACCTTTCATCTACAATGAACAAGGTCACTAGCAGATGGAACCGTAAGCAAAGTGGGTCAAATAAGATGGCGTGAAATGGGTAGTTTACTCAATTAGATTACTGTAACAGAGATTACTGGTGACCAAAAGATTAGTGATATGTGGGCAGCCTAAGGGTCCCTGTCCAGGTGAGTCCCTGCACTTGCCCATGAAGGCCGCCCAGCCCTTCCTGGCAGACTCTTACTCTCCATATAGTTGTTACAAACTCAACCCTTGTAAAACCTGACAGCCAGAAGGAAGAAAGGGTTCAGGTAGCACGCAGTAGCTAGAAGAGCTGAACGAAGAATGAGATTAAAAAAGTAAAAACCACATAAGCAAGACAGAAACACAGAGAAAAGACATGGGTAGTAATCCTGGAATGTGTGGAATGTTAACTTTGGGAAAAACACAGTTTGCAGATGGAATCATCCTGAGAAGTGATGACTTAATGCTATTCAGTGTAGTGAAAGCAGTGATTGGTGGTATCAGAATTTGTGATTAGCAGAAATAACCTCGCAGGAGATAGGCCAGAGTGGTGAAGCCAACAGCAAAGAGGCAAATGTCAGATTTCCTAGTATAGCCAACCATATCCTGTAATATATTCAGAGTACTCATTTTGGAGAACTGAGACAATTGACTTATAAATGGCAGAGGTGAAATGTATCTCAGGATCCCTTCTAAAATGGTTTTATCATGGGTAAAATTACAGCTATCCAGAAGCCCAATATGTTACTCAGTTTCACATGAAAGATACCCAATTTCAATTTACTTGCATTCACAGGAGATTATGGAAAGAATCCTAAAGTTTGAAACCACCGCAAGGTCATTAGGCTTCAGAAATAGTTAAATGCAGTTAGAATTCTCATGTGTTTTCCACTCCTTGGCTTTATTTCCTCCTCGTCTTAGCCTGCTCGGGCTGCTGTAACAGAATACCACAGACCGGGTAGCTTCAACAGCAGGCATCTGTTTCTCAGTTCTGGAGTCTGGAAGCCCTAGATCAAAGTGCCAGCATTGTCCGTTTCTGGTGAGGCCTCTCTCCTTGGCTTGTAGCTGGCTGTCGTCTTGATGTGCCCTCACATCGCCTTCCCTCTGTGCATCCCTGGTAGCTCTTCCTCTTACAAGGACACGAGTCCTCTCGGATCAGGGCCCCACTTCTATGACCTGAGTAGCCCTGTTACCTCCTTAAAGGCCCCGTCTTCACTACAGTCATGCTGGGCATTGAGGCTTTACCTATGAATTTTTTGGGGTGGGGGGCAACTTTGGGGACAGTTCAGTCCATAACACTGTGAACTTGGCTGCCATCCTGAGTTTTATATCTTAGAGCTGCAGAGACAACTTAATGGACTGTGCAGCTAAGTCTGCACCCCCATGGAGCTGCTGGCCCCACCTGGTGCAGGTGTCTGTCCTTGGACCAGCGACCTGTGGTCAAGGGCCAGGTCCCCTGAAGTCTTGCGGCTCTTGCAGGAGCCTGATGTGGGTGGGTGGGGGGACTTACTGCACTTCATTATGAGACAGGGACCATGGGCTTAGACAGAGTAGGGGGAGGGCCTCCAGAAAAAACAAAGCAAGATAATCCATCGTGAGATTTGCTTTGGCCTGCTGGGGGGCCAAGCTTATTTTTCTAACTTTACCCTGCTGCTTTTCTTCCTCCAGCCCTAAACAAATGATTTGTTGCAACTTGGGCAATGTAGCAAGCAAGTCCAAAACAACATAGTAAAAACAGGAAGGATTGCATCTTAAAACCCAATTAGTTACAAAGTTTCTTAACAGGCAATAACTCAGCCCACCGTGCAAGCAAAGCAGCCAGTCTTGAGTGATATTCTCCCAGAGGAGGAAGCTGCTATCCCGGGAGGAAATCAGAGCAGTAAAATTCTTGTAAATAACGAGGAAGACTAGTAAGAAACTTAATGTTTCTTCAAAGGTAAACATTTTGGGACCGCTTAGCAGGTGTACATCCCCTAGCCCTTTCTCTCTCAACCGCCTACACGACCCCTAGACCACGCACCACCCCGGGACTCTTGTTGCCAGGAGCTCTGCCTCTCCCTGTATCTCTCAATAAAAGCCTCTCCCTGACTCTCCTACCTTGGGTGTTTGCGAAATTCATTCTTTGACTCCGCAAACAAGAACCTCGGTATCAATTATATAAAATTGGGTCCTCTCAGGTTTTAAATACAAGGTTTTCCACCTATACGCCCTCCCTTTAAAATCGCTCTCTGACTTGGAATGGCTGACACGGAGGTGCGCCCCCTGGCGCTCAGACTGCTGTTCTTCCGCAGACTTCGGAATTAAAACAAAATGGGAGTGGGGTCTAAGATAATTTAAAAATACTTAGTATGCTTTAAAGTCACAGTTTTTTGGCCTTCTTATGCAAATGTGATAGTTTTTTAAACCTTTGGAAGTCCAAAGGGCATTCAGCTGTCTTCTCTCAATTGATGTTTCTTCATGGAGGAGTAACTTTGGAAATTGCTGGATCATAACTCAAATGTTTGTTTCCTTGGAAGTGGTTCTAATTTTATAGTTACCAGGAAGAGCATCTCAAATTCTGTTGTGAACAAGCGCTCGGGTTCCTCGCCTTCCTTTGTTCCCTGACATGGTACCATGTAATCAGTTTTTTTGGATTCACAGACTTAAACATTTCTGTGACTACTTAGTGGCCGTGGGAAGAGAAAATTTTACTGACCCCGTTCTGTGTGCCAGGGTGCAGAGGCAGGGGGACCTCCCTCCTTTCCTCATGGTACTGATGTCTAGGCGGGGAAGTTGACAAGAAATGTGAACGGTCAGTGGAGTCACGTGATGGTATCCGTGAAGGGCGTAGCACAGCACGTGGCAAGTCGAAGGATTCCCTTGATGGCACTAGTGCTGTTAAACCTTGGCATTGCACTGCTTCTGCCAAAAAATTCTCTCTCCTTCACCATATGGCTTGTGCTGCTTGCTTTTCAAGATTTGGTTCAAGCTTCACCTCTTCTAGGAAACCTTGCTGCCCTCCGCACCCCCAATTTGATTTCATTGAAAGGTGTCCTGCCTGCTCACCTCTGGCGGGGTGCGTTTAAAAGGAATGGGATTGCCCTGCTGCTGTTTTGCAAAAGAGACAAGCAGGGCTTCTAGTATAGGAATCCAAGCCTGGGGCTGGAGGACCCCTCTGAAGTGCTCAACAGGTGCTTCCCCTGGGCTGTCCAAGTTCTGAGGGAATCCGCTCAGCCCCAGGAGGTGGGTGGTGGTGTATTCTGAACCCCTTGTCCCTGCCACCGTCGGAGCAGGACTTCTGTGCTTTGCCCAAATGCTGCCAACCTCAGGCTTGCTGTTAAGCTCTCCCTTGTCTAATCTGACTTAACCAGTTGAACTCAGGAACTTGGGACGTGGAACTAGGTTAGGTCCCACTACTTTGCCATTTCCCTGGTTCACACTGACTCTGGATGATGGCATGGTAGCTTTGGGTCATTGCTGGCTGGAAATTTCTCATCTGGACTGATGGGCAGAGAATGTCCTTCCAGTTCCATGAATTGTTTGCTTTGTAATCTACACGGTGAACAGGTGGGCTTCCTGTGCTCCCCCAGGAGCTGTGTGCACCTGTATTCACTCACCATAGAGTGCTCACTCTGGAACATTTCAGGAGCAGCACAGAGGCAAGAAATACTATGTTCAGAGGCCAGTGAAGGTGCCCGGTTGACCACTGATTGGTCACTCACTCAGATGCATATTGTGCACCACCTTCAGTGCTTCCTATCTGTATGACCTGGGGTGGTTTTTAGCCTCTGAACCTGTTTTCTCGTCTGTGAAATGGGGTAACTCAGTAGGGTTGTATTAAGAATTCATGGGATAATGGGCATGCGGGTCTTCACCCGGTGGCTGTTAAATAGTAAGTACACAGTGAACATTGCAGAGTGGTAGTACTAGTATTAACACCACAGCTTCTGTGGTTAAGATACAGTGTTGGGCACAAGGGTAACCAAGCAGGCTCTGCCCTTGAACTCATAAACCCTTCAAGTGTGCAAAGGGTGAGTATCACTTTCATATCTGGATGGCTAGTCACACACATAATCCAACAAACTGTTGGCCCCAGAAAACGGGCCCGAGCAGCAGTGGGGATGGCGCTCTTCAGGCGATCCCAGCCTGGGCTGAGTACCATGACCTTGCCGGAGAATTTGCAACCCCATCTTCAGAGATTACTGGCCATTTAAATTCAGGCATAAACTTTTTTATTTTCCCAATGTTTTTCCTGCATGCCTCTTCCTTCCTCAGTAACAGAGGGTTGGTGGTTGACTGTTACGGAGAAACACGTGCCAGTCCCGGTTTCTACGACCCGGTAAGTGTGGCAGTTTCTGAGCCCTCAAACATCCCCAGACAAGAATGGGCTATGGGCAAAGCACCGCGTGCGTTCTTCCCCGACGTGTCATGGGTGGGGGTCAGACTGGCAGAATTCCACAGTTCCAGGATGCCCTTTGGAAAGATGGGGACCTCTGAAACCCCACATGCTGGTGACTTCTTTCAGCAGCAGAGGAGGCCAGAAAGATACTCAGAGTCGTCTTGAAACTGAGGCGGGATTTCTCCTTGAGAGGGTGCTGGTGGGGGAGGAGAACGGAGCAAAATGGGCAGCAGCTCTGAAAGGGGAAGGCAGGGTTGTTCCTCAGTTCCCTCAGGTTGGCCACCCACTGTGCGCAGCACAAGAGCCTGCGGCCTCGGTTCTCAAGTCAGCCCACATTTGCTGTGACTTGCCATGCGCACAGGGGCTGTTGGTTGGATGTGGGGAGTATGTAAGGAATGGCCCAAATCCCTCAGTCCTTCATAATCTTGATCAAAGCTGTACTCGGAATGTGCACCCTCCCAGCCAACCCAGGACCGGCCACCCACTGCCCGTTTCCCTGAGCCATGCTGGAGGGGTGCCGGCCGCAGAGCTGCGGAAGGCCGACTGGAAGTCTGGTCCTGCCACTTATTGGTAAGTCTCTTAACCTCAGCCTTTTTTAACTCATTTGTATAATGAGAACCAATTTTCCAAGGGTGATTGTGAAAATAGAGTGTAAAAACATTCCCTCAACATGGACTGTGTGCTGGGCTGAGGGACAGTGACGCACGAGCATGACCTGACGCTGTGGAGCTTACGTTCCAGGATGGAGAGACAGGACGCGACTTAAGAAAAATGTCCAATAGAGATGAGCTGTGATGGATTCTCAGATGTGCTGACGGCCTTGTTCTGCGGGCACTGCTGGCAGGTGACCTTCAGCAGCCAGCTCCTGGGTGGACTTGCTGCAGACGGTGCCGCATGGGGCCTGGGGAGGCCCAACGCAGACTCCAGCACAGAGTACGAAGGCCTGGCCCTCCTTGACCCAAATCAGTATAACTCAAGGGCCTTCTGGGCTCTGCAGCGCTCCCCAGAGCAGCCGTGGCTAGGCCTGCATCAGAGCCCACTTGCCCCCTCTGCCCACCTGTCTGCCCCTCCCACAAGTGTTGATCCCAGGAGACCCCCTTTCAGGGATGCTTTCCTGAGACCAAGACTCCCCCTGAGTACTCTGCCGGGCGAGGAGGCGTGACTGCTGAGCAACTTGAGATTGGGAGTCCTCCCTGCGAAGAGAGAGGGTCTGCCAAGCCCTCAATGCCAGGGGTCAGCCCCTTGGAGATGGCGGGAGCTCACTCCAGACGGGGAGATCAGTGAGCAAGGAGCTCCTGTTGGGGGAACTAAGGGAGAAACCCGTGAGGTGGATGAAAGAGCTTTGAGGGACAGGGCCCATGTCCCAGAGGGCTGTGAGCCAGAGTGACTTGGAGTTGCATTTTCTTCCAGGTTTGGTAGAATTGATTTGATCTGGTTTCAGAGGCTCCCTCTGGCTGCTGAGTGGAGAGCAGGACTGTGGGGCCTGAAGTAGCATTGGGGAGACCTGTTTGGAGGATATGGCAAGAGCCTGGAAGAGACAGTGGGCTGATGGAGCAAAGAATACAGATTCAAGATGCATTTCCCGAGGAGAGCTGGGAGGACTCGGTGAGGGTCAGGTGAAGGAGGGGCTGGGAAGAAGGAACTGGGTTTCTGGCCTGAGCAGGTGGGGGCACAGGGGTATTTGAAAGGGAGCCACAGACAGTGCCTGGGGGCGCCACCTACTGGGAGGGAAGCTGCCAGAGGTTCCCGCTGCCTTTGCTGCAGTAGTTGGCCTAGCCTGGCTCCATGCCACACGCCCTCCTGTCAAAATGGCCACCACCAAATGGATCTGGTTTCTGGAGACCTCCTCGTTTGCAGGTGGGCAGGGAAAGGCCTTACACAGACAGCCTTGTCCTGGGAAAGGAGCCGCCTTGGGCAGGGGCGGGGGCTCCTCTCCAGAACTGCCTGACATGGGATTTTAGAGCTCAGGCCCTGCCTGTCCTGTTGGCACCCTCGGTCTGGGCCTGGGCCCAGGGCTTGAGGAGTAAGGGGGTTGCTCTGGCCGCCCCTGTGCAGGCTGGTGAGAGAGGGGCTGACTATGGGCCGAGCTCTCTGTTCTGCCTGACCTGTATTTTCCTTTCCTTTTAATTTGACTTTTGTTTGTTTACTTTGCATTGTTTCCGAGAGACGGGCGAACCGGCAGCCCAGGTGGACGGTGTCCGCAATCACTGCACACCTGGGTCAGGCCCGAGGCCTCGTAGCCACCGCCTGCTGTTGTCCCTCCCGGAGGTCGTGCTTCCTCAGCAAACTACCTAGCATCCTCAAGCTTCAGCACCCACCCCAGCCTCTGCCCATCCCCTTCTCTTCCACTGCACCACCCACTGCGGGAGGAAGCAGGCGCGGTGCCCCTGGCCAGCCCAGGCCTCACGGGAGAGAGGCTCTGGGTCACTTCCTCGGAGCCCGTCCGGAGAGAGGCAGAGTGTGGGAGGGAAGGTCTGCAGCCAGCAGCAGAGGGCTTAGGTCCCTAGAGTCCGCTCTGTGCGGCTTCGCTGTCCTCGAGGCCGCAGCCCGCCACCGTTGCTGCTGTCTCCAACATGAAAACAACCGTGGAGGTCAAATGCATGGAAGTCGAGGAGGGAGTATCTAAAGTGCAAAATCCCTAGTTCCATTTTACTTTTTAAGACATTTAAGTAATTAAATGCTCACTAGAGGTTGCAAAAATAGTACAGAGTCCTTCAAACCCTTCATCCAGCTTTGCCAGTGATGACATCTCCTGTGATGATAGCACAATATCAAAACCAGGAAACAGACACTGGTTCAATACGGACACAACTAGACTACAGGCCTTCCTCAGTTTCCACTAGTTTTTACATATGCATTTGCGTGTGTATGAGTGGTTCTACTTAATGTGCCCCCATGTATAGATTTCGTGTGACCCCACCACATTCAAGCTTCAGAACTGTTCCATCTCCAAAACTGGTACGCTACCCCTTGCCACCTGGTGTATTAGAGCTGCCCAGGGAAACAGAACCAGTAAAATATATATGGATATAGATGAGGGGATTTATTATAGGATTGGTTTATGCGATTATGGAGGTCCGAAAGCCCCCGTCTGCTTTCTGCAAACTGTGGAAGCAGGAAAGCAAGTGGTGTAATTTGTCTGAGCCCGAGGGCCCGAGAGCCCAGAGCACCGTGTCTGAGGGCACAAGATGGATGCCCCAGAGCCAGCAGAGAGCTCAAATTTGCCCTTCCTCCACCTTTTTATTCTACTGGGACCCTCAACAAACTGTGAGGCCCCCTTTCCCTGTGGGCAGGGCCATCTTCTTTACTCAGTCCACCAATTCAAATGCTAATCTCTTCCACAAACACACTCAAAGACACACCCAGAAAGAATGTTTACTGGCATTCTCAGCATCCCTTAGCCAAGTCAAGTTGACGTATAAAATTAACTGTTATACCTGGAAACTTACCTGGTTTTGTCTCTATAGTTTAGTCATTTTGAGAATGTTACATAAGTGGGATCATACGGTATGGATCTTTGAGGCCACTGAAGTCCATCCCAGCTGGTACATGTGTCCATAGTTCATTCCTTTTTGTTTCTGAGTCGTGTCCTGTTGTATGGATGTCCCAGAGTGTGTGTGACCATTCATTCACCCATTGAAGGACATTTAGGGTGTTCTCAGCTTGGGGCTATTTTAATAAAACGACTATGAATATTTGTACACAGGTTTTTTTTTTATTAATGGTAACATATACATAAAATTTACCATTGGAACCATTTTTAAGTGTACAGTTTAATGTATGTACAGGTTTTTGTATGAATGTAGGTTTCAGTTTCTCTGGATCAAATGCCCAGGAGTGCAGTTGCTGACTCACAGGGTAAGTGCACGTTTGCCTCCGTGAGAAACAGCTGCCGGTGATGACATGTCATGTCGATAGCACATAAGAAAAAACTGCCATTTTCCGGAGCGACTGCACCATTTTGCATTCCCATCAGCGACGTGTGAGAAATCCAGTTCCACCACATTGTTGTCAGCATCCTTTGATCACTACTTTGTATTCTAGCTACTATAAAAGATGTGTAGTCATATCTCCTTATAGTTTTAATTTGCATTTCCCTAGTGGCTAATGATGTTAAACATCTTTTTATGTGTTTATTTGCCAATCCTATCTCCTGTCTGGCGAAATGTCTGTTTATGTCGTTTGCCTTATAATTTGATTATAATTATAATAATGTTGCAATCATGTTTTTACCACATTTGTTTTTGAGTTTTCAGAGTTCTTTTTAAAGATTCTAAATACAAGTTGGATATATGGTTTTCAAATATTTTTCCCAATCAGTAGCTTGTCTTCCTTCCTCCTAACAGGATCTTTTGCTCAGTAAAGTTTTAAATTTTGATGTTCGCCTTAGTCTTTTCTTTTTTCATGAATTATCCCTTTGGTATCATGTCCAAAGGCTCCATGCTTTGCCTAGCCCTAGATCTCAAAGATTTTCTGCCATCCATCTTTCCTGGAAGTTTTATGGCTTTACATTTTACATGTAAGTTTGTGCTCCTTTTAGAGTTAATTTCAGTGTAAGGCGTGAGGTTTGGGTTGAGGACTGTTTCACCTGTACACGCAGTTACTCCAGGGCTGTTTGTTGAAGAGGCTATCGTTTCCTCCATTGAATTGCTTTTGCCTTTTTGTCAAAAAAAAAAAATCCGAATGTACATGTGGGTCCATTTCTGGGTTCTCTGTTCTGTGGCATTGGTGTCTGGGTCTGTCCCCCACTAATACCACACTGTCTTGATGACAGTAGCTCTGTATTAAGCCTTGATATCAGCAGTAGTGATTTCTCCCATTTTATATCCTCTTTGTCAAGGTTGTTGTAGCTAATCTAATTCCTTTGCCTTTCAATTTCAGAATAAGCTCATTTATGTCTACAAAATATTTTACAGGTATTTTGTTAGTAATTGCATTATTTTTCTTTAGCTATTGTGAATAGAATTATTTACTTAATTTTATTTGCAGATTGTTCATTGCTAATATCTAGAAATGCAGTTTGTTTGTTTACACTGCTCTTGTGTTGTGACATTGCTGTCCCTTTAATTAGTTCTGGTAGTTGTTTTGTGAGTTCCTTAGGATTTTCACCATACAGAATCATGTTTTCTGCAAATACAGTTTTACTTCTTGCTTTCCGATCTAGATGTCTTTTATTTCTTTCTCTTACCTGATTGCACTGACTAGACTCTCTAGTATAATAATCTGTACAAATGGTGGGAATGGAGGAGAAAGTATTGTTTTTCACCGTGCAGTGTATTAAAGAAAACCATATTCTGACCAAGTACCAGGATCCTGAGAAAGGGGCTGGGGTCCTGGTGGCGGCGCTGGAAAGGCTCCTCAAGGAGATGGTTGGGAGGGGTCTGAGCTCACTGAGGTCGGGAGGTCTGCGCGTCTGACCTCGCTCTGACATTCTCGTCCTGGGACTGGCTTCTGAGGAGGACAGACTCAGGACCGCTGATGCTATTGCGGGCTGTGCTGTGCTTCCTGCCAGGTAGATCTCCTCCCCACCAGGCCCGTGAGCGAGACAGCCCGCCTGCCTCCAGAGGGCCTGCGTCCCTGCAGACTGTGTCTCATTCCCACCACTTCAGGTTCCGAGTGGATTGGGTAGGGGACGGGGGGACTGAGATGCTCCCCACTGTTCCAGGGAAGAAAGGCGGGAGCGAGTAGGTGATACTCTTGTCCTGGGGTTCCTGGGGCAGCTGCTGCCAGTGATGACCCTGTGGGCCTTCTTCCCGTATTAAGAACCCGGCCCTCCTTTGACCTCCTCCAATAATCCACTGACTTACCTAATGCCTTTGTCCAGCACTGGCAAGGGGCAGGGCATCTTTTGAGATAGGGCACTGGATGAAATAGACGAACAAGGTCCTTATTCACCACAGATTTATAATTCACAGCAGACATGTTCCAAATACACCTCAGGAACAACATAAACTTCGGGATAAGAGGCATAAACCAAGTGCTGTGGTCCTTCTGAGAAAGGAAACAGCATCTGTGTTTGTGTGTGTTTGTGTGTGTGTGTGTGTGTGTGTGTGTGTGTGTGTGTGTGTGTGTGTCATGGTTATGGCAAGTGGGATTCAGGGGGTTACATGCTAGCTGTACAGCTAGCAAGCTGAGTCGGAAAAGATGTACAGGATTTTGACAGATGAACAGGAGCTTTGGGGATCCCTCAGAGCAATGATTCTCAGACTCTCCTGTAGTGGTGACTCACCTGCGGTTTTGTTTAAAATGCAAATTCTGAGTCGGTGGGTCTTGGGTAGGGCTTGAGAGTTCCGACAAGCTCCCAGGGGAAGCTGATGCTGCAGGGTGGGGGGTCACAGAGTGGCAAGGGCATAGAGAACATCTGATATGATTAGGCTGGAGACTCGTGGGAGGGAAGGAGAGGAGAGCTGGAGAAATAGGTAAGGGCCGGATTCCAGGCTGAGGAGGGCGAAGTGTATTTGGCAGGCAGTGCACAACCTCTGAAGGTATTTGGGTCATGAAGTGAGCCAAGCTTGACTTTAGGAAGCTTAGCCTGGAAAACACTCAATGGAGAGACAGAGGGCAGAGTGATTTGTTATCCACCCGTCCACTCATCCATAGACCCACCTACCCCCCATCCACCCACACACCCACCCACTTATCTGTCCACATCTGTCCACCCACCTACCCACACATCCACCCACCATCCATCCACATACCCACCTGCCCACCATCCACCACACACCCATCTGTCCACATCTGTCCACCCACCTATCCACCCATCCATCCATAACCTAGCTGCAATCCACTAATATTCATTACATACATATGTTCCAGGCACTGAGGAAGGTTGAAGAAAACCAGGGATCCCAGAAATGACCCAGAGGTGGGACTTGGAGAGACAGAAAAGGCCACACAATGAGCCACTCCTGCTCACACATGGACCTTGTGTGCAGGCACACACACACATATACAGTCTGCACACATGCCCACATCCACCCCCCTAAACACACACATCCCCCACGCACACACATACAAACCCCATCTACACACCCTACATGCACAACCACACCTTCTACACATACCCTCTATATACACACACACCCTACATGCAAACATCCTCTACACACACACACATGACCTACATACATGCCATGCACACTTATACCCTCTACACTCATACACATCCTACATACACGCACACACACACACACACACACACACACACACCCTCTTCTTTCTCCCCCTCTCTGGTGTCCCATCTCTTCAGCATTTCATGGGCTCTGGTTTTAGGGGCCTTTGTAGGTAGTTTGTGGGGGCCAGTGTATGACTGGAGGTGATTCAGAAAACGAAGCAGATGAAGCAGAAACTCACTGCCAGAGGTGGTGAAACAGCCCCACTGAGAACCTCTGGAGAAGCTGTGGGCTGATGTTCCCAGGGGGCTCTTAGCATCTTTCTGACTCTCAGCAGTTAGGTGCTCAGCAGGCCTGACTTAGATTTCCCTCCGGCCTCAGTCTGCAGGGCAGAAGAGCAGAACCCCAGGATGGCAGTGGGGGAGGGCCATTCACCTGGGGCTGTGTAACCGAGTCCCACAGGCATTTATTTCTCATGGTTCTGGAGGCTGGAAGTCCAGGCTCAAGGTGTCGGCTGGCATGGGTTCTGGCGAGGCCTCTCTCTTTGGCCTGTAGACGGCTGCTCTGTCCTCACATGGCCTTTCCTCTGTGCATTTGTGGGGGACACAGAGAGCTCTGGTGACTCTCTCTTATAAGGACTCCAGCTGTATTGGGTCAGGGCCCCACCTTAATGACCTTTTTAAACTTTGGTTACCTCCTTAGAGGCCCTGTCTCCAAATACAGTCATATGGGAGGTTAGGGCTTCAATATATGAATTTGCGGGGTAGGGGGACACAGTTCAGTCCATAACAGGGCCTAAGAGACCCTCTAGTTTAGCACCCTCATTTTACTGATGAGGAAACAGGCCCAGACAGGTTAAACAGTTTGCTCAAGGTCGCACAGCTGACTGGTAGCACAGTCGGAACTGGAAGTCAGGCCTAGCATCTCCCAGACAAGGGGAGGAAAGGACAGTGTCCTCTAGCTGTGGCTGTGTGTGGTGAGGCCTGCCGTAGGCGTGCCCTTCAGTAGCAGTGCTCTGTCACAGGAAGGACTAGAGCAGAGGGGAAAGGGCCCAGGCCCACCCCGAAACCAGAGGGATTTAGCTTGGACCTCAGAAGACTTCCTGTTCAAAAAAGGAGGCACTGCCGAGTATGGCCAACGGCAATTGTGGGGTTTCTTCCTCTGAAAATGGGGGGTAATTTGGCAAATGGTCAGAGGAATGGACTTCATGCCTGCTTAAAGGTCCTCCTAGACTTAGGTTTCTATGATGATAATTAGGAAACTGCTCAGCTCACACCTCTTGAATCTAGCGGACTATTAGACCTGGCAGTCTATTGCTCCCCTGAAAGAATCTCCCCGTGCATACCTTTGGCCCAGCAGCCTGACCTTGGGGGTGAGCGCAGGGACTGGGCCTGCGGCGGGCTGTTCGCCCCCGCCGGGCAATGCAGAGAAGGCACCCTGTTTGTGTTTTGCAGATGACGCCCATGTTTGGGTGGGCAAGGTCAGGCCAGAGCAGGCAGGAGTGGCCACGCGGAGGCGGCACCCAGGTCCTGCCTGCTGTCGGGGCCGGGGGTGAGGAAGGAGGAGCAGCTGCGGCCAGGCTGAGAGGCCCGTGTCCCTGCAGGCGTCCTTCTCTGTCCACTCTGTGCCCTTCTGGATAACTCTCTCTCTCCCAACACACCCCTGACAGCAAAGTTCTGCCCTGACCCAGGCCCAAAAAACTTTTTTTAGAAAATGATGTTTTCATTAAAAAATGAATTTGGGCAATCCCTTTTAGACCCGCAAATGCCATTTGTAGGAAAGTAGGAAATCCTGAGACCTGCCTTGTTGGACAAAAGAGAGAATTGCCTTTCTGAGCACTGTGACTCCTGGTTTGCAGGGCACGAACATGGTCTCCGGAGAGGCCTCATCAAGACATAAGAATAAACGAGTATTCGTAGTATAACTGCATTATGACCTGTGCCCTGTGTTTCTGGCTCAGTGTAATAAAGCCTTTGACCTTCTTCAGAAGACCAGGAAAGACAGGAGGGGTCAGGAAGGGCCTCTCTGGGATGCTCTCTGCTGCTGAGGTTGCCTCGCCCCCAAGCCTGGAGGACACAGCGAACATAAACAGCATCCTCTCCTTAAAAGCAATTCCAAAGACTCTTTACAGAGCACAGATCAGTTCTTGTGGGACCTGCCTTTTCACCCCTGCCTTTTTGGGAGAAAGCCACACTCCGAGGGACCCCACGCCCCCACCTCCCCTCCTTGGCATCTGTGACCAGAGCACCGTGGAGGAGCCCCAGGAAGAGCGGGCGCTGACAGCAGTGTGCCCATCCCCAGGGGCGGTGGGGGCAGGCAAGGGGTGAGGGGTCCTGAGTCCGGACACTCAGCCCCACTGTCCCTGGAGGCAGCTCTGGGCAGAGACTGTTGATGTGGGAAATGTGGTCAGTGCGTGCATAGCCCTCACGCCACAGTGGCGTTTGGTTTACTGAAGAAATGAGTGCATTTAAGACCAGAATGGCCACTGCCGAGGAAGGGCCCGCTTCCTACTAAGGGTCAGAATCTGCTTCCATTCTTAGGGCTTCCCTTGTTAGCCTGGGATCGAGTGGATTCCTCGGGCCCAGGTGCCCTGCCACTGGGGGACTTAGATCTCGAGGCTGCAGGGGTGGAAAACCACCTTTTTGAACAAGTTCCTGCAGGCCCTTGACCAACGTCCTACCCAGCTAGGGACAGATATTCAGAAGGTGCCACTGACCCAGCTGTTTGACCGCAGACAGATGGGGCAGCTTCACCAGCCCGCTGTGCCCACTGGGGCATCCTTGTCCCACCCACAGGGCACTTGAGGGAGTGGGCAGTTGGCACTAGACTAGTTTTGGACCCCGTCTTGCCTGGCCACTCGTTGGCTCTGTAGCCTTGGACCTTGGCCTAACCGTTAGCTTCCTCCTCCTTCATGGAGATTGCAGTGGGAGGCATTCACAAGTTTATCCAGAGAGGGAGTTAAGGCGACCCACATAAAGCCCTTAGCACCTCACCTGGCCCTCAAATACTCAATTCCGGAGCGCCCTGTCGGTCACCAGTCAGAGGGCTGCCGCCGGAGGGGGGATCACGACTGACCCTGAGCTGTCTGCTGCGTGACCTGGTAACCAGCACAACGAATCTACCTTTGGACATGAGGGGCTCCAGAGGGCCTCACCCCACTGAGCCTTGGGCCCTTAGCTTTGCACCTCACCTTGGAGGGGTTTTGTTGGCCCTGAATGATAAGCTCGGCTTGAATAAGTGGGCTTCATGCCCACCCACTCAGCCAACTGAGGCCAAGGGGTGTTAAGACACCATCACTTCCCAACAGGCCCCCACACACCCTAAGCTGAAAGGGCTCCTGGGTCCCAGCCAAACTCGGGCAGGCTGTTCCCATCTCAGATGCACCAGTCTGATCCTCTTCCCGAGACCCTGAGAAATGGAATGCGGCCAGCAGCCGGGACACCGGCCTGAAGTGAAGACAGTGCAGGCACAGAGGAGGCACATTCCAGAAACAGCTCTGGGCCCTGCGGGTAAAGTGTGGCTTTGAATTCACAAGGCCAGGGGCCAGTATGTCATTTCTGGCCTGGCCTGTAGGTCACCTTTCAGGTGGGCCTGGCCACCCCATACCAGCACCGCCTCCCCAAGGGCAGGTCTTAGGCAGCCCAGAAGCTGAGGGTTAATGAGGAGCAGGAGGGGCCTAGAGATGAAAGGGTCTCCCAGGAAGCCACGCAGGCTGATAATTACTGTGAACTGAACTCCCTGCCAGGTCCCAGGCCAGACTTGGTCTCCCTGGGCCTTCCTCGCCTGGCAGGGAGCCTCAGAATGGGATGTTCTGGGACCAGCAGGTGTGTAACAAATGCTGCAAAGGTCTGCTCAGGGACGTCAGAGGATCAGGGCTGGCTGCGGGCCAGATGCCAAGAGGTGAGGCTGACTTTGCTAATCCCAGACTCCCTCCTTCCTCTTCATTCCTCCTGCTATCCTTACTCATCCTGGTCTTTTTCTTCTCTCTCCTACCCTAAAACTTTCTCCCAGAAAATGGGAGTGCATTTAGACTATAGTGCAAGTGACTAATAGCATGTGACTAATAGCATTTCAGTGCTCTGCCATCTTTGTTTCTTTATCTTTTTAACAGGATTGACATGGCCTTAGTCTTGGGATTCCAAAACTGGGCTTTATGAATCCCTGGGGCTGCCTGGTGATGCCAGTGGGTAAACAAAGCCATAGGAGAGCCTGGTGCCCCTTCCTGGGACCTCACTTGTATTAGTTGATGAGAAAACAATTATCTATTGAAATAAACATAAGCAGGATTACAGAATAGAAAAAGTTGCCTGAATTTTAAAGAAAAAACAAGTCTTCTCTTCATATACTACAGTTTATTTACAAGGATGTTCTGCTTCTCTGAGCATATGCTTACTTAAATGCTCAAAAGTTTTAAGAACTGCAAACATGACTGAACCAGGTATAAAACTGATAAATCACAGGGGAAAACTTAATGAAAACTTACGGGAAAGCAAGGTTACGAGGACAAAATAAAACTCCAAGGCGCACAAAGGTGGAATGAAAATATTAAAGAGAAAGAAGGATGCTTGGACAGCAGCCAGCAGGTCACCAGGAGAGCTGGACATGAAGAACCCAAAAGCTGCGGTCAAGGCCTTCAGGAGCTGCGCGGTGACGGGAACTCTGCAGCAACCCAGGTTCCGGTCCTCATTCTACATGACATCTGCTACAAACATACCTTGCATCTTTAAAAGGAGAAGGGTCCTCGTGTCTAGCTGTCTCAAAGTCAAAGCCACAGGAGCTGACTTTTGACAGAATCTGCTTCTGTTTTCCAAAGCTCATTTGTTCTCCAGCGACTTTGGCTCCAAGGACATTGCTCTCAAGATTTCCAATATTATAATTAGTAAATGTATGTTGGAAGAATGAGATTAGTTGAGTTTGTGGTGAAATGTGTGAATTAGTAAATAAAACGCATTGATGTCTTGTTAAGGACCCCCTCCTAGGTCACTTCTCGTGGTGTCCACACTCCTGGAACTGGGGCAAGGATGGCACCGCCCTTATGAGGTGACTGGTCCCATCTGTTGAAGCCCTCCGTGTTCCTCCTAGAATCCTCTGCATCCCTCGTGCCTCTGTCCAGTGGCCCCTCAGCATGGTGGACTCCAGGGCTGATGGCGACGACACTCCTCATTGACACCAAAAGGACTTCGCCCCATGGGCCACGGGAAGCCTGTGACTGAAGCGCACCCTGCCTGCATCCTCTGTCCTCTGGAGCTGGCTACCCTGTCAGTCATCTGGGCCACGAGTCGGCCAGAACACAGCAGAAAGGGTAGGAGAGCCCAGCACACAAGCAAGGTGACCGCAGGGGCCTGTGTCTGGATTGAGCCCTGGTGTGAACTGTCTGGGAGGCAAATGGAGCTGATTATCTCCCTCCTGTTTATAGAGAAGCCAGACCCAGGGAAGCAAAGAAGAAAAAAGAAGGGAAACATAGGTTCATAGAGACACTTCTATGGGGGCAAGATATTTTCACCCTCATGTCCTGCACTGAGTGTAGAAAGAGTTTCCTTGTTTATATGCACGGGGAAACTGAGGCTCAGAGATTGAGGAATAGGAATGGCTACTGTTCATCAAAGGCCCACCTTAAGGGCCAGACCCTTGGCAGTGCCAGGCCACTTATCACTCACTAGGCCCATCACAGGGACACAATGATCTCCATTACAGGTGGGAAGCCAAGATGCAGAGACACCAGGGAGCTTGCAAATAGTCCCAACTTAATAAATGTCGTAGCCAGTACTGGAGTCCAGAACTTCTGACTCCAAAATGTGTATATTTCAATTCAGGACTCTGACAGTCCCCAGGTCCCTGCCCTCTGTCCAAGCAGTCCCAAAATGCCAGTGTCTGAGGCCAGTCAGCCCCTCAGGACAGAAGGAGGCTCCAGAATGGCTCAGCTGAACGAGGAAGATACGGCGCAGCTGCCCGCCGCGTGCAGTTGGCCCCTTGGCCTGGCCTCTGTGGACAGGTATCCCCACTGTTCTCGGGTGCCCGCCAGGGACGCTGGATGCACATGGGTGAGGGCGAGCTGCACCTTTCCCTGCCTGCTCAGACTCCCAGCACAGCCCAGGCTGCCCTGAGGGCTGGTGGATGACCGTGAGCAATTTTCAAGTCTAGGGCAGATTGAATCTCCCAAAGATGACTGCGCCTTTGATTCGCTGTCTCAAGTACTTTGACTTTAGGGGAAAAACCCCTGCTGAGGTTGATAGAAGACTTTCCAGCCTGGTGTCACCTCTGTGTCCCCGGAGCCAGCGGCCTGCGCTCAAGCCTCATGCTGTTACTCAGCAGCACCCCCGCCGCTTTTATGGTGTCTCATGTTAAGGGACAGATGTGGCATTCTGGCGTCCGCTCCCTCTGGGCCGTGCTGCAGTGAGGGGAGTTGGTCTCGTGGGGACTGGCTTCTCCAGGCTCAGACAAGTCGGTCTCTCATGGTCCAGGGCCAGAGTAGTTCCACTGCCTCCCTCAGACAGCCCCGTCTCCCACCACCTTCCACAGTTACGTTGTCCTTCCGTAAGTAATCTCTGCCTCTGCCCCGAGAAGGCTTTTCCTAACGAATTCCTTCTCTGCTTGACCCCTTTCCCCCATAGCATCCATGTGCCTCAGCAGGCTGCCGAGGAAGCCTCTCTTGCCCAGAAGACCTGAAAAAGGGTGAAATGCCCCAGTCACTGGGTTTAGCCCTGAGCTTCAAGTCCATGCCTAAATCCTACTATTCTTTTGTGCTTTCAGTGTGGCCAGATTCCTGATCAGAAAGGGACTCTGTGACCCATGACCTCATGCAGGGTCATGGTTGAAGGAGTGCCTGTGGGAAGGTGCAGGGACAGTCTGTGCTGCTTTGTGTCTGGTTCCTGCCACGGCCTCCTTCAGCCCCACCCGTGAGATGAGCACCCAAAGGCCCATGGCACTGCCTGCCCTGTCCCAACTATCCTTTCTGTGAAATGGGGATCATAAAACCCTTCCAGCCCCCAGGCAAGGGGCCCTCTGTGTCATCTCTTGAGTTCCCTGCCATCTCGGAGAACTGCAGTTCTACGGAAGACAGACTGATTCATTTACAAACGACCTCAGACTTTTGCAGAAACGTTTCAAGTATGGAATAAATATTTTTCAGAACCACTGGGAAGCACTTGCTCACATGACGTCCCAACGCCTGAATATGCTGACATACATTTTCTGCGCATTTAGCTGTCACATCTCTTTGGTTTCCTTCCGTCAGGGGAGTGTTCCTTAGTCTTTTATTGGCTTCAACACTGAATGTCAACGCCCTGGAGCATCGCAGACTCCGTCCCTCAGTGTGAGCGCCCTCATGGGTTCTGAGGGGAGGGGTCGCGGCATTCCGTCCGGCAGCACGCGAGTCCATGTGCTCCATCACCGAGCTGACTCTGAGTCCTTGACTAAGATCTGTCTGCCAGGTTCTCACATGAAATGAATTTTTGTTTGTAAGTATTAAGTATTTTGTGGGGAGGTATTTTGAAAGTATGTGAATATCCAGTTACTCATCAAAAGAATTACAGTTAGTTATTCATTCTAAATATAATTGCAAATGTAGCTAATTAATATAATTAACATGTGCGGGCTTGTGGTTTCCTATTTCATCCAGTGGATTCATTGTCATTGTTTTCCTTGACACTCAGATCGTCCCAGATCCGATCAGCGGGAGCTTCTATGTCGCCATCATTCCGTGAGCACTTCTTGACTTCCTGGCACGAAAATGTGTTCTGGGTTCATCTCATGGTTTGCTGTCCCAAGCTCTGGACCTGACTTCTCTCAAAATTCCTGATTCTTTTTAGTGGACAATGAATGGTGATGGAGACTCTCTCCTGATCTAACTTTAATTAGGCTCCTCTGAGCCCCTTGTACTGGACCTGACTTGGGCTTCCCTCTCTGTCCTTGAAGAATCCAGTTTGAGTAAGAACTCCCCTAATTCAGTTCATCAACACCACCCCTTCTGGGTATCTGACTGCCCTCCCCATCTGATCAAATTCCTCTTCCCCAACCCAGACACCTGAACGCCCTGGCTGCCCTCAGCAAGAATTCTGCCGAGTCGCTCTAGCAGGTGCCCCGTGCTCCAGATGTTGCCCCTTAGTCACTGTCCACCCCCGACCCCGCCCTGCTCCTGGGGTGGAATCCCTGCATGTTTGTGCTGGAGTCAGAGGAGTCTGATCACTGCAGCCCCCGAACTGCCGGCCTTAACCCCCTTCGCAGGTGCCAGGCGGCACACAGTGTCTTTCACAACCGCATCCTGGAGTCGGCATCGGCGCTACGTGCTCATGGGCGCTGCGGTGTCTGTGGGCTGAGCTCGGGAACGTGTGTGCATAAAAACACATGCACATCTACACACATTTATGCCGACGTTTATTTCTACTTCTGTCCACCTAGATTGAAAATCTCAAGTGCCCATCAGTGTCTCCGACCAGCCCAACACCAAGCCTGCATTCCAGTTTTCTCCTTTCCATGCTTGTAGCCCCTTCCCAGCAGGAGAAAGCTGACTCCCCGGGTCCTCGTGTGCTGACGGGCAGTCACTCCTGCGGCCTGTGACTACCCTCCCATCACGCTGCCCCGCCTCCACGAGGATCCCCTCCCAGGCCCTGTGCTGGGCCACCCGCCCAACAGGGGCCCTCCTCCCAGGGCTGGGCCAACCCACCCCATCTTGTGGCCTTTGGATGACCTCGTCAGGGGCGGGAGGGGCGCTAGCACAGAATATTCTAGTTGGGGGTGACGGTTTACTTGGAAACCAAAGACAACCTGTAGCTAGTGCCTCACCTGCTCATCCCTTGGGACTGAAGCTTTCTGGCTTGGATCATCTGTGAGCCTCTCTGGACCTTTTAAAAAGCAGAGCTGTTTACAGCACTGAAAAGAGGAACAGGTCCTTTTTCCTTCAATGCCTCCACGCCAGCTTCAGCTGCAGGCGATCCCTTGTAATGAGCCCGTCAGCTCCAGGGCTGGTGAGAAAACTTCTGCACTTGTCCCCTTGGCTATTCATGCTTTTTGAAAGTAAGCCCAGTGCCAGCAGCCCCTGGCCTGCACCTCCCCAAGCTCTCAGGACACGCAGGCCCTCCCAGGGCTCAGTGCTTCGGTGCAGTCTCACCCGCGGGCTGAGAGGGGTGCCTGGCTAGTTCGGGGTTTCCCTCAGACCCCCTTGCAGTTTCCTCTTCTGGGATGTCATTTTCTTTCCCAGAGGAGAGAAAGAGACAAGACGCCAGTGGACAGCAGGGACCCCAAGAAGCCCTTGCTTGGATAGTCAGACTCTGACAGCCCTGAGGTCACCAGGGCAGGGGCCCATTTACCACGAGGCCAACACAGCTTAAAAGTCAGGGCCCCTCACCTGCACAGCTGCTCCCCAAGCCTGTGCAACTAGAAGTCGCAGTTTTGTGGTCTTTGTCTTAAAGAAGGCCCCCTGGATTGCCTAAGCGGCAGGCCCCACCCTCGGGGCCTTCCTGGACCTAACGCCGCGCACAGCGTCACTGACTCCCACTCCTGTGTGTCCCTGAAGAGCCTCTCAGCGGGAGTGGCTCAGTGTCTTGGTTTAGAGCAGGACTGCCTGGGTTCAAGTCTCACCTCTGCTGTTTACCAACAGTGGGATTCTGGAAGTTACCTAACCACACTGTGCCTCAGTTTCCTCCATATTCGTACCATATGTTCCATTGTATATGATGAACTTTATCTGTCATGCCTATCACCACCCGTCTGTTAATCTGTCCATCCGTCCGTCCGAAACACAGAGACACAGAAAGCATCCCTAGATCAGCACTTAGTTATACTGTCTCTCCACTTGGCCTCTTTATAAAAGGCTGCCTGCTGCAGAAGGCACGCGGCCGCCAGCCCGGAGAGCCCTTCACCTTCCCCTCACTCCTTTAGGCCAAGGACTGATACCTAATGTCTTTGCCTTATTTAGGGAAGGTTTAAAAGCCTTGTAAATGCTTCAGACGATTTAGATTTCAGGATCATCTATCCTTGCTGCTTTGCCAGGGGGCGGTTTGACCTCTGGGGAGGCAGAGAGCCTGCAGCCCGGGCCCTGTGCTGGGATGGGAGGGCTTGGGAGGAATGAGGTTTGGGGCACTCAGAAGGGTTGCTGGCTGGGGAGGTGAGGTGGACTGGAATGAGCTTGTGGAAAAATCCACAAGTATCAGCCTCAAAGGAGAGTCACCTGGTAGGTGTTCTGGCTTTGGCCTAGGAATTCGTGCTGCCTGCGGTGGACGGATCCTATGGAGACTTTGACACTGCTTGCCACCTGTTCTGCTCACCTTTTCCCTTGCTGTCAGAAAGGTGGGTACAAAACACTTTAATGCCATGTGCATTTCATTCTTCTTCCCAAGCCAGCTCTGGGAGACCAACTGAATAACAGACATCACTGGCACAGGTTGCGAGGGGCCAGACTGGGGCCAGCTCAGCACCTCCCAGACAGGAACCTTCTCTCATGCCAGCCTGTCCTCCCAGAGCCTCCGTTTTGGCTCCAGCTTCCCAGACCGTGCCCTCCATGCTCACCACCATTTCCTTCCTGCCTCCCTCCTCCTCTACCCCCCTGCAACCTGGCTTCTCTGTCCACTGAGCAGCCCTAATTCCCACTTCAGACCCAGAGGGACCAGGGCTTTTCACCTAATGTAGGGAAATTGTATCATTTTCATCCTAGGGGTACTTTTCAAAATAAAGGGGCCTGCGACCATCCCTATTGTAGATAAAGGGAAAATTCCTGTGGCCAGGATTCTCACCTGGCCCCGATCAGCTAGCTCACTACACATGTGTGGGCAATATGTTGTTATTGACTCTATATAAAGAGTTCTGCCCAGTGCTCTAGTTTGCTGCGTGGCTGTGGGGCTGCAAGGCTGCAGGAGAACAGAGACTGGAGTGGTGGCAGTGCCAAGGACAGAGACTGAGACAGCTGTGCAGGTAAAGGAGCCCAGAGGCAGAGACCAGCATGTTGCATGCAGACTCATTCTGAGAGGACGGGATTCTAGTGACTGACCTGCCACCGTGGGAATACAGTTGGGTAAAAACCCTTTCACCCGAAGAACGTTCCATTGTCATTTTTCAGTCTCACCGAGTCCATAGTGAACTTGTCTGGGACTGGAAACCATTGGTAAGGCACCTGTCAAGCTAGGCCCTGTGATGACACTGTTCCAGCACTGGTCATGTCATACTTGGCTCAGTTGATCTGCCCACCTGCTGCAAGGTCCTTGTACCTTTTCCTTCTGGAGTAATTGCAACACTTCTTCTACTCAGCTCTGGCAGGCCTCCTGTCTACTCTGACCTACCTCTGTTTGTGGGCTAGAGCCAGCTGGTAAATTTTCAGGAATTTTACAGGCCAGCCATCATCTTAAAATTAAATATGAACTCACAATTAAATAAGGTAATAAATACTCTAAATTCATAACTCCTAATTGCATCACTATTTCCTATGCCCTTGATGTTATTTACATCTACTGTTGCTATTGGTGGGTGTAGCTCCAGGCTGGAGGAGGTCCCCAGCTCTGGGCAAGTTCACTATGAATTTGGTGAGACCGAATAATGACAACAGAACATGAGGGTACTCGTACCAAGCTTTATTTCTCATGGCAGCAAGTCAAGCACTAGGTTTGTGTCTGCCTGCATCTCTGCCCCCAGCTCAGCCTCTGCTCCCCTCTCTCCTGCCCTCTTCTCTAGGCTCCAGTATCCTACTTCCCTCTGCTCTTAGCACTGGGCAGAACTCTTCTTAAAGCAACACCAGCCATAATAGCTTATTGCCAATGGGATGCAAGCATAAGCCTGTGCAATAGGCTAAGTATTACATCATTGTGTGTATACAGTGGGGATCAGGTGAGAATCCTGGCCGTGGAACTTCCATTTTCCCTACAGTGGGGATACCATGACTGTTTATTACTGTACTTCTCTTCCCAACTCCGTTTTGGGTTGGTAGCTGGAAATTGGCCACAGCAGAGTATTTACACACCATTGAAATTGGCAAACACTATAAACCAGGGCTTGATCTATTGGTTTGTTGATTGTACTTCAGAAAATGATGTAAGAAAGAAAATGAATAATATACATTAACCTTGAGAGCATTTTGTGTCTGTAGACATTATATTGTAAGTAACACAAAAAATGGAATATTTCCCAACATTTGAAAACTATTATCTGGTTCAGCAAGGAGCTTGCTAATGTCAAAAAACATTTCAGTTTAATAAATGTAATCAGTATGAAAGTGAGAAATAGTTTGTCAGTAGTTCACATGTCCCATTTAAGGACAATGAATGTACTGGGGGAAAGAGTTGACTAACTGGGATGCTACTCCATTTGTCAAATCATGGCTGAATGCAGTGTTTGGCAGAAGTCAAACACATTCCGTGAGAATCAGTTAGCTAAGTGTAGAGTATGCACTTTAGCATTTGTGAATCACGTGTGACACATCGTCAGTGAAATGTATGAGAAGCACATGTACGTATGCAGTGGTCTTCGTGGTTTTGCAGAGTCAGTAGTTAGCAGCTTACGCCGACACTGCCACCCCCTGGCCCAGGCCGGGTTCAGTGCCTCTCACTGCTTCCACAGTAACCTGTACAGAACTGGGGGAGGTTTGTCTGTTTCACCTGCTGAACTTCTTGAGGACAGGGAAACCTTTATAACTTGAACACTTTAACAAAATGCCAGGCACATATTAGGGCCCCTCCCGACATGTAAATGCATTAATCCATGGCTTTGACAGTTGAGCAGGTGAAGGTGAGGCTATGTACCTCCATGCATTTCCTCTTTGGCGGGGGGGGGGGCTGCATTGCAGTGTGGTGGCCAGGACCCTGGAGGCTGTGTTTCCGATAGTGCAGCCATACCTTGGAGGAGGGCTTCCTGACAAAGTGGGAGTAAAAGAAACTTTTATGAGTCACTAAGGTCATGGGGCTTATTTGTTACCACAGCATGGCCTCATCTGTCCTAACACAGTGAGGAGACTGAGATGTGGGAGGCAACCTGGGCCAGGTTGTTAGTGGTGGGGCCAGGCCAAGAGCCTGCCTTCATTTTCAATCTACATATTGCCTCCTGCAAAGCATTTCTGCCCTCCCAAAAACTTGTTTGGGAATTCGGAATAATGGGGGAATCCGAGGGGATTTTGTTCCAAGCCTCATTTCAGAGGATAACTGAAAGGACTGAGTCTTCACCATGCGGCCTCCGGAGGTAGCCAGCCCAGCAGGCACACCCCCAAACACCCTCTTTCATTAGAGGGTCAGCAGGTACAGCTGGCATCCGGGACTCAGTCTCCCGTCAGCTGCCATTAGCCTGGCTGAGGTTTCACCCACCAGCACGCCTCCCTGGTCCTGTCATTCACCACTTCCCTCTGCAGTACCTGGGCAGATCTGCTACTTGGAAGGAGAGCCACCTGCGAAGTGACACCCTCAGGGCCTAGTACTCAGGCCCCAGGGCCAAGCAGAGGAAAGAGGGCTCCACAGGCCTTGGCTTCTCAGCTGGAGAAGTCTTAGCTCAGTCCCACAATCATTTATTAAGTGTGGATTATGTGTCATGCATTAGGCTATTTACTCTAGTATGTACAGTACACACACACAGACACACACATATAGAGTATTAGTATCCATGGTATAGTATGCATAGTATAATATGTATGGTATAGCATTGGTATAGCATAGCATCAGTGTAGCACCGTACAGCGTGTACGAGTATGTATGACACATATAGTATTAATATGGCATGTGTGGTGTAGTATAGCATTAGCATAGCACAGTATAGTATGTATAGGATAGCATGTGTGGTATAACGTGTAGCACAGTATGGCCTGTGCAGAATGGGATGGCATTAGTGTAGCATAGGGTAGTGTGCATAGGATAGAATGTATCATATGTATAGTATATTGTTAGTATAGCACAGGGTGGTATAGCATACTCCTCTTTAGTCTAATTCCTTCCTCCCCTGAAAGTGTAGCAGTCTCCCCTTCTTTGATTGCAAACTGGGATTGTGGAACCCCCTGTTTGAAGTCAGAGCCCTGAGCAGTGCGGTGATGTGCGGGTGAGCTGGGTGTTCCCGACCCCTCCCCACCAGGTGTGACCCGCCTTCACCTGCCCGGACCCGCCCTCCGCACTCCCTCCTGGTGCCTGCTGACCCCTCTCCTGAAGCATGGTGTTTGGCTTGTTGTTTGGTCTCGTCTTTGCCTCTCCGTGTAAGCTCCTCAAGAGTAGGGTCTTGTTGGTGCTTTGTTTCCACTCTGTCGTCTCCCTGGCTTTGGCGAGTGTCTGTTGGATGGTGGGGCGCCTCCCACCCAGCCCTGCACCAGTGAGCAGGTGGCCAGTGGCTCTGCCCACCGCTTCAGTCCTGACCTGCCTCTGGGCCTTCGCACAGGCCATACCATGCCCTTTGCCTCGCCCTCTGCTCGACTTGTAGGCTATACATCTGCCCCTGTTAACTCCCACATGCCCCCTCAAGCCACCTGGCACACCATGGTCCCTCCCTGACCCCGGCCCCGTATCACCTTCCTCAGTACTGTCATCCCTTCCTGCAGTTACCTGGTGTGGCTGTCTTCTCCCTGGACCGTCAGCGAGTGTGTCCTGCTCATGGCTGTGTCCCCAGCCACTGTGACAGCATGCAATAGGCACTCAGGGGCTCTAGGACAGATCAGTGGATGGTGACCACAGCCAGTGTGTGGCCTCTTGATCCACTTGGGGGATATGCAGGCCCTGTCTCCTTGAGAAGTCCCACGGGTCTTGGGCATCTGGGCAGGGCCCAGACAGCAGCCTGGTTCTGCTGTGCCCACCCCACTCCTCTACTGGGACTCTCTTCCTACATTATGAAATAACGTACACTCATTGTAAGACTGCCGACGTGCTCTGGTCTTTTATTGTTTGCACACCTGTTCGGTATAAGCGCTGTTTCTTGAACAGCCTACTATGTGCCAGCTGTCGCACTAGAGCCTGAAGATGCCACCATGAGTAGGACCCGGCCCCTGCCCTCTAGGATGTCACACCCAGCGCCTAGTCCACACTGTCGGCCATCTCCCCCAGCCTCGCACCTTAGAAGAAGAGCCTATATTTTGTTGACTAGCCCAATGTGTCGGAACCACCTGCAGGGCTTGGTCCCGGTCCCACCTCCAATTTCTCGTTCAGATCTGAGGGGATTCTGCGAATTTGCATTTCTAGCACATTTCCTGATGGTGTTTATGCTGCCGGTTGGCCCCGGGACCACACTTTGAGAACCACTGCCCTGCGGTACTGCGGAGCTTCCTCGTCTCATGTCTCTTAGCCTTTCAGAGTCTCTCACCCGGGTTCCTTAAGTGTGCACAACGGGTGAGAGCTAGCGGAGGTGCACCCTCGAGCCCCGGGCCTCCGTGGCAGGCAGCCTCTCTTAGCATCCAAACGGCTCCACTGCCGCAGGAGCGTGGAGCGCGGCGAGGGTGCAGTACAGGAAGTGGGGTCTGGGGTGCAGGGGCAGGCTGGGGGGGGCAGGGGCCGCTGGTCCATCTGGAAGGAGGACTGGCTTGGCGAGTGGGCCGCGGGCCTCCCTTGGAAGGCCGATGAGGGGAGGGGTTAATGCTGCCAAGGCAGGGCCCGTCCGGGCGTGCGGAGACAGGTTACTGGGGGCCTCGGTCACCCACCTGTGTCGTGCGGCCGCCCGGGAAGCCCTGGCTGAGGACGCTGCCCCCACGCCTGGCCGGCCGGGAGTGTGCTGTGCAGGATGGAAAGGGTGAGGCGGCAGCCGGCCACCAGCCACTCAAAATACACACTTCCCCCTCGGCAGCCGGGCGGCCAAAGGGCTGGGACTGGACAATCCCCCAGTGTTCCCTGGAGCCTTTTGGTCGCGGGGCTGGGCGGGGCACTGGCTCATCCCGGAGGAGGCCCAGGGAGCGGCGAGATCCCCTGGGGAAGGGAAGGTGCCGCGGAGAAGTGTGCATTGATGTGGGAGGCCTCCCACGTGTGTATCTAAGCGAGAAGCCAGACCTGCCCAGCTCTGGGGAAGGAAAATAAACGCTGGAGACGTATTTTTAGAAAGTGGCAAAACCCTGTTCCTCAGCGAGCAGTGGAATTTAATCTAAAACTTGCCTCTTGACTGAAGGAACCTCTGTGCTGCCTGTAGGAACGTGGCTGTGGTGCGTGGTGGCATCTGTCAGCTGGTGCCCGCTTGCCCTCCAGGCTGCTGGGCTCGCTCAGGGCTGCTCTGGAAGGCGCCCAAGGAATTCTGGTACAGGCTTCATGGTGGCAGCGATGATGTGATGGTGATGGTGGTGGTGGTGGTGGCTAAGGTTTGCTCTGGCACATACGTGACATATGTGGTCTCATTCAGTCCTTACACCCATGAGGCAAGTATAGTTCACCCCCATTTTTCCAGATGAAGAAAGTGAGGCTCAGAGACATTAAGTCACACAGCCAACAATAACAGGGCTAGGATTCAAACTCAGCAACCACGAAGGCGGATCTGTATGAACCCATCACAAAATCTCAGAATTGGAGGGGTGACGCTGCGCTCAGCTCCTGTCTCTTTCCTCGCCCCGAGCGCTCACCCAGCCTCTGCTTGGGCCTCCATGGAGACGGGAGCTCACACTCGTGTTCAGCTCTTCTCATTTGTGGTTTTTTCGAAGTGCTCTAAAATTCCCTGTGTTGAGCTGAAATCTCTCTTCATGTAATCTCCATGGCCCCACAGATCTGTCAGGACAGCCCTTTCCACTCTGGAGGCAGCTGTCAGAGCCTCTCAAGTCCTGTTATTTGCAGGTTTGGGATGTCAGTCGTTTCAGGCCATGTCTGCTGCTTATAAAGCCTTGCAGGGTCGCTGGGAAATCTGCCTTTGAGCAGCATACACTTAGAGCAAATTTCTCTTTGAAGGTGGGTCTGACTTCTAGAAATGGCAAATGGTCATTTGGAAGCAATACTGAATTAAGGTGAATGACTCAGCTGGGGAAAATTTTGGTTTAAGAGATAACATTGAGTGATTTTTAAATCTGGCCCAAACTGGCACTGAAAATAGTTATTCCTGGAGAAAATTTACAAAACCTAATTTAAACAATAGCAAAATTATTAGAGGTAATGTAGAGCCTCCAAAGGCAAGCAGACCTCAGTTCTCTGAGAGCAGGCACACCCCAATAAACACAGACAAAAACTTCAAGCTGCCCCCTATAAATATTGGCAGGCTTGTAATAATTTATGACGTGACTGGGGAAGGGCCTCCGGTTTGTGCTGCATTGTATCACGACAGAAATGTGGCTAGAGATTTAAAATGGCGAAAGCATGTCTGTCCCCAGCTAAGGGGCTTGCCCTGCCGGGCCACTCCTGCTCAGTGGGGCCAAGTCCTACATTTGCCCCTGAAGCCTGGTTACCATTCCAGTGATGACCGCAACTTCAAAGGCGTGCCAAGGAGCCGATGGGGCCATTCCCCGGTGAACTCATTTAGCTGGTGTGTGTGTCTGTCCTGCACACAGGGATGCTGGAAACCACAACTGTCAATTCCAGATTCCGGAACCAAGTCCTCAGGTGGGTGGGGTTGTAGCCTAAGGACCTGCTTTGAACTGGATCCCCTAAGGCAGGGGTCCCATGCAGCAGATTCAAGGAAGCCCAGCCTGGCTGAAGGGCCCTCCTCAGGCCTGGTGACACAGCCTGATTCCCTTTCCTCTTTCAAGTTCTGTGCAGCCCCCCTGGAATGCTCTTTCCTCTGAGCCTGACTTTGAAATGACATAGTCTTCATCTGTCTTTCCTTCCCATCCCTGAAGACAAGGCCCCTGAAATACAATTACAGACCAGGGACGAGCCACAGCGAGCTGGGGACAGAGCACGAGAACAGTAAAGCCTGTGACTCAATGGGGGACAAGACAAAGTCAGTAGAGGAGAAGAAGGTGGCCGTTGTGATGACGTTGAGGAAGGTTGGTCCTCTCTGTGCGCAGAAGGGCTGCTGGAAGGCCTGCACCTGGTGCAGATTGGGCAGCCTCACAGAAGGTGCCAGGAGCGAAGAGTGTGCAGCCCATGCAACCAGGGCAGGGACCCAGGAACCCCCAAGAGGCCCTTGTGAAGAGGAGAGAAGCTGCATCGTCTCATCTGTCTGGATATAGTGATAAGATTTAGCATCATTCACAGTGTTTGGCATATGGAAAGGACACATTTTCTGAATAAGTGAATGAGTATCGCCATAGCCGGCACCATTTGGTGTACCTCCTAAGCTTCACAGATTAATACAAGTTTCCAATTCAGCTCTCTTGGTCTATAAGATCGGACTGGAACATAAAGGGCCTTATAGGGAGTGGCACAAACACAAGGATGGTGAATTGGGAGGAGCATGGGCAGGTGCCCTGAGCTCTGACTGAGAGCCAGCCCGGGGGCAAGGCTCCTCAGCACATAGCAGGCCCTGCATGGGTAGCAGGCCCTGCATGGGTAGCAGGCCCTGCATGGGAAGGCCCTCCCTAAACTGTCCTCCTCTTTGAAATTGTCTTTACAAGGCAGAGGTTGTTTCCCCCAAATTTAAAATGCTTAGACACCAAACAAATGGTCAAATGAAAGGACATATTTTGTCTTATTTCATGGACCAGGAAACCTGTAAAACAGGAAAACTAGTTGTAAGAGAACCCTGTAGCATTGTCATCCCAGTAAGTACTTAGGGAGCTGGATTTGAGGAGGAATTATAATTGTATAAAGCCCACAGAGACCTGAACGCATACTTGGTAACAAGGGCAAGGCTCTTGGTGCGTGTCCCATACTTCAGGAGTGTATGTATATATGCAAGCTCTGGTTGCATGGGCTGCACACTCTTTGCTTCTGGCACCTTCTGTGAGGCTGCCCAATTTGCACCAGGTGCAGGCCTTCCAGCAGTGTATACCATACAGAAAGAATCAGAGAGTGCCGAGGATGGAACGCAGCCGTCACCTGGAAGCCAGTATGCACACACATGCAAGCGCACACACACGGAGCTCCCAGCCATTGGAGCCTTTGCACCTGCGCATGGATTCCTTGTTCATTCAACCCTGCCCCTCAAAGGTATTTCCAGAATTTAGGTTACTACCCTTGGCTGCTCTGATTCACACACAAACACTCAGGTGGGTGGTTTATGAAGTGTGACCTGTTGATGACTGACTAAGTTCCATTAGCCTTAGCTTTCAAGTGTGAATTCTTACCTATGACCCCGGGCTCAGACTGCCCCGGGTGCCACCTTTATTGTGAGCCAGAGACGTGGGGGGAGTGGTCACAGAATCCTCAACTAAGCCACGGAGCTAGCTGCTCGAGCACCCAGAGAGCAGACCCAACAAAACTAGGGTGGGTTTCCCCTTGGAAATGATCCGTGCATCTCAGAAATCTTATTCAGCTGGGGAGCTAGGTGGCTCCAGGGGCCTGGAAGAAGCAGTGGGGGGTCAGGAAATCCTACAGGGAACCCGGCCAGTGAGGCAACCAGGACTCCTTCTGACTCAGCTTTGCCCTTGATCCTGGTGTTTCCCCAAAGCAGAAGGGCTTGTGCGGGGGGCCCATGGCAGACAGATCTGTGGGCTTGCCAAGGACCAGCAGGCAAAAAGCGGTGCTTGGAGGGTGCCCCAGGGTTGCACAGTTCTCTAGCTGGGGCGGGCCCTGCTCTCCCCTCCTGCTCATCAGGGTGAGATATGGGTCTCTCCACCCCGGTTAGAGGATATTGTGTTTGCTGGTCAGGCTTTCTTGGTTGTTTCTGGAAATCAGCATGTTCCCATTTTTAGCTCACTGTTGAATAGATAGTTCATAGTTGAGATGATCACCAAGCCAAGCTGACAGGGTTGAAGCCGGCGTGTCAGTACCCTGCCGGTACCCCGTGGGCAAGCTCGCTCTGGCCCCAGGGTCACTGGTGGCTCGCCACAAGGACAGTGACCAGGAGGCAGTGAGCTGGCCGGCGAAGGCTGTGACTGGCCTTTCCTCACTTACGAATTGGCGATGTGTAGGAAAGTTTTGTTTTCTCTTTTTGAATAAAAACAGACATCTTAAAGGACTGCAGCTGTCACACAAAGAAAGGCTGACGGTTTTTGTGCCAGAAAGTGCAGGACAGGAAGTGCCTTTAGGCCACCCACCAGTTCACCCTCCAGTAGCCGGTCTTTTCTCCAGTGCAAAAGGTTTTCCCCCAACACTGCTTTTGCTCTTAGAGAAGCGGGTGATTTGGGCCGGGATGGAAAGCGGGAGCTGGGAGGACCGTGGTCAGCGAGAGGCGGCAGGCCGACGTGTTCCTGGCAGGCCCGCGCACCCATGGTCCTCTGCTTCAAATTTAGTTTGAGTTCCAGTTTTCCCAGAACGTGGCAACTTGGAGCCCTGCCTCCTCTTTTCTCAGATATCTGAAAGCAGGGCTTGTCCAGCGAGTAGATTAGAAAAGGATATGGGGACTTGTCCCCCATACTTTAAAGCAGGGACAAAGCCTTTTGTGAAGACAAGAAACAAAACCTGTTTGGTGACTTGTCGTTTCAATGAAAACACAAGCCTTTCCCAGGTGCGCCCCCCTCCACCCCACACCTGCCCTTCTCCCTCCCATCTGCGCGAGGATCTCAGGCAGGGACAAGAGGAAAAACAGAAGGCGAGCTCTGGGCCTCCAGAGAACACGATGATCTGAGGACAAACACGTAGGAACCCAAGGGAGAAGTTTAGGGAAGAAAAGTTTATTCAACTTGTCAGGGTGATAAAATACACTCTGAGTAACAATGCCTCATTCTGCCACCTCCATGAGGAAAACAGCACAGCGGTTACAGGTTTCTTGATAACAGTAAATTGTTTTCATATTTATCTTATTTCTCTCTCTTCATTCCTCATGAACAAACATAATGAAACAATTTCTTAGATCACCTGTATAAAAAACATCTCCACTAAGTCCTCTGAAAGGTCAAATTCCTCATAGCCAGGGCTGTGGGAATTTAATAAAAAGAACACATTTCTGATTTTTTTACAAATAAAAAGGTCAACCCTAAGGATTCCCTAGGCCTCACTTGTCACCTCTATTAAGCTCTTCATATACGTGGGTTTCCAGAGGGGAGCCTATGTTGGGAGCCACCCATCTGGAAAGAGGAGCGAAGAAACTTGTCGAAAGTCAGCTTGTGCAGTGGAGTAGTGCAGGGATTTGCTGAGGCTGAGCCCTCTGCTGTGAGACCCGGAGACATCGGAGGGACCCCCTCCCGTGCCCCAACACACACCTCATGCCTTTTTTCCACAACAAGCCTTGTAAGAGGACAGTGTGAGCTGGGGAGAGTTTAAGATCACAATTTCTATCAGTCTTGTAAAGATAAGTATGTATACCAGGAACCAAATCTGGGAGCAGAGAGGAGGAGCTGGCAGAGGCTGTTTCCCTGGCAACTGCCAAGTATAACTTTTGCACATGAGACTCAAATTTGGCCCTTTGTACATACCTTCCTAAAATCAAAGGAGAGCTTCTTTTTCCTGATTTTTAAATATTAAGATAAAGAGTCTCATGAAAATGGAGACTTATTTATAAGTATCACTTGAAAAAATATCTGGGCTCTCAAGATTAATCTTTCCTTTTCATTACAATTTTGCTTTGAAATATGGTCTTTAAACTCCCTTTGAAGATGGCCCTTTAAGAATGCCCTATTATGCAGCTATGGCAAGAAAGCAAATGCCCCTCAGCAAACTACATGTTTTTGCTGATACACATACCAGCTAATTAGCAGCTATAATTTGAACCATGTACAAAACATATGGCTTTAATATGGGGTTTTGAGTACAAGAAATAACCAGCATAACAATCAGTATAATTATGAATAAATAGGTAGAAGAAATTACGAATAAATAGAAGGATATAGCCATTTAAATAAAATAATTGAGAGTAAGTACAAAATGCAAAACTGAAGTTGTTTATACTTCAGGTAAGTCTCTAAATTTATTTGTAAAAAATGTCATTATGAAATGAAACATGATACACTAATGTATAGGCAAGTTCACCTTAATCATAATGAAGTCATAGGATAAGATAAAAAGAAATAATTCTCATATAAAGGATATTTAAAATCTTAGCTTTATCAAGACCCTCTATTTTTAAACACTGTGTATGGCATCTCACTTTGTAAAAAGATAATACAGCCTTCAAGAATCCTTTAAACAAATTCAACATAAACAGGAGTAAAATAAACACTATCTTAAAAACCTGTAAAATTAAAGCGCCTATTTAAATTAAGACCATTAATAATCTATGACTTTATTTCAGAAGGACCAGTGCTTGATGAGACACTACATAATGTAATTACAGGGGAAATTTTTACAATCATTATAACTTACAGAACATTGAATACTATGTAAAACGTACTTCACAATACATTTAAGTCTAAATTTAAATCACACTCAACAGGAAAGAACGAGAACAGATTCTGTGACAGTGGCTAAGACATGACAAAGGGCATGGCTTCTAAGTGGAGCCCTCCCCAGGCTATTTTTAGAAGTTTTAAGACTCCAGCCTTCAAGGGTTTTATTTGGGGGGGGGGGTGGATTTTGATAATATGCTGGTAGCAACAACTCAGCATGTAAAATGGAGTCCGGGAGAAAACCAGTTCTTTTTGTGCTGGGTAACCTGTTTTTTTCCCTTTTAACTTAATCCTGAGATCTTCTCAGGGGATCTTAAGACTTTTGTTTCCTTCTGTTTACTGGCTACCTTGGAACATGCAAAACTAAATCGGTAATAAATTAAAATTAGGTTAAAATTAGCTGATATATTAAGTCTTTAAAATGTTCTTTACTAGAAAAGGAACTATCTTATCTGGAAGCTTATTTGGAATATTACTTTAATCGAGAACAGAACAACACATTTGCTGAAGAAAAAGCACTTTGGAGATGCGTCCTTAAAAGGCTTCTAAATATTAGGAAGTAACAATTTCTGTGTCATCTATCACAATGCTGAGACAGTCCACTGTATCTATTAATAGAATAGGAAGGGCCTGCGTCCTGTAATTACTTAGTAGGGTTTTAATAAGTTTATATATATGTAATAACAAATGTGTGTGCAATGCCTATATATGTATGTTAACGTTTCTATAAACATATGTCCATGTTTACACACGTTCATACACATATCTTCCAGGAACACAGACCCTGTAGTCTGATGAGACTTGCTTTCTTAAATTATCACCTTTCCCAAAGTTAATCTTACTCAAAATCATAGTAAATCATATTCTAAAAGTTTCATTTCAATTTTCAAAAAAAAATGGGCAAGCACAATCATATCGAGAAACAAAGGTGTATCTAGGGCTATTTACCCTTCAAAAACAAACAAAAAACCAGAGAAGTATTTTAAGATGTGAACATTTAACAAGCATTTCTTTTTTGTTTTCTGAAGAACGGACACACCCCTTGCTTAGAGAACTGAGTATAAGGGATATAAACTGGCCTTCACTTAACGCACGTGGGACAAAGGGCTAGACTGCAGCCTCGAGAATAACCATCAGACCCCACCCCCTACACCCCGAAAGTACACGGCGCTCACGTCACAGGGACCTACGGCATCTCAGGATCACTGCCCGAGTCCCGACAGAAGTCAGCGACGCGGGGCGGGGCTCGGACAGCCACCGCTCCTCCTACGGGGCGGGCCCCGCCCCCGCCCTCTGCGCGCGCAGCGCGGGCCGTCGCCGGTTCTCGGTCACGCGCTGTCCTTCAGGAGGCCGAGCCTGCGCAGGGCCTCCCTGCGCGCTTCCTCCGGGGCGCCGCGGCCCGCGAACTGGACGGTGACGCCCTGAGGCCGCGCGCCCAGCGCCCCGGGGAGCGAGCCCGCCCGCCTGCGCGCGTCCAGGCTCTTGCCGGCGGTCGGGCGCGCCGGGTTCCCCGCGGGGGCCGCGGCCGGCCGGAAGGGGGCGGTTTTCCCGGCGGAGGCGAAGGCCGCGGGCTGGCCCCTCAGGGCGTCGTGGCTGCTCGGGCGGCCGGCGGCCGGCGGCGGGGCCTGCTCTGTGCGCGCCGCCCGGGCCTGCCGGCCACGCGGCCCCTGCTGCGGCCCGGCGCCGCCCCTCTGCTCCGCGGGGCCGGCCTGCGGGTCCCTCGGGGAGAGGAAAGAGGCCCCGTTGATGGTGGCCAGGACGCGGGCCCTGCGCTCCTGCACGCTGACGGCCGCCCTGGAGATGGTCCGGTTGAAGGCCTTCCCCGCGCTGTTGCTCACGCTGATGTTGCTCGGGAAGCGGTGGCCCTGGGGCACCGGCCGGGCCGCGTGTCTGGGCCACGGGGAGCGGTCCCCCGGCGCCAGCTCCCCCGCTGTCCTCCGCTCCCCGGGCCGGCCCTCCGTAGACGGCGACGTGGGCAGCGGGGCCTCGCGTCCCGCCAGCTTCTCGGACATCTGGGCAATGACGAGCGGAGTGGGGACCGACCGAGGCAGTTTGGGGTGCCCTGCGGGCGGAGAAGCGGGGGACAGCGCCTTCCTGGGCGGGGCTGGGGCCGGAGGCGGCGGCAGGGTCTGCGGAACCGGGCGGCCGGGCAGCGGAGGCCTCTCGGCACCTCGCCTCCTGCACTCAAAGACGGGAACGTCTTCCTTTCCAATAGGCTCAACCCCTGAAAAGTGGGGAGAATCCTCTTAAGCGACCACCTCATGTAAAAATAAAGGCAGTACATGACCTCTTCCCCGAATTTAAAAGGATCTCAAGGGGACATAATACCAATTGCCACAGTATCTCCTGTACGCCGTAACCCTTTAGCCCTGTTTCTTGGACTAGGGCATGGTTCTCCCAGGCACAGGGTGAGGAGTGAATCAGTGACGGTGAGCCGCTTACAAGTCAGCACGGAAAGCAAGCTTCCAAGTACCCATCATCAGGTAGGGAACGGGGAGCCAATAACTCACCGTATCAGGGGTCTTACCAGGGGGAAACAGGCGGGAAAGTAGTGTGGCTCATACCAACAAAGCCACCAGGTCTCTCTAGGTGAAGGCTAGCTGATGTGTCACTCTCCCCCCCAAGTCAGGAATGGTTCCTGTCAGCCCAGGTGGAATTTAATGCAACTGTCTTACTATATCCTTAGGACATATCAATTGCAGATCACCCAGCCCTTCTCTGTACTTATCATTTATACACCTGTCACCTGCTGCAAAACTGTAAGCCATGTCTTACTTATCTTTGAATCCTCAGAACCCCACCCAGTGCCTGCCGCCAAGTGGACACTTAAAACTTACGAAATTATCATGTTAGAGAACTGATGGGCAAGGTGGCAACTTTCAAAAAATGTTTTCCTTGGTACACTTAAATGGTCTGACGCTTTAAAAGGATCAGTTGGTCCAAATTTATTTTAGGAACTCTACTTCAAAGAAGTGATAAAAACTGGGAAATTCATAGTAAGTTTTCTTTGAAGAGATGGCTGCCAACTAAGCTCCATATATATCATCTATAGTATGTGAAATTGTAATACACAGCCTTGCTTAAGAAAAAACACATTTGCCCACCCTGGCAAACACAGGGGAACAGAGAAGGAAGTGCCTCTGTGTCTTATGTGACACTAGTAAGCTTGGGCAGAGGTCCGGGACATGCGCTTTACACCTCACCTTCTGCTTCAGTGTCATCCAGAGGGCACCCGGGGCCCCCCACTGAAGGTCCCGGCTGCACTAAATCGATGACATCTTCTGGCTCAGAATGACCGGAAGTGCTCTCTTCCAGAGACCAAGGAAAGTGGCAGTGTACCCCACTGTCACACAAGACCTGCTCCTCAAAGTCATCTTCCAGGGAGTCAATTGTCTCTTCAAAAAATATAATGACATCCTTTTCCTCATGTGTGAGGTACTTCAGGCTCTCATCATCCTATACAACAGGTTTGGGGATTGGAAAAGGAAGAGATCAAATAAATGGTGGCTTTGCTAAAGAGAAGAAAAGCACGACAAAGTCGGGATCGATACAGAGCCCAGGAAGGGTTCACACACTCTGAAGCTTCCTCTTAGGGAGAGTCTGTCACTCATGTTACCACCACCGCTTCCCCATCCCGCCCTCCCCAAACTGTGCCTGTTTATCTTTCAGCATTTTACCCGTGCTGCCAAAAAGGTGGAGCTGATAAAGGATCTGAGAACCTATTGCTGGCTCTAGCTATGGTTCCTAGCGAGCCAGAAGCAGCTCTTCTCAGGACCAAGGTCCTTGGCAACGCTGTTTCCAGCGTTCTGCCCTCAGACATACTTGTTTTCCGGTAACAGCAACGGGGGGAATCTGGCTAATTAACTCACATATTCATTTCCTCTGTCCAGAAACCTCACTAAAACAATAATGGGACTGACTATTTTTTTAAAGGCACAAATCACTAAGACAAAAATAATAGGAAAAGAGATGAAAGCAACAACATTTGGGAAGTTAAATAGCAGGGAGACAGAGGTCATTATCTCAGAAGACCCAAGAAAGCTGGATTTCAGTCAGCAGTTGGGGCAAGCCAGTATCCACCTGCTGAGTATGGGAGCCACCCTGAGGCTCGGGCATTGGGGTGCTGAGCAATTCTGGAAGTGTGGCGAAGAACAGAATGGGTTGAAAGCCTCCTGTAGAAGCAATTAAGTCACCTTGGCAGAAAACTAGATGTTTTTTTTCCTTGAAGAAGGTAAAGGAGAGATTTGAAGGGGGGACAACAAGCAGAGTTGATGAGGGCCCATATTGAAAATGGGGGTTAAGTGAACCAGATTGATACCTTCTGGACAGAAGATTGGAAGTCTTTTCTAGGGAATCTGAACGGTCCACGGGCCAAAAGAGGCTGACGCCACAGGTTCCCCAATGGGACATCTCAGCAAGATTGTAAGTGAAGATCACAGTCAACAAACCCCTACATAGAATTTTTAATCAGTTTCCTAACATCCTGCTCTTAAGTATGTGCATACATCTGATCATCACCAGGCAGTTGAGAAAACCTTTATCAAAACCAACAAAAAGAAAGCAACTTATAAACTATGTGGAATGATTCAAGTTTCAAAAAGATTATCATTAATATCCTCAGAGAGATAAGAGGAGATATTGAATCACTAAATAAGAATATATTATTTTTAAAAACTTGAAGTAAATGAGTAAAATAATTCAAGGTAATATCCCTAAACAGAAGTACTTGAGTTCCTAGATCAAAAGGGGACAACAGAATAACCTAACGAATGAAAATAAAATCAACCTATACGTCATTGTGAAATTTCAGTACATTGAAGACCAAGGTCCTGAAAGTTTCCCAGAGTGAGAAGCAGGTTACATAACAAAAAACCAGGAATCAGAGCAGCAATAGACTTCTCCTCATCAATATCGGAAACCAGAAGCCAATGCTGTGATTCTTTCAAAGTTCTGAATGGATTCAGAACTAGAATTTACAACCTAACCAAATTAAGGTTAGGGTAGAATAAAGATGTTTTTAAGACATGTGAGGTCTAAACAACAGATTGCCCTTCTCTACCTTCCCAGGAAGCTGCTGCAGGGTACTGAGAGAATACAGTTGTTCCCCCAGACAAGGGAGTTAAACCAAGAAAAGACCCGGGAGTCCAGAAATAGGAGCGAATGAAAGAAAGCTTAAGGGCATCCTGGGATAATGGTGACATCCACACGATGTCAGGTGTGAGGTGAACAACCAGCCTAGTTTGGAGCAGGCCAGAGGGCTTCACAGAGGGCAAAGCAAGCAAGCAAAGCCAAAGCAATTATTAACCACAGAAAAACAAAAGTTATGAGAGAGAACATATATGTATGAATCGGTTTACCTATAGCAATATACACACAGACACACACACCTCTGTGTGTACACATACGGATATATTAATTGTATTAGTTATAGTAGTGAGAAAACAAGCAAAACAAGAAACAACCTAAAATGTCCAATAGTGGGGGAATGACTAAACAAATAGCACAGCACAGATGGATTATACAGACATTTTAATGGTGTTTTCAAAAGAATATAATGCTAAGTGAAAATAATGCAGCCAGAAAAATGTGGTTGTCTTGGTTTGACTTAAATATATGCCTCCTTAATATATACACACATACAAAAAAGTGCTGAAAGGATATATAGTAAAGTTATCTCAGTGGGGCAATATGAAGATAATTGATATGAACAAAGAAACAGGCATAAGTTACCTCTAGTGAGTAGTAAATGGGGGGAGGGGTACATGGAAGACTAATGCTTTTTATAAATTTATATAAAACTGTTTGACTCTCTACTATGAGCATGATTTTTGATGAAACAACAAAAAATGGTAAAAGCAAGGGTGATTAAGAGCTGATCTATCTGGTGAAGGTAAAGCTTTTCATGCTGTGATCTGAGAAGTAGTGAAATACCACCTACCCCAAAGCATCTAACTCCCAGGCTCATCACAGAACCTGTGGTCTCCACAATTTTCGAGACCTTTCTTTGGTTTAAGGCACAGTATACATTTGTTTTTGGTATTATTAATGCAAGAACGCATGCAAATTTCTCAAACTAGCCAGGCCATATTAGCTTAATCTGAAGGAAGGATGCCTTGGGGAAGGACACTAGCTATACACGGGTTCAGTAAATAGATGTAGTAGAATATTGCTACAGAAAGATATTTAGAGCATGGGTTAGGCAAGCAGATGGAACAGAATGCTGCCAGGGAGAACAAGCCTTGTATGCCCATTGGCTATAAACCTATATACAACTGCTGAGTCATAAGGCAGGGTCTGTTTTGGCAGATATAGCCAATAGTTCTCCAAAGTGGTTGTACCGACTTACATTCCCACCAGCAGGGCTGCGTGCTCTCCGGCTAGGTATGATGGTGTGTGCAGTGTATCCTGATTTTCAATCCATTCCCAAGGAGACTTAACGGTGTTGGGCATTTTTTTCATAATACTTAAACTAGCCATTTGGAGATCCTCTTATGAGGTGCCTGTTCAAGTCTTTCACCTATTTTCTATCAAGTTGTCTTTAAAAAGATAATTTGTAGGATATATTAGATACAAATCTTTTGTTGGATATATTTATTGCAAACTATCTTCTACTCACTTGGTTGCTTTTTCTCTCTCTGCATGTGGGTCTTTTGATGACTGGTTCTTCATTTTAATGTTATCTTCTCTTTCATGGGCAGAGATTTTTGTGTCCTATTTAAGAAACCACTACCTACTCCATGGTCATGAAGATATTCACCTATGTTTTGTTCTAGAAGCAATACTATCTTAACCTTCTAATTTAGTGCTGCAATTCATCTGGAACGTGTGTATGGTGTGAGGTCAAGATTCAGTTTTCTAAATTGATACCCAGTTGCTCTAGCACCACTCCTTGAAGAGAAAGAATGTCCTTTCTCCACTGAAGGTCTCCTTGGTTGTTAAGTGAGTTTGACAATACACGTCAGCCTGTTTCTGGACTTCTTTTCTGTTTTGTCTATTCATTCGTATACCAGTAAGTTTTAATTATTATAACTTTATAATAAGTCTTGGTATCTGGTAGTTTAAAGCCCTTCAGTTTTGCTTTTCTAAGTTTGTGCTTTTATTGGCTCTTTTTATATGAATTTTAGTATCAGCTTGTCAGCTTCTATATATGCAAAAAGATATACACACCCCTGTTGGAACTCTGGGAATGCATAGAAATTCCTCAAATTGAGGAGAACTGATGTTTACAATATTTTTTGAATCCACAGGTATGGTATACACTTTTATGTATTTAGATTAGTGGCCCTTTGACCAGCAGCAGCACATGGAACTTGTGGAAAAACAAATTCTCCAGCCTCATCTCAGAGTGTCTGACTCAGAAACTTTAAGGGATGGGCCTTCAATCTGCATTTCAACATAGCCTCTGCATAATACTCATGAACTAAAGGTGGACGGGCATTGATTTGGTTCTTTAATTTCTGTAAACAGAATCCTGTAGTTTCCAGTGTGATTTATACAGTTTTTAGTACAGATTTAGGTATTTGTTGTTTTTCTACACCATTATAAATGGTGCTATTTTTAAATTCTCTAACTGTTGCTGGTATATAGAAATACAAAGTACACTGACCTTGTAATTAGATTTAACTACCCACTGTTAAGTAAATTATCTATTTAACAATAAATTGTTACTGCATATAAACTAACAGTTTATCTGCAGATTCTTTTCAATCTTCTACATATACAGTGGTGTCTGCAAATGACAGGTTTTTATTTCCTCCTTTCTGTTCCTTGTACCATTCATTCAATTTTTTATTCTGCCTTATTGTACTGGCTGGGTTTTCCAATCAGCTAAACAGAAGTGGCATCTTTCTCTTGTTCCCAAATTCAGGGAGAAAGCTTTCACTATTTCACCATTAAGTATAATGTTTGATGTAGATTTTAAAAAAAAATGATCTTTATCAGATTAAGAAAGTTTTCCTCTATTCCAAGTTTGCTAAGTGTGTGTGTTTTTTGTTTTGTTCAATGCTTTTTCTTCATGTATTGTTGTGGTTCTCAGTGGGGGTGATTTTACCTTCTAGGGGGCATTTGGCAGTGTTTGGAGATAGTTTTAGTTTTCATATTGGGTGGGTGCAACTGGCGTGTGGTGGACAGAGGCCAGGAGTGGCGCTATGCACGCTGCAGTGCACAGGGCGGCCCTCCACACAAAGAGTTCTCTGGCCCCAAATGTCCACTGCTCAGGCTCAGGAGGTATCATCATGTACTTCTCCTTTTTTCTGCTAGTGAAGTGAATCACACTGACTGACTTTCAAATATTAAACCAACCTTGCATTCTTGGAATAAATCCAACTTGGTTGTAATGTTATTATCATTTTTATACATCACTGATTTGATTTGCTAATACTTTGTTTAGAGTTTCAGAATCTATTCTTAAAACAAACTGGCCTATAATTTTCCTTTCATTATAATCAGGTTTTGTATACCTTTAAAAATTTTTAATTTCTTTTTAAAATTCAGCGTTTGAAACAATATGTCCTAATGTTTTAGTTTATATTGTACCTTTTTTGTTAATATATATACATATATATTTATTTTGGTATCATTAATCTACAATTACATGTGCAGTATTATTCTCACTAAACTCCCCACTTCATCAAGTCCCCCCCACATACCCCATTACAGTCACTGTCCATCAGCATACTGAGATGATATAGAATCATTACTTCTCTACTCTGAGTTGTAGAGCCCTCCCCGTGGCCACCCCGTACATTATGTCTGCTAATCGTAATATCCCTTTTTCCCCCTGTCCCCCCCTTCCCACCCATCCTCCCCAGTCCCTTTCCCTTTGGTAACTGTTAGTCCATTCTTGGGTTCTGGGAGTCTGCTGCTGTTTTGTTCCTTCAGTTTTTTCTTTGTTCTTTTACTCCACATATGAGTAAAATCATTTGGTACTTGTCTTTCTCCGCCTGGCTTATTTCACTGAGCATAATACCCTCTAGCTCCATCCCTCTTGTTGCAAATGGTAGGATTTGTTTTCTTCTTATGGCCAAATAATATTCTATTGTGTATATGTACCACGTCTTCTTTATCCATTCATCTACTGATAGACACTTAGGTTACTTCCATTTCTTGGCTAGTGTAAATAGTGCTGCAATAAACATAGGGGTACATATGTCTTTTTCAAACTGGGCTGCTCCATTCTTAGGGTAAATTCCTAGGAGTGGGATTCCTGGGTCAAATGGTATTTCTATTTTGAGTTTTTGAGGAACCTCCATACTGCTTTCCACAATGGCTGTACTAATTTACATTCCCATCAGCAGTGTAGGAGGGTTCCCCTTTCTCCACATCCTTGCCAACATTTGTTGTTGTTTGTGTTTTGGATGTTGGCCATCCTTATTGGTGTGAGGTGACATCTCAATGTGGTTTTAATTTGCGTTTCTCTGATACGTAGCAATGTGGAGCATATTTTCATGTGCCTGTTGGCCATCTGAATTTCTTCTTTGGAGAAGTGTCTATTCAGATCCTCTGCCCATTTTTTAATTGCATTACTTGCTTTTTGTTTGTTGAGGGGCATGAGTTCTTTATATATTTTGGATGTCAACCCCTTATCAGATATGTCATTTATGAATATATTCTCCCATACTGCAGAATGTCTTTTTGTTCTACTGATGGTGTCCTTTGCTGTACAAAAGCTTTTCAGCTTGATATAGTCACACTCGTTCATTTTTTATTTTGTTTCCCTTGCCCGGGGAGATATGTTCATGAAGAAGTTGCTCATGTTTATGTCCAAGAGATTTTTGCCTATGTTTTTTCTAATAGTTTTATGGTTTCATGACTTACATTCAGGTCTTTGATCAACCTTGAGTTAATTTTGTGTATGAGGTTAGTAATCCAGTTTCATTCTCTTACATGTAGCTGTCCAGTTTTGCCAACACCAGCTGTTGAAGAGGCTGTCATTTCCCCATTGTATGTCCATGGGTCCTTTATCATATATTAATTGACCATATATGGTTGGGTTTATATCAGGGCTCTCTATTCTGTTCCACTGATCTATGGGTCTGTTCTTGTGCCAGTACCAGATTTTCTTGATTACTGTGGCTTTGTAGTAGAGCGTGACGTCTGGGAGCATAATTCCCCCTGTTTTATTCTTCATTCTCAGGATTGCTTTGGCTATTCGGGGTCTTTTGTGGTTCCATATGAATTTTAGAACTATTTGTTCCAGTTCATTGAAGAATGCTGTTTGGTATTTTGATAGGGATTGCATTGAATCTGTAGATTGCTTTAGGTAGTATAGCCATTTTGACAATATTTTTTCTTCCTAGCCAAGAGCATGGGATGAATTTCCATTTATTAGTGCCCTCTTTAATTACTCTTAGGAGCGTCTTGTAGTTTTCAGGGTATAGGTCTTTCACTTCCTTCGTTAGGATTATTCCTAGGTATTTTATTCGTTTGGATGCGATTGTGAATGGAATTGTTTCTCTTTCTGTTAGCTCATCGTTAGCGTACAGGAAAGCAACAGGTTTCTCTGTATTGTTTTTGTATCCTGCAACTTGGCTGAATTCAGATATTAGTTCTAGTAGTTTCAGAGTGGAGTCTTTAGGGTATTTTATGTACAATATCATGTCATGTGCAAATAGTGACAATTTGACTTCTTCTTTACCAATCTGGATGCCTTTTATTTCTTTGTTTTGTCTGATTGCTGTGGCTAGGACCTCCAGTACTATGTTGAATAACAGTGGGGAGAGTGGGCATCCCTGTCTTGTTCCCAATCTTAGATGAAAAGTTTTCAGCTTCTCGCTGTTAAGTATTATGTTGGCTGTGGGTTTGTCATATATGGCCTTTATTATGTTGAGGTACTTACCCTCTATACCCATTTTATTGAGAGTTTTTATCATGGATGGATGTTGAATTTTGTCAAATGCTTTTTCAGCATCTATGGAGATGATCATGTGGTTTTTGTTCTTCTTTTTGTTGATGTAGTGGATGATGTTGATGGATTTTCGAATGTTGTACCATCCTTGCATCCCTGAGATGAATCCCACTTTATCATGGTGTATGATCCTCTTGATGTATTTTGAATTCGGTTTGCTAACATTTTGTTGAGTATTTTTGCGTCTATGTTCATCAGGGATATTGGTCTGTAATTTTCTTTTTTGGTGGGGTCTTTGCCTGGTTTTGGTATTAGAGTCATGCTGGCTTTATAGAATGAGTTTGGAAGTGTTCCCTTCTCTTCTATTTTTTTGGAAAACTTTAAGGAGAATGGGTATTATTTCTTCTTATATGTCTGATAAAATTCAACGGTGAATCCATCTGGCCTGGGGGTTCTGTTCTTGGGTAGTTTTCTGATTAGCAATTCAATTTCGTTGCTGGTAATTGGTCTGTTCAGGTTTTCTGTCTCTTCCTTGGTCAAGTCTTGGAAGGTAGTATTTTTCTATGAAGTTGTCCATTTCTTCTAGCTTTTCCAGCTTGTTAGCATATAGATTTTCATAGTATTCTCTAATAATTCTTTGTATTTTGGTAGGGTCCGTCGTGATATTACCTTTCTCATTTTTGATTCTGTTTATGTGTGTAGATTCTCTTTTTCTCTTAATAAGTCTGGCTCGGGGTTTATCTGTTTTGTTTATTTTCTCAAAGAACCAGTTCTTGGTTTCATTGATTTTTTTCTATTGTTTTATTCTTCTCAATTTTATTTATTTATTTGATCTTTATTATGTCCCTCCTTCTAGTGATTTTGGGTCTCATTTGTTCTTCTTTTCCAATTTCAATAATTGTGACTTTAGACTATTCATTTGGGATTTTTCTTCCTTCTTTAAATACCCCTGGATTGCAATAAACTTTCCTCTTAGAACTGCCTTTCCTGTGTCCCACAGAAGTTGGGGCTTTGTGCTATTGTCATTTGTCTCCATATATTGTTTGATCTCTGTTTTAATTTGGTCATTGATCCACTGATTATTTAGGAGCATGTTGTTAAGCCTCCCTGTATTTGTGAGCCTTTTTGTTTTCTTTGTACAATTTATTTCTAGCTTTATTCCTTTGTGATCTGAGAAGTTGGTTGGTAGAATTTCAATCTTTTTTAATTTACTGAGGCTCTTTTTGTGGCCTAGTATGTGGTCTATTCTGGAAAATGTTCCGTGTGCACTTAAGAAGAATGTGTATCCTGCTGCTTTTGGGTGTAGAGTTCTGTAGATATCTGTTAGGTCCATCTGTTCTAGTGTGTTGCTCAGGGCCTCGGTGTCTACTTATTTTCTGTCTGGTTGATCTGTCCTTTGGAGTGAGTGGTGTGTGGGAGTGTCCTAAAATGAATGCATTGCTTTCTATTTCCTCCTTTAATTCTGTTAGTATTTGTTTCACATATGTCGGCACTCCTATGTTGGGTGCATATATGTTTATAATGGTTATATCCTCTTGTTGGGCTGACCCCTTTATCATTATGTAATGTCCTTCTTTATCTCTTGCTACTTTCTTCGTTTTGAAGTCTATTTTGTCTGATACAAGTACTGCAACTCCTGGTTTTTTCTTCCTGTTGTTTGCATGAAATATCTTTTTCCATCCCTTCACTTTTAGTCTGTGTATGTCTTTGCTTTTGAGGTGAGTCTCTTGTAAGCAGCATATAGATGGGTCTTGCTTTTTTATGCATTCTATTACTTGTGTCTTTTGATTGGTGCATTCAGTCAATTTACATTTAGGGTGATTATCAATAGATATGTACTTATTGTCATTGCTGGCTTTAAATTCATGGTTACCAAAGGTTCAAGGTTAGCTTCTTTACTATCTAACAGTCTAAGTTAACTCTCTTGTTAAGCTATTATAAACACAGTCTGATAATTCTTTATTTCTGTCCCTTCTTATTCTTCCTCCTTCATTCTTTATATGCTAGGTGTTTTATTCTGTACTCATTTATGTTTCCTTTGACTGTTTTTGTGGATAGTTGATTTTATTTTTTGCCTTTAGTTAGTATTTGGATGGTCTGCTTTCTTTGCTATGATTTTATTTTCTCTGGTGACATCTTTTTAGCCTTAGGAGTACTTCCATCTAGAGCCATCCTTTTAAAATACACTGTAGAGGTGGTTTGTGGGAAGTAAATTCCCTCAGCTTTCACTTGTCTGGGAATTGTTTAATCCCTCCTTCAAATTTAAATGATAATTGTGCTGGATACAGTATTCTTGGTTCAAGGCCCTTCTGTTTCATTGTGTTAAATATATCATGCCATTCTCTTCTGGCCTGTAAGGTTTCTGTGGAGAAGTCTGATGATAGTCTGATGGGTTTTCCTTTGTAGGTGATCTTTTTTCTCTCTCTGGCTGCCTTTAATACTCTGTCCTTGTCTTTGATCTTTGCCATTTTAATTATTATATGTCTTGGTGTGGTCTTCCTTGGGTCCCTTGTGTTGGGAGATCTGTGGGCTTTCATGGTCTGGGAGACTATTTCCTTTCCCAGCTTGGGGAAGTTTTCCTCAATTATGTCTTCAAAGACACTTTCTATCCCTTTTTCTCTCTCTTCTTCCTCTGGTACTCCTATTATGCGAATATTGTTCCGTTTGGATTGGTCACACAGTTCTCTTAATATTCTTTCATTCCTAGAGATCCTTTTATCTCTCTCTGCCTCAACTTCTCTGTACTCCTGTTCTGTGATTTCTATTCCATTAACAGTCTCTTGCACCTCGTCCAGTCTGCTCTTGAGTCCATCAATCGATTGTTTCATTTCTGTAATGTCTCTTCTGACTTCCTCCCTTAGCTCTTGCATATTTCTCTATAGGTCCATCAGCATGGTTATGACTTTTATTCTGAATTCTTTTTCAGGAAGATTGTTTAAATCTATCCCACCAGGCCCTCTCTCTGGGGTTGTCTGGGTGATCCGTGACTGGACCATATTCTTCTGTCTTTTCGTGGCGATAGAAGTGGTTGAAGGCAGGTGCCACATGTGTCAGCTGGGAGAACAAAGTCCTTTCCTGCTTGTTGTTCTCTTTGCCCTTCTCCGCAGCCTGTGCTGGTTACCCACACACCGGGAGGCAGTCTCTTGGATAATCCCCTGAGTTACCATGGGCAGGGCTGCTCTCAGGCTAGCCTAGAGCTCTGTGGGGGTTTTCAGCCACACCAGGTGCCTTCTGCACCACTTGGTGCCTTCCAACCCTTGCTTTGGCTTCTGTGGCCCTTCCCGGTTAGCTGTGCACCCACCGGGAGGAGATTCTGTGTTGCTGCTGTGGGCGGGGCCGCTCTCCCGCTGTTCTGCAGGTGTGGCGGATCCCACGGACCGTCTGCAGCGCTGGCCGGTGCGGGGTGGGGGGGGTGATGAATGCAGGCTGCTTATCTCCGTGAGGCGCTTCGGAGGAGCTGCTTTACCCAGCAGCTGGTTAGGGGGCCTGAAATTCCCCAAGATTCCCAGCCTGCTGGGCTATGTGCACTCGGACGATTTTGTTCCGCTATTGGGCCCTTGTCTCTTAAGACTTCTAAAAAATGACCCGCTTTTCTTTTGTCCTGGGGAGCCAGCTGAGGGGACCCCTTGCAGTCTCCGTCTCAGATCCTGCACTTCTTTTCTCTAATCCCCGATACACCACACGATGTGTGTCAGTGCTCCTGGCGCAAATCACCAGGGCTGGTTATTTGGCGGGCCTGTGCTTCCATTCCCTCCCCACTCTGATTCTTTTCCTCCCGCCCGGTGCGCTGGGGTGGGGGAGTGCATCTTACCCGCTTCATGAGGCGCTGAGTTCTCGCAGATGTAGCTGTAGCCTGGCTGTTGTACTGTATTCTGGTCTCTCTTTTAGGAATAGTTGTATTTGTTGTATTTTCACAAATATATATGGTTTTGGGAGGAGATTTCCACCGCTCTGCTCACGCCGCCATCTTCCCAGAATTCCAAGTCTATATTGTACCTTTTTCCATCTTTTGAGTTTTAGGGTTCTTTGAGGGGGTAAGGAACTGACTGATTTTAAGAACATTCTTTCTGCAGCCAAAAATACAACAGTTCCATGTTAACAAGATCTCTGTAACTATATCAATTTACATATCTAACAGTTGCAGTTCCTCTAAGAACTTCAGTATTTCTCTAAAAACAGGGTCAGTATGACGGACATTAGAAAAGTGGCAAGATACTATAAAGGAAAATGGGCACAAAGTATTCCTTATTTAACACTGCACCAAGGAAAAGAGGACAGGGTTAAGAAAAAACAAGTCCCAGTGTTGTACTATAGCAGTCTACAGAACATATGATTGAAGAATTTCCATTTTATTCTGAGAATTCCAGGATCTGGCTCTACCTAATTTTCAAATCGCAGGTGTGGCAAACTTTTCTGTAAAAGGCCAGATAGTAAATATTTGGGGCTTTTCAGGCTTTATGGTGGCAACTATTCAACTCTGTCAACATAGTGTGAAAGTTACAGACAATATATCAATGAATAAGCCTTACTTTGTTTCAATAAAACTTTAAAAAATAGGTTGGGGGCCAGATTTGGTCCACAGGCTGTAGTTCATTAACTCTTGTTCTATACTCTAATTAAATCATGTGCTATTTCCTATGTCTGTTTCTATCTCTGCTTAGCCACATCTTACCTATCCCTCACGGTCCTAGTTAAATGTCACCACACCTCCAGCCTACTCCCATAGCATTGACTGAATCAAACATTCAAATATTTGAACATCTACTGACCATTGGACAATGCAAATACAACAGTATAAATAATGTTCTTGCTGTCTAGTTGACCACCTCATGAGGGCCTTTGATAAAGAAATTGGTAATTTATTAGAATGTGGAAATGGCGACAGCAAGGTGACTATGGGATGTTGTGGAAACATAGCTTGGATATCAATCCACACTTCTGGGGAAGGAGGTTTGATCTGGAAGTCCTTTGGTGGGGAAATGATAAACATCAGTAATCTGAAGAAATGAGTGAGGGTCAAACAAGAAGGGACATGGGATCTAGTTAGATGTGCATTCTGAAGAGACCACGTTGGCCATAGTGGGAAACAATTTAGACAAGAGGTAAATAAAGGTCACCGAAAAGAGTCGTGGTGATGGGATGATGAGAAGGGGATGGGTATGAGAGATACTTAAAATGTAGAATTGACTCCTTATATAAAATTCTGTTTTTTACTACAGTTGTTCATCACCCATGATTTTTAGCCCCACAGACTTTATACTGATGGAGAGATTCTTGTCTGAGGTACTTCTGAACTAGCCCCAGAGCTGAGAGGCTGTGTGATACCCAGGGGCAGTCACTGTGACCAAAATGTCAGGTCCTCCTCACAGTGCCCTTCTTCTCTGGCCTCTGGCAACCAGAACAGGAACTTTCTAAGAAATCCAATGACACAGTCCATTTTGTGATTTGTCTATATTTTTGTGAAGATTGGCGGGGTCATGTGGAAGGGGTCACAGTGTGTGGCATGTGTGTTCCTGCCTGTCTTTCCTCCACATGCCCTGTTCTGGCCCCGTCCATTCCGCACACGCTGTGCCCTCCTCACTGCTGCTCCCCTGCATTCACCCTAAGATAGTTCCATTTTTTTCTTCTCTCCATGCAGGGTAGTTTAGTTCATTCGTGACTCAACACAAAACAACTTGCAAGTCTAAAATCATTAGGCCCTTAGCATAACAAGGGTCCCTGTAGTTAATAACTACCACCATGGATGTTGTTAGGATGGTGTGACGATGATAATAACCATAACCAAAAAGGAGTTTTCACCACAACTATTTGTTGAAGAAAAAGTCTAAGGAAATAAATGAGTGCTCTCTACCCTCTTCCTCCTGCTCTGACCTTCCCAATCCAGTGCTTTGATAGGGTCACAGGTTCTCTTAGATAATCTGCTTTGGTCAGGTATAACAGTTTTTTCTTGGGTGTACAGACAGAATTAAATGGGCAACTGTCCTATAACAGACCTTCAGCTTAAGACACATGACAACTTCCCACATGCAGTGAGGGCCAAGAATGAGAATGGAGGGTAGAAGCCATGTCTAATCGAGCCCCAAAGCAAGAATTCCCAACATTAGATTCATTCGGAAAATAGGCTTAGACAGGGAAGCTCTTCCACAACTGCTCCATGTTTCGTGACATGTTGTAGGTCTCACAGCTGAAAACATGGGTCAGTTAGTCCAGCTCCCTCCCTGGACGTGAGAGCTGTGTTCAGGGGCAATGAAATGACTTCCCAAGGGTCTATTTTGTAGAGGGCCTGAGACCAGAACTAGATCTATACTCACCTTTTGTTTCATTCTACTTAATCCCCCTTCCAATCACGCACTAAGGCACAGGTCTCATGCATCCTCCCCCGGAGCTCCTCGAGCTCACGGTTCTGCTTCAGGGTTCTTGTATGGGACACAATCAGTTCTAAACAGGCTGGTCATGGGCAGAGTCCGTGGTCCTGGAACCCTCAGATCCTTGCTCCCTCACCCTAGCTGAGGGCTCTCTCCTGGGCCAGAGGCTGTGGGCTCAGTCTGTTGCCTAATTCTCCGAACAAGAAGCTGCCCTCGCAATGAACCTGGACTCTGCTCACACCGAGGAAACAATGCAGAAACAGAGGCACAGCTGGTGGCAAGGCAGTGGGGCAGGGCCTTCAGAGTGTGACAAGTGGCCCTCGTCAGAGAGAGTCCCTGCCTATTCCTCCTGTTTCCAGGAGATGTGGGGCTGCCTCTCTCAGACAGGGAGCTTAGAGAGGAAACCGTGGGCCATTGGGAGGAGGCAGAGCATGAAAAGCAAGGCCGGGAGAACAGGTGGATACAGAGCCAGGAGGGAGGTGAGCGGTGCCCCAGGCTGAAGGACACCGGAGGGAACTGGGGAATGACTGCTAAGGGACACCGGGTTTGTTGCAGGGCCTGAAAATGTTCCAGCCGTGACAGTGGGGATGGTTGCACGACCCCGTGTGTGAATCTACGAAGGACCGTTGGGTGGCACACTTCCAACGCGTGCACTGTGTGGCATGTGACGTGCTCTCATCACAGTGCTGTCCTCGTGAGGCAGCAGGCTGCAGCCGGGGCAGTAGGGCCCTGCTCGGCCTGCGGTGCTTTTGGAAGTGGCATCTGCTAACTTAGCTCCTAAAGAACTAAGTAGACAGAAAAGGAGGATAAACAAAACCAGCAGCTTTCCTGCAAGGGAATGAGGCAAAGAACACATGTTTGTCCCTAGTATTTGGAAGGTAGTGGGCTGACAGCAGAACTTTAAAGAAATCCCCTTTCTATAAATGGTATTTTGAATGTACCAATGTGAGCTGTGGAGTACAGGGAGCTTGTTAAGACTACAAGTCCCCTGATGCTGCAAGAACTATCTAGATAAGCGGAGCTCACCCATCCTATCCTGCACCCCACCATGCTCATCTCAGGTCACGTCCACAAGCCTCCAAGGGCAACCCATGAGAGTCTATACATTTCTATCTTCATATGCGTATTATGAGTGTGAAGAAATAATTTCTACTACATTTGACCAGGAAATCCAACATGCTAAGTCTACTAAAGTAACTGCAGTGCACACTGTACATCTCCCATGAGGAAGGCAGAGGCCTGGTCTGGCTGGTACCCACCCACTCCTGCACAAAGTAACAGAAAAAATGTCCATCCCGTCCCATGGGACCCCTGAGAACATCTAGATAAGCCGCATGACAAACCTCTGTAATGCATGGTACCAAGAGTCACAGCAGTCAGCCACCCTGGCGGTGCCTATGGGCATTCAGATTTGGGACTGGAGTTTCATTTGGTGGAAATAGTGGGGAAAAAACTTTGGTTGAACAAAAAAGTCGAGAAAGCTTAGACTACTCAAACTGAAATACCCCTACCTAAAAAACTACTGAATTAATTAAGTTTTTAGGCTTTTTTGTTTAGTTTGTTCTTTTGAACGAAGAAATCTGATTTAGCTGCAGACTAAGAGAATTGTGGCAACTCCTTGAGAGGGATTACAGCAGAACCAGCAGAACTCGTGTCTGTTCTAGACCAGAAATCAAAGAAAAGATTATGCGGGCTAAAAATACTTCTCGAGGTGAACCAAGATCCCCGAGTCACCAGTCTCCTCAGGAGGCAGCCCAGGGTATTTGTTTCGGCAGAGTGTGATTTGATGCTCACGTTTTCTTTTTAACAGACTCCAAAATGATCTCATTGACAACTGAACGAGGCTTTATTGATTTAATGATCTAAGGTGCTGAGAGAAGCCCCTGCGGCCGAAACAGAACAGGGGCAGAGAGAAGCAGGTAAGGACCAGCCCCTTCTGTAGTTCCTTCCAGAGCTGCTGTCCTTCTCTGGCAAGCCCATGAGAAACCCTAAGTGTACATGCATTTCCCACAGTTTTGGTAGAAGGGTTTAATTACGGTTATTTCTAACCAGTCCCTGTTGTAATTTGTCACGATGGCTCACTGAAACCTGTACTTCTGGCCGGACAGAGACAGAAACAGACCACTGAGCGATGAGATATGTGTACAGTTTTGATTACAGATCTGAAGAATAATGGCTTCGAAGGACTACAGTTAGGCTCCCGGCTGCCTGCCGCTTCTTTAAACTGGCGGGAGCATAAAGAACTCTTGACTGAGCCAGACCTGTCCCGAGAGCTTGGCACCATATGGCTCCCAGACCCCTCAGAGGCTTGGGTCCTTCCTGGGGCTGTCCTGCCCCCAAACTGTGAGTTCCTAAGAAGATCAGAACTGCACTTATCCCACCATCTGTCAGTTCTTGTAGGTAGTAGGCACTACTAAATGCTTATTAAGTTGAGCTCTTGTAAAAGTTGTTAAAGTTTTGTCTTAAAATGGCCATCATGACCAGCAAGTGTTTTAGTTCAATGTGTGCAAGGAGCCAAACAGAAAAGAGGACAGGTCACTACAGACCGGCCTGCTTCTCCTTTCCACCCTCCGGTTCTTTTCCTCCCCCGGAAATGATGGAGCAGCGAGCGTGGCAGATCTCCAGGACGCTCCTCACACGCTGCTCCAGCCGCCCAGGGAGACAGCGCTCTGTGCGCTGCCTTTACCAGTCTGATCCCATGACTAAAGGGTGCGGTCAAAGACACCAGAGGTTTTGGGGAAGGAAGGGGTAACCACGAGCTGGCGACTGCTGTCTGCTCATAGACATCAGGTGACTTCAGGTCCATGACATCTGTTAGCTTAGGGCATAGGAAGGGTTCAAGACAGTTCACTGTATGTTAAATCTCCAAAGACTCAGTAATGAATTTGAATCTCTGTTTTTGCCCAAATTAGAGGTAAAAATGAGTAAGAATTATACTTGAGGATTCAGGATGTTTCCAATTCGCCCTCAAGGAAGCACTTATATGACTAAATGCCTCAAGAACTCTTGAGTACTAAGAGTCCCCACTCTTTCCAATCAGGGAATCATACTGTTTTCCAGAGGAAGCTCAGGACGCCTGCAGGGCCGAGCAGACTTCAGGGCCACATTCAGATGAGGACCTAAGAACACTGCTTGGGGCAGCAACTGCCTGGCAGAGGCACCCAGGGGGTTCCATGAGGTATGGGTGTGTGGGAGAGACTAGCCTTCAGAGCTTACGGACAGGGGTAACCTTACACCCATGGCTTCTATGTCACCTTAAAGAGCTATCACGTATGAAAGGCTCTAAATCCTTCTTGAAATGTTTATTTTGAATCTGCATCACCTCTCAAGGTAGTTAAGTTCCAGAACTGTACTAGCAACTTTGTAAGGTCACGCTGTCTCGTATTAAAGCTGTCCTTAAATTTCAGAGGAAAAAACACATTCAGAAGGTATTCTCTTGGTCAAGTATTCCAGGATTTGGGCAATCTGTCCTCATTATAGTGATACATTTCATTAGAAAATGTTCAGAGGAAGAATTTCTAGCAAGAAAAACAAAATACAGATATAAACTCAACCAGCCTCTTGAATGATAATGTACTTAGAAGAAAAGTTTCTAAATAGCAAAGATCTCTTATATCCAGGTAACACTTCAAATAGTGTTTAAAAAATGTCAGGATAGTGTCATTTAACCTCATGCATGAATGCTTTATTTTCTTTTTAAAATAACCTTTGCTTAAAAGAAATACTTCTGTAAATCAGAACTAGATTATCTTTTATTTAAAGAGCCTTCCCAAAGGTGCACTTAGTACCGTACAGTCTGGAGGCCTAGAAACAGTCACCAACTAACCCTTTATCAGGCCAGGGATTCAAGGACAGCAAGCAGAGCAACTACTGTGGGTGATTCTCACTCTAAAGAGACGAGTCGTAAAAACATCTGATAACTTAATAAAAACATTGAGCCCCTCTCCAAATTTAGACTCCCCAAAAGTAGAGTATGAAGTTTACAATTTTTTTAAAAGTTCACAAGTTTTGTGATGGTGTAGAAAATTCACTGGTTAAAGGAACTTGGCTGCTAATATAGAAGGCTTTGTAAAAGTCAAGTGTTATACATGGTTGTTTAGAAACCTGCCATTTAAAGTTAAATGACACATTTTCTCAGTGTACAAGTTCTTTCTAAGGAAAATACACAACTGTGAGATAAGGACAAATGACAACTAACATTGGCTCGATGATTTCCCATACGGGAAAATGTTTGCCCATAGTCACAGGTCTAGGTAGAAGGTACTAGAACAAGACTGGAACGTCCTCCATCAGAGGGTACGATATGGGTAGGCAACTGGGCTGTGTGGCAGAATGATGAAATCAAACATACATCATAAGAAGATAAGTTGATTCTGCGCTTTGTTAATTAGTATGTTTTGTGGCTGTCACGTCCATCCACAATGGCCCCCTCTTACATACAATGATGGGCCTGTGGGGCACGCACAGATTGATTACAGAGGCCACGGTACCGCTCCACGATCTCACTGGGTAGAAAAGAACTGGAGAGGAAAGGCATGCTCTCATTTAAACCAAAAGGGATGTCCCACAGTAAGACTGGCAGAATTAATAAATGTGTGGGATAGGGGAGGAAAGGGTGTTTTCCTTTTACTATCTCATCTTTAGTGGCCAAAGAACAAAATTTAGAGGACTGCTGATAAGAGACAAAGGGAGAAGTGTGAGTTCACAAGATGATGGTGCAGGCGATGTGGACTCACACTCCACCTGGAAGCGGACAGGGAACCGGGAAAGAGAAGCTGGTTCCAGCAAGCAGAGGCTAGATGTAGGCATTTACAGCATTTAACCCTTTGGAAACAATTGTTGTCTCACTCACCCCATTGTTTTTAACCAGTGAAGAAAATAACTAAAGAAGAAAGTGATTATACGGATTTCTCAAGATGGCAGTGTTGAGTAGGGCAGCGGAAATCTCCTCCCAAAACCATATATATTCTGAAAATATAGCAAATACAACTATTCCTAAAAGAGAGACCAGAAGATACAGTACACGAGCCAGGCTACAGCTACATCTGTGAGAACTCAGCATCTCATGAAAAGGGTAAGATACAAAGCCGTGACCCGGCGGGACCTGAGCACTCCCCCCACCCCAGCTCACCTGCGGGAGGAAAAGAATCAGAGTGGGGAGGGAGTGGAAGCACACGACTGCTAAATAACCAGCCCTGGTGATCTGCACCAGGAGCACAGACACACATCGCATGGTGTACTGGATATTAGAGAAACAGAGAAGTAAAATCCAAGACTGAGATTGCAAGTGGGTCCCCACAGCCGGCTACGCTGGGACCAAAGTCAAGCCGATGCTTTAAAAGTCTTAAAGGGACAAGGGTTTAACAGGTAGACAAAATTGCCCCAGCACACTTAGCCCAGCAGGCTGGGAATCTTAAGGAAATTCAGGTGCCCTAACCCCCTGGATGGCAATGCAGCTCCAAAGCCCGTCACGGTGATAAGCAGCCTGCTGTTCATTCCCCACCACTGGCACTGCAAGCAAACTGGCTGACCCGTCATTGCGGCAGACCAGCCAGGGAGCAGCCCCACCCACAGCAACCACACAGAGGCTACTCCCAGTGCGCAGCTAACTGGGCCAGACCCAGAGGCAGCCCCCAGTGCACAGCTGCCTGGCACAGGCAGAGGAAGCTGGCACAAGGTCTGGAAGGCACAAAGGGGAGCCGTTCCCTCAGGAGAACAAACGCCGCTCATCTGCGACCCCTGCTAGTGCCCTAGGCTATCCCGAGGGCCGCCCTGCCCACGGCGGCTCGGGGGATTAACCCAGGGACTGCTCCCCGTGTGCAGGTAACTGGCACAGGCAGCAGAGAATGGCAAGGCCACCAGCAAGCAGGAAGGGACTTTGTTTTCCCAGTTGAAACACATGTCACTTGCCAGTGATCACCTCTATCGCCATGAAAAGGCAGAACATGGTCCAGTCCAAAATCACTCAAACTCCAGAGAGAGGGCCGGGTGAGATCGATACAACCAATCTTCCTGAAAAAAAATTCAAAATAAAAGTCATAACCATGCTGATAGAGTTGCAGAGAAATATGCAAGAGCTGAGGGATGAAGTCTGGAGGGAGATAACAGAAATGAAACAAACAATGGAATGACTTAAGAGCAGATTGGATGAGGAGCAAGAGATTGTTAATGGAATAGAAATCAGAGAACAGGAGTACAGAGAAGCTGAGGCAGAGAGAGATAAAAGGCTCTCTAGGAATGAAAGAGTATTAAGAGAACTGTGTGACCAATCCAAACGGAATAATATTCGCATATTAGGGGGTACCAGAAGAAGAAGAGAGAGAAAAAGGGATAGAAAGTGTCTTTGAAGAAATAATTGCTGAAAACTTCCCCAAGCTGGGGAAGCAAACAGTCTCTCAGACCATGGAAGCCCACAGATCTCCCAACACAAGGAACCCAAGGAGGACAAAACCAAGACATATAATAATTAAAATGGCAAAGATCAAAGACAAGGACAGGGTATTAAAGCAGCCAGAGAGAGAAAAATGATCACCTACAAAGGAAAATCCATCAGACTATCATCAGACTTCTCAACAGAAACCTTACAGGCCAGAAGAGAATGGCATGATATATTTTATGCAATGAAACATAAGGGCCTTGAACCAAGAACACTGTATGCAGCAAGATTATTATTTAAATTTGAAGTAGGGATTAAACAATTCCCAGATAAGGAAAGGTTGAGGGAATTTGCCTCCCACAAATCACCTCTACAGTGTATTTTAAAGGGACTGCTCTAGATGGAAGAAATTCCTAAGGCTTAATAGATGTCACCAGAGAAAATAAAATCACAGCAAAGAAAGCAGACCAACCAAATACTAACTAAAGGCAAAAACTAAAATCAGTTATCCACAAAAGCAGTCAAGGGAAACACAAAAGAGTACAGAATAAAACACCTAACATATAAAGAGTAGAGGACAAATAATAAGAAAGGAGAGAAATAAAGAATCATCGGACTATGTTTATAATAGCATAATAAGTGAGTTAAAGTTAGACAGTTAGATAGTAAAGAAACTACCCTTGAACCTTTGGTAACCACACATCCAAAGCCTGAAATGGCAATAAGTACATATCTACTGATAATCACCCTAAATGTAAATGGACTGAATGCACCAAAAGACACAGAGTAATAGAATGCACAAAAAAGCAAGACCCATCTATATGCTGCTTACAAGAGACTTACCTCAAACCCAAAGATATACACAGACAAAAAGTGAAGGGATGGAAAAAGATATTTCATGCAAACAACAGGGAGAAAAAAGCAGGAGTTGCAGTACTTGTATCAGACAAAATAGACTTCAAAACAAAGACAGTAGCAAGAGATAAAGAAGAACATTACATAATGATAAAGGAGTCAGTCTAACAAGAGGATATAACCATTATAAATATGCACCCAACACAGGAGCACTGACATATGTGAAACAAATACTAACAGAATTAAAGGAGGAAATAGAATGCAATGCTTTCATTTTAGGACACTTCCACACACCACTTACTCCAAAGGACAGATCAACCAGACAGAAAATAAGGAAGGACACAGAGGCACTGAACAACACAATAGAACAGATGGACCTAACAGACATCTACAAAATTCTACACCCAAAAGCATCAGGATACACATTCTTCTCAAGTGCACATGGAACATTTTCCAGAATAGACCACACACTAGGCCACAAAAAGAGCCTCAGTAAATTAAAAAATATTGAAATTGTACCAACCAATTTCTCAGACCACAAAGGTCTGAAACTAGAAATAAATTGTACAAAGAAAACAAAAATGCTCACAAACACATGGAGGCTTAACAACATGCTCCTAAATAATCAATGGATCAATGACCAAATTAAAACAGAGATCAAGCAATATATGGAGACAAATGACAACAACAGCACAAAGCCCCAACTTCTGTTGGACGCAGCGAAGACAGTTCTAAGAGGAAAGTATATAGCAATCCAGGTCTATTTAAAGAAGGAAGAACAATCCCAAATGAATAGTCTGAATTCACAATTACTGAAACTGGAAAAAGAAGAACAAATGAGGCCCAAAGTCAGCAGAAGGAGGGACATAATAAAGATCAGAGAAGAAATAAATAAAATTGAGAAGAAAAAACAATAGAAAAAAAATCAATGAAACCAAGAGCTGGTTCTTTGAAAAAATAAACTAAATAGATAAACCCCTAGCCAGACTTATTAAGAGAAAAAGAGAATCTACACATATAAACAGAATCAGAAATAAGAAAGGAAAAATCACGACGGACACCACCGAAATACAAATAATTATTAGAGAATACTATGAAAATCTATATGTTAACAAACTGGATAACCTAGAAGAAATGGACAACTTTCTAGGAAAATACAACCTTCCAAGACTGACCAAGGAAGAAACAGAAAATCTAAACAGAGCAATTACCAGCAACAAAATTGAGTTGGTAATCAAAAAACTACCCAAGAACAAAACCCCCAGGCCAGATGGATTCACCACTGAATTCTATCAGACATTTAGAGAAGGCATAGTACCCATTCTCGTTAAAGTTCTCCAAAAAATAGAAGAGGAGGGAATACTTCCAAACTCATTCTATGAAGCCAGCATGACTCTAATACCAAAACCAGGTAAAGACCTCACAAAAAGAAAATTACAGACCAATATCCCTGATGAACATAAATGCAAAAATACTCAACAAAATGTTAGCAAACTGAATTCAAAAATACATCAAGGATCTCTTACTACACTGATGGAGAGTGACTGTAGTGGGGTATGTGGGGGGGGATTTGATAATAGGGGGTCTAGTAACCATAATGTTCTTCAAGTGATTGTACATTAAAGATACCCCCAAAAAATACATCAAGAGGATCATACACCATGATCAAGTGGGATTCATCTAAGGGATGCAAGGATGGTACAACATTCGAAAATCCATCAACATCATCCACCACATCAACAAAAAGAAGGACAAATCCACATGATCATCTTCATCGACGTTGAAAAAGCATTCAACAAAATACAACATCCATTCATGATAAAAACTCTCAACAAATTGGGTATAGATGGCAAGTACCTCAACATAATAAAGGCCATATATGACAAACCCACAGCCAACATAATACTTAACAGCGAGAAGCTGAAAGTTTTTCACCTAAGATCGGGAACAAGACAGGGATGCCCACTCTCCCCACTTTTATTCAACATAGTACTGGAGGTCCTAGGCACAGCAATCAGACAAAACAAAGAAATACAAGGCATCCAAATTGGTAAGGAAGAAGTCAAATTGTCACTATTGCAGATGACATTATATTTGCAGATGACAGAAAATATCTGAATTCAGTAAAGTTGAGGGATACGAAATTAATACACAGAAATCTGTTGCATTCTTATACACTAATGATGAACTAGCAGAAAGAGAAATCAGGGAAACAATTCCATTCACAGTCGCATCAAAAAGAATAAAATACCTAGGAATAAACCTAACCAAGGAAGTGAAAGACCTATACCCTGAAAATTACAAGACACATAAGAGAAATTAAAGAAGACACTAACAAATGGTAATTCATCCCATGCTCTTGGGTAGGAAGAATTAATATTGTCAGATGGCCATCCTACTTAAAGCAATCAACCAATTCAATGCAATCCCTAATAAAATACCAACAGCATTCTTCAACAAACTAGAGAAAATCGTTCTAAAATTCATATGGAACCACAAAAGACCCCAAATAGCCAAAGCAATACTGAGAAGGAAGAATGAAGCTGGGGGGATCTTGCTTCTCAAGTTCAAGCTCTACTACAAAGCCACAGTAATCAAGACAATTTGATACTGACACAAGAACAGACCCATAGACCAGTGGAACAGAATATAGAGTCCTGATATTAACCCACACATATATGGTCATTAATATATGATAAAGGAGCCATGGATATACAATGGGGAAATGACAGCCTCTTCAACAGCTGGTGTTGGCAAAACTGGACAGCTACATGTAAGAGACAGCAAACTGGATTATTGTCTAACCCCATACACAAAAGTAAACTTGAAGTGAATGAAAGATGTGTATGTAAGTCATTAAACCATAAAACTCTTAAAAAAAATAGGCAAAAATCTCTTGGTCATAAACATGAGGAACTTCTTCATGAACATATCTCCCTGGGCAAGGAAAACAAAAGCAAAAATGAACAAGAGGGACTATGTCAAGCTGAAAAGCTTCTGTACAGCAAAGGACACCATCAATAGAACAAAAATTCATCCTACAGTATGGGAGATATATTCATAAATGATATAGCCAATAAGGATTGACATTCAAAATATATAAAGAGCTCATGCACCTCAATAAACAAAAAGCAAATAATTCAATTAAAAAATGGGCAGAGGATCTGAACAGACACTTCTTCAAAGAAGAAATTCAGATAGCCAACAGGCACATGAAAAGTTGCTCCACATCGCTAATCATCAGAGAAATGAAAATTAAAACCACAATGAGATATCACCTCACACCAGTGAGGATGGCCAACATCCAAAACAAACAACAACAAATGTTGGCAAGGATGTGGAGAAAGGGGAACCCTCCTACACTGCTGGTGGGAATGTAACTTAGTACAACCATTGTGGAAAGCAATATGGAGGTTCCTCAAAAAACTCAAAATAGAAATACCATTTGACCCAGGAATCCCACTCCTAGGAATTTACCCTAAGAATGCAGCAGCCCAGTTTGAAAAAGACAGATGCACCCCTATGTGTATCACAGCACTATTTACAATAGCCAAGAAATGGAAGTAACCTAAGTGTCCATCAGTAGATGAATGGATAAAGAAGATGTGGTAGATATACACAATGGAATATTATTCAGCCATAAGAAGAAAACAAACCCTACCATTTGCAACAGCATGGATGGAGCTAGAGGGTATTATGCTCAGTGAAATAAGCCAAGCCGAAAAAGACAAGTATCAAATGATTTCACTCATCTGTGGAGTATAAGAACAAAGAAAAAACTGAAGGAACAAAACAGCAGCAGACTCACAGAACCCAAGAATGGACTAACAGTTACCAAAGGGAAAGGGACTGGGGAGGATGGGTGGGAAGGGAGGGATAAGGGGGAAAAAGGAGTATTACAATTAGCACAGATAATGTAGGGCAGGGGGCGTGGGGAAGGCAGTACACAGAAGACAAGTAGTGACTCTATAGCATCTTACTACACTGATGGACAGTGACTGTAATGGCGTATGTAGTGGGGACTTGATAACGGGAGGAGTCTAGTAACCATAGTGTTGCTCATGTAATTGTGCATTAATGATACCAAAATAAACACACATACACACAAAAGAAAGTGATTATATAACTTTCCTAGGTACAAAAGGAGGCACATTTGACTGACCTCAGGCTTGTCTCTAATACCTTGTATTTATTACTATCCTGAGCTGATGGTCAGGATACTTACTGGTTGGCAAAAGAGAAAGCAACTTAAAAAATGCATATGGATTTTTTTTAATTTATGAGAAGTTATGAATATCTTGGGGAATGACCTTTCGATACCACCCCATTGTGAATCCTGTGCGGGCTCCAAAGAGCCTCCCCACAGACAGCGAAGAGCATATCACGCTGTTCTCATTCGCCTTCATTTCCTGATATTTATGAATGTAAGAGATTTATCATCTTTGCTGTCTTTGAGCTTAATGTTATTTCTAATACATTAAAAAATATGTTCATGGTAGGTTTCACAATAACTTTGTGACTTTGAAGCTGAAACTAAAAGATCTCCTTTGAAACAAGAGCCTTGGTCTCTGGAGATACAGTCCTCGGTAGATCAACATACTCTCCAAGCTTGGCTGGTCCCTGAGCGGGTGCAAAGGCTCCCAGCTTGACTGGATGGGAGACAGCCGAGGGGCCATGCCAGCCCCGAGCTTCCTGAGGAGCGGCCAAGGCCTTTGCTGCGCCTGACGTAGTCTCTCTGCACCCCTTCCTTCCAGAGGTGGATCCCAGCTCCTAAACAGCCGCCTGCACTCTGGCCTCCTGACCTCCTCTTGGAACCTGCCGCCTAGGAAGTGAAGCTGCCACAGCCTGTGGCGCCACCATGGACCGTGGTCGCTGGAAGGGACACCCCGCTGCTGTGCCCTGAACTCCTGGAACGGGGCTAGAGTATTTGAGCGAAGGTACAAATCCCACACACAAGGGACAGGAGGCAGTGTAGTGGGGTCCTCATGGGACATGTCCACAGAGATCAGTCAGGTCCTACTTGTCTGTGTTGCTTAGGAGTTGGGGGCACACAGATTTGGTGAAAGCAGGCATTAACTGGTTATTGCTGTGAAGAATGGATCCTTCATAGACTAGGGACTAGAATGGAGACACAGAAGGAGCAAATTTCCTTCCCAAAGGCAAAGCATTTAACATACTGGGGATCACAGTGTCTCCCAGGAGGAGGTGGAGAGCAGGCATTATTTAGTTCTTATCCAGGGAGGCCGTAGTACAAAGGATGTTAAGAGATCTGCCTCAAGTTCAACAAGAAAACAAACGTGGAAGCCAAGAAAATAATTCAAATAGGCCAACTCCTAGTGCACCACACGTCTCCTTACATACCCCAGCCATCCGATGGACACTCAGTGTTCCTCCCTCACCACGTCACGGTCACACCTAAGCTGTTTTAGAAACACCTTCTATATCAGCATAGGACTGCTTCCTAATTGTGTTTAGGAGACCACACTCCACTAATTAACTGGCATATTAATCTATCTTCTACATATTCTCTTCAGATGTATTTAAATTTTAAAAAGACTCCCAAATTCTCCAGTCTTAAGGATATGTAGGTTTTCAGATATTCAGAGGATAATCTGTAGTATACTTTTCTTTTGTCGAATCAATTAAATATTTATTACATATTACCATGATAGTTTACCAAAAGTATATGCAAGAGGGAGTCTATAAAATTCTGTCATTACTACTAAGTTCCCTCTATGCCATATATATCTTGCTTATATTCGGCATATTGGGGTTCAATTTCAGGGTTCGGTGTATCTGAAGGAAATCAGTGCTGCCACAGTTAGAAGCACTGTGATGAACAATAATAGGCTGTTGTTAGGCCCAAGGTCACTCTGTCCAGGCCTTCTCGCTATGAACAGGAGAGTCTCTCTCCCGAAAGATGAACACCCTGAGGGATGGGCATGCAGAAAGGTCATCTCTTAACTTTTTTAAGACTAAAGACTCATTTTGTACAAGTTCCCAAAGCGTGTGGATCTTATGTAAGGGTGTGGCAAAAGGGACCCAAAGCACCTATATTTGCAAAGGAGTGACCATCTGTTTTAAAGTGAGTTTTTTCTACCCTGTGCAATGTTTCCCTATGTCAGTCTTTGAACTGCAAGGCCACAGGGCTCTTCATGGTTGCTGCCCAGGGCAGGGTCCTCTGGGGTCTCCGCAGTCCCCTTACGGGCACAGCGAGAGATCCACTTTCCTGCGGTGCGGAACGCTCTGTATTTGTGCAAACTTTCAGATGATTAAAAGTAAAATGCCACTTCACAAATCAAGTATTCCCAAACATCAGAAGGCCTTACAAGGTCTTCCTCAGAGGGGAGGGGGTGGGCCAAGTGGGCCAAGCGCGGCCTCCGCTTCCCAGCAGGAAGGACAGCCGTCACTCACCAGGGCGAAGCTCCGGGAGCGGGAGCCGCTGCTGCTTCTCCGCAGACTGTCCCCTCTGCGCAGGTCGCCGAGCCCGCAGTCCGGCGGCAGGTCAGAGGCCATCTCCGAAGAGGATGAGTTCTGCCGCTGCGCAGGCATCCCCACGGAAAGGGGCCGCAGGGGTGGTCACGGGAAGTGGGGAGGGGGCCGGCGCCCCGTTCCGGAGCAGGTCACCTGCGGAGGAGGCGAGCACGAAGGGACCAGGGCGAGTGAGCCTGGACGGTGCCCCGACGCGGTCCCCAGGGCGAGGGTAACACGCACCCGCAGGTCAGCCTGTTGGCGGCGGCGCAGGTCAGCCTGTTGGCGGCGCTCACCTCCCTTTCTCCTTGATACCCTCCTCCACTGTGAAAATGCCAGAACCGTTTTTTAAGGAAAGACGGGTGTACCAGGCATTGCCCTGGGCTGAAAGTTTGATAGGATAATGCTCTGGCACCTTCCTTGGCCCCGAGGGCTCTTTCACACTCACACTCGGTTTTCCCTGTGCTGCTTGTTACCTCGAGTCTTTTCTGCCTCAGATACCGCAAAATTATGTTCCTTTTCCAGCCTCACTGCAGTTCAACGCTCAGCGAAGTGACAAAGGGCTAACAGATGACGAGCTAAGTTTGGTACATGCAGCACGACTGGTGTCCCAAGTTAACACTTTCAGGAAGTTCGTGTTTTCACTTTCAGGAACCAAGCCATCGAAACTGTCCCCTCTCAGCCCTTTAGTTTCATGTAGTCCTGGCTCTTTTGGCAGGAAATTCAGCTCAGTCCCTGAATAACAGACAACTGAGTCTAACAAAACCCTCTAGAAGACCAAAAAAGACTAATTATGAATCTGATTACATATGCATACCGACGTAATCTGATTACATATGCATACCGATTACATAGGACCTGACGTTACTGGCAAGTGAAGAGACGGATGCTCCGTGTCTTCTTACAGAAGATACTGCCGTTGCCTAATGAGCCCCTGTAATGCTGAGGGGCTGGGAGCCAAAAGGACCACAGCACAGTTTGAGGTGTGTGCGTGTGTGTGTGTGTGTGTGTGTGTGTGTGTGTGTGTGTGCGCGCGCGCGCACGTGTGTGTGGATGTGCTGTGCACGCTTATTCATACATGCATTTTTCATTAAGGTATCATTGATATATACTCTCTCACGCCACCATCTTTAATCCACACTCCATATATTAATTTTTAATAGAGACATGACTATTTGTAGAGAAAGTTCAGTCAGTATAGAACACCTTCAGGGGGTCATTTAGGACTTCAAAAATTACTGTGAAATCGACTCAGAAAAATCCTGAAGACATCAGAACAGATTAAAAGAAACTATTCCTCACATCATTTCTCTTAATTTTTCCAGTGAATCAGGACACGTAATAAAATGGCAATTTAAGGGCTCTGGGCATATATACTTTTTGTAAGTTGCCATTATTCCAAACAGTAAAAAAAAAAAAAACTTAACAGTCTGTTAAAATGTTTTAAAAGTTGTTTATAAAAAGAAAGCCTAAACAATATACAGATTTTATATTGTCTACATAGCCAAAATACTATGCAACTCAGAAGTTCAGATCTCTACAGCGAAACTCCCCGCAGTAGTCAGTCTGTAAATTAAATGCCTAACACAACTCTAGCACACAGACACACAGAGACACACTAAGTGTGCTGATGACAGCGGCTGGGGACAAAGCAAGGCAAAGGCAGGTGTACAGCTGCATCTCGGGACCTGTGAGGAGCGGGCCCTGGAGAAGGTGGACAGGAAATGCAGAGGCTAAACCTTAGAGTCTTTTGATCTGCAGATTCCTACGCAGTGTCTCAGTTTTAATTCACTCCTTGCACTGCTCCCAGGAAGGAGGGGGATGCGGGGCATTAGTCTTCCCCTGCACACTACAGTGAGAAGACGGACGGGAAAGTGAAAAACTGATTCACTCCACACGATGAGGGACCCCAGGGCAACTGCCCTGTCGTGGGAAAGTATTTGAGTTTTGCTATAGGTCTGGTGGTAAGAACAGGGTCCCTCGCAGTGTGATGGGAGGGTGGTCTTTTACCACACCATTCAAGAGTATACCTTTTTTTTGTCACTCACTTATTTATTTTTTATTATCTTGATATTATTAATATACAATTACATGAGCAACATTATGGTTACTAGACTCCCCCTATTATCAAGTCCCCACCATATACCCCATTGCAGTCACTGTCCATCAGCATAAAAGGATGTTATAGAATCACTACTTGTCTTCTCTGTGTTATACTGCCTTCCCCGTATCCCCCTCCCCTGCTACATTATGCATGCTAATTGTAATATCCCCTTTTCCCCCTCATCCCTCCCTTCCCACCCATCCTCCCCAGTCCCTTTCCCTTTGGTAACTCTTAGTCCATTCTTGGGTTCCGTGAGTCTGCTGCTGTTTTGCTCCTTCAGTTTTTTCTTTGTTCTTATGCTCCACATGTGAGTGAGATCATTTGATACTTGTCTTTCTCTGCCTGGCTTATTTCACTGAGCATAATACCCTCTAGCTCCATCCATGTTGTTGCAAATGGTAGGATTTGTTTTCTTCTTATGGCTGAATAATATTCCATTGTGTATATATACCACATCTTCTTTATCCATTCATCTACTGATGGACACTTAGGTTGCTTCCATTTCTTGGTATTGTAAATAGTGCTGCGATAAATATAGGGGTGCATATATCTTTTTCAAACTGGGCTGCTGCATTCTTAGAGTAAATTCCTAGGAGTGGGATTCCTGGGTCAAACGGTATTTCTAGTTTGAGTTTTTTGAGGAACCTCCATACTGCTTTCCACAATGGTTGAACTAGTTTACATTCCCACCAGCAGTGTAGGAGGGTTCCCCTTTCTCCACATCCTCGCCAACATTTGTTGTTGTTTGTCTTTTGGATGTTGGCCATCCTCACTGGTGTGAGGTGATATCTCATTGTGGTTTTAATTTGCATTTCTCTGATGACTAGTGATTTGGAGCATCTTTTCATGTGCCTGTTGGCCATCTGAATTTCTTCTTTGGAGAAGTGTCTGTTCAGACCCTCTGCCAATTTTTTAATTGGCTTATTTGCTTTTTGTTTGTGGAGGTGCACGAGCTCTTTATATATTTTGGATGTCAACCCCTTATCAGATGCATCATTTATGAATATATTTTCCCATACTGTAGGATGTCTTTTTGTTCTACTGATGGTGTCCTTTGCTGTACAGAAGCTTTTCAGCTTGATATAGTCCCACTTGTTCATTTTTGCTTTTTTTTCCCTTTCCCAGGGAGACATGTTCATGAAGAAGTTGCTCATGTTTATGTCCAAGAGAGTTTTGCCTATGTTTTTTTCTAAGAGTTTTATGGTTTCATGATTTACATTCAGGTCTTTGATCCATTTTGAGTTTACTTTTATGTATGAGGTGAGATAGTAATCCAGTTTCATTCTCTTACATGTAGCTGTCCAGTTTTGCCAACACCTGTGTTGCTATAATTTTAAAAGCTATTTTGTTGCTGTAAAACTATAAACATTTAGGCTTTTGTAAATTATTCTCTTGAAAGAATATGAGGAAGTTAACAAGAATTCTCAGGAAGGCAGAGGTTGTGGGGAAGAAAATGAAAACACTGGCTCAACATCCTTCTCAAGCTCAAGGTGTCAATCTTCTGTGATCTCTTAGGGAATCAATAACTGGGGGCTTCCTAGCCCTAGTTCCCCAGGAACTAAAAATATGGGGTTCCTTGGGAGGTACCCACAATGAGGAGCAAACAAGACTTAACAGCAGGGACACCAGCTGTGAGTCTCTGAAGATCATTTATCAGGAAAATACTTAAGTCTCCTTGTCCAATCAAGGGTTTACTTTCTGAGTTTGCAAATGGTGCACTTTATTTAAAAAATGAGTCTAGGATCAGATTCACATAGCCCATTAATGAAGAAACTGACTTCTGCAAGGAACAGAACAGTGTCACTAAGAAGTCATGAAAAGCCTGGTCCCACAGGAGCAGAAATATGAACCACATGTGCTCATTTTCTGTTTATTCTCTTCTACTTCTTGTGTTTATTTCTCATTGTTTACTAGTAGCATCCTTTTCTGTTAAGGTCTGGTTTATCAGTTGGGCAAAGAGAACAAGGAGGTCACAACTGCTCTGCAGTCTTAGTGAATATGCACCTGCCAGGGGCACAGCAGCTGTCCCAGTTGATAGTCCTGGTGGATCTGGGGGGCGGTAGTAGACAGGCAGGTGACGTCCCTGAAGTGAGTGTATGGGCACTGGGAGAGGGAGGTGTACCTTCATCTTTCCCAGAACAAGCCAGAAAGGCCCAGGAACACCTGGAAGGTGTGCGTAAAGCCCTCCTTCCACCATCATCCATGCCATCTAGGTTCTAAATGGCCAGTCAGACTGCAGAGCAGTCCAAGAAATGGGGTCTCCCTAGTATTCATCCAAAAGCTCTGTTTTTGCCAAACCCCACAGCTGAATTACGCTGGTCAAAGACCCAGCCCCAGGCTTTGTCATACAAAGCCTGCAGACATCTGTGACTCTTCCCTCTTCCCACTCTGCTGACTCCTCTTGCTGTGTCATTTGGGCCCGCTGCCCCTCCAGTCCCCCTCCTGAGTTCAGGACCATTGTAGCATAGGCCTACATTCCTCAGTAGCCACCTGACTGTTCTTGTTTTTCCAGTCTTCCTTCTCCTTCTGCTGGATTAACCTTGAAACACCACTCTCCTAAAAGCAATCAACTTTTACCCCACTGCCCCCCAGCTTCAGAACAAAAGTTTCACGCGATCAATCAATACTTGCTTCCACTTGCTCCTAGCCTGACCACATTCCTTTGATGGTCAGTACCTTCCTGCCTCACGCTGAGCTGATTCGAGGCGCTGGAGAGGTCAGGGGAGCAGAAGTCCTCTCTCTGACAGAGGAACTTGATCTCTGCACTGCTTCGTAATTGGGCACTGTGTCAGGCCCAGACCCACTGGGCACATCCACGTGGATGAAGCCGGGGCACGTGAGATTTTCTAAAGCCTCACAAATAATTCTGCCCTATAGCACCAACTCTAGTGGGAGGACATATAAACTATGTTCAATATTATTGTGGGGAACATGGGAGCCCAGAGGAAGCCATGCCAACACTTCCTGGGAGGGATCAGAGACTTCACAGACAGGTGACAACCAAGCTGAGCCCTAAGACACATTTAGGATTTAAGGGGACTGCTGGCTGAATGAACTGTGATGGGCATCCTCACAGAGAAGTGCAAGGGCCCAAGCCAATGTGGAAGTGGAGAGGGGCTGGGGTAAAGCATGGACTCCAGATACAGCACAATCCAGGAAGAGCTGGAAAGGGGTGAGAGACAGGCAAACAGGGACACGGCCAAGAGGACGGAGCGAAAGAGGCTGTCAACTGTGAACTTCGCCCACAGCTGCATGGAAGCCAAGGAAGGCTCAATCCCTACTCTGTGACACGAGCACTTGGGAGTTTAGAAAGAGTAGTCTGCAGACAATCTGAAGGATAGGGAGAACCAGGGGAGGAACTTGAGAGCAATTAGGATAACTGAGTACACTGCCTGCTTTCAAGAGGAACAAAGCAGCTCCATGATCTCCAAGCACATTCTGTGTGCGGAAAGAGCAAGGGAAAGAACAGCGTGCGGGACACCTCCATGTGCACAGGAAATAAACAAGGAAATGTGTGTGTGAATGCCTGTATGCAGTGCAACTCTCTGGCAGGACACACAAGAGACGTGTGGACAATGGCTGCATCTGTGGAGGCAGGACGGAGAGCTGGCTTGGGAGGTGGTCCTTTAGGAAATGACCCTTTATATCTTCTGAATGCTGCACATATTTACTCCCCAATAAATATTTAAAAGGTAATAAAACCAAGTTACTTCAACAGTTCACATAAGAGGTGCTAAAGACTTAAAAACCGCTGTGGCTATAAAGTTAGAGGGGGAACAACAGGGGAGATTAAAGAGAAAGAATCTGTGATGTTGCAGTGAGCGACCAGTCGTCAGGGCAGGAGTGTTTCAAGAATGAAAGAGAGGTTAGCAGTGGCCCCAAAAAGGTGAAGCATATTGAGAACTAAAACCTACCCAGGGAATTCATCAACTAAGGTGATCTCATAAAGAACTCTGGACAGAGACGGGCTGGAAATCCTGGATGGGAGCAATGGAGGGAGACAGCAAGAGGTTTTAGGATTGTCTCCTTTCATCCATGAACGGGGTCCATTATATTGGAAAGTTAATTTATGCTGACCTTACATTCTTGGGATTAACTCACCATGGTCATTATTTGTGTCCTAGACCCAGCTTACTAATAACTTTGTTTAGGACTTTCTGCATCTGCCTTTGTGCATGAAACTGAAATGTCATTTTTTCTTTCTCATACATCCTTTGCATTTTGGCATCCAGGTTTTAATAGCCTCAAAATGAGATGAGTTTGTTTCTCCTTCTCTTCTCGGTAGAAGCTTGTATAAGCTTGGAGTTATTTGTTCCTTGATTGACAGAACTCTCCAGCAAAACTTTCTGGATCTGCTGTGATTTTTACCGACTGATTCATTTTCTTAAAGGTTATATAGCTACTCAGGTTTTTGTGGGTTTTTTTCTTGATTCCTGAATAAGCTTTAATGAGATCTACTTTTAGGAATTTGTCCATTTCATCTGTATTTTCAAATTTACTGGCATGGAATTGTCCTTATTCTGTCTCACCTTTTTGTGGCCACTGGTTAACCTCTCTTTCATTCTTGAAACACTCTTGCCCTGATGACTAGTCAGTCACAAAAATGTCATGGGTTCTTTCTCTTTAATCTCTCCTGTCATTCCCTGTCCAGCCTTGCAGCCGTAGAGGTTTTCAAGTTCCCAGCATCTTTTATGTTAACTACTGGAATAACTCAATAAATCATAAAATCATCTCAATAATGACAAAAAAGGCATTGGATGAATTTAATATTATGCATAATTTTTTATAAACTTCACAAATCATGAAGGGAGAACCTCTTTAAGCCCAATAGAAGATATCCATAAAAAATTACAGCAAACATCATACTTAATGGCAAAACATTAAAACCATTCCCATTATCACCATCTCATCCTCTATTCCATACTGTATTTTAAGTCCTAACTGACATATAAAGCAAGAGAAAAAAATGCATAAGGATTGAAAAAGAACAAACAAAAGTTATTATTCATAGATAATTATGATCTTATAGAAAACTCCAAGAATCTCATAAATTATTTAAATCAACAAGAGTTTAACAAAGTTCCTGGCTATAAATCAATATATAAAACAATCAATTTCTATATACTAGCCACAAACGATAGCTAAAAGAGATATCCTTAAAAATAGTATAAGATATATATGCATATATGTATATACTGCATTACGTAGAAATAGATTTAAGAAAAGATGTGCAAACTCTTATGAAAAAAGCAATAAAGTGTTATTGAAAGTCAATAAAAATCTCACTAATAAGAGACACCATATTCAAGACTGTAACATTCAATATTATAGAGATAGCTATTTCCCCAAAATTGAATTGCACTGAAGCTCTTGATGTGGGCTGTCCAACACTTTAGCTACATATGGTTATTTAAATTTAAATGAATTATCATTAACTTAAATGATTCAATTCCTTGCCAACCACATTTCAAGCATTAGTTGATTAATTAATGGAAAATTTCCATTATCTTAGAAGTTCTAGTGGACAGTGCAGCTATCAGAATCACGACAAGAGTTGTTCTGAGAGAAATCCAACAGGTTGGCTTTTAAATTAGGGGTTAAAAAAAAGATAAGAAATATACTACAAAGAATAAAGAGCTATGAACAACCAGGAAACTCCTAAAAAGGCAGGGGGACTGGCCTTATCAAGTTTCTGGAGTCATTATAAAGTAGCAGTAATTAAGATGCAAGGTAAACAAACAGACCAATGGGGCAGACTAGAAAGTCCAGAAATTGTTCAATAGAAATTGAAAATACTTTTTTCCTAGTTTGTACTTTCACTTGAAGAATTTTTTTTTAATTTTTTTATATATAGTTGAATTCATCGATCTTCTTGTTTATGCCCTTATGGGATTTGTAAAGTTAGAAAGGCCTTTCCTATAATATAAATAAAATACCTACTATATATTCTACTTAGCATGTTTGGGGTTTCACATTTCATTTTTAAACATCTGATCCAGCTGTAATTTATATTAGTGTGAAACAGAGAACTATTTCCCATCCCCAAGCCAAGTAGGCTACCTAATTACACAACTGCCAGGTATTGAAAAATCAATCTTTTCCACTGTTTTGAAATATTCAATGTTACTTTATACTAACTGTTTATAGGTATTAGGTTCTATTTCTAAATTTGCCATTCTGCTTCATTGATCTTTCTGCTCATTAGGACTTAAAAAATACAAATCATAAAAGAAAATTTTAATGAACCTATTTACATAAAAATTAAAGATCCCATAGACAATGCTAACAGAGAAGTGGCAGACTGGTAGAAGATGTTTACTGTGCCTAATAAAAGGAGTTGACAGCTAGAAGACATGAAAAGGTCTTGTAAATCAACAGGAACAAGACAGGAAACTCACCAGTAAAAAGAAGTTAACAGGGAATATGATGAAGCAGTTCTCCAGAGAGGAAACCCAAGTGACCAAGAAGTATATGAGAGATGTGGAACTGTACTAGCAAACGAAAGAAGTACAAGTTAAGCCTACCATAAGACATTATTTTATACCTACTGGGCTGGCAAAAATGAAATAATTAAAAAATAACAAATATTAGTAAGACTGTGAGGAACAGGAGCCTTCAGTACCTCTGTGGGGAGTTACATTAGCACAGCCACTCTGGAGAGCAAGTTGCCAGCCCTGAATTAGTGAGACCAAGTATGTCCTATGACCCAACGATCCCACTGCTCTGTCTACTCCAGAGGAATTCCCTCTCAGGAATTTACAAGGATGGTTATCATGGTATTGCCTGCAGTGGACTGGTGGCAGTCTGGGTTCATCCCCCACCATGAACTCCAAGAACAAGTAAACACCTGGGGAATGCTTTAATATGGAACACTCTGCAGCAGTCAGGAGCAATCAGCCAGACACAGGCATGGAGAGATCTTACATACTGAGTGAGAAGTTGTAGTTAGATTCTTAGCACAGTCCACTTACATAAATCTAAAGCAAACACAGCACTGTCCTTTACATCCATATGTCCGTGGCGAGGACGGGTGGGTGAGCAGCTGGGCACAGCTTGATTGTCCCCAGTACACACCTGGTGGGCTTCCCTCACTGAAGGATGCCTGGTTGTTTCCTTCACACCCCTAACTTGTACTGCTGGAAGACCAGAAAAGGAAGATTTCCAGGAGTTTGAAAAATAATGCCTTATCCCATCATCGTATCACCTAGGGAACTTTGAAAGAGCCAGTATCTAAAGAGATGGTACAGGACAGATGAGCTCTGACTTGGTGAGGGAAGAACAGCAGACGTGAATAATCTAGAAAGGCTGGGTGAGTGTAGGAGGGAAGGGCTGAAGACAGCACGGCTTTGCAGGAAGGAGAAACCCCGAAGCGACACTTTCCTTGGACCCCAGTTTAGCTGGAAATGAGCCAGGATGAGGCTGGCCTGATCCAATTACTGTGGACTCTAAGCTGGAACAAGTGTGTTAAGTTCCCTCACATTCACCTGTTAGGCCTTGTGCCTACTTGGGGGGGTGGGGAACCATATCTTACAAGACTCAGATTCCCTACAGACAGACTAAACAAAGTCACAAGGGCGATTATTGTCTTTGGTAGCTCTGAACAGGAGTGGAAAAGTTATCTCCCTTAACCAAGTGATGTGGAACTAATTTTGCTAGCATATCTGTGTTACACTGCAGAAAGAGAACTGCTTCAGCTCCCAGCCGCTGTAAAGTCTAGATGCCACCATTACCCAGCAGGGCTTAGCCGGTCAGCAGCAGCTCAGCTTAGCTGGGAAAGGGCTGGCAGTGAGCTTCTGCATACGAGGGCAGGATCGATGCGCACACCTATAAATAACCAGGGCAGGGTTCTGGCCCCACCTAAGTCCTCTCCTTGATCACCTCCTTCTCTCCCGCTTCCCTGCACAGGCATGTTGTAAGATGTGTTCCAAAAGCTAGAAAGACAATCCTAGGAAAGAAATTATCTTTAAAGCTATAGTCTGAGAAATCCCAATATGAAGACTGGATAGCCAAGCCCCTTTTAAACAGATATATTTTTCTTGAACTTCAAGAACATTAGAAATGAAGGAGTTTCCTAGGGGAAACTTTCTGAGTCACCATAGCTCATTATCCTGAATGGGCTTTTTCATATGGCTAAGCAGGAGGTGGCAGTAAAAAGAACAGCCGCTTTTAATGGAATGTACGCACTCCTAGATGAAACAATCAGTAAACATAAAATAGCTATTGTTGGCCTCCATGCTGGGAGCTCTTGACCAACGTCCATCTGAACACATTTGATGTGGGCTCTTCCACTCACTCAGGCGAAGACGGGAGCCCTACCCTTATAGTTTCTAACTGGTTCTGTGCTAATGCCTATTTTTATGTAAATGTGTGCTAACAAAAATAAGTTTTATAACAAGAAAGTAACTAGAAGATGAAGCTATGCATGATGCCAAGACCTTCTTATATGGTTTTATTAACTCAATCTGAAAGTTAAAAGGAAACTGAGCAGCGAGCGGTATTCTTTCTTTTCTATTCCTCAGCTGAATTTTTAACAAAATTTAACACAATTTTTAGACTAAATGAGTCATTTCATTTCTCCCCCCAAAAATCATTTACAGTCTAACTCTGTAACTCTAGTTACCACAACACACCTGAGATTTCTGAGCACATTCGTACTTCCTGCTCCAGTTTTACCCATACAGGGAAGTCTCTGACCCCTGTTGCCGACTGTGCCAAATGCCCATACGCCAACCCAGGGACTGGACCCGGCAAAGGGAAAAGGCGCCGCTAGTCTTGGAGTTCATTTCCTTCCAAGTTTTCTGTTTTCAAAAACCTCGTTAAAAATAAAACAAATAGTACAACAGCCACCATCCCACTCTCTAAAATCCTGGATTACTCTTGGTGCCATGCGCCTGCCTCAACTGGCGCACTTTTCATTTTCCTAATATATACTGCCAAGGAGCCTGCCTGTAAGAACATAGCGCTAGAGTGTCTCTAGAATCTGGCCTTGCTTTTATCTCTTCAACCTTATTTTCCATAATGCAAACCCTTTCATCCAGCCTGGTGTCCTTTCATCCTGCTCAACTAGGGGCCACACTGTGACCGCCTCCCGTGTTCCTCTCCTAGTCTCCAAAGCCTCGCTTGAGAACTGCGCCGCCCTTGTTGGCCCTTCCTTGCTGGGGCTACTCATCCCTGCCCTCTCCACGCGGCTCCTCAGGGCACGCGGTTTCTATTCCTAGTTGTAAACTGTGTAATGCCACTGCGTCCCTCTGATACAGCTCATCACGTCAGCCTTCACTGAGCAGGCAATTCTTTAACTCAATTAGACAATAAGGTCCTGGTAGGCAAACCCCCTTTTTTTTGTTTTTTAATATATCCACAGGATATTGGAAAACATTTGTCACACAACATAGATTTAATATTCTTTACTTAACCAAGATCTATATTTTAAAACTCTAAAACCACTTTTTTTTTTAAAGAGTAACCCTAAAACAGACCTTTGATCTTAAAGAATGGCTTAACTAGTTTCAGGAGTCGTTTCAAACATGCCAGCCTTCTTGTGGTATCCATCTCTCATGTTTATAGACCAACGCCTTCCAAATCTAGAAGAAATCACTCTCATTCAACCTGTAGGGTTCAACCAAGGGCAAATGAGGAGCATAAGGGGAGTGATTTAAAATACAGCCATAGAGGAGATGCTTCACTTAGCTGCACTAATAATGATCTGTTAAAAAGTTGTGCAAATAAATATATCAGACACACTAAACCAGTAATGCTCCCCAGTATTAACATGTAATAAATATCAATATGAAAGCACGCATGTATGTATCTACAGGTGTAATTAAATTAAAACTGGTCCTCTACACAAATAAAAAGCTTTAGTAAAATAAATATGTAGTAACTATTCTTTATTTTGGGTTCTTTCTCAGTGTCAAGAAAAAAAACACCTAGGAAAAGAAAAGAATCCTTCCAGAAAATATTCACTAAGCAAACTAGGACTGGATTCCAGCCAATAGGATCAAAGGAGAATCCTTGGGTAGAAGCTGATTGGTCCTGGGAGTGGAGACTTAGTTTTGTTACAAAGTTTAAAATGTTGATGTGGTCAGTGGTTTAGCATCCTTTTCATGTAATTTGGCTTTTTCTCTGAATGGGGTTTTTTCCTTACTTCTGAATTTAGAACCTTAAACTTTAACTGGCACTTAAGGGATTAAATACAACTGAACATTTTAAAGGCTAATAATTGTACTTTCCCAGAACAATTACCGTACTTTCATTTAGATTTTTTTTAAAAAAAAAAAGCTCTTTCTGCACAATGTAGAAAAACAAGACTGATTTCAGCTGGTCTCCATTGTGAATAGTTGTAACTATTCAGAAGAGGCAGTCATTTGCTCAGGGCCATACACCACAGGAAAGTAAGTGATTTGCCTACCTTGACCAAACAAGTTCGCTGTGGGGGCCTCACCCAGGCAGGCTAAGAGGCCCTGAGGGAGGACGCGTCCTCCACTGCTCAGCTGTCACGGAACAGAACATACAGAAATTAAACTTTCCTAAAATTTCAGGTAAAACATCACCTGAAAACAACCTTGACTGGAATTCAGATTAGATCCTAGTAACAAAAAGTAATGACCCATGAGGAAGCAAACAAAAAAGCATCAACAAGAGCAAAGCCTCATGAAATGTTTGTAGAGATAGACACTTCAAATTTTTATTCTTAGCTTGTTAAAAATTATGGACATTCTGTATGCCTATGGCAATTCTGGATTCTTTGGCAAATTAAGAAAAGGAAGAAAAAAATCCCAGTTTAAGTCGGTCTTTTCTTTAACAAGTTCCTGTGCTTTCTCTTTATTCAGCAAACATTACCAGACCACCTATGTGCTATAATACAGTGCTTCTTGGAAGTAATGATTATACCTTATTATTCTATTTTATTTTCCCTGAGATGCTCAAAATTCTTAGCTGAATTTTTCATTCACTCTCACAACAAAAATAAAACTTAGGGCACGCTCATCTAGCATTGGTATTTGTAATAGCTGGTTAGACGGAAGCAGAAGTATGATTTACATATTTTATCTCAAGTTGAACAGATTTAAATCCAAGCCAGGAGGGAGCAAAGCTCACACAAGACCTCTTGCCGGGGTCAATCCACTGCATCGAACTTTTAACCCTAACTTTCAGAATCTCTTTGCTAGCACTGTTTAGGGAAAGGGAATAAGAACATTTAACCAGTGATGTATATAGACAGGCTCCCTTCTCTCCAGACTCTTCTAGACACCTCCTGCTGTTAGTTCTGTACTAACATCCAGATGAAATGAGAATTGGCTAAGAAATACAATAATTAAATGCACTGTTTTTTTGTGTGAATTTCCAAGTTCACTGACATTCTTTTTTTTTTTTAATTTATTTTGGTATCATTAATCTACAATTACACGTGCAATACTATGGTTATTAAACTACCCCCTTCATCAGGTCCACCCCACCAACCCCATTACAGTCACTGTCCATCAGCGTAGTGAGATGCTATAGAATCACTACTTGTCTTCTCTGAGTTGTACAGCCCTCTCCGTGTCCCCCCAACATTACGTCTGCTAATCATAATGCCCCTTTTTCCCCCTTATCCCTCCCTTCCCACCCATCTTCCCCAGTCCCTTTCCCTTTGGTAACTATTAGTCCTTTCTTGGGTTCTGTGAGTCTGCTGCTGTTTTGTTCCTTCAGTTTTTTCTTTGTTCTTATACTCCACAGATGAGTGAAATCATTTGATACTTGTCTTTTTCGGCTTGGCTTATTTCACTGAGCATAATACCCTCTAGCTCCATCCATGTTGTTGCAAATGGTAGGATTTGTTTTCTTCTTATGGCTGAATAATATTCCATTGTGTATATGTACCACATCTTCTTTATCCATTCATCTACTGATGGACACTGAGGTTGCTTCCATTTCTTGGCTATTGTAAATAATGCTGCAATAAACATAGGGGTGCATATGTCTTTTTCAAACTGGGCTGCTGCATTCTTAGGGTAAATTCCTAGGAGTGGAATTCCTGGGTCAAATGGTATTTCTATTTTGAGGTTTTTGAGGAACCTCCATACTGCTTTCCACAATGGTTGAACTAATTTGCATTCCCACCAGCAGTGTAGGAGGGTTCCCTTTTCTCCACATCCTCGCCAACATTTGTTGTTGCTTGTGTTTTGGATGTTGGCCATCCTCACTGGTGTGAGGTGATATCTCATTGTGGTTTTAATTTGCATTTCTCTGATGATTAGCGATGTGGAGCATCTTTTCATGTGCCTGTTGGCCATCTGAATTTCTTCTTTGGAGAAGTGTCTATTCATGTCTTCTGCCCATTTTTTAATTGGCTTATTTGCTTTTTGTTTGTGGAGGTGCACGAGCTCTTTATATATTTTGGATGTCAACCCCTTATCAGATGCATCATTTATGAATATATTTTCCCATACTGTAGGATGTCTTTTTGTTCTACTGATGGTGTCCTTTGCTGTACAGAAGCTTTTCAGCTTGATATAGTCCCACTTGTTCATTTTTGCTTTTTTTTCCCTTGCCCGGGGAGACATGTTCATGAAGAAGTCGCTCATGTTTATGTCCAAGAGATTTTTGCCTATGTTTTTTTCTAAGAGTTTTATAGTTTCATGACTTACATTCAGGTCTTTGATCCACCTTGAGTTTACCTTTGTGTATGGGGCAAGAAAGTAGTCCAGTTTCATTCTCTTACATGTAGCTGTCCAGTTTTTCCAACACCAGCTGCTGAAGAGGCTGTCATCTCCCCATTGTATATCCAAGGCTCCTTTATCAAATATTAATTGACTGTATATGTTTGGGTTAATGTTTGGATTTTCTATTCTGTTCCACTGGTCTGTGGGTCTGTTTTTGTGCCAATACCAAATTGTCTTGATTACTGTGACTTTTTAGTAGAGTTTGAAGTCAGGGAGCGTAATTCCCCCTGTTTTATTCCTCCTTCTCAGGATTGCTTTGGGCACTGACTACATTCTTAACAATGGTTCTAAAGGAAGGATCTAACAACCAGCCCAACAACTGTTAGATTGATTCATATGAGGTTGCAATTTGTGTAGCTCAAAAATAGTTGAATATCCATAATTTTATATGGTTGATCTGATGTTTTTGGAATTGAGTTGATAATTAACATTGTAAAAAAATGTTCTTTGAAATGAAATTTTTGTTTTATTACATGTTAATATTAAAGTGTTTTTCTTCAGAAGATACCTCTAAAAATTACAGTCAAAATCAACAGGAAAAAAGTCTACTACTTTCATGTTGTATATATATAATATGTTGTATATCTACATCACATACTTTTTAAAGACATCTGATTCGTAGAGTGAAGCTGTGCGCACTACCAGCTCAGCCAGTAAGTTCATGGGTTATCCGGTGTGTAGAGGGCCTTTAGCATAGGAAGAAACTGAGGTCCAAAGCCTCTGAGTCCATCTGGCAACTGCTGGGGTACTCAGTTCTCTACTCTAGAATCATTCTTTTCAAAACTTATTTTGTACCAAAACATCTACTCAATTAGGACTTTTTTTTTCCAGGGTATTGAACAACTTTAATTTTTGCCAATCTGTTGACTATAAGTGGTAATTTGTTTGGGGAGGTGTGCATGTTAAAATATCGATGATATAAAATTTTCCTCTTAAGCAATTTGTAAGCATGCAATTCAGTGGCATTAATTACATTCACAGTATTGTGCAACCAACACCATATCTATTTTGAAACTTTTTCGTCATCCCGCATGGAAATTCTGTCCACATTAGGCACTAACTCCCACTCCCCTTCCTGCCAGCCACGGGTAACCTTTCATCTACTTGGTGTCTCTGTGAATTGGATGGTGTCCTTTAAAGCTCCTAAGCACCAAATTTTAATCTCAACTAAGGCACAAAACATTTTTCCAATTTACAAAGCTCCACGTTGAAATTTGTAATGCATAAATCTCTACGGGCATAAAATCTTGTCCGTACCACCTTATCTCTGTCATTGTATTTCTATTCTCCCGTCCTCAGCCCTGAACATCCCATTCAACTTCTAGTTATTCTCTCAGTGTACTCACGTCTTTCTACAGTAAAGCCATAAAACAAGGTCTGCTATGGCAACCCTCTTCATAAACCTTCAATGGCTAACACCCCCAAACTCAAGGCTAAACTCTTTGGCATGACCATCAAATCCCTGATTTCATGGCTCGAATTTTCCACTCTCCTCCCCTGTGGGCCTGGTTCCAGTGCTACATTCTCCAGCAGATGCATAGACACCACTGAAGGAAAGAGTATCTGCCCTCGGCCCTCAAAAGACTTTTGGGCCTCTGTCATATACTCGTATTGGACACGCAGCCTGTCTTAATTACTAGAGCAGAAGTTTCCTGAGAGCAGGGACCACATCTTATTCATTCTATGTTCCCAGTTGTTGCCAGCACAGAAGGGACTCAAATGTTCACTAAAGCTTTTCAAACCTCCTGCATCTTTACTGAAAAATAGCAAATGTGCCATCTTGGAAGGCAGCAATCGACCACACACACCTGTTTAGTCTAGTATTAAGAGCGTAGGACTCTTTTTTTCACACAACGTAGTTTCTTTACGTAAATTGTGCAAAATATGCTATTTTAAATACACTCACAGAATTAGGTTTGTAAAGAAACGCTGTGGAGAAACCTTAATTTATAATCTCCAGTTTCAAGGTCTGAGAGGGCCTGGCAAGTTATTTAGGCCCACCCTGGATCTTACCGACCAGTAAGCCAAGTTCCAGAACAGCACAGTGGTGAACCTCAGCTACTTGGAGATGAAATCTGAGGTCAACCACCTCACTGCCGGCTGAGCCTGCTCCTTTCCCCAGTGCCAGGCTCTATTAACCTATTAACTTTAAAAAATAAAATGTTAATCTGCAAGCATCAAAGAGAGAAACATACAAGAACGGATGTTTGTAGACCCAAAGACTGGCTCAGTGCTCAGCACCCTGTAGGTGGCCAGCAGTCGACAGATGTTGCTGAACGACTAGAGGAACACCCAGGCCTTTGGATCCATAACTACAAGAGGCAGAATATTAAATATTTCAAAGCACCACTCAGACAACTAGACTCCTAGGAGGTGCTGCAGAAGCCTTAAAGAAAAAACAAAAACACAAAAAACAAGGCAAAACCCTAAACAACAGAATGACGGTTTGAAAAGGAACATAATGTACAAACCAAGCCCTATAAAAACAACTACACTTACTTATATCACTTATATGGTGATATAACAGCTAATACAAAACACTGATCAAGTCCCTGAGTAGACATTTCTTCAAAGAATTACAAGTGGCTAAAAGCACATGAAAAGATGCTCAACATTATTAATCAGTCATGAGGGAAATGCAAATCAAAGCACAAGGAGGTACTGCTTCACGCCCACCTGGACGGCAGCTTAAAAAAAACAACATGGAAAATAACAAGTGTCGGTGAGGATGCAGAGAAATTGGAACCCTCATATAGTGCTGGTGGGAATGTAAAAGGGTACCACTCCTGTGGAAAACTGTTTGGTGATTTTTCAATAGGTTAAATACAGAATTACTATATCACTCAGGATTTCTACTCTTAGTCAGAGACCCTAAAGAACAAAAAACAAGTGCTGAAACAATAACTTGTACACAAATGTTTATAGTGGCACTATTCACAGTAGCCAGAAGGTGGAAACAACCCAAACGTCCAGGAACTGCAGAATGGATCAACACACTGTGGCACATCCATACAGTGAGAACTTCTTCAGCCACAGGAAATAATCAAGTACTGACACATGCTACAACATGGATGAATCTTGAAAGCATCCTTAAGTGAAAGAAGCCAGACACTAAAGGCCACAGGTTGTATGATTCCATTTATATGTCATATCCAGAACAGGAAATCCACAGAGACAGAAAGCAGTGGTTGCCTGGGCAGACTGCTTCTGGAGTTTCCTTTTGGGGACAGAAAAGCTCTGGAACTAGACAGTGATGATGGTCACCCAAAATTGTGAATGCACTTATTTTTACACTTTAAATATGTGCAGCTTATTGAAAATCAATTATATCTCACTAAAGATATTTAAAGGAAGTTGAAAAGGATGGGGAAAGATACATTGAACAAATGTTTACAACATCAACCACGAAGAAATCACTCTGGTTATACTACAACACACAAAACAGACCTTAAGGCCATTAAAGATTTTGTCCTCATTAAAGGATAAAGGTAACTATGTAATGATAAAACTTCAATTCCTATTAGACATTGTATGTCTAACAAGATAAACTTATAGTACTGGTAGATATTAAAATATAAAGTATGCATAAATAGTCTCAGAGTATTTTTTAGCCCAAAATACAAGGCGATATGACAAATCCCCCATTATAGTGGGATCTTTCAATATACAGATTTTCCTCAACTTATAATGGGGTTTTGTCCTGATAAACCCATCATATGTTGAAGACATCTTAAGCTTCAAATGTACTTAATACACCTCACCAGTGCACACCTAGCGTGCTCAGAGCAGTTACATGAGCCTACATTTGGGCAAAATCATCTAACCCAAAGCCTGTTTGACACAAAGTGTTGAATATCTCATGTAATTTACTGAATACTGTACTGAAAGTAAAAAACAGAATGGTTGTGTTGGAACAGATGGTTGTCAGTGTATCAGCTGTTGACCCTTGTGATCGCATGGCTGCCTGGGAGCTGTGGCTCGCTGCCCTGCCCAGTGTCACGAGAGGAACAGACTGCACACCACTAGCCTGGGAACAGAACCAGATTCGAAACTGAATGACTATCACTTTTGCACCATCGTAGAGTCAGAAAATTGAAAAATCTTAAGTCGAAACATGGTAAGTCAGGGACCACCTGTATCTCTCCCAATTACTGACATATTAAGTAGACACAGTAAGGAATAATGTAGTCATAAGGTTCATTTAATAGATATGTGTAGATCTCTACAGAAAAAAAAAATTTTTAAAGATTCTTCTCAAACACATATTACGTGAATGTACTTAATGCCACTTATTTGTATGCTTTAAAATGATAACGTCAATTATATATATTTTTTTACTACAATAAAAAAATATAAAGAGAAGCAAGTCTTCACAGTGCTAGGGTCTTTGGAAATAACCAGCCTGAAGATATTCATCTCTGAAGAGCTATCACATCCCTCTGAGGAGGCTGAATGTTCTGTCCAACACATGCCTTTACCACTAATCCTGACTGCACTCATTACAAACGCAGCACCTACTTTCTTAAAATAGGTTTCAAGATTAACGCTGCGCGTCCAGAAGGGGGTCAAGGGGCATCACCGAGAGGTGCAGGTTTTGTGGTGGCTCTCCACAGACAGAGGCTATTGCCAGTGACTCCACGGTGTTGACCCCACCATGTAGATGGGAACAGAGGCTTTTCTACAGGACCAGCCAACTCACTCAGAATTGAGAGGGGCACGCTGCCATGTGTCAGAGCAAAGGTGAAGAGCGATCCTCCCGGGAACACACAGGCAACTATGAAGCCACGAGCACCACCAGCAGAAAGGGCAATGGAAACCGAAATGAAACACTGCCCTTCACCAGCAAGGAGACAGCTCGAGTTCTGGGGTGCTCCTAGGATTCCCTGGCACCTACCCGGAATGGCCTCCATGCCACACAGCCTTGGAGATAAGATGCACTTGAGCTTTTTGCTTCAGGGGATCCCCTGTTCTCAGCTTTACTCCACCCAAGCCATTCACCTCTCCCTCAGGCTCCAAGGCTCTACTCTACCTCTATCAACACAGGGTGCCAACCATAGACTCCTTAGGTGTCTGAGAACTTTGGAACCATGGCGAGGTGTAGCTTCAGCTCCTGATGAAGGCTTACTTGATCTGGTTTTAATCAGTTTGGGTGATAGAGCTGTCATCTAGATAGTTTGTATGCCCTAAAACTAGCTCAGCGCTCAGCACACTGAAGGTGGTGAAACAGTCTACAAACATCACTGAATGAATGAATGAACATGTGGGCCTGCATTAGAACAGGCAAATCCCCTGCCACTAAGGGGGACACGGTGGAGTCCAACACACTCAAATTTTCAAAATGCATGTCTCCTCCTTCCAACTATCTCTAAATTATTACTAGCCAATATTACTCTAATTTTGGCTTTCTGGTTTCTAGTGATGGAGAAAATGTGTTCCTTTTAAATTATCAGCATCCAAAATTTTAAAGAAAAGCTCATTTGAAATGCTGTTACCAAGGAATATATCTAGTCACTTAAAAATGGCTATTACTGGTCTGCGAGAGAAAATACACAAGATTCCATACATACACTGTCAAGTTTGGCAAAAGAGATCTAGACAACTTCCATCCTTCCCACCCAACCCCAAGTAAATAGGGCATTTGTTTGTATTTCCACATTGGCCTCATGAAGGAAAATACCTCCTCCACCTAGAAAAACAATCTGTAACATTCAGACTTGGAACTTTGAGGGCAAACTTTTCAGACATGCTGGAGCACTAAGTATGTAGTGCTTAAAAAAAAGTAAGAAACTACCTTTAAAAACATTTATCCTGTGAGCATCTTCTTAAAGTTTACACTACCTAGTTGTTGTTTCTGTACCTTTCAGAAATATAGATTTAAAAAAAAATTGCTCTCCATTAAAACTGGAGCCAGAGGAACTTTCTTCCTACAGGCTCCTGTGAAAGAACATTTCATTCTTTTTAGGGACAAAAAATGACACACAAAAATCATTTTCCTTAACTCACTCTAAATTTTCTGCTCGGCACCAACTAGGGCCTGGCAAAGAGTTAAAAGTTTGCTGAGGTTAATTCCTGCGGTTTAAAAAAAAAAAAAAGCCTAGATGCTTAAATTTAGACTCCGTAAAACAATACTGGGAACATTTCAAAGCCTTGGAGAAATACTGGAATTTATTTTATTGCCTTTTGTTAAACTGCATCACATCGGACAAATTTTATTTCCTTTTTTTAATCCCTTCCGCCCAGCTTCACGGGCATATCCTACACATACCCGCATGATTCAGTTACCTGTTGGGGGTCGGAGGTGGGGGCGAAAATCTACTGGTCACTTTGCGCAGGACCCAGGTTGAACAGGTGGCTTTGGCCACCTCCTGCCAATATTAGGCTCCTACCCTCTCCGCAGCCTAAGGCACAGAGCTTCCCGGAGAGCCAGGGACCCTGTAAGTCCTTCCACGATCCCAGGGAAGGGTGGTGGAGACGGGGGAGTGGTGCTGGGGACCGCCCGGGCCACTCGCGCCCAAAGCCAAACCCTTGCCACGGACCACCGCGTGCCCCGCAAGAAGACCACATCGGAGCCGGAAGGCACCGGATTCCCGCTCGGGGGGCTCCCAGGTGCACCCCGTCCTTCCGATCGTGCCAGGCTTTCCTAACTTCCAGGAGTGCCGGCGCGAGGAGGGATGCAGGCGAGCAGCGCACAGGCTGGAGGCGTGGGAATCGCAGACAGCCAAGTCGCAAGAGAAGGGATCACCCTGATCTACCTGAACCCCCCGAGCCCAAGCCTCCCTCTCTGGACTCAAACGCCGCCCGCACAGACGAGCCAGGCGAGGAGACCAGCTGTCCCAGCGCCTCCAGTGCTCTAGCCGGGAGAATCCGCACTCACCTGGCGGGACCCCCCTCCCCGGGGACCGCAGGTGCCGGCCGGGACAGCGAAGCGGAGCCCTAGAGCCGCCAGCTCGCCCGCCCGCCGGCAGCGCGCGTCCAGCCGGAGGTCCGAAGCCGCCCGGCCGCGCGCTCGCTCCCCGCCCCTGCGCGCTCCCCGCCCCTGCGCGCTCCCCGCCCCTGCGCGCTCCCCGCCCCGCCGAACTGGCGCCGCGCCCCCGGGCATTTAAAGGGACAGGCTTCCCGCCAGAGGGGCCCAGCGGCCGCCTCGCAGGGTGGGTAGCCCGGGCTTGGGGTTTGAACGGGGAACAGTCTAGTGAAACCCCACCCCGCCATCTCCTATTGACACGCGCGGGGAAACGCGGTAGGGATCTGCGTGTGAGGCTCGGAATGAGAAGACACTCCCCTCCCTTCCGTCGTCAGCGTAGACAGCTCGTTTTATATTTAATGACAGTACTGATAACTACTATGTGTCGGACACTTAATTACCTTCGGACGCATTTTACAGATCATATCATAGTTAACACACTATCTCATTTCATCCTTAGAACAATTCTCTGATTTCTAATCCTCATTTTATAGAGAAGGAAAGGTTCAAAGAGGCAAAGTAACGCGTCCTAGGGTTTTTTAGACCCCGTGCTTTGGCGCTGTTTTCTTCTTTATCACTGTGGAAATATCGGCCCAGGTTACTAGCTGGTGGTGGAAGGCCTGGGTGAGTTGGCGAGAGTTCGTGCTGCCAGTGTTTCTGTAGTGTGGGACAACTCTAAGGAGGGAGAAAGCAAGAGTTACGGGCTTTTATTTATTATAGAGTCTGTTATATATTCCAACAGCAGACTTTGTAAAATCTATATTCCAAAATGCTGTTTGTGATTATCTCCAATTTACAGAAGGCAGAGGAAGGAAGTGATCGGTCGCCCAGAATGCCTGCGACTCTGGTAGCTGTCAGGGCTGGGCGGCGAGGGCGATTCCTGAGTCCTTACATCACTTCATTGCTCTCCCCAGGAGGAGATGGCTGATCAAAGGGAAGAAGACTTCACTAATAATACACTGGCCTTGTCTAACTCCCCGCATCTTTAATTAGTGTTTACAAAGCACTTTAATCCACCCAACACGTTGGTTAATTAGGCAAATATTAGTACCCTTTTCTTTTATAACCAGATCCGGGAAAGAATCGATTCTGTTCGTCCCTGATCCTTGATGCATAATGAGCCTAAGCTCTGTTTATATATATATTTTTTCCTCTTAAATTGTGTTCCTTATTGTGTTGAATACGAATGCACTTATCACTAATTGGCTTGGTAAAACTTAAGTAATACTAAAAACCCCCTGGTGAGAGGTAGTATAGGGAATCCCTCTGTTTTTAAGGAATTCAGATGAAGAAAAGGACATTTTGTTAAGCACTTCCCAGAACTGTTTTTCTTTCTATTACAGCTCTTTTTGCTTGATTAAGCTTTTATGATGTATTGACATATGTTGAGCTTAACTTTTAAAGTTTACTTAAAATTCTTAACTTACACATTATCTTTTCTGTAAAAATTTAATTTTACACAGTATCTTTTCTTTTTTCTCCTTTTTAGAATTGAGATAGATACAATAAAACGCACAAATCTTAGTGCACAGCTCAATGCATTTTGACATGTGTCTGCTTGTGTGACCATCACCCAGATCAATCACAGGATCTTTTCTTACAAAAGTAAACAAGAGATTAAAAAAAAAGAAGAAGAAACTGAAGGATGGTGGGATTAGGAAGGAAGAAGGTATAGAAAAAGACAAAAAAGGGGGAGCAGGAAATTACAGGGAAGAAAACAACATAGGTTTCAACCAAGAGGCAGTAGGGCGGAGGTCAGGCCAGCCCCCCTAGCACATACCAGGTCTTTGTGGGAATTTCAAACAGGGGGCCCTTCCTCTGAGCTTCTGCTGACCTAGCCAGGGCCCCAGCATGGCTGCCTGAGCCCGCGCTGGCTTCCACTGCACCTGTCTAGACACCTTTGTGCCAAGTGGGCATACACAAAGAAGCTAAGAGGCACAGAAAGGACCGGAAGTGAGGTAAGAAAAAAAGAAATGGCTTAGAGAGGGAATTTAAGGATAGTTATTCATGAAAGCACTTGGAGCATGATAAGGGAGAAAAGAGACAAACATCTTAGAGGGTCTTTGCATATACTGTTGTAACCACTTTTAAACCCATGGAATTTACAAAATTTTAATTTACAGTTGACTTCCTAATAAATGTCTTTAGGCCACACTGAGACAGGGACTGTGGGTGTAGTCAGAGTAGGGTGAGGGCCTCCGGAAAAAGCAAGGCAGAATATTTGCAGTCACAGCAATGTAACTACATGCAAGGAAACCCCCTTCCAAAATTCTGTGTTAAACATTAAGCTCTAGAGTCATTCTTCAGTAAGATCAGTGGGTGTTCCCCAGATAAAGAAGAGTAGCCCATGTTGTTATTATGCTAACCACTTGTAAGATTCACTTTAGCATGCTAAAAGGCCCGGGACAAACTGGGCAACTAATTTAGCATGCAGACCCAACTGTAAACAACATAGTGAAAGGCAGGGAAGATTCCACCTTAAAGATAAGATTGTATTTTAACACCCAGGAAGTTTGGGAAGCAGAATTCTTAACTTTCTCTTTAGCAAACAAACAATACCTCAGCCCACCTTGGGGGCTGGGCAGGCTGCCTTTTGATATGCCCCTAGACCAGGATGCAGGTGTTCTGGACAGAAATCCGGGGGGTGGAATTCCTTGTGTTAAGTTAATTCAGGGTGTTCAGACACACGTGGCAGGTCTACACCCCTAAACCTTTTTTTCATGTTCTTGAAAAATCCTAATCTGCCTATAAAACCCCTAGACAATGCAGCACACCGGACTCTCTTGTCCCCTCCTGGCGTGAGCTGGGAGCTCTGTCCTATCAGTTTATTTTTAAATAAAAGCCTGTACCTTGCTCTCCTACCTTGCCTGTTTGCTAAGCTCATTCTTCAGCTTCGTGAACCAGAACCCCGGCATCAACACTTTGTTAAGGAAACGTTGGTATTATCAGCCTGGTCTCAAATATTACTTCTATGATGATGGCCTGAAAAATCTCCACCTCTGGGCTTTATTGGTTTCACTTAACAAGCTGAGTGCCTACTTTGGGTTCTGATAGGGAACCTTGTTTTAAAGTGTTCTCTGGACACCTCACTTATTAAATTCATCCATCTATCCATCTCTGTATTATGTCGTCAAAGGGAAGCCTCTCCTTAAAATGCTTGAGTTGGGAGAAGTATTGACAAAAGAAAAAAAGTTAAATGATTCTTCATGATACAGGAAAAGGAGTAATCTGTTGACCTCTCAAGAAGCAGACTGGAATCTTGAAGAAGGAAATGGAAGGGTGTAGATGGGTGGGGGGGTGAAGAGGGCTAGCTAGAAATGTGATAGAAGATCAGGGTCCATGGATGACAGGATATCAGATGTTCTCTGTGGGAACTGACAAGACTTTAAGAAAGCAATGTTGTCTGATTTTCAACCTGAAGTGTTTGCAAATCATGGGGTAATGCCTTCCGCTTCCACCAAACTTTGTAACACCAGCAGCCCTTTGGGGGAACAGAAAGGGTCACACGCCATGATTTCCAGGAAAGCATGGAATAAGCATAGCTGAGAGTAATGGTTTGGGGTCAGAGGACAGCAGAAGAATTGGTTACAGTGTGGACCAGAAAGCAAACCCCTGTGCTGTCTAGTATTAGAGAAACAGGAGAGAGTGATCTGAATTCTGCTGCTAGGACTAAGTCATTTTATTCTGATACTAAGTGAAACAGTGAACTTAAGTAGTCAGCCATGGAGAGTCTTGGATTATACAATATTCACAAAAAAAGATAGGGACCTGTGACATCAGGTGCCTATTCTCCATGTATGTTAAGAGTACTCTTGGGACCAGCTACATGTATTTACCACCACGTAGTGTTTGGCGCTCCCATTTCAGGCTCCTAATATCTCAGACCCCTGATCTTCTTTTTCAAGCTCTTTAGAGGTCTTGGAGACCCTCTTTCTCACATTTCAGGGGCATAAGTAATAGCAGTGCCATAGATTTTTTATAGCGTTTCAGTTTACAAAACTCTTTCACACACATTTAATTCTCACAACAGTCTTGGAAGGCATTATTCTTCCCATTTTACAGATGCAGAAACTGAGGCTCAGAAGAGTTCAATGACTTGCTCAGACTCACTCGTGTAGTAGGTGACCGAGTCGTCATTCTAGGTACTGCTCTGCTCTCTGCGGGAGCGGCCTCCCGTGAGCCTGCGTGCATCAGAGATAGCGGAGCCTTTTCATGCATTTTCTCAAGGGGTTTGTGCTCCTATTGATTATTTCCAAAGTCATGAAATTAGTATGGGGAGAAATAAGACCTTTGTGAGAGTTTTAGGAATAGTTATAAACAACAGAAATGTGGAAATCTCGCTTCATTAGATATTCATCTGAGTAGAGCCAGCTGATACTCGGAGGGTCACGGGGCGGGGGACAAAAAATAGAAGCTGTGTTTCCCAGGGAAAGGTCGGGAACGACATCAAGCATTGAAACGGTTCCGGTGAAGTATTTAAGGCTTTGCCAAAGACAAAGTACTATCATATATTTATCAGACATTCTGCGCTCACACGTCTCAGGTAAACGGGAAGCAGAGTAATTCTGCGGGGAAAGCACCACCTGCTTCCAGGGCAGGTCCGAGCCAAACCAGGGAAGCTACAAGGAGATTGGCCCCCAGGGTTCGTGCTCCAGCCTCCGTCGTTCTGCACGTCTGCTTTTCCTTCCGTTTTATTCGTAAGCACTTATCAGCACTGGCGGGGGGGGGGGGCAAGAAGGGAATCGAGGCCCTGCAGGGGAGGCTCAGGGAGGAGGGCTCGATTCCCCGCGACTCTCCTGAAGGCCCGAGAGGCCGTCCTCGTGGGCCGCGCGTCCGGGCGGGAGAGAACTATCCTCAGCGGGGTCAGCAGCCCCTTCCAGGCAGCCCTGGGAGCAGCACGGCAGGGCTAACGGCACGGCCGCCGACCCCCGCTCGGCCTCCCTCGGCGTCGGTTTCCCACGGTCCTTTGCGGCAGGCCCGCCGCCGCTCCTCCTCCTGACGCAGCGTCAGAAGGTCACTCGGCGTTTATCGCTACGTCACAGCGCCGGCGTCACTCCCCTCAGGCCCTCTCGTCACGCGGGCATCACGTCATCGCTGGAGACAGGTTACTGTGATAGAGAAGGAGAGAGGCCACGTTCACGCTGCTTTCACGACAGGACAAGGTTATACTTGTTCTATCTTATTATTACTGTGGGTTTCTTCCTGTGCCTGATTCATACTTGACATTTACCCGAGGGGGTGTGTGTGAGCGAGTCCAGAAGAGGTCCGAGCGTTGCCTTTCATCGGCCCGTTTCCCAGGTTTACTGAACAGAGAAAAATTAACTCATTTTATTTTCCTTGACTTTCCCTTTTCCTTCCTCTCTTGGGAGAAAGTGCCTGTTCCAAAGAGGAACAGGCTTGGTTAGACCCATAAATGTAATCGTTTAAGCAATTAAGATTTGATTCGAGAGCTAAATGGGGTTCACTGACAAAGTAGGAGCCATTTTATTTGATAAGTGGGATGACGTGATCAAGAACAAGCCACTCTAACTTGCACTGTGTTAAAAAAAAAATTGTGTTTGAATTCCAAACATTTGAAACATGTCTAAGAGGGTCAAATACTTTTTAATACTTTTCATTTCATAAATACAATTCATTAAAATGTACTTTAAGTTGTGAGCTCCTTTGGTGCGGTAAGAATATTCATGTTACACACAAGAATTCTGTTGATTAAGATGAGCTGCTCCGTAGCTCTGCACCTCCAGTAGTTTTCACACCTGTCTCAAAATATTTTTCAGACACTAATTCATTAATGAGGTGACATTATATATCCCACTTTCAGAAGGAGAAACTGAGTCTCCAGGAGAACCAGGAATCTAGCTTTCTTAAAAAAAAAAAAAAAGACTTGCAGCTTTAGGGACTCTGCCAGACAGAATCGCTAAAAAGCAGTGTATTATTAAAACAAGGCAGTAATGGATAACATACTGTGAGTTTTGGGAAAATAGTTTTCAGATAATTAATTGAAAAAAACCTTTGAATTGGGTGGGGAGAAGGATATTTAAGTATATTTGAAAAATATATAGCCTTTGTCCTTTTTTGCCCAGTGAAGAGATACCTCTAAGGTGGCATTGGCTGGGTGTGTTTAAGTAAGTGAAAAAGTATCTAGTAACGGACACAGGAGGAACCGTATGTGCCAAGGCAGGGTGACATTTCAGCACTAGCTGTGGGCGGACCACTCTTCTGGGGTCTGATCATATCCCCTGGCAAGTGGGGACTGTTTGCTATCTCAGAGGCCTTCCATTTCAGCAGGGCTTGCCTTCCAGGAGCAGAGAAACTGCCCTCCAGGGAAAGAGCCTTCTTGGCAGCCAGTTCAAGACTGTGAAGTGATGACCCAATTCTCTAAGAAGTCAAACTGGGAAGGAACTGCTGCTGAGGGGTGGAGGGGGGAGCCCTAGGCTCCTCTAGTGCTGTCTGGGCAGCCCCTGAGACTCAGAGGTGGGCCAGACAGGAAAATGGCTCGTCCTTCTCCCCGGGGTGTGTTTGCTTGGCACAGTTCACGCTTTTCTCGTGGGAGACTCAGAGTGAAGACTTCTGACCCTGCTCGTATTAAGATTCTGGTCAGTTACTCATTATGAAGCCGTTGAATTATCTCCTTTCTTTCTTTTTTTTTTGGTTTTCATGAATGGAACAGGACCAAGAGGCTTGGCATCAAAGACTGAGGCTCTGTTGCGATTGTAATAATGACTCAATTCCTTTGTTATTGGTTAGCAGCCCAATCAGAATGAAGCTCAGGTTTGTGAGGTGTTGCTGCTTCCTGCTAAACACTCGCGGCGGGAGGGTCCTGCCCAGAGACACTCGGTGGCTCGCCAGATTCGGCTCTGCCTCTCCACTTCCTTCCCGTCTGGTCCCCAGATTTCCTCTTCACTCAAACCCCTCACCTCTTCTGTGGCCTGATCCGAACGTCCCTTCGCCCTGTTTTGTCTGGTGGCTCACATCCTGTTAAAGGTCATGCTCGTCCTTGAAGGTCAGCTTAGATGTGGTTCCTTCATGAAGATTTCCTGAGCATCCCCCAGACATCTCTACCTCCTCCATTCTCTTCCTTTGTTTACAGCACTTGGACTGCTGTGTGCAGGGGCTTGTTTTTTTCTGTGCCTGGCTTGGACCTTGTGGACGAGGAGATCTCTGATCCCTTTGAAGCTGGGGTCATGGTTCCTCCTCCCAAACCTGGCATGTGGATGTACTTACCTGTTTAAAAAGGCAACTTATTTGGAGTAGATAGAAACCAAATGGAAGGGGGTAAGGAGAGACTAGGGGGTCAACAGGGGCCGACGACAGGGAGCAGCAAGACCACTAACAGGGGTGGCCGGCTGAACGCAGATAGCTTCTCAGCGAGCCTGATGGACCCAGGAGGAGAGGACACAATGGGAGATTCTAGAAAGATGCTGAATTTTGAGTCCCTGATGTCTATTTCCCCTGAAAAGGGCCCTCAGGACCTCAGGGAATGGGCCAGACCATTGGCAACTCAGCGCATAATATCCTCCCAGAATGCAGTGCTACAAATGGGCGACTGCAGACAAAGTGCTGGGTCCATATTCTTGGAATAACTAACTCCCGAAGGCGAGGGTGCTGAGGAGGAGAGAGGGCTCAGTGTGTAGAGCAGTCACTGCTAAGGGTGGCTCACAGTTCCTCCTTTGTTACCTGTGGAGGTGACCAGCGCCGTTGACACCGCTTCACAGGGTGTGCATCAGTGAGTCGCACTGGCCCCAGGAGACAGGCCGCTGTGGAGTTGCCTGTCCTCTAGTTCAAACAGATGCGTTTCTTGCCTACTTTTAAGGATTTCCAGAAAAGGAGATTTTGTTTGTTTCATGGAGAAGGGAAAGAGCATGGGAAGGCTTCTTTCTTGGGCTAGTTATGGGTGTGTCCGTGGACTGTTTGAGGCCCAAATTCAAGGACAGCATGTAGACCCACTGCCCATCCTGGATTCTGCAGGCACTAAATGTTTGCTATAGTCATGGAGCAGATGTGATCATGTATAGACTTTACCTCGTATTTTCCGGAAGGAAACCAGCCCAGTGTTGAGGGTGATGGGTGAGGCATATGGTGGGTGCAGGGATTGAGAGGCTGTTTCCCAAACTCAAGGTGAAGTCATGTGGCAGAGAAAGGGGGCTGGAAGGCATGGCATTGCTCTGGCCTTGGGGCCTCGGTGGGACCTCTAGTGAGGCCACTCAGTGAGTACTTACAGTTTGGGGGAGAAAATAGCCCTAAAGAACGCAGGACAAACCCTGATTAGAGGTCATTCTTTCCAAGAGGTATGCAACCCAGGTGGTGAAACTGCAGTGAGCCTGAGGGGTTGCCTCCATCAAAGATCTGGGGGCAGGCTGCCAGCTTTGGATTTCTATAATCCTCCGATTCAGTGGGAGGGAAATGGGGACTTTGTTTTTATTTCAGTGGTGATGCAGTTTTTTCCCTTTAGTTCTGAACTGCTTTTCTTTATAGTCTGCTGCCCTGGTTGGAGCTGTTGGTGGGGCAGCTCTTGGCCTGGGTCAGAGCGCACCCCTCATCAAAGAGGCCCAGTCCTCCTGGGGGAATTCAGGGCACCCCACACAGAGCTCAGTTGTAATTCTGACAAAAAAAACAAGCAGGCAAAACCCATGAGTTGCCTGAGGGGTTGGTGTCCAAATTGAAATGCTCTGTGTCCCATGTTCTCCAGGAGGGTCTCAGACTAGAAAAATCCTGCCTGAGAGAGACCTGTTAGGATAAATTTGAAATAGATTTAGGGGCAGTGTTTCAGGAAAGGATTCAAGGGCCTTCAAGGGGACTTTAAAGCCAGTATCAGTGTGGGCTGATTTGTGTCCCCCAAATTCATATGTTGAAGCCCTGACCCCAGTACCTCAGAATATGACTGTATTTGGAGTAGGGTCTTTACAGAGGTAAATATGGTAAAATAGGGTTGTTAGGGTGAGCCCTAATCCAATATGACTGCTGTCCTTCTTAGGAGAGAAAATTTGGGCACAGACACAGAGAGGAGACCCTGTGAGGCCACAGGGAGAAGGCGGCTGTCCACAAGCCGAGGAGAGAGGCCTCGGGAGAAACCAGCCCTGCCACACCCTGAGCTCAGACTCCCAACCTCCAGAACGGTAAGAAGCTAAATTTCTGTTGTTTAGGCCCCCTGGTCTGTGGTACCTCATTCCAGCATCCCTGTACACAGCCTAATGCAGGTGTGTGGAGGCCTAGGGGTCAGCAGAAGAGGAACAAGGCCCTAGCCAGGGAGGCAAAGATTGGAAACTGAAGGAGTGCCCTGAAATGACAGGAGCCTGAGTGGACGGGGAAAAAGACCCAGAAGGGAGCATCCAGGACAAGTGCAGGAAGGCTGGATAAGGCAAAAGCGATACCCCAGTCCGACCCTGCTGTCTCTGCTCGGGCCCCTTAGCCTTCTCTTTTCACAGCTGCCCGACTTGTTTCTTGCTGGTCAGGCCCTTGACTGAAGGGTCTTGTTATGTCTCTCAGGAATACATGCAATTGACAGGGGACCCCTGAAAAACACCTCTTCCGTCCCCCTGTAATCTCTATTGCTGGTGGAAAAAATTTAGAGGAAGGGGCTTTCCTAAGTAGCCCTCAGATTATATCTCTTTGGGGGCTGCATACTATTTCTACTCTTAAAACTGCCCTGATTGAAAAAGGAAAAGATTTAAAATTAAAACAAGTTTATGGACTGTGGGGTGCAAAACTAAACTTAAAGATTGAACAGAATCTCCAATATGGAATCCCTAGGTGGAGTCCTGTCTCCTACTCAGGCTCAAATCTCGATTCCTCTCTTTTTTATTTTTGTACCTTAAAATGAAATCAACAGCCCAATGTAATTTGGAGATAGGACACTATTGGAAGTTCTACTGTTGGCTGGACTCAGTGCTCCTCAGAAGTGAGTTATTTCACTGGTTTGTGCAAAACTGTGGGTCATGCTACCCACTGCCTCCTAGCCCAATATGATGCCAGGAATATCCAAACTGAAAAAATGTTCTGGTTCAGATTGGATATGTGTCTAACTCCAACAAACTTGTCACTGGAAGTGGGAAATACAGTGACCTGAGACTTAAGTTCCCTGTTTAATATTTGAGATTGTAAGGGACTCCTTCTTTTTATGAAAGAATGTTCAATTTGCTCATTAAATTGTTATACTTTTCTTTCTTAATAATAGGTCTGGAATAGGTAGAAATTCCCCGAAACTGTAGAAGGAATGACCTCTCATATCACTATAGTTTTTATAATTATAGCTAGCAGCAGGTCCTTTGGTTGACATCAGTTGGGAGAATTGAGACTTACCTCTTTGAGTGTCATCATTGTAATAGTTCATGTTTTGATACACTCTCTTAAAAGTCCATTAAACATCCTTTTTTCTTCCCAAACTTTGTCCACTAGATATAATATGAATGTTTTATTCCTCAGGATCATCATAATATTACTGTTACATTGAGATGTAAATAATTGTTCCTTGTAGGACAAAAATGATTGTTTTTTAAAATATGTCTATTTTGTGCCATTGTCTGTTTTTGTCACTGTATGTGCTTTGAGTGCTCTCCCACTAGCTGTGGGTTGGGAGAGCAGACATCGAGCTTGTTAGAATGTGTCTTCAACTAGATAAAATCTGCTCTGAACCAAAGGAATCAAGTGGTTTTTGATGAATAGGGGTACACTGGACATTTGTGAATGCCTTCCCAGCTTGAGTTTCTCCCTTTGCAACAGGCCTTGATTTCTATTCAAGAATCCATGTGTTTCCACCTAGGACTCCAGGTTTGGAGCATTTGAGCTCAGCTAAGGCATTCCGCTTGTTGAATTCCCCTGGGCATGTGATTGGGGCAGAGGTGAGCAGTGGACCCAGGGAGGTCCAGTGAGAATGCACTCAGCATCTCCAGCTCGCAATGCTGTGATGAAGGCGTGTGCTCGTCCCTGGACATGGAAGACAAGGCACGCAGCCTGGATCTTTCAGTTGTCATCACCACTGCTGGTGAGGCAGCCTCAGGATGGGGCTGACACCAAGGCAGGCAGAGGAGCAGAGGATCAGAACAATACTATGATGTCATCTAACCACTCCATCAATCATTACTTAAAACTCCTCCTACTTCCAAACTTTTCTTTTAATGAGATTTTACACGATAAATTTCCTTACTGTTAAGTCAGTTTCAGTTAGCTTTTCTGCTGCTTACATCAAAGAGACTCATAATGTGAAGTAATTTAGTGCTTGGACTTGGTATAAAATCTGTTTTGGTAACTTAGCAGGTACTGTTGGCACACTTCCTGGTAATACATAGGTATCTACTTATTTTTAATTGTATATATGCATCATATGTACTTTTGTATGTGGTATTACATACATATGTATGATATTTCACTATAAAAAAAGAAAATAGTTAATACCATTATACACCCATCTAGGCAGAATAACCAATAACATTAATTCAAAAATATTTATTGAACATCTATTATATGCCAGACATATTCTTGGTCCTAGGGATATAGTGGGAGAACAAGACAAAAATCCCCGTTTTTAAAAAACAAAGGATATATAGTAATGCCCAGGAATGATATGTGCTATGAAGAAAAGTTAAGAAGGTTGAGAGACGAAAATGTGCTGTATTTTGGGCAGCATGGTCGGGAAGGCCTCTCTGATGAGATGACATTTGAGCAGAGACCTGAAGGAAGTGAGAGGGTAAGGCCGGCAGACACTGAGAAGTTCGGGACGATATCTCCAGGCAGGGGAACAGTGTGTGCACAGGTCCCGAGGGAAGAGGGCGCTTGGCATGCTCTGGAAGCAGCATGGAGGCCGGGGGTGGGAGGGCAGGGAGTGGGCACCAGAAAGGCAGCCTGGGGCGCAGCCTCGTGCGCTGGGCAAGGACTTGGATTCAATTCCGAGAGACGGGATCCGTTTGGAGGGTCCTGAACAGGGAGTGCTGGGGTCTGACTCAGTGTTCAGACAATCGCTGTTGTTGTGTGGAGAATGGTGGGCAGAGCATAAGGGTGGACACTGGGAGGCTAGTGAGGAGCCCTTGCGTTATTCCCGGGAGAGAAACGGTGGCCTGGACTGGTGGCGGCAGGGACAGTGAAAGGCAGTCAGACCCCGAAGGCAGAGCCCAGACGGGTCTGGGGATGTGGGTCGGGTGTGTACTGGGAGACGACCAGAGGAGTCAAGGATGCTTCCAAGGTCTTCGCTTAGGAACCCTGGGAGGAGGAGCAGGCTTGGGGAGAGAATAAGAGCTCTGTTGGATGTGTTAAATATGCGATGCTTGATTAGAATTCAAGTGGAGCTCTGGTGGGCAGATGGATATGCAAACATGGAATTCAGAACACTGGACAGTGTTCAGAGAAGCTTTATTTAGCCCTTTGATTATTCTAGTGTGCCTGGTGGGAACCTAAAACCAATGAAGCTGGTGGAAGTGACCTCTGGTGGTCTTTCTTACAGTGTCCAAACTGTAGTGGCTGTAGAACTTCGAAGAGAGCTGCCTAAAATAGACAGGTTCCTTGTATTTGATCAGGAAATAATGTAATTCGTTGGAGGATGCAGTGTGGATGACTCAAGACCCTCTGAGAAGCTGTCCGTATGCGGCGTGATCCACCACTATTAGGGCAATTTGTTCTTCGCTTTGAGGCCGCCTGCCTCAATGACCTTCTAAATAGCAAAAAGCAAAGAAGAGGAGAAAGTCCAGGTTGCATTTTGGTTTAGTTCCCAGAGTTTTTTAGTATTAACGATTCTGTCCTTCTGCATCTGCATTCCCCCTGCTAAGTGACCTGGGAGCCTGTAAATACAGCAGGAGTAGTGATCACAGCACAGTATTGCCTATAATCGGGCAACGTGGGAGTCCCTGCCCTGGGGGCTTGGTGACCTCTGCCCTCTGCCCTCAGCTCTGGGCAGCACACGCAGCACTGAGCATGAAACCAAAGCCCAAGATGGCCCCGGGACTCTGCTTCTTCTGTCCTCAGCACAGGTGTCTGTCAGACACATTTATACCTCAGTCCTTGGGTTGGTTTTCTGTAAAATGATCTAATTTAGGTTTCAAAACGAAACCAGTTGTAAATGTTCTAGGAGTTCAAATAAAAATGCTCACTTAACCTTGCGGAATTCCTTTTCCATTTTCCAAAAGGGAGAGGGCAGAAGGAAGAAGCATGAGAGCATTAATAACCCCTCAGATGGTCTCTGGGTCCTCTTTCTACGGAAGGTCTAAAGGCTCCCCTGAGACACGTGCGGAAATACCCCCTCTGTGGCTTTGCATTCAGTTAACTAATGAGATTAGCCTTGCATTCAATTAACTAATGAGATAAGCCTTGCATTCAATTTCCTGCCTTTGGTTATAATTGCTGTGGCAGCCTTCCTAATCATTTCCTGCAGTTTTCCTTTCTTTGCTATGATAGATATTAAGCCTTTAATTGTCCATTCCTCCTCTGGGCCTGGGGGTTCTGCTAAGGTGAGATTTCTTGTTCTGTAGTCTACCTCTGTGATAAGCAATTTTCATTTCCTATAACAGAATTTTCTAGGTTAGTTTTAAAATTCAGACCTTTTGTTTTCTTTGACTATCCTAAAAAAAGAGAAGCCTACAACAGCCAGAGCTGAATCCAAGAATTTGAAGCCCATGATGGTCTCTTTTTTATTGTTTTCTCTCAAGAGGCCTTAGCCTGGGCTTCTCCGGGTGTGTCAGTTCCCTGATGTTTTGCGTTAACATTTTGTGCCTCTAAGAGTATGCACTTCCCCTCAGATAAAGATGCCATAACTTTCACCAGGTTTTCAAAAACATTTTACTCAAATTAACTCGAACACTGTTGGGAACTCTATGTAACCACTCTGGGGATTATTGATTTGGGTAAATCTGGTGACCAGTTCTTACCCTGCATGGGAACAAAATACTCACATCATCTAGAGAATGTGGAAGGCTACCTGTGTCTGCCTTGGAACCACAGAGTATTCGAACTAAAAATGATGTCCCTTTCCCTGCCTCTCCCTCATTCAACAGACCCCGAAACTGATTTCTCAGAATGGCCGGTGATCTGGCCCAAATCTCACAGCTTGGTAGTGGCAGAAGCAGGGCTGGAACCCCGGGCTTTGGCGTCACTAGGTGTTCTGTTCACTGTCCGCGTCACACCAACAGCACTCCATAATATTCAGCAGCTGCTCCTCTCTTTGTTAGGATGCACCAGTTTATTCTCTTCAACGGAAGCAATTTCATTCCAAATGCCTAAGTAATATTTAGTCATTGAAAAGAATGTAAAACCATGTAAAGGGCCTATCTGGCATAAACTTAAATAGTTTCTAGTCCTCTGTAGCCCACAGAGAACGTTCTTGCACGTATCATGTGCTCCAGGCATTGCACTGTGTTATCTCTTTGTAGCCACACTCCTCATTTCCCCCAGGACTTCAGTGGCCTTGAAGACAAGGACCTTCTCTTAAATGCTTTTCTATCCGAGAGGATCTTGCACACAGGCCTGGTATTAAGGCACATGTTTGTGGAAGGATGAGCACAATTTGCACATTCCATCACACTTTGAGGACAACTAGGTGTCACCCCTGTGGATCATAATTCGTAAGCTCAAATGCTTTCAAGGGTCAGGCGGGTAATTTAAATTAATGAAGCAGAATAACTGTAGGACCACAGGGGCCATGGAAACAGTAGGCAACTGGGAAATTCATGTCCTATCACATGTAAAATACTTTTAAAAGACATTTCAGGGGTCAAACTTCCAGCTATAAAGGCACTAAAAGGTCCAGCAAATCCTCTCCCTGCAAAATAAGTGTAAAACTGGACAGAATTCTCAAAAACAGCCAATTTCTGAGCACTGGAAATTGGCTCAAGGCAGATAACAAATCGAAAAGCATTTTCTTCTGAAAAATAGAGCTTTAAGCCAGAACAGCAGGGGTCTGCAGCCCGTTTGTCTGGTCTACATCTGTCCCTGCCCTCTCTCCACATCTGTCCAGTTTTCTCAGCAAGGGGTCGACCAGGAAAAAAAAAATTAAGTGTGCTGCCAAAGGGAACAGATGAGTTTTGGGCAGAGGGTGAAAACCTGCAGTGTTGATAATAACTGAGAACTCGGCAAGAAACAACTGGTGAAAATGCATAACCCCGCAGGTGTGCGGATGTGCTTCTATTGGGGTAAGCAGTACATACAGTAGCCATAAATTTAACAGAGAATCCTGGAATGAGAGCATAGAAGAGCTGAGATGCACTCTCACACACCCTTGGCTGACTGGGAAACTATACACATGAGCTGAGAGCCCTGTAGAAAGTGAAAAGCAAGGCAGATGTAGCACTGGCTGAACTTCAGATGACTCCCGAGCCCTCACACACATCAGTGTGTCAGGGGTGGAAGCTTTACAGGCTTGTGGTATTTGAGAAAAACTTCTGCCCAAATTCATTGGCTGACCACTAAGCCACATAGGCACAGGACAGCCCCTAGGAAATCAGGCTAAGAAATAAAAATACGAATAAATGACCTAAGCAGACATCAGCAGCTATGCACTGTGGGGAGGAGAGATTCTGTAGTTCAAAAACAGGCAAATTTAAAATAAAACTTTGAGGAAAAGAGATCAGAATCCAGAGTTTAAAAAATATTACCTAAAATAAATATTACCTGAAACATTCAGTTTTCACAAAAAAAAACCCAAAAAACAAAAAATTGCAAGACATGTAAACACATAGCAAAGTGTGATCCTTACTCAGATAAAAAGCATTGAATAGAAATTGACTCTGAGTGGGCCTGCATGTTGAATTTAGCAGTGAAGGCTTCAAAACAGCTATTATAAATAGGTCAAAGAAATAAAGGAAACTGTGTTTTAAAAATTAAAGACAAATCCTATACAATGACCCAATAAATATGGAGTCTCAGTAGAGAAATATGAATTGTACAAAGAAACCAAGTGGAAACACTGGAGTTGAGAAGTACCGTAATTGAAATGAAGGATTCACTCGTGGGCTCAGGAGCAGATGTGAGAGAGCAGAAGAAAGAACTAGTGTCCATGAAGATAAATCAGCAGAAATGGTCCAGTCTGAATAACACAGAGAAAAAAGATTGAAGAAAAACAGCTTTAGAGATGTTAGAAAGTACTAAGCATAGCAAAATGCACGTAATGGAAGTCTCAGAAGGAGATGAGAAAAAGAAAAGAGCAGAAAACATTTGAGTAAATAATGACTGAAAATGTCCGTATCTGGATTAATGGATGAATAACATTAATCCACAGACCCCAGAACTCAATGAATTCCCATGCAATGAACACAGAAAGAAACCCACCTAGGCACATACTCAAACTGCTAAAAGACAAAGACAAAGAAGAAATCCTGCAAACAGCAAGAGGAAAACAACGCATCAAATACAATACCATAATATTATTAATGACTGACTTCTCATCAAGTGGAGACCAGAGGCACTGGAATGACATACTCAAAATGCTCAAATAGAAGACAAAGTCAACCAGGCTCTACATCCAGCAAAACTATTAATTAAAATGAAGGTGAAATAAAACATATTCCCCCAAAAACCCCAAGAGAATTTGCTGCTGGCAGATGCTCCCTATATGAACATGTGAAGAAAGTTCTTTATGCTAAACTTAAATCGCACCAGATAGTCACCTGAATCCAGGGAGAAGTGAAGAGCCCCAAAAATTGCACACACAGATAAATATAAAGACTTCGTGTCTTTCATTTCCTGTTTCTCCAGCACCCAGCACAGTGCCTAGAACACAGACGTGCTCAATGTGTGTTGAATCAATGATGCTGTTTTGCCATATGCAGTGAATCCGTGAGTTGCCTTAAAATACTTTACTTTTCAGAATAAGAGTACAGGTAAATTAATTAAATAAAAATTATGTTATTATTAAATAATATGTGTTGGAGAGGGCTCAGGAGAAAGGAGCCAGTATGTACCTGAGAGTCCAGATGGATAGGTGCATATGCAGTCAGAAGCAATTGACATGGTGACAGACAAAGCATTTGGTCATCTGGAAGAGCTTGTTTCTAACACCCTAAATACAAAGGCCTGACTTTTGGTACTTTTCACAGTGCAGGCTCGTTCCTCTGTGTTATAAAAATCTTTCTTGCTAGAAAAAATGTAAGTGATGTGCTTAGCACAGTGCCGGCAATGAGTAAACTCAGGGGAAATTGTTGTTAGGAATGGTATGATAAGGTCTCTGGTCATTCCTACCTTGATTCCAATTTCATGGCACCACATAGCGTGAGCAGGAATTAGAAATACCCAAATAGGAAGACACAGCCTCCATTTCCATCTCTCGGCCTGTAACTTCCTTAGGGAATACAAGGAAAGCCCATCGGACCAGAAATTTAGTCAGGGCGTGGGTGTTATTTCACCTAGGATCTTGGGAGGATGGGTCCATGTGTGCTCTGTTGCTTTGGGATTGTATTAGGACTAAGAAAAGTCTCCTCTTGAGGTTGGCACAGGGCCAGAGGTATGTGACATTGGTATGTTGGGCTGGCCTGAGTGACTGATGACACCCAGATAAATGCATGTCTTTCTTCCTTCTGCAGAGTACAGTGGTCTTGATCTGCAAGGAGGCAGTGAATCTCTAGGAGAGGAGATACTTAGCTGAATACCTGTGCAAATTGTCTAGCCACTCCTGAAGAGCAGGGCTACCCTCCTTATGGTGTTTTCTAATAAAAGATTTTTATTTTTCTTGGCAGCATAGGTTGCCTCCCTCCAAGAACCATGATTCTGATGATGTTAGGTATGGTCTGCTCGGGCTGCCACAACATACTAGAGCCTGGGTGTCTTAAACAAAAGACATTTCTTTTCTCCTAGTTCTGGAGCTGAAAGTCCAAGGTCAAGGTGTGGTGTCTTCTCTTCTTGGATTTAGATTTCATCTTCCCTGTGTTTTCCCATGGTCTTCCGTCTGAACCTGTATCCTAATAGCCTCTTCTTATAAGTTCACCAGTCATATTAGATTAGGCCCACCCACTTGACCTCATTTTATCACAATTTCCTCCTTAAAGGCTTTGTCTTTAAATATAGTCACATTCTGACGTTCTGAGGTTAGGGCTTCAACCCATGAATTGGGCGGGTGGTGTGGTGACACAATTCAGTCTTTAACATTAGGTAGCAGAGGGGCAGGTGCTGCTTAAAGCTGTAACTTACTTGGCAAGATTGGAAGAAAAGAAGAAAGTGTGTACAAAGAGGGTTTTTGAAGAAAGGGAATTAACATTTATTTTTTAACATCTACTACATGCAGGCCATATCCCAGATGTTCTGTGGGATACTCAGATGAAATCTCACTTAAACCTCACATCCACCTTAGAAGGAAATTTTTCTTCATCTTTTTTTTGTAGTGTTATCTTCCTTTCTTCTTTTTAAATCTTACTCTGATGGTAGTGGTTAAAAGACTGTTAAGAATTTAAAATCCAATTGTTCAATCTCATTTTGGAGTTCAGTTTTTCTCTTGAGCTCACTGAGCCATGGTAGAAATGTATGCGAGCCATCAGCTGAGTCCTAAATTATTTCCCTGAAATGTGATGAAATATCCATCAGCATCTCTAAATGATGGTCTGTCCCCGCTTGGCTGGGATGGCGCTGCCCGTTGGCACAGTCAGTTGTGCTGGGGGAGGAAGGAATGAACCTGTGGCTATGTGTATGCAGCAGGTGGGAGAGAATTTTCTGCCGAGTTTGTTTGATTTAATGAATAGCAATATCTGCTTTGTAAGTTGAGACCCTGGGTCTTTTATTGTTTTTGTAACCCTTAGTCCTAAACAAACACATGTATGCTATACCTGTAGGTCCAGCTACATGACCTGTGGGGCCCACTGCCAGATGATAATGAGGGGCCTTGTGGTCAAAAATGATTAAGAAGTTCAAGACGATAACACGTATCTAGCTATTTACTTCTGAAAAATAGCTAGAGCTTCAAGCCAGAATAGCAGGGGTCTGCAGTTGTCTGGTCTACATCTGTCCCTGCCCTCTCTCCACCTGGGGCCTCTTTCCACAGGGCCCTTCTGAACACGGGTCCCTAGAGGACCATCCAGGTCACACCCCCACGAAGCCGGCCCTTGGACCTTGCAGTGTATCTCCTCAGCTTGGACTGGACTGCAGAGGATCTGTCTAAGATAATAATTATCCCCCTCCTAGATGAGAAGAAAATAATTTGTCTTCATCTGAAGTATCTGCGTCGCTCATCTCTTGTTAGCATCAAACCTTCCTCACCCGATTTCTCAGGAGACTGCACACTGTCCCGAGGACCTGGCCTCATGGTCCATGGTTACTCCTGTTCGTTCTCAAAGCGCTGGGGAGGCGGGGTTAAGGTTTGGTTCCCTAATGGAGTTAAAACCCCTCTGTCCTCCTTCTCCTGCCTGGCTTCTCCTCCTGAGGCTGACAGCCTTTCTGGGCCCAGCTTGTAATAGTAGAAAAGCGGTAATACCTTTAGAAGTTTATCATTCCTACAGTGAGAGGAAGAATGATCTCCTGGCAAACTCACTGAGGCGGGCAGGATTCCTGACCTGTCTTTTCTTCTTAGGGTCCCCTCTGTGTCTTCTCCAGTCAATCCTTTTCGGCTTCGGGGGCTCTGAGTAGTGGGTCGAGGTGACTCTGTGGTGGGGCAACACCGGGTGCTGCCCCCCCCTTAACCTGCCTCTGTGTCCAGGCCTCCCATGGGCCCACCTGTGCCATCAGCTCAGCTTGCTTCTCTTCTACCTCCTCTTCCTCTCCTGCCTTCCTTGTTTGCCAGCTAATGAGCAACACGGGCAGTGGGCATTTGTACTAGCCCTTGGGTTACTCCCAGGGCCTTATACATATTGGTGCTTCATTCTACTCTACTCTGGCTCCCAAGAGGTACCCCAGAAGGTAAGCAGTACTGTCTTCATTGCTGGATCGAGTCCACTCCCCAGCCCTTTTCAGTGAACCACCAAGATGCATTCTGAGCCTAATGGGCAACCCCCTTCCTTCTGAGGAGTTAGGTAATATGGCGGGCATGGGATACCAGGAGCATTTGGGGTACACACAAGAGTAAACCACCACCTCAAAAGGAAAGCTTTTGCTGCTGTGAGCCCAGCTGCTGTTTCTGAGTCTCAGAGTTGACCCTGACCTCTGAGGAGCCCAAGGGACGGATGGGGCCATGGCCTGAGGTCTTAGGGACACCTGGGCTGCTTGTCAGCAGACTTAGGTTCTGGTCTATGTCTCAGGCAGAATCGTCCCCCCAAAATGTATATGTTCTAATTTCCAAAACCTGTGAATGTGTTACCTTTGTGGCAAAAGGGACTTTGCATGTGGGATTAAGTTAAGGATGTGAGATGGGACGATATTCCTGGAATTATCCAGATGGGTAACTACAAACAAGAGGGAAGCAGGAGAGTCAGAGCCGGGAAGATGCGATGAGGGTGCAGAGGCGGGAATGGGGTGACTGCTGGCTGGAGTTGCACGCCGGAGAATGTGGGTGGCCTCAACAAACTGGAAAAGGCAACGAAACAATTCTCCCCAGAGCTTCCAGATGGGATGCAGTCTTGCCAACACCTTGATTTTAATCTGGTGAAATCCGTTTTGGACTTCTGACCTCCAGAACTGTGAGGTAATACATTTGAATTGTTTTAAGGCACCAAGTTCATGGTAACCTGTTACAGCAGCAATAGGAAACATGCACCCTCTGTGTCTGGAATCACCTTGAGCAGGTGATGCTGTTCTCCTAGCATAAGGCACTGTTCTTTAGGAGGCATCATACACAATGGTTTCCAAACATTTAATAGAAAATTCAAAGGAACAGGATACTTCTGCTGATTAAAATCTCCTGTGGAAACCCAGTGTAAATCAGAAGAGGTGGAGCTCCTTGGTGAGGTCGGGACCCACTAGGTGGAGCAGGCCGAGCTCACTGGAAGAGCTGGAGCGGGTCCCGCGGTAGCTGTTGCTGTTGACTTTCCCTTTGAGGGAAGGCGGACACTCCTTGTGCCTGATGGGTTGGCAGCTTCTGACGCACACCAAAAACTTCATTGGAATTGAGTAGAATTTAGATTACTGTTGTTACTAAAGAGGCTTTATATATGTATTTTATTTTGGGTGCTCTATGCAACTTGTAAGAACAGAGCTCATCTTCAAGGCATTTCCATTTCTTCAAAGACCCTCATTTCAAATCCTTCCCCCTCTGGGAGCTTAGACAGGAAGGTAGAGGTCGTCCTGCTCATGTGAATAACCTTTAGTACAGCAGTCCTCTGCTGTGACTAGCCATTAATAACACACCAAGGAAGAACTACAGCTAGTTCTTCGCTGTTATTGAACTTGACGTCTGTAGCTGGCCAGTATCCTCAGTGTCCTTGGGGAGACCCTCTTTCCCTGGAGGCTGCTTTTTGATTTTCTGCTGTTGCTCTGGAAGGCTAGCCAGTGTCTCTCACATCGCTGTGCAGTTCTCAGCTTCAGATGTCTGAAGTTGGGGGCATCCTAGGACATTGTGCTCAAACAATGGAATGGATAAGTGAGGAGAGCAGAAAACATACATTTTCTTATTGGCACTAAAATTCTTTGGAAAGACACCCAGGGCAATTTAAACACAGCCTGACTGGGAAGTCAAAGTATCATTTAAAAAACAAATAAGATCAATGGGCTAGGATTACTACTCCCTTATTAAAAAGCAACTGTAGGACTAGACAAAACAAACACAAGATTGGAGGAGAGTTATTAAATGTGAACTTGTCTGTGCTGTACAGGAAAATTTTCTGCTTGGCTACTTCATGAAGAAATACATAGGCCATGATGAAATTTTTTCTTAGTGTTGATATAATGCATAAGAGTCAATGGAAGAACTTGTTAAAATTGCAAAATCCTGCATTCCTCCAATCCCAGAGATTCTGCTTCAGCAGGTCTGGCAAGAAACATTCCAGGTGATTCTAATATGGATAGTCCCAGCAGGAAATGTTGACAGTCACCAGTGATTGTATCTGAACCACCAAAGTGAGGACAGGGCGCAGTCCAGAGATTGAAGTCCTCACTTGGAAAGCGGTGAATGACAAGGACCCTCCTGCATACTTTTATTTCCTGCAGTGTTTTCCCCTACAGAATTTTATTAGGTGACTGCATAGTGGAGAGCATACAGAGGAATCTAGATTGAGTGGTGAGGGAATGGCTGGCTCATGCTGACTATCTGAATGTCAAGGAGTCATAAATGCTGATGTTGGAAGGCGGGGCATTTGGGCAAGAGCAACTGTGTGCTCAGAATGTAAATTTAACATTGAATCAAACAAAATATAACAAGCAGTATAATTTTGTGCCCCCATTAAATGTTTTCAAAAGACCTTATTTCCCTTATTCATATCTCCATTAAAACAGACCATTTTAGAATCAACTGTGGAGAAATACAACCTAGCAGCAAACACAGAGACAACTCAGACTATTCCAGACCAGATGAATAGTCAGTTCTGATAGAATTTTTCCTTGGCAATTAATTTGCTGCCCTTCCCAAACAGGAATCCGAGCCCTTCTTGTTTTCAAACTAGGAAAGAGGAAGAAATAACTGAACCAAGCCAATCAGATCCAGACCAACCCAAAACATCCCACCTTACCCAAAGAGGAACAACTCCTGTTACTCATCAACTCCAGCGGTGACAGAAGAAATTGCCATCAGGGCATGATGTCATTATATTTTGCATTAATTGAAGCAAAAAAGACAATAGGTGAGGATTTGAAAAGAATGCTCACAAAACTATGTCTTTCCATCTTGATTGTTTATAGAATATTTTTGCAATTAAATAATGAAAATATACCAGCTGTACATTGCTTGGCCCACTCACTTGCCATGGACTGAATTGTCCCAAGTTCACGTTGAAGCCTCAGCCCCTTGGGTGACTGTACTGGAGATGGAGCCTTTGTGGAGGTAGGTGATGGAGGTTAAATGATGGAGATTAAAAAATCAGGTCAGACGCATGGAGCCCTGATCCAACAGAACTGATGACTTGGTAAGAAGAGAAAGAGACCATAGACCCCTCTCTGCTGTGCAAGGACTCGGTGGGAGGTCAGAAAGAGAGCTCTCACCACAACTAGACAAGCTACACCTTGATCTTCCATTTCTGGCCTCCAACTGTGAGAAAATAAGCATCTGTTGTGTAAACCCCCAGCCACTGGGGTTTTGTTACGGCATGAGCTAAGACGTCAGTTCCTTCTGTTGGAGTGAACATGGGTTTGGAGACACAGGGAAGTCAGAGTATAAGGTGATTAGAATGAAAAAGCAGAGTAGTAAAGACACCACTGGAAAAACACAGAGACAAAATGTTGTAAGTGAGAGATTTATTTAAAGCAAAAAGGTACACACTCAGAGAGGGGGGAGTGTGGGCTACCTCAGAGAAGAGGTGCCCTCAAGGTTTTAGAGTCTGGGGTTTTATACGTGGTTGAGCGGTTGAGGATTTTCAAAGGGCTAGGGATGTGGACTTGTTAAGTGGTCCCTGAATATTTATCCTTGATGAGTAATTACGTCTTTTTTTGATTCGTTTTTTCAGGTAATTTTGCAAAATTAAAATAAGAAATTACTGCTGACTTCTTCCCAGATCAATTAAGACCATTTGCCCTGCTGTCCAGGGTGGGCCGAGTTATTATTTGTTTGCTAAATTGTACGTTAAGAATATTCTTAACTTCCTGGATTTTTTTAAAATGTAATTTTGGCTTTAAGGTGAAATCTCCCTGTCTTTCTTTCTTTCTTTCTTTATTTTTATTTTCTTTATTTGGTATCATTGATGTACAGTTACACGAGCATCATTATAGTTACTAGACTCCCCCCATTATCAAGTCCCCCTCACCAACCCCAGTGCAGTCACTGTCCGTCAGCGTAGTGAGATGCTATAGAATCACTACTTGTCTTCTCTATGTTGTACTGCCTTCCCTGTGCCCCCCCTACATTATGTGTGCTGATTGTAATGCCCCTTTTTCTCCCTTATCCCTCCCTGTCCACCCATCCTCCTCAGTCCCTTTCCCTTTGGTAACTGTTAGTCCGTTCTTGGATTCTGTCAGTCTGCTGCTATTTTGTACCTTCAGCTTTTTCTTTGTTCTTATACTCCACAGATGAGTGAAATCATTTGATACTTGTCTTTCTCCGCCTGGCTTATTTCACTGAGCATAATACCCTCTAGCTCCATCCATGCTGTTGCAAATGGTAGGATTTGTTTTCTTCTTATGGCTGAATAATATTCCATTGTGTTTATGTACCACATCTTTATCCATCCATCTACGGATGGACACTTAGGTTTCTTCCATTTCTTGGCTATTGTAAATAGTGCTGCAATAAACATAGGGGGACATATGTCTTTTTGAAACCGGCCACCTGCACTCTTAGGGTAAATTCCTAGGAGTGGAATTCCTGGGTCAAATGGTATTTCTATTTTGTGTTTTTTGAGGAACCTCCATACTGCTTTCCACAGTGGTTGAACTAATTTACATCCCCACCAGCAGTGTAGGAGGGTTCCTTTTTCTCTACATCCTCGCCAACATTTGTTGTTGTTTGTGTTTTGGATGGTAGCCATACTAACCTGGTGTGCGGTGATATCTCATTGTGGTTTTAATTTTCATTTCTCTGATGATTAGCGATGTGGAGCATCTTTTCATGTGCCTGTTGGCCATCTGAATTTCTTCTTTGGAGAAGTGTCTGTTCAGATCCTCTGCCCATTTTTTAATTGGATTATTTGATTTTTGTTTGTTGAGGTGTGTGAGCTCTTTATATATTTTGGATGTCAACTCTTTATCGGATATATAATTTATGAATATATTCTCCCATACTGTAGTATGCCTTTTTGTTCTATTGATGGTATCTTTTGCTGTACAGAAGCTTTTCAGCTTGATATAGTCCCACTTGTTCATTTTTTCTTTCCTTTCCCTTGCCCAGGGAGACATGTTTGTGAAGAAGTTGCTCATGTTTGTTTCCAAGAGATTTTTGCCTATGTTTTTTTCTAAGAGTTTTATGGTTTCATGACTTACATTCAGATCTTTGATCCATTTTGAGTTTACTTTTGTGTATGGGGTTAGACAATGATCCAGTTTCATTTTCTTACATGTAGCTGTCCAGTTTTGCCAACACCAACTGTTGAAGAGGCTGTCATTTCCCCATTGTATATCCATGGCTCCTTTATCGTATATTAATTGACCATATATGTTTGGGTTAATATCTGGACTCCTTATTCTGTTCCACTCGTCTGTGGGTCTGTTCTTGTGCCAGTACCAAATTGTGTTAATTACTGTGGCTTTATAGTAGAGCTTGAAGTTGGGAAGCAAGATCCCCCCTGCTTTATTCTTCCTTCTAGGATTGCTTTGGCTATTTGGGGTCTTTCGTGGTTCCATATGAATTTTAGAACTATTTGTTCCAGTTCATTGAAGAATGCTGTTGGTATTTTGATAGGGATTGCATTGAATCTGTAGATTGCTTTAGGCAGGATGGCCATTTTGACAATATTAATTCTTCCTATACATGAGCATGGGATGAATTTCCACTTGTTAGTGTCTTCTTTAGTTTCTCTTAAGAGTATCTTGTAGTTTTTAGGGTATAGGTCTTTCACTTCCTTTGTTAGGTTTATTTCTAAGTATTTTATTATTTTTTATGCAACTGTGAATGGAATTGTTTTCCTGATTTCTCTTTCTGCTGGTTCATCATTAGTGTATAGGAATGCAACAGATTTCTGTGTATTAATTTTGTATCCTGCAACTTTGCTGAATTCAGATATTCTAGGAGTTTACGAGTGGAGTCTTAGGGGTTTTTTTTATTAAGGTATTATTGATATACACTCTTATGAAGGTTTCACATGAAAAAATAATGTGGTTACTACATTTACCTATATTATCAAGTCCACACCCATACCCCAATGCAGTCACTGTCCTTGGGTGTAGGAAGATGCCACAGATTCACTGTTTGCCTTCTCTGTGCTACACTATTTTCCCTGTGACTCCCCACACCTTGTGTACTAAATATAATACCCCTCAATCCCCTTCTCCCTCCCTCCCCACGTGCCTTCCCACAACGCTCCCCTTTGGTAACCACAAGTCCTTTCTTGGAGTCTGTGAGTCTGCTGCTATTTTGTTCCTTCAATTTTGTGGTGATGTTATCCTCCACAAATGAGGGAAATCATTTTGCACTTTTCTTTCTCCACCTGGCTTATTTCACTGTGCATAATATCCTCCAGCTCCATCCATATTGTTGCAAATGGTAGGATTTCTTTCTTTCTTATGGCTGAATAGTATTCCATTGTGTATATGTACCACCTCTTCTTTATCCATTCATCTACTGATGGACACTTAGGTTGCTTCCATATCTTGGCTATTGTAAATAGTGCTGCAATAAATATAGGGGTGCATATGTCTTTTTAAATCTGAGAACTTGCATATTTTGGGTAAATTGCTAGAAGTGGAATTCCCGGGACAAATGGTATTTCTATTTTTAGTTTTTTGAGGAACCTCCATATTGCTTTCCACAATGGTTGAACTAGCTTACGTTCCTACCCACCAGCAGTGTAAGAAGGTTCCCCTTTCTCCGCATCCTCCCCAGCATTTGTTGTTCTTAGTCTTTTGGATGGTGGCCATCCTTACTGGTGTGAGGTGATATCTCATTGTGGTTTTAATTTGCATTTCCCTGATGTTAGTGATGTGGAGCATCTTTTCATGTGTCTGTTGGCCATCTGAATTTCTTCTTTGGAGAACTGTCTCTTCATATCCTCTGCCCATTTTTTAATTGGGTTATTTGCTCTCTGGGTGTTGAGGCATGTGAGTTGTTTATATATTTTGGATGTTAATCCCTTGTCGAATATGTCATTTACAAATATATTCTCCCATACTGTAGGATGCCTTTTTGTTCTGTCGATGGTGTCCTTTGCCGTACAGAAACTTTTTAGTTTGATATAGTCCCATGAGTTCATTTTTGCTTTTGTTTCCCTTGCTCAAGGAGATATGTTCAGGAAGAAGTTGCTCATGCTTATATTCAGGAGATTTTTGACTATGTTGTCTTCTAAGAGTTTTATGGTTTCATGACTTACATTCAGGTCCATGATCCATTTCGAGTTTACTTTTGTGTATGGGGTTAAACAATAATCCAGTTTCATTCTCTTGCATGTAGCTTTCCAGTTTTGCCAACACCAGCTGTTGAAGGGGCTGTCATATCCCCATTGTATGTCCATGGCTCCTTTATCATATATTAATTGACTGAATATGGCTGGGTTTATGTCAGGGCTCTCTAGTCTGTTCCATTGGTCTATGGGTCTGTTCTTGTGCCAGTACTAAATTGTGTTGATTACTATCGCTTTGTAGTAGAGCTTGAAGTTGGGGAGCATTATCCCCCCAGCTTTATTCTTCCTTCTCAGGATCGCTTTAGCTATTCAGGGTCTTCTTTGGTTCCATATAAATTTTAGGACGATTTTCTCTAGATCGTCGAAGAATGCTGTTGGTATTTTGATAGGAATTGCATTGAATCTGTAGATTGCTTTAGGCAGGATGGCCATTTTGACAATATTAATTCTTCCAATCCATGAGCAATGGATGTGTTTCCATTTATTGGTATCTTCTTTAATTTCTCTCATGAGTGTCTTGTAGTTTTCAGAGTATAGCTCTTTCACTTCCTTGGTTAGGTTTATTCCTAGGTATTTTGTTCTATTTGAGGAAACTGTGAATGAAACTGTTTTCGTGATTTCTCTCTCTGCTACTTGCTTGTTAGTGTATAGGAATGCCACAGATTTCTGCATATTTATTTTGTATCCTGCAACTTTGCTGAATTCAAATATTAGATCTAGTAGTTTTAGAGTGAATTCTTTAGGGTTTTTTATGTACAATATCATGTGATCTGCAAACAGGGACAGTTTAACTTCTTCCCTGCCAATCTGGATGCCTTTTATTTCTTAGTGTTGTCTGATTGCCATGGCTAGGACCTCCAGTACTGTCTAATAGAAGTGTGGAGAATGGGCATCCTTGTCTTGTTCCCAATCTTAAAGGAAAAGCTTTCAGCTTCTCGCTGTTAAGTATAATGTTGGCTGTGGGTTTGTCATATATGGCCTTTATTATGTTGTGGTACTTACTTTCTATACCCATATTGTTTAGAGTTTTTATCATAAATGGATGTTGAATTTTGTCAAATGCTTTTTCAGCATCTACGGAGATGATCATCTGGTTTTTGTCCTTCTTTTTGTTGATGTGGATGATGTTGATGGATGTTCGAATGTTGTACCAACCTTGCATCCCTGGAATAAATCCTACTTGATCATGATGGATGATCTTTTTGATGTATTTTTGAATTCAGTTTGCTAATATTTTGTTGAATATTTTTGCATCTATGTTCATCAGGGGTATTGGTCTATAATTTTCTTTTTTTGTGGTGTCTTTGCCTGGTTTTGGTATTAGAGTGATGCTGGCCTCATAGAATGAGTTTGGAAGTATTCCCTCTTCTACTCCTTGGAAAATTTTAAGGAGGATGGGTATTAGGTCTTCAGTAAATGTTTGAAAAAATTCAGCAGTGAAGCCATGTGGTCCTGGTGTTTTGTTCTTAGGTAGGTTTTTTTGATTACCAGTTCAATTTTGTTGCTGGTAATTAGTCTTTTTAGATTTTCTGTTTCTTTCTGTGTCAGCCTTTGAAGGTTGTATTTTTCTAGAAAGTTGTCCATTTCTTCTAGGTTATGCAGTTTGTTAGCATATAATTTTTAATAGTACTCTCTTTGTATTTCTGTGGTGTCCGTTGTGATTTTTCCTTTCTCATTTCTGATTCTGTTTATGTGAGTAGAGTCTCTTTTTTTCTTGATAAGTCCAGCTAGGGGGTTGTCTATTTTGTTTATTTTCTCGAAGAACCAGCTCCTACTTTCATTGATTCTTTCTATTTTTTTATTCTTCTTGATTTTATTTATTTCTGCTCTAATCTTTATTATGTCCCTCCTTCTACTGACTTTGGGCCTCATTTGTTCTTCTTTTTCTAGTTTCATTAATTGTGAGTTTAGACTGCTCATTTGGGATTGTTCTTCTTTCCTGAGGTAGGCCTGTTTTGCAATATACTTTCCTCTTTACACGGCCTTCGCTGCATCCCACAGATTTTGTGGTGTTGAATTATTGTTGTCATTTGTCTCCATATATTGCTTGATCTCTGTTTTTATTTGGTCATTGATCCATTGGTTATTTAGGAGCATGTTGTGAAGCCTCCATGTGTTTGTGGGGTTTTTCATTTTCTTTGCATAATTTATTTCTAGTTTCATCCCTTTGTGGTCTGAGAAACTGGTTGGTACAATTTCAGTCTTTTAATTTACTGAGGCTCTTTTTGTGGGCTAGCATATGATCTATTCTTGAAAGTGTTCCATGTGCACTTGAGAAGAATGTATATTCTGCTGCTTTTGGGTGGAGAGTTCTGTAGATGTCCGTTAGGTCCATCTGTTCTATTGTGTTGTTCAGTGCCTCTGTCTCCTTACTTATTTTCTGCATGGCTGATCTGTCGTTCAGAGTGAGTGGAGTGTTGAAGAAAGGCGCAGTAGGCTGCGTATCACGGAGGGGGTCCTTGGAGCTGTGTAGTCAGCCAGGGAACTGGAGCACCTGAAGATCATCTAAGGAGGAAGATTTCTTTTTCCTCCTTAAATATGAGAGTCTCTATGGCAAAGCTCCCAACCTGCTGGCCTGAGTACACCCAGACAATTTTGTCTACCTGTCCTCTCTCCTGAGCAGTAAGCTCTGTGCAATCCTTTCCCCTTTAGCTGCTCTCTTGCTAAGGGCTTCTCTGTTAGGAAGTCTCTCAGACTGCCCACCTTTCTTTTGTCCCAGAGCAGCCGGATACAGATCCCTGCTTTCCACAAGTGGCTGGAATCTCAGTCTCTCCAGGAATTCTGCCTGTCTTAGCTTTCCAACCCCGTAGTTATGAGAGTATTATGCAAGTACCATGAATTGTAGGTTTGTGCTCCCAGAACAGATCTCTGGCGTTAGGTATTCAGCAGTCCCAGGTCTCCACTCCCTCTGTGCTCTGTTCCTCTTCCTCCCTCCATTGAGCAGGGGTGGGGGAAGGGCTTGGGTCCCGCCGGGTCACAGCTTTGGTGCGTTACCCTGTCTGTGAGGTCTGCTCTTTTCTCCAGGTGTGTGCAGTCTGGCGCAGTCCTCTTTCCTGTTGCTCTTTCAGGATTAGTTGTATTAATTATATTTTCGTCTTATATGCGGTTTTAGAAGGACGCCTGTGTCTTACCTCTCATGCCGCCATCTTTAATTCTATCGGTGCATCAAATTTAGTGTAGAATTTTTTTTAATTCTCTATTTTTCATAACTTGGAATTGGTGTATTATTTAAACCATTGTTAATATTTTTTAATTTTATTTTTTCATTTACAGGCCATTTGAAATGTTTCTTGAGTGAATAAATGAATGTATGAAAATGATGCTTCTGACTCCAGAATAGATAAGATCTGTACTTTCACATTTTTCCCTCTGGTATTGAGTTTAGTTTTTATGTTTGATCATGGGACTTATCAAGTGGTTGTGTGTCAGCTACACCCTCACTCAAAACCACAGTCTGATGACAGGGCTGCCGTGTGGCCTCAGCGGGCCCTAGGCATGTTTGCCTTCATGGGCCCCTTCCTCCCTAAGAAAACTAAAAATTTTATTTTACACTGGCATTCTTATTTTCGAAGAAATGAGCATTAAAACGTTTTCATGAACCCATGAAAGTACTGTGAGCCCTCGGCACTCTAACTCTGTCCTGGCAGAGGTTCGTTCTGTTTCCGGAGTCTAGTCCTACTTCCGTAAATTTTAGTTGTGAGTTTGGGGACACCTGGTAGCCTTATCTATAAAAATGAGCTGGATGAAGGTGCAAGAATATGGAGAATAATCTTGTTAGCCAAAAAGGGATTGGGCCCCTGTGATGAGCGTCTTAGTTGGGATGTGCTGGTCACATACCATGTCGTCCTGGGGGTGGGGGTGACTTGGAGACGCACTGGGGGCACTGAAGGCGGTAGGGTCTGTTCCCCCCAGAGGCTCGGGCCTGGTCAGGAAATTGGGGGGGTGTTCAAGACCAGAAATAGCAGAAGGGGGATTTGTTAAAGAGGCTTGTGGATAAAATTGTAACATCTCCAGAATATCTCGCCTTTCTTTAGTGCATTTGCATATCCTCAGGGGTGGAGTGTTCATCTCCCTATCAACAGATAATTACCTGGGCAACCAAGGGCGTGTCTGATCCTGAGACCTTAAGGGGAGGGGGCTGGCTTGCTTGTTGGCTTCTTCCTGAGCAGGGGGTAAAGACAGCTCTGGACTGCAGTTTGTAAGCAATAAATGGGTTTTAAACTTTATTTCTCTCTTTTACTGATTTCGGTTTTTAGAGGTATTTTCCACAGGGATTTCCTGTCCCTGGACTAACACCTGGAGGCAGTCGGCAGGATTCCTCTTCCCCCAAATTCTGTCATAATGGGTGCGACCTTTGGATGGGCTGCTCCTCTGGATGGTAGGGAGGCCCCAGCAGGTGCTACTTCACCTGTTATTATCCCCCCAGCTGTGGGGCTTCCAACTTGGGAACCCCTAGTGGGGAATTGGTCTAGGGTCAAGTACCTCATAGAGGGGTGGGGCCTTCCCCAGACCTGGGGTGGAAACACTGGAAGCTGCAGAATTAGCCCTCCGTGAGTTGAAAGACTGCTTGGAGACCTTAGGGGGGTGTGTAGCGGCTGGCATTGTAGGGTCTCTTTTCATTCTAGATAGTGGAAAATGTTATACAGGAGAAAGTGTATTATCAAGGGACTTAGGCGGGAGAGAGACACACTGCAGCATCGCTTGGAGGAGCTGGGCCATAACCTATGGGATGCTGTTAAAGAAGAGAGACAGTTACTGAAAAGGCAGGTCACGCTCCTAGAAGACTCCTGAGCAGCAGCGAGCGGGGAGGCAGAGACGCAGGAAAAGCCGCATTGCAGGAGCCCGTGGGGAGGGGAGGAAAGAGCGGTGCCTGCAGCCCCGGAGATGGTGGAGGAGCTGTTGGTGGAGGAGCCCGAGGGTGAAGAGGAGGAGGCGGGGCCACTGGCGGATCTGCTACCCAGGCGACCGCCGGAGATACCATCTTCTCCTGTTTTAAAGGCCTGCCCAGCTGTAATTAAGAAAATAAGAACGAAACAACCGCGGGCTCCTCAGGGGAAGGAGCGGCCCCCCTCCCCAGGTTGGGGAGCACTCCATGCTCCGCCCCTGTACAAAGGATAGGCTGGTGGACATGAGCGACCGGTATAGGCAGAGGCCGTTGGAATCTCTGCCTACATGGTCTCTGGGATGTGGGGGTGGAAAACATTGTTGGGCCGGGTACTGAGATGAGTAGAATGGCTTCCCTGTCGACTCACCCCTCCCTCTCGCAGTGGTTGCAAAATGCGTGTCACGCCGCAGGGGTCAGACACTCCTGGAATGGCTGACAGCTGCCATCAGGGTCATTTGGCCTAATCAGGGTGATTTACCATATTTTCCCCAGGAAAATGTATGCAGAGCTCCAGCAGGTATTGTGGGAATTGGGTATGAAAAATGTCATCTATAATATGGGCCCCCAGGGCCCTGATGAGGAGGTGTTCACTATAGGAATGAGAAACCTGGTGCTGCATACAGCTACACATCTCTCTTTGGGTCCCTAGTGAATACTCTTGCCCCCCACCTAGGGCAACCCATAAGGGAGGCTACTCGTACTTTAGCAGATCTGGGGGAGGTTGCAACAATGAGCGCATGGGAAGTACTTTCTATGACTTAAAGGAGAAGTGCAAAAGGCCCCGTGAAGGTGGCGAGGATGCAGACGTGGGTTGATTTGATAAAGGCTTTAGTGGAAGAAAAACTGGATGGGCAGCCCAATAGAATATTGTGAGAACTGTGGCACCAATTAAAGCCAGAGCAGCAGTTCCAACCGCTGAGGTCCAGGACACGGAAACCAGAGTCAAGGCCTCATGCCCGGCCTGTGTCCCTGCAGAACTTAATGGGAGACAGCACTCAGGATTCCCCTGAGCCCTCACCCCCCAGGAGGATGATTGGGCATCGCGGTTCAACTGAGGGGGGGTCAAAGTCTCCACCTTGGGGGACATGGTGGGGACCAGAGGCCACATGTAGAATTAGCAATTCATTGGTCCCCCATGAATGTACAACATGTCCTGGTGCTGGTGGACACAGGAGCTGAGTGTTCTCTGATTCATGGCAACCCTGAGCGTTTTCCCAGGGCCCCTACTCTGATAGATGGCTATGGGGGTAAAGCAATTAGAGTGAAGAAAGTCCAAATCCCACTGGGGATAGGGTGTTTACCCCCAAAGGAGTATACCATGTACATTTCTCCCATCCCTTATATATATTTTGTGGGTAGATATCCTGCAGGGCCTGTGGTTATAGACCACTGCACGTGAGTTCTGACTGAGGGTACGTGTGGTAAAGGCAGTTCTGAGGGGACATGCTAAACACCCACCTGTAGCTCTGCCTGTACCTCGGCGGGTGACAAATATTAAGCAGTATAAATTGCCTGGGGGCACAAGGAAATTGGAGAAACTCTACAGGAGTTGGAGAAGGTGGGCATCATAAAGCCTACTCAGTCCTTTAATTCCCCAGTGTGGCCAGTGAGAAAGCCAGATGGCTCCTGGCGTATGACTGTAGACTGACTACCGGGAATTGAATAAAGTCACACCCCCTTTGCATGCTGCTGTCCCCTCTATAGCAGACATTCTGGACACCCTCAGCCATAAACTGGGAACGTATCATTATGTAGTAGACCTTGCTAATGCATTCTTCTCTATTGACAGCACAGGAAAGCCAGGAACAGTTTGCCTTCACATGGGAAAGCTAGCTTTGGGCATTCACTGTCCTCCCACAGGGATACCTCTACAGTCCCACCATCTGTCATGGGCTTGTAGCCCAGGACTTGGCCACATGGAAGAAACGCAAACAGTGCGGTTGTATCACTACATTTATGATATTATGCTCACGTCTGATTCTCTTTCAGATTTAGCAGGGGCAGTTCTTAGACTGTTTCAACATCTACAGGAAAAAGGGTGGGCTGTGAACAGCACCAAGGTTCAGGGACCTGGTTTGTCTGTGAATTCTTGGGAGTTGTCTGGTCGGGTAAAACTAAAGTTGTTCCTGAAACAGTTATAGACAAGGTCCAGGCTTTCCCCACCCCACCACTGTGGCAGTATTACAAGAGTTTTTGGATCTTTTGGGCTCCTGGAGAGTGTTTATCCAGCACTTGGCACAAATTATGAAGCCCTTATACTGGTTGGTACAAAAGGGCATCAGGTGGGACTGGGATGAAACATGTGCAGCTGCTTTAACTGCTGCCAAGTGGGCAGTCAAGGCTGTACAGGCCTTGAGTGTAATGGACTCATCAAGGCCTTGTGAGCTAGATGTTCATGTAACCGAAGATGGTTATGGATGGGGTCTTTGGCAGTGGCTTGAATGGACACGCCAACCTATTGGATTCTGGTCACAACTATGGAAAGGAGCAGAGGTCCGGTACACCTTGACAGAGAAGCAACTGGCTGCTGTGTATCATGCCTTGCTGGCTGTGGAGCCCATCACTGGAACAGCTTTGACCAAGGTAATAACCACCTCTCCCATCACAGAGTGGGTGCGAGACTGGACCCAAAGGTCATGGAGTGGCGTGGCACAGACGCCTACACTGGCCAAATGGGGTGCATACTTACAACAGCACAGCGCCCTCTCTACTAGCCCCTTAAGTGGAGAACACCAACACTTACTGGGGCCAGTGACCTGCACCAGTGGAAAGCAGGAGGAACTTGGTTTTGAGCCATTGGTAGCCGAGACTCCTTATCAGGAGGGAAAAGCCCCCAAAGCTGAAGATGCTTGGTACACAGACGGCTCCAGTTGTGGGCAGCCCCCAAAGTGGAGGGCTATGACTTTCCATCCTAAGACTAAGACAATATGGGTGTTCGAGGACGGAGAGGGGATGGACTGTGTAACGGCAGTATGGCTCACGGTCACCGAGGATGATCACGCCCTCCCCTGTAGCTGTGTGCACTGACAGCTGGGCTCTACCGGGCTTCACCCCGTGGCTGCCGACATGGTGCCATGCCAACTGGATGGTTGGTCCCTGGTCCCTTTGGGGGCAAGAGCTGTGGCAAGACCTATGGGCCTTTAATCAGACTAAGACTGTTACCATATATCATGTGTCTGGCCATTTGCCTTTGGCCTCCCCAGGGAATGATGAAGCAGACACATCGGCCCAAGTACACTGGCTAGAAGGAAAGCCTGCTTCTGATGTGGCCCAATCGCTACACCAGCATTTGTTGCATGTGGGACAAAAGACAATGTGGGCTGTAGCACGGAGGTGGGGCTTGCTACTGACCTTTGAAGAAGTCAGCAGAGCCCAGGAGTGCCTTGTGTGCTCTAAGAGGGACTTACACCAAGTCCCACAGCAACATGGGACAATAGTAAGGGGGCCAATACCCCTTGTCAGGTGGCATATAGACTATATTGGGCCTCTGCCCATATCAGAAGGATTTCGGTATGCCATGACTTGTGTAGACACGGCTTCTGGACTATTGGTTGCTTTTCCTGCACATCGTACAGATCAGCAAACCACCAAGAGGGGCCTGGAGCAACTCCTAGCAGCCTATGGCCGGCCGCAGGTGACTGAGAGCGATCAAGGCACCCACTTTACTGGACATCTGTTACAGGAATGGGTGCAGCAATTAGGAATAAAGTGGAAATTTCATGTACCATACGATCCTACCGGGGCAGGCATGATAGAGACGTACAACAGTTTGTTGAAATCTGGCCTGAAGCCGGCCACCAGTAGTCTACGGGGTTGGTCAGTTCACCTGTGGACAGTGCTGTGGCGTTTGAATGAGAAGCCACGTGCGGGAGCCTTGAGCCCTGTGGATGTGCTCACACACCCTGCTGCCTCTCCTATATAATTGTACGTCCAAACCAAAGAAGAGCTATTGAGGCCAGGATTTGGCCAGCAGAGCAACATCCTGCTGCCAGCCCCGCTGCATTAAGCCCTGGAGACACTGTTGAATGGACCTGGCCCTGGACATTTCGACACAGCCAGCGATGGCTGGCCCTTCTGGCACCTTGGGGGAAAGGCCTGGAAGCTGGCCTTGTGTGTATTCCTGCAGTAACAGCTGAATGGCCCCCAAAGGTCACGGGAGTGTCCCCAAAACGTCCAGGAGGTAAGAGCATTTTGCGGGGAAGTTTAGTTTTATCTTTATGGCCAGTGCATGTACCTCCCGGAACCCTATATATCGACCCATCTGTAACTCCCTCAGGGAGGGGGGTGAATGTCTGGTGTACTCGACCGGGATGAGATCCCCTTCCTGCCGCTGTCCTGTCACAGGACCACTCTCTTGTATGTATCCTACCTGATGGACAAGATTTGCCTATGCTGGTGTCATTACAACATGTATCTTACCGCCCTTAAGGTTATTTTCTCCTACGGTCCTTGTGGCCTGAATGCGCCCCCTGGCTGCAGCTGCCGCGTGATGGTTGCTCTGAACCCTCAGCTACTGCCTGCCTGTGGAATGGGCGAGCTATGGACTTAACGTGCATAAGACTTTGAGCCCAGCTGAATCCTCTGGCTTGAGGATTGTCATGATTTTATTGCTGTTGCTATTGTTAAGTCATTAGTCTGGTCACAATGCTCCAGTTTTCTCATCCAGGGACCACTGTGGAAGTGGGGGAAAGAGTAGACTGTAAGGCGAGATTTCTGGAGGGGTGGCCTGTGGGTAAAATTGTAACATTTCCAGAATATCTCGCCTGTTTTTAGTGCATTTACATATCCTCAGGGGTGGAGAGAAGTTCATCTCCATATCAATGGGTAATTACCTGGGCCACGGAGGGCCTGTCTGAACCTGAGAGGTTAATGGGAGGGGCTGGCTGGCTTGCTGGCTTCTTCAGGAGCAAAGGAGAGACAGCCCTGGACTGAGGTATATTATAAGCAGCAAACGAGTTTTAAACTTTAGTTCTCCCTTTGACTGATTTCGGTTTTTAGAGGTATTTTGCCAGGGGATATCCTCTCCCCGGACTAACAAGGCTTCTCTTCATCTCAGGACATCTTCAGGAGTATTCGCATTTCTCCTTAAGGCTTTCTGAGGGTTGCATCTATTTGGGGAAAGTTGAAGGTGTTGAGTTTCACTTCGAGGTGGGCTTGGGTCTAGAACTGAAGATGTACCAACAAGTTCAGTGCCTGAAAGTTTCCAGTCAATGCTGCCTTTTAGTTATCAACAGTACCAGGCAGGATGAAAGCAGGTTTCTGCAAAGCACCGTCTATACAATGTTTAAGTAGTAAACTAACTGGCTCAGGTAATATTTAGGGCAGTCATTCCCAACTGCAAGTGATAGTGTCCCTCCTCCCTTAGGGGACATCTGGCCCTGTCTGGAGATAATTTTGGTTGTCACAGCTGGGGGCAGAGTGCTGCTGGAAGCTAATGGGTGGAGGTCAGCATTGCTGCTAAACTTCCTACAAGATTCAGCATAACCCTACAACAAAGGGCTACCTGGCCCCAAATGTCCATAGTGCCAAGCCTGAGATATACCCTGTGTGGGTAAAATTGCAATATTTCCAGAATCTCTCCCCTGGCCTTGGGCATCTCCATATCAATAGGTGTTTCCAAGGGTGGAGAGAAATAGCCATCTCCATATCAATGGGTGATTATAAGGGTTAGGGAGCGAGGGTACAACTGGAGCAGAGAAGTCTAGTGGGGTCCCTTTTTTGCAGCCCGGTGGTGAGAGACATGGGTGAGCAAAAGTGGGCGACTGCTTGTAGCACAGAGAAGACAAGTAGGGACTCTGTGGCATCTTTCTACACTGATGGACAGTGACTGCAGTGGGGTGTGAGGGGGGACTTAATAATATGGGTGAATGTAGTCACCACATTGCTTTTCTTGTGAAACCTTCATAAGAGTGTATATCAATGATACCTTAAAAAAGAAAAGAAGTGATCCTGAGGGAAAGAAAAAAAAAGTGGATGACTGTAAGCAGTAAACGGGTTTCTCCCACTTTATTTCTCCCTTTGACTGATTCCGTTTTCAAAGGCAATTTTCCCCAGGCTGGGAGAGTTCCCCCGCAGAGTTACACCCTGATTTGGAGGCTTTCCTGTAATGGTTGCCCCAGGAGTATGAGATCAGGAGCAATCTGTGCGGCACACCGTGAGATCAGGGAGCACACAGGGTCAGCCGGCTCTGTTATTTAGAAAAAAATACAAAAGTGGACAACTATATGAACTTCTTCCTCTACATTGCCTCAGCTAAGTTAATATCTAACTTTGCTGTATATAACCTGCAAAACAAGTTACTTTTATTCTCAGGTCTGAAAAGCAAACGTGATTTTCTGGTCACAGTAACCTGGCAGCCGTTAGGCAGCCTGGAATTCCTTCTAGAGGCAGGCTATGGCCGCCCCCTGCTGGAGAAGTATAGAACTGCCGCTTTACCTGTCCAGAACTTGGGAGAATCGGTGCTGGCTATTCTAACTGAACAAATGTCTGGGACCACTGACTTTTTTCTTTGAACTTGTGATTGCCTAAAGTTACGGGGTTTATATTGGTTTATAGGATCAACTTCCTTCTTATATAGTACCCAAAAGTTTAGCGCTCTCACCAGTGGTATACTGATCATTAATTGATCATGATTAAGTATTCCTCATCCTTTACTATAAGCACAGAATTAATTCATGCCACAGTATCAAAGCTTAACAGAAACAAATGAAGCAGATTGTAGGATGGTCGTTTTAAATTTTTGATTACTTAAAATTTACAGAAAATTTGGAGTAATACAGAAAGTACAGAAAAGTGAAAGGAAGAAGAAAAATTATGTGCTGGTTCTGCTTCTAGAAAAAAGTGTTCACATTTTGGAATATTTCTCCCAGTCCTTTTTCTAGGAACATAAATATGCTTTTAAGAACTGTTTTTATTGTTTGTTTTGCCAAGTTGTTACATAGTTAGAGAAAAAATGTATGTACTGTTTTTCTTTTCTTCTCCGAACATGTCACAATTGGGCCTCTGTTATTATGAGCATTTTTGGTCGCTGTGAGGGACATGCAGATGGTCAGCCAGATCCCCTTTGGCTGCCAACACTCAGGGATTGACTCAGCTGCCGAGAGTCGCCTGCAGCAGGTTCACAACCGCCCAGCACAGTTCACGTCTGGGGACCGTCAGAGGCCTGGCCTTTTCAGCCCAATAGGAGGGGGGCTGGCGGGCTGCGCCTGCTCGGTCCTGCTTGCCCCAGCTGTCTTGCATAGCTGTTATCCAAAGTCACGTCCAAACACATCCTGCACACGAAATCCACACTCACAGTCTGGCCCTCAGAAAGCCCCTGCCTGTAACTTCTACGTTTCTGAATGTAGGCCTGTGTGCACATGTTTAAAAAACATGAAGAGTAGAAACAGGTGTTCCGTGCCCAAATGAGTCTCCCTCTCAGCCTGACCCCACTCCCCAGAGATGAACATCGCTGTCCACTTTGAGTGTATCTTTCCTGGGTTGGGCTGTATAAGCATACACGGGGACGGCTGATGTTAGGTGTTCATTTGCCTGGATCACAGGATGCCCACATAGCTGGTTCACCATCGTCTCTGGGGAGTGTGTCTGTGAGGGCGTTCCCAGAGGAGGTTGGCATTGGAATCAGTAGACTGAGTAAAGTAGTTTTCCCTTCCCATTGTGGGGGGGCCTCATCCAGCCAGCTGAGGGCCTGAGTAGAGCAAAAGTCGGAGGAAGGGAGGATCTGGTCCCTCTGCCTGTCTGCAGGGCCTGGACGTAGGTCTTGTCCTGCCCCCAGTGCTCGTATTTCTCGGGCCTCACACTTGGCCAGGCTCTCTGGCTCTCCGCCTTGGAGGACACCCGCAGCTTTCCTGAGTCGCAGCTCACTGGCTGCACATTATGGGCATTCTCAGCCTGCATGACTGCATGACCCAGTTCCTCATGATAAATCTCTCCTAGAGACTCCTATCTATCTATCAGCTATCTATATCTATCTATATGTATCTATGTATCTATATCAATCTGCTATCCAGCTGTCTTGTTGGTTCTGGTCCTCTGGAGAATGCTAATACAGATACTTATCATTTAAAAAACATTTTATTTTGTAATAATTCTAGATTTACAGAAGAGTTGCACAGATAGTAGAGGATGCCAGGGTTCTTGTTTGCAGAGTCAAAGAACGAACTCAGCAAACACCCAAGGTAGGAGAGCCAGGGAGAGGCTTTTATTGAGAGATACAGTGAGAGGACAGAGCTCCCGCTCACGCCAGGAAGGGACAAGAGAGCCTGGGGTGGTGCATTGTCTAGGGGATTTATAAGCAGTTGAGAATTTTTGGGAACTGATAAAGGGCTTAGGGTGTGGACTTGTACCACTTGCCCTACCCCCAAGGTGGGCTGGGTTGTTGTCTGTTTGCTAGGGCTGTTTACAGTGAAGTCACAGGTTATCCTGAGATACCCTTCTTTATTTGTGGAACACTCAAACATTCCAGGTCAAGTTGCTCCTGGCCTTTTGAGCTTTAACTGAGCTCACTAAAGATGTCTATATTCCTAGTCTAGTATCTTTACCCTAGAGAATTAATATGATCTTGATTTTGCATAATTCTTAACACAGAGTTTCGATAGGGACTTCTTTGCACATTGTTACATTGCTGTGTTTGTAAATATCCTGCCTTGCTTTTTCGGGAGGCTCTCACCCTACTCTGCCTACGCCCGTGGTCCCTGTCTCATAGAGACCTCCCTTACCTCCTTCATGCAGCTTCCTCTACTGTTACTATCTTTCTCCACCAGGGTTGCCACAGCTAAGAAATTAACAGTGGTACAATGCTACTAAAGAAACTTACAGATTTAATTCAGGTCCCACCTTTTATACTACTCTCATTTTTCTGGGTAATGCAGGGTCCCACTCTGCATCAAGCATGTCACCTTGTGGCTTCATGAATCTCCTAGCAGATGTCCAAAGCATTTACCCTTTTTTTAAAAAAATGAAAATATAAATAAGACTCTGGTTCAGTTTTTCATAGAGCTTTTCCTCAATTTCTGATTCTTCCCTGAGGGTGTAAGGTACAGCCATTTTTTTAAGGGTGTTATTAAGTTTCCTTCCTACAGAGTCTTGTTCACCTCAGGAGCACATCTCTGCACACTCTGCACCTCCCTCTGCCAGTAGTGTGCCCTCTGATCTGATCTAGACAGCTGTGTGCTTTTCCAATTCCCTCCCTCTGGCCTCAGGACAACTCCACAAGGTCAGTTATGTCCAACGTCAAGTGTGAGTCTCGGCAGAGCTGTCGGACACCCCTCTCCTGAGGCCTCTTCCTCCCGTCTGGCTGCCCACAGTGCTTCCTGCCCGGCTGTCGCCCTGGGATTTCCTTTGTGTCATTCTGGGACTTCCTCTGCCCCTCTTCTGGGTTGGTGTGAACCCAGTCTTGCATGCGATTGTTTGGGGAGTGGGAGTAAGAGAGTGAAACAGGGGGGAAGAGTATACCGGGTGTGCTGTTTAAATGGGATAATGGAAAACACGTGCATGGTTTCTGCCCCGGTGCCTGGAGCAGAACTTCTGAGATCCCTGTAATTTCCTAAGCGATGAGAGCACTTAGCACATCTTTTGTTCTAATATTTGGTCTTTCACTCATCCCTGACACGGAGCTCTTAGGTCCCTTGGAATTCCTGGGCAATAGCAGTGTCTTTTGTTCTAATGACATGACTCTGGGAGTCACTTCAAAATGATCTGGGGGTGGGGAGGAGTGGGGATGGGGCAGAGGACACAAGATTGGCCATGATGATCGATGAATTGTCCTCTGATAATTGTGAAAGCTGGATAATCAGCAAGTGGTAGTTTATCACTCTCTCAAGTTTTCCGTACGTTTGAAATTGTTCCTAATGAAAAACCTTTTTAAAAAAATGTGCCATTCTGTGTTGGATTCATGTATCTGGTGGTAGGGAAGGTGGAGGGCATATGGAGGTTAGCATCCACCTAGTGAGTGAGGGGATCTAGGGGGACCCCAGGCGCTTTCTTACACCAGGAGTGTGTTAAGCCAGTGCATTTGAGGGGCGGAGTAAACAGTCCATTATAAAACCTGTACACCTTTCAACACTTACCAATTCCAGACTTTTCCAAGGCAGATTTGTCATTTATGGGACATGAGACTGTCATCTCTGAGCAGTTAAGTCCTAGTGATTATTTCAGCCAACAAGTTTGCCGTGATTTACTTTAAAAAGAAACTGAATCCAACCTGAAATATATCTTTAAAGGAATGGGCAGGCAAGACCCTGGAAGACGAGCCGCCCATTAAAGGCTGGCCATTTGTCTGGCTTCTCTGTGGTGCCCCGGGCGGCTGTCAGCACAGGAAGGGCATTCAGGTGGAATTATATGAGCTCTTTGCTGCTGCAAAGATGGATGGTTTCTAAGTGGAACTTCTCCTCACAGTTACCAGGCATGTCATGGAGTAAAATAATGGTCAGAAAGAACATCACCAGGCCCCTAATGAGAAGCTGTTGACAGAAAAATTGCTCTAGCATTCATCAAAAAGCCAGTAAATGTCACGGAAGGGACTGGAGATGCAGCAGCTCATAAATTCTTTCTCATGGAGCCTCTCGAGGAGAGTTTGGGGACAACACACCCACTCTGCCTTTTTCCTGAAAGTTCCTAAATAAACTTCCAGGAAACTTAAAGCATTTATGGGCCGGCTTACTGATAGCTCGGACAGGGTGTCACAGGGAGGCCGCTCCAGCTGTTGGTCGGTCTCTTTTTGATCACTGAGATCTTGTCTGTGTGATGTCACAGTCTGTGAGTTAACTGAGCTGAGAGCCCTTTAGGCTTGGCGAGCCAAAGCTTTATGAAGATGATCCTGTTACGGAAAAACCTGAAAAGCCTGGACTGGATCACTGACGGAAGAACCGAGCGGCACTCGGAGGTCTTGGAGTGTTGAGGCTTTATCTCACACCGGCGGGCTCAGAGGGGAGGAATCCTCCAAGGTCTGAGCCCTGAACAAAGGCCAGGGGAGCGATATATGTCTTTCTGCTTCTGTATCTGTGACATTCCTACGTGCACAGCAAGGGAGCAGGCAGGGGGGAGTGAGGTTAGGGGGTGAGCACCTGGCAGAGCGGGGAGTGAGGGGAGCCAGAAGTTAAGGGAGATACTGTTGTCTTTGCTGAGAAGAGCAGCAGAAGGGAGC